>CM021108.1:600089091-600691020 GCA_007115665.2 Sequoiadendron giganteum | reverse complement strand
TAACTTCTTCTAGAAGTGTTTGGGGCTCTCGATTTTTTATGAAAATTAGAGAAGGAAGCCAGTTTCTACATGGACTCCCCTTCACCTTGAGACATTTGATTATTACACATTTTTAGATTTTTTCTTATATCCGATTTTGTAGGATTTAAGAGGAGATAGTACTGTCTTGTGATTCAAGTCAGACCAAATTGAGTTCATGCAGAGCTTCACTCCAAAGTGCGACTGGTTCTTGGGCAAGGACTTCACATTCATCTGATTGCGAGGTTTCACCGGTGAGCCCTTTCGGCTTCCCGTGTGTCTTATAGACCGGGTGCTAGTGCTTGAATTATTCTGCCAAGTATCAATTATGGGTGTCACCTTCTACAATGGGAAATCAAAAAAGAAAGGACTTCTCAAATTCCCAAAGTGCTACAAAATTGTAGTCGTGGCTAAGAGAATATATCACGATGTACTGGAAGAAAAGATGGCTCATCTGGGGTTGGTGTGGATTTGTGATAAATGGAATTACAACCCAAATGATGACTTGCCAAACAAGTATGTCAAAGTGGCACACTCCCCCCAGCATTACTGGGAGAAGCGTTGGAACCTAATGTTGGATGCAGACGAGTTTATTGTTGACCTAGCGTACATCCCTACTGAAGGTGGTCGACCCCCTTGGCTCGGTTTCTACCTTCCCACTACGCAGTATGATAAGACAAGAAAAATGGCGACTACTCTCCGCAACAATCTACTAAGGAATTACAACTGGAAGGAGGAGAAGGTCCATGATTTATGGATATATCGGCAAGAGACCCGACGCACTGAGGCCCCATATGATATCGAAGAAATGGATGATAAGTTCAACAAATTGTGGAACGACAAGCACCCAGATTCTAACGAGAGTGGTGAAAAGGACTCTAGTTCAAAGTCAGTCGAATCACAATCAGACGAGGGAGTAGAACCTAAAGCAGACACGTAGGACGTCTTGGCTCAATCAAAGGGAAAAGGCCATGAAGAAACCTACTAGGGTCTCCTCTAATGTGTGGGTTAACATATCATGTGTGAGGTCTTCACTGACTTGCACTTGGATAGCAAGGAAAACTCAGGCAACCTCTCCACAACAATCCAAAACCATAGTGAAAGGAAACTTGCCGTCGGAGAAGCAATTGCGAATTGAGGCATCTTTGGGAGAAGGTTCGCAGGACTCCAAGGAAAAAAAAGAGTCAGCAACAGACAAGGAACAAAAATCACACGTACCACAGGTATCTTTCGCTCCCTCTTCTCTAGTTTCACAAACCTTAGTTGCCCCTATTGCATCTACAATGCCTCTTCGTTCATACATCGACCAATGCATTTCAGCCACTATTCGAATAGTCATCACAGTGTCAGAACCATCCTCTCAGGTGGCCCCATTTTCCCTTACTCCTCCATAGAAACTCACACCATTCGCTTTAGCCCATTTTGCATCCCAAAGCCTCTCATACTCTACCTTCGTTACCTTCAGTGATGCACCTCTTGCCATCACAATGTCTGAGCCAATCCACTCTTCCCAGCATATAGAAGTTGCAATGACTCCACTTCCTTTAGGTCTTCCTACTAGTCCACAATTAGAGTATTGGAGTATCCCTCCTTTCTCACCTCAAACAATTAGTGTACCAAAGAACAAGTCTCTCGGTACTACCACGCTTTCATTCCCTTTTGCCCTTCCCCCCGGTGCACCTTTCACAGGTGGAATCATTAGGTCACCCTCTGAATTCTTATCATAAGGAGACAGGATTAAGCAGGCTCGAGCAATTAGAGTCCAAAGGCAGAAAGCTAAAGTTTCTAAGAAGCCGGCAGGACCGAGAATACATACAACTTTCAATGAAGCTCAACAGTCGCTACAATTTGTAGCTATGTACCCAACTGTCATCAAGCCATAGGGAGAAACACAACCAGATGACTAAAACATGTATGTCGTTGAAATCGATTTAAGCGTAGCCTGACCTCAAGACAAGGTGGAGCTCATGGAGGAAACACAACGGGTGGTGACCACCGACTTTCTTAAGTCTGGTCGACAACTGAAGAAAAGGGAAGAAGAGTTGAAGAGCATAAGGAGTAGGGTTGAGGTCTTGCTCACCTAGGAGAAAGCTGGGGAGGTTGAATTTAAGTGCCTATCCCAAAAAAAAGAGGAGCAACAAGCAAAATTACATGAAGAACTAGCAAAGTTTCGATCCCTTGATCCTAACTTGATCACTGAGCTACAACAGAAGAACAAGGAGTATCAGGACCAGTTAGCAAAGCTGGAGCAAGAGATACGACAAAATGATGAAGATTTTCGTCACCAACGTGCTCAACTAGAGCAATGAATATAGTAGAAGGATGCAGATTTTGATATCCGTCGAGCTGAATTAGAAGATGAAATTGTTGAACTAAAGTCTTCATTAGAACAAGCAGTGGAAAATAAAAGAGCGAGCTAAGGCTAGCTAGGTCACATAATCACAAGTCCTACAGGGACAACTCACCACATCAAACCAAAAGGTTGTGGAACTAGCGCATGATATCGAGCAAAGGAATACAAAGATTTCCTTATTAAAGGACTTCCCCTCAACCCTTGTCAATCAACTAGGCCTTCTTCAAGTGGCTCAACAATTGTGCATCTCATATTGAGAAAGAGTGAAGGCTTTTTGCCTAAATCTATAGCCAATGCTTTGATTTATGGAAGAAGCAACAGACTTGGGTAGAGATGTTCATGCGACAATCGGTAAATTCCCACAGTCCATCGTCGAAAGAGTTCAAGAGGCCAAAAGATTATTAGAGAGGCTATATCAGGTCCCCGACGAAGTCTTGGCAGGTGCAGGGATTGAAGTCTGAAAAGCTGCAACTAAAACATCCAATAGGTTCATCCACTATCACAAAGCTAGCCTACATGTCAACGAGTGTGCCATCAAACTGGATCAGCTCATGGGAAGCATGTAGGCCAGGTTTGGTCACCTAACTCAAATGGGCTTACCATCTCCATTTATTGAAGATAAATCAGTGGTCACAACAGATCATATGGCAACAAAGATCGAGGATAAGCAACGAGACCCATCTACCTTTAAAAGTTTTAATCACCCCCTTGTTGCAGGAGATATTAAGGGTGTCACTCATCCAATTGTGTAGCTTCTTTTTCAACTCGAATCATGGGCAGATATATTGTTGGCACTGCCTTACAAAGAAGTTATCAATCTACATGGAGCGCAAGATAATCTGCATGACATATCGACTCCATCCGAAGATGAATGGTTGCCTCTTAAGACTGCCATCTCTAAGCTTTGATCACGCCGCTTGATGGATAAGTCTCTGGTCTACAAACCAAAAATTTTGGGTTCCTCATTCTGCAGACGAAATGCCCCTATTAAGTTGCCAAGAGCTGTGAATAAAAAATTCCCATGCTCCCTTCGGGTAGTTCTATTTTGCCTATCGGCCACGCCCTCCTCTAAAGAAAAAGCAAAATCGAACTCCTTCTGTGAAGTCTCATTGTGAATGCTACCACTTGTCAACCAAGCGCTCCTCACAAGGTTTTCCTCCTATTGCTTTTCAAAAGCTTGTGTTGTGCTTCCACGTGTCGACAGTTCTCAATTTGTTATGCCCCTTTGCATCACTCCCCTTTCGGGCGCTGACCAACTGTCGCATAGCATTTGTTTGCGCACATTCCTTGGTGGACCCCACCTTTAGCGCAATATGATCAGAGACCTCCACGTGTCTTCACACCGCAAATTTTTCATCGCTCAAGGGGATGAATGAGCATCGGCCCCCGACTGTTCACCACACGATCTTCTAAAGACTTCCTCGCAAAAGGAAACTGAGCAGGTGATAACCTATCACTAGCTGCCCTATTTTGCAACTGCCACCATGATTGAATTACACGTGTCAGCACTCTGGTCTATTGGGACCACTTTCATCATTTGCAGGGGATGCATTTGGCTTTGGGGTGTCCTCATTCATGGCTTGAATATTTTTGGTTGCAATGACAAAGGGGAAATCATTGCTAAATGCATCATTGCCCATGATCAGAGGATCTTTTCACCTATTGGCTCACTGAGCTAGGTTTCATTATAAATACTGCTTCTTCCATCGAAGCAAGGGTTCATAATTTAGAGAAGAAATATTGGTAGAAGAACCAGGCCTTTACTGCTTTTTATATTATTGTAAAGACTTGCAGATTGTGCCATTGTTCAGCCTTTCTATTTTCTTGAAGATTTTGATAAAGTTTTACTATGCCATTGTGGTGTTGAATGTTTTATTTACAAAACTTCTATAATTTGAATGCAAGTTCGCTAATTTAGACCATGTCTTCGACTCCTCTATTTAGTAAATGTGTATGAATATTATTTTATGTCATTAAAGTGAATCATTTAGATTTTTACCTTAGTTTCCTTTCATTCTGAACATAGAAGATTGTTGAATGGGCCCTTAGATCGCTTCTATAAGATAGTTTTATCGTACTTTACATCTAAGTCTCAGCGCATCGCCCTAGTTAGACACTTTTATTTTATACCTACTTCCTTTTCCCATTCAAAAACCCCAGTTATAAAAGAGACGACTTCTTTAAAGTATGGAGGTCACTCAGTTTAGCGCAATAGGTTCCCCCTTTAACTGATTTTCCCACAAAAGTCTGTTACCTTTCCAATTTTTGGCATAAACAATCGGATTTTGGGGGGTTCTTTTTTTTTAACTTTGTATTGCAAGTCTATTTTGGGAGCAGTTTGAATCAAATTTGAGCTCACCATTGCATCCAAAGTACTCAAGAAATTTAGATCTACCTTTTGTTTCATCCCAGTTTGATGTAGAGCATCTACACAACACAACAAACTTTCAAGGGTACTTCTGACCCAAACTCAAATGGAGAAGATCAAATTAAACAATTCCCAAATATCCACTACTCATTTCACCAATTTCACTAGTTTCCATCTTGCTTCAAAGCTTCAAGACAATATGTCAGTATTCCAAATTCACCAAATCCATATATCAACATCAAATTGACTGTACTTGACCCAAAAACTTGATCAAAGGAATTGAACCAACCAATCTTTCAACATTCACTAATATACTCTTTAATACAACTCTCTTCTCAAGGCAAATAGACAACTGAACATGCTTTCTTTCTTTCAAACTAATACTAGGCCGTCAAATTACTTTAATCCACATCAATTTAACTGAAACAAACCTAGAACATATTCCCATACCATTGTTCTAGCAAAATCTTTGATTTTTGTAGTCAAAGCATCATCTTGCACATTGACTAATCTTTGCTCAATACATCAAAACCATCAAACCTGCCTTCAAAATCTTAACCAAGCATAGACTCATCTAAAATATCATCAATTAGATTGTTTCTAGGCATTAAGTATCATTCTTATCTTTGTTTTATCAGATTTACAATTTTAAGCAATCAACCTTCATTTTCCTTGTAAGCCATCAAACCCTTAAATCATGTATCACTTTTAGAACACAATGTTTCACCACAATCTATGAAAATTTTTACGAACCCATTTTTCTCAATTTTAACATACTTCAAAATGAGGTACTGTTGTTATGAGAGAATTTACCAGAAACTTGATTGTATGCTAGAAAGTGCCTCAAATTAGGCCAAAATTACAAAGAGACTACCAATAAATCAACCACTAAACACCCCAAACCCTTGGGCAGTAGTAGAAAAAGTCTCAAAACTTAAGAATCAGTCATTTTTTAGGGACTAAAAGGCTCCAAAAAACACTAAACTTCAAAACCCTTGAATTTAGGCTTACCAATTATCAAGAATGTGAGGGTTTATTGGAAGTTACTCTTCCAAACCTCTTTTCACTTATCCACTACTTCAAACATAATACATTACCTTTCACCCCTTGCCATCATCAATTCTTCATGGCACCACTTGGAGGTATCATTTTCATGTAGAAATCTCAGAAAATTTGAGTGAGCAACAACTAATACTGTGCATTCTTGCCTTTCCCTAACCTGCCATCACAAACAACAATCAAAACATTCTAACTTTAACCTACTCCACCGAAAAGTGGTGCCATGAAGAATTGGTGATGGCAAGGGTTGAAAGGTAGTGTAAATTATGTTTTGTGCAGAAATATTCCCACATGTTTGAAGTAGTGGATAAGTGAAAAGAGTTTTGGAAGAGTAACTTCCAATAAACCCTCACATTCTTGATCATTGGTAAGCCTAAATTCAAGGGTTTTGAAGTTTAGAATTTTGTGGAGCCTTTTAGTCCGTAAAAATGATTGATTCTTAAGTTCTAAGACTCGTTCTATTGCTACCCAAGGGTTTTGGGTGTTTAGTGGTTGATTTATTGGTAGTCTCTTTGTAATTTTGGCCTAATTTGAGGAACTTTCTAGCGTACAATCAAGTTTCTGGTAAATTATCTCATAACAATAGTATCTCATTTTGAAGTATGTTAAAATTGAGAAAAATGGGTTCCTAAAAATGTTCATAGATTGTGGTGGAACATTGTGGTTTAAAAACAATGCTCAATTTAAGGGTTTGATGGTTTATAAGGAAAATGAAGGTTGATTGCTTAAAACTGTAAATCTGATCAAACAAAGATAAGAATGATACTTAATGCCTAGAAACAACATGATATTTTAGATGATTCTATGCTTGGTTAAGATTTTGAAGGCAAGTTTGATGGTTTTGATGTATTGAGCAAAGATTACTCAATGTGCAAGATGATGCTTTGACTACAAAAATCAAAGATTCTGCTAGAACAGTGGTATGAGAATACATTCTAGGTTTGTTTTAGTTAAATTGATGTGGATTACAGTAATTTGAAGGCCTGGTATCAGTTTGAAAGAAAGAAAGCATGTTCAGTTGTCTATTTTCCTTGAGAAGAGAGTTGTATTGAAGAGTATATTAGTGAATGTTGAAAGATTGGTTGGTCCAGTGCCTTTGATCAGGTTTTTGGGTTAAGTACAGTCAATTTGATGCTAATATATTGATTTGGTGAATTTGAAATATTGACATATTGTCTTGAAGCTTTGAAGCAAGATGGAAACTAGTGAAATTAATGAAATGAGTAGTGGATATTTGGGAATTGTTTAATTTGATCTTCTCCATTTGATTTTGGGTCAGAAGTACCCTTGAAAGTTTGTTGTGTTGTGTAGATGCTCTGCATCCATTGGTATTACGGCTAGTTGATCTGGGTTGTTGAGTTGTTGTTGAGTTTGGTTACAGGTGCTTGATCCATCTAAGCTGCAAAGAGAAAGTCCAAGAGACTAGGTAGAGAAAAGAGGAGATGCCTAGGTGAGACAAAGAAGTTGCTGAGTTGTGTTATAGTAAGAGCCAGATGGATACCTGATTGTGAAGCACTTGAGTTTGCATCCTGAAGAGTACTCCACTGATGGGAGTAGATGAGAAGATGAAAGGACAAGTTGGTCAGAGAAGGTCAAGGATGAATTGTGAAAGAAAGAGGAAAGTTTGCAAGGATAGTCCTGTGTCCTTGGTTGAAGAAAATTTGATAGAAATTTGAGAGTGGTGAAAGGGAAGTCATGTGTCCTTTTGAGGGAGAAAATTGATTGTGAACCTAATGACAGAAAGAGAAGGGAAAGAGGCAAGAAAAGACAGAGATGAAGATAGATGGCAAAGGCAAAGTGAAGGTGGTGATAAAGACAAAGTTGAAGACAAAGAAAGATCTAGAAGCAGTCCATGGAAGACTTGAATTTTTTTTAGGTACAAGAAAATTTGCTACAATAAGTTTCCAAGGGGCTTGGAAAGGTGTTGTGGGTGATTGTATGCAATTTTTGGATCAATAGAAAACTATGATTTTATGCTTATTTCTCATAATTTCTCTGTTTTATGTGGATGTACGACCTTGTACGAGAAAGGTACGGTTTCTATTTTATTGTAAATGGTAAAATAATCAATCATCTTCCATTTATACTTGGTTTCATGCAATTTGGTTTTCAATTGAGGGAGACATTCAATTTTTTTCTGAAAACTGTTAAAAACCCTTGTTAGGGTAAATAGTGATAGAAAAGATTGTGTTTCTCTTTTAATATCTAGTGGAAACCTCATATTTTCAGTAAGAATACTCTTCTATACGTTCTCTTTCATATTCTAGAGGTTTTTAATCAAAAATATAAGATTTGTGTGTGAGAGATTAAGCTTTATGACTGCTACAGTCTGAAAATAGAGTATTTAGGAATTGTCAAGAAGTTTCAATACTATGGTTTGTAAAAATATCTTTGGGGGTGGAATTTTGGCTAAATAATAAGCATTATAAAGCTTAATAAAGGTTATTTGATGTGTTTTTTGTGAGATATTGACATTGGAACTTGGAGAATCAATGACCCCTATTGCACTAAAGCCTAAATAGGCCTATTTGGAAATCCGAAACAATCTCTTTTTGAGCCCTTTGTTGCAAAGAAATTTACTCTAAGAATTTGATATGTTTTAAGGTCCTAAAAGGGGTATCTAAATCCATGGTTGTTTTTGTGCCACAAAGCATAGCCTAAGCATAAATTTTTGACAGACCGTATAGGTGTTCTAGTAGTTAGATTTTGCAAAAAGGATAATCATGATGAAAGGTTTGTGTACTTGGGGGTTTTATGAGTTTGGGCATACGTAATTCACCCTAAGAGAGTTGTACCATGTATTGAATCAGTTATTTGTGACTTAAAATGCTAAGTTGGGGTTTGTGGTTGTGAAGGGAAATTGTTGCACAAATAAGGACAATCATGATAAAATGATGAAAATGTGTATGGGCAGGCTTGTAGTTGTTTTTTTTTATTATGTTGAGATTACTAAAGTGTTTTGAAGGTCATTGAAGGATATTGGAACTCTGAATACAAATTTGAGTGTTTGAATTGAGTTTTGTGAAGGAAAAGTGAACATGGAATGAGTAAACAAACAAAGATGATTTTGGTGTTTGTCTAATGAAATTGAGGTAGTTGGTTTCCTTCCTTTAGTACTGCATCACAGTTGGACATTGGAGGCCAAATTTGTAATGGTTTGAAGATTGAAGGTGGTTGTCAGATCTAGGAGGTAGCTACCACTTTGGAGCATTTTAAGTAAAAAATGACACTATCATCATGCTCAAAAGGCTAAAAAACATATAGATCGACTATCAAATCATCGTTTTTGGAGCAAATTGTCCTTTGAGTCAAAACAAATTTGTTGGTCATACGACGGTACAATTTCAAGAATCATGTCAATCTAAATTGAGATTCAAGAAAAATAAAAAATGTGTAAGGGATTAATTCAAAATTCTAGTGTATTATATGAATTCAAATTTGGTGAAACCAAACAAACTATAAAATGGTGGAGAAAAAATATTGAAAATCTCACATGATTATAAAATAATTGGTATAAATGTTGGGCAATTTTGATCATGATCCAAAACATATATTATTATTTTGAAGGTGAGTATGGCCCTATGATTAGTATGCCATTATAATGGCATTAGCAAAAATGGTTCTTATATATGGTAAAATTTTAATGGCATTAGTGAATATGTTGGTTAATTGAAAAATACCTCTAATAAGGTAATTCCCCATCACAAATGTGTGGTTTATTGTAGAAAAAAATACCTTTTAAATGCCCCATAAATAAATTAGCAGTGATTTAACATTTATTTCATTAATTAATCATACAATTTAAGTGATTTGGACCCTTTACAGTTTCATTGTATTTGCTAAAATTAAATTTGTTGATATAAAATATTTGCCAATTGATAAAGACTTGCTACTAAAAAATCACTTGATATAAATGGATCATGGTCATCTCATTCCTATCTATAGATTTTAGTAGTAAGTATAATTTCATCAAAGTTAAAAAATAAATAAAAGAAATTTCAAGAAAAAAATAAAGGATAGTTTAGTAGAGGGTAAGCATGTTCAAATTTTTGAAGACTTAAAATTCATCATAAACAAGTATATTTTTCATTCAAATTTGTATGTTTTAATTATAGATGGATTAGATATTATTCTTACATTTTTTTATTAGAAACTTTAATGAAAATAATAACATACAAAATTAATTCTTGAAGTTTTGTTATAAAAATAAAAATGCGAAACTATGGAGACTAAAATAAATTCTATTAAATATATTACATCACATAGTTAGTATCAATAATAATAAGGTTACTATGTTACATTTGGAAATAGTGATAGAGTAAGGCTATGGTCCATGGAAAGGGTGATGTGAAGTAATGGTTCATTTTAGTAATGGCTTGCACATAGATGGTGATGATTGCTTTAATATTTTGAATATAATAAATAGTTTTGATTAAATTTGCAAGTCAAAGTATAATGAGTGTGTGCAAAGAGAGGTAGATCTCAACGTTAGAATATCTAAAATAAATTTTGATAAAATTAGGTGAAAATCATAACTGAAAATAAAATTCTAGATGTTAAATAAAGATGGGTAAGTTGTGTATAAGAAACATGACAAAAATGAATCCCAAAATATAGAGAAGAATTTAATAGTGAAGTATGAAGAGGAAAAAGGAAATAAATCCTAATCAAATTTGAAATAGAGAATAAAAAGGTAGAAAACAAATTAGAATTTGTTGATAAAATAAGGTAAACTATTATATTTTTTTTTTCATTCAAAAAGTATACAAATCTGATTTTTATTAATGCAACATTTAATTGTTCATTAAGAGACTAAATGGAGACAAATAGAAATAAACAAACTAAAATAAATAAACATATGACGCTTGATGTATGTGAAGAAACCCTTGTGGGAAAACTCCACCATGAAAGAGAGGCACAAATATGTATTAATATTCAATATAAGAGCACATATTCAATGTACTTTCTCCCTTCAATTTGATAGCATGTTTAGCAACCTTGTTGTACTTGTGATATTTCATATAAACTCACTATTACAACCCCTCATGCATGTGAAAATACTACTAGCCACATAAAAAAGGTAGTTTTACAATATTATGGGCACCAAACCCATGGTTCAAGAAAATAACATGAAAAGTTCTTGAAAATGATAAAAAATGCAAATATTTTTTAGGGTGTTCGCCTTGAACCCTCATATGAGCCCCTGCTCCTTGATTCACCCGCTCATCCATATGTAGCCTTTAGATGCACATGTGTGACCTTAGACTACCTATATGATCCTTTGACTCTAATAAGTGAGGACAACAAGGTGGACGACCCTTTGTGTCCACTTGTCATGTACATAGGGTTACAATTAAATATCACACAATCCTAAGAAAATTGAAAACCTTAATTAACAAAGAAAAATAAACTCTAAGGTCAAACCCTCGGCTGCTTGTAAGAATAGTGAAAAGAAATATGCATCCACCCAAGATAATTTCTACATGGCCCAAATAGAGAAATTTATGCAAACAAGTATTCAGAATCCATATGAAAAATAATAGACAACATACAATCAAATATGATACAAGATATACCCTAGGAAACCCTCAAGAGGAAAAAAAAGAGCATCCAAAAGCATCCATCACTCATATATTATTCAACAATAATCATTACAATACATCTTGAGAGTCCTTCATGAATACCTTTGAAACATCAAGTCCTCTACAAGAACTCCATGTGAACAAACATGTAACCACACATCCCATGCCATGCTTCAACCTTCACAAATGCTAACAAGAGATTCTCTCAACTAGCTAATCTTATACAACTATCCATGTGTTTTCTTTTATAGAAGCAAGCTCACACAAAACCACCAAGTGGTATTAAGTAAAACTATGTGACTAATACCATGAGCTTACAAAACTATTGACCCCTTATTTAATATTGGTAGTAGGTTTTAACAATATTAAATAGTTTTCCCATGTGCAACCCCACATTAAGTATTTAATCCAATGTTACATACAACACATAAAGTGGCCCCAAAAATGCTAGACCCATGTGATGAACACATCCCTAGATTCCCTAGGTGTACCACATAATAAATAAATATCACATTAATAACATCATGCAAGGTGGAAAAATCACATTTTTCTAAAATTCTCCCACTGTGTTGTATTCATTACATAAGGGGTAAACAACTAAACTCAAACATGAACAAGGGACTAGCCACATATACCATCAAGGAATCAAAGTCATCCATGTGCTCCATCAAGATACCTGCAACAAGAATAAAGGTGACCATAATCTCAAGCATGAATTCTATCATCCTCCATCATGCCAATGCACAAAGATAAGAATCCATCCAAAGAGATGTTACACTATCTATCATAAAGAAGTATAATTCATGTCTCCAACTGATATCCCAATACACAAACACTCAATCCAAAGGTAATAAGCATGCATCAATAGTTTTCAAGATATAATCACCATAGTTGAAATAGCATCCACAACAAATGCTAACACATCCAACTATCCATACCTCAAAGGTATACAAATCATAACAAGTGAACCTCATGCCATCAACATATACAACCCATAACATGCAATCACAAGCTCCAAGTGCCAAACCTATCATATGATGAACATACACAACTAGGAACTCCCACTGCATAGGTAATGGAAAATCTGAAAATGATCAAGGCATCCAATGATTTACCAATAGCATCACATAGAAGTGTAACCAACATCATATAGTTCCAAGGAACATCCATAAAGATATGAAAATCCTGCAAACTAAAATGTTGCAATCAAAATCTCACCACAAGTCTCCATAGCTCTCCCAAGTTCTCCACACCCAACAAACGAAAGAGCTAAAGGAACATCCATGTTGTCACCAAAGAAGAATGGACAAAACATGACCACAAAAATAGTGATTGTCATAGCTCCAGACAAGATCTCAAATACAATCTCATGTGAATACAAACATCTAGGAAGAAGAACTAGACCAAAGAGAGAACCTGTAAATCAAAACTTGTAGCATGTCCTTCTATGCACACACCTCTAAATGGTAATTTGTGATAAGCATGATCTCCTTCATAAAACCCAGAATAAAATAGCACTATCTACATCTAACCATAACCAAGATGTATGCATCTCAAACCAAAGGAAGATCGGACCAAATCCATTCCCAAACCAAGGGAATAATCCCAAGAATATATCCTAAACTCAACATCAATGAATAATCTCACAATGCATATGGAGATAAACATTCCAAAATCCCTCAAATGAACTCTTCAAAAATAGAAAAGCATAGCTCAAGACCCATATGCATGAGAAGATAAAGCATAAAAAATAATGCATCTGAAAATAACAATGGAAAATACCTCTTAGATGATAAACCACCGAGTAGATCAAGAGTGGGGAATGTGAATGCTCCTCCAAGATATCCAAGTCATCACGAATCATCTAAGAACAATATCCTCATAGGTCCATGTTGAACTCACGTCCAACCAAGGTGTAGGCTCCTCAGACTTCTAGTTGAAACCTCATCAATGAGTAACTGTCTCAATAAGTGTCTCTAATCACAAGAGATATCCTAGCCTCGCTTATGTCTCCAAGCATCCATGAGCACCTATAACTGATGAATCCATGCCAAAATCCAAATGTAACATAGCACCATCATGAAGCTCCCAAGTAAATGATCAATGTACTCAATACCAAGAGAACCAACCAAGATCAATGTCAAAACTCCAATCTTAAGAATCAAGAACATATTATGACATCATGATCTCACATCTCCTCACTGTTTCTGAAACATGATCCAAGAGTCCATCCATGACACCGAAAACACTATCGAAGATCATCCACCACCAAGTGATGAATCCACTTCATCGTCACAAGCTCCCATTGAACTATGATACTGATCTCTCCATGAAACATGATAACCATACTCTAAATGAAGATCCTCCATTGCCCCAACAAGATCAAATAACTCAACACCAAGATCCCAAAGGGAAGAGTACAAACCATGATCTCCAAACCAAGAAGATAAATAATGCCAAACCATCAATGTCACAAGCTCCCAATGAAACATGTAATCAAGTTATCCATAAAAACGTGATAACAACCTCCTCAATGAAGATCAACCATAGCCATGATCCTCAAGCTAAGAAGATACACCACCAAAAACCAAATTAGAATCAATCCAACACCACCAACAAAACATCTGCATAAACAATCATCTCATGCCAAAGTCCCTAAAGCACAAGGAACATGCATGACACCATGATCACCACTAAATGTACCAACAATATGATCCAACTATGTCACACATGTTTGCATCACATAGTCAATAACATAGGTCCCACATCATGACTACACCTAGTAATACCATCTCCCCCCTTCAACATGACAACCATACCAACAAAACATGTGACTAAACCAAGCCACCAAACTGAATCTATAAAAATATTGAAGAATCTATGGGCATATACAACCCACATTCAAGTCATAAATGAAAATTGTAAGCATAGAAAACCTACAACACTGCACAACTCATAGATGCAACAATACAACATACAAATCCAACAATATATTGATAACCATGGCAAATGAGAGTAATAAGAGATATGCATGTGAGTATACAATAACTCCAACATCAAATCATCAAGATCTAAATAGCCATAAGCTCACAAAAGTACCAGAATCAACAAGAACCCATAAAAAATCTTAGATGGGAATAACAACAAATAAATCATGTTAACATATATCCAAACTTGATCCACTATGTAATGCTTTGAACAATATTTTTGTTGACTATAAGAAGTCCAAAACTTGACTCTATAAGGACAAGTTATGACCTCTCCAAGCTCAAAAGGAACACCTGACTTCTAGCAAGAATTTGACTATCAAAATAGATTTTTTTGGGAAATACCACTAATATCACAGCGAAAAGCACAAAACCACCTTTCCAATGAGTATAAGATGTCAAAAAATAGACACTGTGGACGAAAGGTAAACCCCCTAAAAAAAGTTACACAATTTGGCTATATGAGAAAAACAAGGCTCGCCCCAGGTGGAGCCACCAATAGCTCGTTGGCGGCACATCAATGGTGTAGACCCACCAGGAAAATAAATTATAGTTTAATTTTTTATTTAATAAAAAACATGGGCGACATTTAAGAAAACTGTTTGGTGAAATAAATTTAATAAATCTCGTTAGGGGCTAGGCATGGTACCACCAGATCGATGACTGAAACTGAGAGGGCTTAAAGCCTCACTAGCTCAATAGCCACCGACCGATAGCCTGTCAATCGATTGGTTGTTGGAGTTAGTCCCTAGCAGTACCACTGACAACGATACCATCAGGTACCCTACAGTACAAGGCACAAGGGGTCTATGGACCCTCCAATATAATAATTTTGTTTTTAAATTTTTTATTTTTATAAAAAATCACACTGTTTAATTTTTATCCGTAGGAATAATAGTTTTATTTTTTAGCAAAATAGATGGATGTATAGTCATACAACAAGAGCAAGGAGGGGAAGAATTTTCAATTTTTTCATAGTGACCAAAACATGTTGAATTTTATGTCAATCTTCATGTCTCGGGCCTCCTAGATCCAATGGTGAGATTTGTTTTGTCCTAAGAGGTCATTTGCAACATTTCCCCTACAAAACCATCATGATGAACATAAAAAAAAACCCCTTTTCCAACAAAGATTCATAAACCTAGATCTGCAAAAAATAATCACAAATCTACAACCCCAAAATCCCAAATCTATTAAAAACACCTGCACAAAACCCTCATATCTTGCAATATATTCATTCTTTTCATGCAAGCCCTAGATCCAACTATGCACCAAATCTACTCCAACAAGGGTTATACAAACCACATCCATAGCTCTAATACCAAATGAAAGAAAATATGCATCCACCCAAGATAATTTCTACATAATCCAAATAGAGAAATCTATGCAAACAAGTATTCAAAATCCATATGCATAAGAATAAACAACATACCATCAAATATGACACAAGATATACCTAGTAAAACCCTCAAGACAGAAAAAAAAACCCAGCCTCCAAAAGCATCCATCACTCATGTATTATTTAATAGTAACCATTACAATACATTTTCAGAGTCCTACATGGATACCTTTGAAACATCAAGCCCTTTACAAGCACTCCATGTGAACAAGCATGTAACCACACATCCTATGCCATGTTTCAACCCTCACAAATGCCAACAAGAGATTCTCTCAACTAGCCAACCTTAGACAACTACCCATGTTTTTTCTTTTATAGAAGCAAGCTCACACAAAACCACCAAGTGGTATTACATAAAACAATGTGACTAATACCATGAGATTACAAAACCATTAACCCCTCATTTAATATTGGTAGTAAGTTTTTCCAATATTAAATATTTTTTCCATGTGCAACCCCACATTAAATATTTGTTACATACAACACATAAAGTGACCCCAAGAATGCTAGACCCATGTGATGCATGCATCCCTAGATTTTTTAGGTGCACTATACAGTAAATAAATATTACATTAATAACATTATGCAAAGTGGACAACACACCTTTTCCTAACAAATAGGTTGGTTTCAAACAAAATGTAAAGAAATAAAATTGCTTTAAATGCTTTACATAAATAATCTAGGCTATACATAAATGTAAACAATAAAACACAATAAACCTAGATTAAATAAGAGTTAGGTCAATAAATATGTAATGAATATTTATAAATAAAATAAGATGATAAATGCAATTAGCTTTGGCAACATAGTGAAGAATCTATGTTTATGTCATTCAAAATGCATTTGCCATGATACATACATTCATGCTCTTATTCTAGAAGATGTCTTGGCTTAGTGTAGTCTTATAAATTGTTGTGGTTTATATCCAAGTCCCCCAAGTTCAAGCCTAAGTTTCACATCCTTGATTTGATGCACAAGAATTACCCTTGCCACACAAGATTGAACTAATAAAATGTGTGCATAGAGACTTATTCACCTTTTTGTGTTTGAAGTTGTCAAGGTGGTTTGTACAAACACCTATAAGGATATTGATAGATCACAATGGTCAAGTTCTCTTAGTTCAACCCCTTAGACATGCTAGTTTTTTGGTTTTGATCAATAATTGTAGACAACATGTAGAAATGTACAAATACAAATCGTCTATATGATTTTGATTCCTTTCTCCCTTTAATAGATTGAAGCGTACTCAAGGTATTCCTTATAGCCCTTATATGTCTAGATGTATATTAATGGTGTATTTAAAATATCTTTAATAAACACCAAAACATAGTAACAATTCATAGAAATATGTACCAAGTTGACTTACAAATGCTAGTAAGAAAAGACGTGTGTTTTAAAGCTTGCATTTTAAATTTTTGTATTGAGGTTCAATTTGAAATGACATGGAGATGAACCTTTAGTAAAATATTAATTTTAAAACATGGAGTGGATGTATGCAATTGGATGCAAATATGGATACAATAAATGCCAAATATTGAAAAATGTATAAATAAAATATATAGATAAACATGAAAATACAAATGAAAATTAACATAAAAACGTATCACTTATATATAAAACAAACTAATTATACACAATTTACAATTTAATTCAACCGTTACACTTTATGATCTATATTTTATTTAATTAAACAATACAAATAAATAAAATATGTTAATAACAATTATTTTTTTATATTAATTTATATCTATTTAAACTAAAATTATTAAAAATATTTTTATTTAACCATTTTAGGTACCTAACATAAATATAAGAAAACTTGTCAACCTCTCGTCATTTTCTTAAAAATAAATAAATAAATCACCATTTTAAGAGGAATCTATTTAATAACACCTAACAAAAACCAAAAACAAAAGATTTGAACTACACTCAGCCCAGCAATCTCCACTAATTAGATTTACTGTTTAATTATTAATTAAATATCATAAAAACCACACCCTGGCCTTTCCCTCCCAGAAAAGACGCCCAATTCTTAACTTCAAGAGAAGTAAGAAATAATATTTTTGATCTATTGACTCTGATTAATGAAGCAAGCAAAGGCAATGGAGGAACTTCACTCATCGGACGAATTTGTTAACGATGAATCAGTGGATCTCCATGGCCGCTCTGTTATCAGAGCTCACACTGGAACATGGAAGGCATCCCTTTTTATACTTGGTGTGTATGAATATGCTCTCTTTCACTGGTGTTTTCGAGGTTTTACAAAATCATTAACAGCACTAAGAATGCTTCTGAAAAATCTGTGACAGAAAGTTGATAATATCAATGTTTGGAATCATAATTTATGATACTTCTCTTGGATTTATGTTTTCAAGCTCAACTTACCATGGAAAATTGAGTAAATTGAGAATTTGGATTACAGTAGTTGATTTACACTAGTATGAGCCCTCTCTTCTCTCATATTTTTAATCTTACAGAAGGAATAAGAGAGATTTTTTGTATTTTGAGAGAAAATGCATCGCCGTTTTATTCCCTTTAATTTGTCCGAAGAGGGTTCTAGACGTTAGGTCTCAAAAGTCAGCAAGTAAGAGCGGATATAACACTGTTGTTTTGTTTCTGAACGTGTATCAATAAAAAAATTGTTTTATGGTCGTTCTTTCTGAGGTTATTGAATAAAGTCTTATTTTGAGCTGATAATTTGCAACGAATCAGTTAGAACTCATCCTAATTACCTCCCATTTGGTGTCGGGGTTCTGTAACAGCGAGCTACATGTCCTTTTATGCTCAGAGAATTTAGATTGTTCTATCCACATGTGCAGCCCTTTCCTTCTTTGCTTTTGATGAATCTATTTATACGCAGCTATTCTAGTCTTGATTTCATTTAGTACATTTGTTTTTTGCTCACAGGGGTGGAGATTGCAGAGAGGTTTGCTCATTCTGGCCTATCTTCAAATTTGATAACTTATCTCACAAGTGTTTTGCATGAAAGCACTGCCACTGCTGCAAGCAATGTGAACATATGGTCAGGGGTGCAATCTATGCTCCCTTTTTTGGGAGCTTTTGTTGCAGATTCATATTTGGGTCGGTACTGTACAATCGTTGTTTCTTCACTCGTCTATTTGCTTGTCAGTATTCTTTTCCTTCACAAAATCCTTTTACTTTGCATTATTATTGATGGGAACAGTAAGTTGGAACAAATTCCTCAACCAGTATAATGTCACTGTATTTTATGAAAGTTGTAATTGAGAGGTAAAAATGAGAGCTATTTTATTTTAGTACAGGCGAGGAGGATGCTAGCACCTCAACTCATTAGAACACAAAATAACAGAGCACAACATGACCTAGACATAGAAGTAACAGAGCACTGAACCCATGCTCTGGGTTCATGCAAGACAGGACAAATAGAAAACCCTAGTCGTCTGTTGTTATCTATATGAACAAATAACGATACACGTTACCGAAGAGCCTTGTTTATTCTGATGATAAAGAACCCATATTGGTCCTTCGGTTAAGGACCCCTATCTGGCGCATGTGTAAAAGAATAAAAGTGGGTACCTTGCCAAAGATCCCAGTCAGGCCGATTAAGAACCCATATCTGCTAGATGCATGAATCAATAACAAGTGAAAATGATACAGAGCTCAAAAACTCAGATTAGTCTTTTGGTTCAGCACCCATATATCTGCATGTGTGAATAAATAACAAGGAAAATGGGTACCTTGCTGAAAACCTCAGTTTGGTTTTTTGCTTAAGGACACATATCTCCAAATTTAATTCTTGTGAATATAGAAACTGAAAATCATACTCTAGTTTGAGCACAGGTTGGAAATTGAATTAGACGTTCATTTGCTTTCAAAATAGCTGAATAAATTTTATTTTTCCTGTTTTTTTATCATATCCGTTATATCCAAGTAAAACGTCATACAATGGAATATGGCAGGGACTAATCTTGGTGACTCTATCAGCCTCTCTCAGGAGTCTCAAATCTTCATCATGCAATGATAATTCCGAGTCTTGCTCCGGAGCATCATATTTCAATATTGTATTTTTTTACTTCTCACTTTACTTGGTTGCTTTGGGACAAGGGGGACACAAGCCATGCCTGCAGGCCTTTGGTGCGGACCAATTTGATGATGTGGACCCAAAAGAGAAGAAGCACCAAAGTTCATTTTTTAACTGGTGGTATTTTGGTACTTGCTTGGGAACACTTTCAGGGTACACTGTGCTCACGTACATCCAAGATAATGTTGGATGGGGTGTGGGATTCGGGATTCCTGCCGTTACCATGGCAATGACACTTATTGTGTTTTTGTGCGGGACAAGGTTTTACAGAAACAAACTGCCTAGTGGAAGCCCTCTCACTCGAGTCATCCATGTGTTCGTTGCAGCATACTTTAAACGGAATACCCCTATTCCTTTCCGAGAACAAAATCGATTGGCTTCTATTCAAGAAGTAGAGGTTCTGATAGAATCAAGAAGACAATTGCAAACAGACAAGTTCAGGTAAGCACTCCACTGTACTACTTGCTTTAAATCTATGGCTATTGCATTTAAGCAGAATGCTACTTTAGAGTTCAGTCTCAAATAATTGCAACAGAGATTGTTTTTTCGTTTTCAAACTGGGGAATGGACCAAATGGGCCATGGTTTACTGTTAAGGCTGAAGGGAGCTTCAAGATGTCCACAAACTTTCCATTCCAGGTCTAGTCTATGCCATATGAATGGCATGCCCAACAAAAGGGGTGTTGGATTCACTTTCTCGACCTAGCATCTAAGCTGAAGGAAGTCAGTGTAGACAGTAATAATATTTTGGAATAATGTTAGTTCAAGTTCTTGGAGTTCTCATTTGTGTTTATTTTAGCCCTATGTACTTTGGAGAATTTTTTCGATGAACGTTCTTGTCTTGTTTTTTCAGGTTTCTTGACAAAGCAACAATTGAAGATGAATCAGACTTTGAGTGCAAAACAACACGCAATTGGAGACTTTGCACAGTTCAACAGGTTGCAGAGGTAAAACTTCTTCTAGGCATGTTACCTATTTGGATGTCATGTTTGATATATGGCATTGTCTTTGCACAGTCCTCAACATTTTTCACAAAACAGGGCAGCACAATGGATAGAGAAATTGGAAATTTTGTGATCCCTTCTGCAAGTATGCAATTTTTTATTAGCATATCTATTATGCTATTGGTCGTTGTCTATGACCGCATCTTTGTTCCCATTGCAAGAAGATTATCAAGGAACGAGAGAGGTATAACATTATTCCAAAGGATAGGCACCGGTTTGTTTTTTTCTGCACTTTCAATGATTGTCGCTGCAGGGATAGAAATTAAAAGGCTCAAGGCAGCAAAGGATTATGGACTGATAGACGTGCCCTCTGCAACAATCCCAATAAGCATTTTTTGGCTGCTTCCACAATATTTTCTTTTTGGCGTAGCTGATGTGTTTACAATGGTAGGAATGCAAGAATACTTTTATGATCAGATGCCAGACACAATGAAAAGCTTGGGTATTGCTGTCTCTATGAGTGTTATAGGAGTTGGTAGTTTCCTGAGCAGTATCCTAATTTTGGTCATTGAGAAGGTTACTTGCAGAAAGCAGGAGCAATGCTGGTTTGCAAACAACTTGAACAAAGCTCATTTAGATTACTTTTATTGGCTTCTAGCTTCTTTGAGTGTACTCAACCTGGGCATGTTCATGACCTTAGCCAGCTGCTACAAGTACAAAAAGGCTGCACCTACTGGCACAGAAAATTCTAACTAAAAACTAACTTTATGTTATACCTATGTGAGTTACACTAGTACATCTTTATCTGTTTTACTGTCGTAATATGTTATTAGAACGTATATATATAGCCTAATAGGTGCTTTCCACAATGATGAATTGGGTTAAACATCCAACAGATGAACAGTGTGTAATTAGCGAGGAAGATTCAAACTCTTACATTCAACTAGACGGCAGATGAAAAGCTAAAAATTCTATTATTGACACCATAAATTCCATCTGAAAAAACTATGTCTCCACCTTGCTTCCACTGTATCAATTGTGCTTAAACTTTTGCATAGTTAATAGTCTATAGAAACATCTACTTACATAATTAACTAAAAACTTAATTTGTTATTCCCACTTAATGAAAGTGTTTTCTAACCATGATGGTTCAATAGGAAAAACAACTCCTTTGGGGTTGAATAAGCTCGGTTCATTGATTCTCTCAAATCTCCATGATTAGAATTGTTGAAAAATATTCAATATGATTTTGTATATTTTTTTTTTCCATCAACCACTTCCAAGTTGATGTTGTAGGGAAGAAGAAGCTCAATAAACCTATACAATAAAAGTAGTGCAAATACAATCTGAAAAAAAAATAGAATAATGGAAAGCAATGACAATACACGGTATTTTTATTTGGGAAAATCCTTGTGAGTAAAATACCCAGCATAGTATTTTTTTTTTCGCTATTGCAAAAACTCAACAATTCTACATTCCAATAATGAATCTCTCTTACTTCACCCATAAGTATGTGTAGATATAAATAGACACATCAAAACTAGTTTTACACGTATTAAATCATACAAAAGATAAACATGAGTTATCCAAAATATACAATACTTATTCAACAAGCATTACGTATCATATTTCAATTTTTAGCAAGAATGTTTACATTCATTCCTATGTGATTCACTAAGGAAGAAATTATTTAAAAGAATTCTACTATGTGTGAATGTTTTAGCCTACACCTGTTCAAACATGGACAAACAAACATTAGTCTTCAAACAAGTTTAAACCAAACATTCCTTGTGAAATTCATTCAAGCATAAGAACAAGAAAACAACATAAAATATCAAATAAAAGCTAATGAAATCTCATTCAAATGCTCAAACCAACATCCCATAGGGGAATTGGTGCTTCTTTGATGTGGAAAGAAGCCCTTTCCCAATTCCTTGATAAGTTTGATGATGATATGAGATTCTTGATGCAAAATGCCAATAACTTTGCTATGGATGATGAACTTCTATGCTAAATTGGATGAAAATATGGATGATTGTAGATAATGAGTTTGCATAAACTTGTGTCTTCAAAAATGCCTAAGATTGTGGACCCAAATACAATAGAGAATGTTTCTATTTATAATGAAGAAGGTTGGAAGAATGAAGAATAGGATGAATGTGGGATTAAAGAAGGGACCAATGGCATTGTGCCACTTGTCAACATGCTAATGAAAGAGAGTGAAGCACATTTTGAACAATGTGCATGTTAAATGCATGTAGGTGAAATTTGAATTTGAAATGGCGACTTGTGTAAGAGGGGATGTAATAGAAATTAAAGCCAAGTTGGCTCAAGGAGAGGACATGTAAGAGCTTTTAATATCAAGTTGGAGGACAAAAGTCCTTTGGGAGGGAGAACTCAAATAAGTAGAATATTCCAAGAATATGCCATATTTGAATGAAAATAGGGTAATTAATAAATCAAATAAATTGATTTACATGTGCAACTTGCAAAGGCTAGAGGAATGGAGGATTAGTGTTAGGAGCTAAGACTAGTTAACTTAGAGGAGATTAGCTTGAGTGTGACATTTGATTTAAATACTTGAATTTATATAAATTAAATGAGAGGATAAATTTGATTTATTCAATTAAATGAAGAACATTAGGATTTAATTAAATAAAGTTGATTTATTTAATTAAAGAGAGAACATTAAGATAAAGTTGATTTATTCTAATCAAAGTGAAATTTTGATGAATTAATTGAATAAATATTATTTAATTAAATTGGTTAGTAAAGAAATGATTAAGGAAGAATTGAAGTTAGTTAATCGGAATCAAGTGGATGATATCAATCAGGATATTTCGAGTGTCTACACTATGAACAATTTCCTTCCTACTAGAGTGCATTTTTTCCCTTGTAAAATTCATTTAGTATCTATGTTTTTTCTTCCTAATGCGATACCAACTTCATCAATTCCTTTGATGGTGAACAAATTATGGCTGGATTTCTATTTTGTGATGATTCAAAGAGGATTTTGGATGTTGTAGAATTTTAGAATTGTTTTGGCAATTAAATTTTTAGTAGCTCTTTCAGAAGTAGAAATTGACCATTCAATTTGAGTAGAAGTTGGTTTTCTCATTCTTCCTATTTAAAATAGAATATACATATATAGTCTCTTGGATCTGAGTTTTTGTGACAAGTTTTCAATAGGAATTGAATTGATAGAATGAAGAGAAGTATTAGTTCAACATAGGAGAGGTGTTAACTTGATAACTAGAGGCATTGATAGGCATTTAATTGCCTTCAATCAAGGAAGTACACATGTCTATTATTTACTTAGGATAAAACTTATTTGCCTAAATAAACGTAAACAAAAGAGGTGCAATATATATACTACACTAACAATCCTAGAGGGATAGATTGTATAATATTCATTTGCGGCGATCCTAGAGAGATGATTTTGCCTAATATTCAATTGTGGCCTTATTTGTCATCTTTATGTAGTTATTAACCATAAATTTTTTTTTACTTGGAAGCCAATAAGATTTCTTTCTTTGAGAAGAGTTGATCTAATATCATCTTGTCAATGGAAGTTTTGTCATCTTTGACATCAATTGTGAAATTTGTTTATTCCAAGTAAATCATCTTCTTTTCCTTCATTAAAGTAACTTTACACCACTCTTTTAGATGCATAAAAATTATACTTTTAGTTAAAATATATTTAGTCCTTTTGGGAATGACTCAAACTTGATTTACTTGAATAAACAAAAGGTTGTTAATTTCCATGGATTAGATGTGACACATATCTAGGACTATCCATTAACATGCTAGGATGTTATAATCCTAGTTACTCTATTGTTATCATATTGTTGTATGGTTATGGAGTAGCCAACATGTAACACTCATAAGGGTGATCCCGCAATACTGTGTCGAACACTTTTTGCCCAAGATGAACATTTACATCAATATTTTTAACTGAATCGTCATCTTTTGAGACCTATATAGCAGCTAAACCATTAATAATTTCAAGATGATGTGAACTGGTGATTTGTGGCAATTTCTATGTAGATTCTAAATATATATTTTTTAAATTTTTCTGAAATAAATTATGAATCTTTCAACATCTCCTTTAATAACTAATTTTAAACGAAAAACAACATTTTCAAAAGTAACGTTTGTGTTGTGAAAAATACCTTTTTTTCTATAAAGGATAAAATTCTAATTTTTGAAATATAGATTCTCAACATCAATATGGAGGGAATGGATATTTTTTCATAATTTTTGGTTACATATTTTTTTAAATTAATTTTTAAAGCCATTGTAACTATATTTTGGACATACGTGTGTGTCGTATAACATAACTTGTTATGTATATGTTGAAATCTTTTTTTTTGTGAAACAAGAACATCAATACAGAGGGAACAAATATTTTTTGAATTTTTTTTACAATGTTTTACTATTTTCCAACCTCTGCTAAACGAAGAGCTCAATGTTCGGAGAAAAAACATGTGTAGTAAAATTAAAAATTAAATAGATGATAAAATGAAAACATATCAAAATTATACTTGTTGGAAAGCTCATTGTAACTATATTTTGGACATACGTGTGTGTCGTATAACATAACTTGTTATGTATATGTTGAAATCTTTTTTTTTGTGAAACAAGAACATCAATACAGAGGGAACAAATATTTTTTGAATTTTTTTTACAATGTTTTACTATTTTCCAACCTCTGCTAAACGAAGAGCTCAATGTTCGGAGAAAAAACATGTGTAGTAAAAATTAAAAAATTAAATAGATGATAAAATGAAAACATATCAAAATTATACTTGTTGGAAAGCTCATTTCAAGGGTTATGATCTTACAAAATATCTTGTCAAGTTAAGCTCATTTGTAGGTCCAACATAGGGTTTGAAATTGAAAAATTTGAGGAGATTTTGATGTAGATACAAAAATAAATAAAAATGGCACCTTTGATAGTACCTTCGCTCAAAGGTCTTACCTTCGATAGAAGGTCCCCATGCAAAAAAATAGCTTTTATAGCAAAACAAATATTTTATGGAAACTACCTTCTATCAAAGGTCCACCTTCTAGCGGAGGTGTTTAATTGCATAGCTTTGATCAAAGGTTTTACTTCCCTCAAAGGTGTGCAAGTGAATTTAGCCCGACTACTCCAAAAAAATTCTCTTTCCAAAAGTGAGACACAACTTTGTAATTTCATCCATAATCTTTGACAAGTCAATGGTATTTTTGGAATTGTTAACTTCAATACCAATAAATAAAGGCTATGTAGTTCATTGTGAGGTATGACTAAGTGTTGACATCATTGTTTGTTTGTTTAATGTATTTATTTCTTTTTGGATGTTGTCCCTTTAAAATGGAATTGCTTTCATACTTCTATTAGTTGGTATTTTTGGTCTCGTATTGATCTTCATCTATTGTATTTTCTATATTCTCCATTATTATTTAAATGTTCGATTAAATGACTCTCTTACTCTAGATGAATGCTTGTTCGACAATAATATTTTATTGTTAATTTCAATTTTGTGTTGCTCCTTTTGTATAGTATTTCATTACAATTAGTATATGGTGAAATTATGCAGTACAAGGTAAGAAGCATGAACAATTGTGGATCTCTCAACTACTTGCTCTTTTGTATTATAGAATATGGATTATTTTTTCCAACATCCCTTTGTAAGTGATATGTCTTTGATGTACCATATTATTTCATATGACCAAGTTGGAAATTGATCATATGACTTCCCATTAACATGTTGGGGTACTCTACTGTAAACCATGAGTCTATTTGTGGTATAGAGTGGATTATTTTTTAAAAAGTGGGTGTTTAGCAAAAGCCAAAAAAAGCATCTTATTTGGGGATGAAATTGAATTCATGTAGAATCATGCTCCTTTTATTAGCAAGGTAACAAGAATCACATCTTTCATGGCCTACATCCTATAGGTTGATTCATTTTTTCTTTCTACAAACTTCTAAAAAATGCATTTCTTCTCAAATCAAATATACCTTCCAAATGTGCATCTTGGAATTATTTCTATAAGTGAAAATCCTCATATCATGAGATTCTTTTAAGATGTTACACTTGACCAAAACTAAAAGCTTTAAACTTGTTTACTTAATTCACTTTATTAGATTTTATCTTTTATAAGAAAATGAGTTAACCTTGATTAGTAAGAGAGAGATGCAATATTTCTCTAGCTCAACCTTACCCTAGTATTATTTTTGAAGACCAGATGCAAGACTTCCTTTTAACTTGTTGAGAGATGTAGTTTTAGGCTACTATGCTTAATAAAAATGATTGAGGGATATCATTATACTATGTAACATGGTTTATAAATTTGTATTTTTGAGGGTCTCTTTCATGAACCACTATATGTTTGGGATAAGGTCCAACCATTGATAGAACTTAAAAAAATTATTTAGAAATATACAATATGAGGAGGGGATATTTCTCTTAAATGTGAAGTGAAAAGTAAATAAAAGTAATAATATATAATAACTATTTATGGTGTGATATTCTAGAAACACATATTTACAAGTTATGTTTTTGATAAGATAAGAAGCATTTATAGGGTATTGTACCCTTTACACAGAAAGCCCAAAGGGCCAAAGGAAAGCATAGTTCAAACAAAACTTGAACTAGAAGAACAAACAAAAACAACTAACTGAAAACTGTAGAACAATCCAAAAAATTAGACAACCCCTGAACCGAGGGGATCCAAAGTGACTCCTCAAACCTGAGGCCGTGAAGAGGCAATGGATTTGGGGAGACCCTTCTTCTTCTGCAGCACAACCAACCAAGAAGGCTCAGAATCAAGAACAGGCGAGCAAGGCGAGGGGAGTAGTTCCACAACAACCACCCTAAGAGAGGAGCCACCACGCATCAAGGGAGTCGGCAGCGAAGCAGAAGAGGTAGGAGAAAACAAAGGTCTAGCAAAGTTGATCAACGTAGGACGTGCAGGTTCTGATAAAACATTGTCAACAAAAGGATTTGATAGAACAAAGATAGTAGAAGGCTCCGTGGAGGGGAAAGTCGGAAGAGGAACTTGGGTAGTCACAAGAAGGTTAGCCTCCAAAGAGGAACTAACTGAAGGAACTCCCAAAGGAGGAGAACCCACAATGAGATGGTCTGAGAAAGCATCCTTCCACCAAGTCATACTGTCCTTGCGACGGGCAAGAGGGAAAGTCGAGGCCAAGTGACCCACCGAAAAAAAAATCTTACACCGAAAGGGGAGACCCTCATAGTCCAAGAGTTGCTTCCAAGGTCTGTCCTTCACCAGCAAGACCACATCACTATGGAGAGGTTTGGAGATGTCCAAATCGACTAGCAACCAAGTTGTCGTAGTATGCCCTAGCTCCCTAGTTGTAGAGTCCACCATTAAGAAGCGTCCAATGGTGTTGCCAATAGCTTCTTAACAAGATTCATCCCAAAACTGGAGAGGAAGATTCAATAGACGGACCCAGATTGGTCTGGTGTTCAACGACTCTGTAAGAGGATTGAACGAGCGAGACCAAGGCCTGATGGACAGAGAATGAATACCCCACATCCACCCTCTATCCAACACACAACTTCTCTCAACAGCGA
The DNA here is from genome assembly GCA_007115665.2 of Sequoiadendron giganteum. Lineage (NCBI taxonomy): Eukaryota > Viridiplantae > Streptophyta > Pinopsida > Cupressales > Cupressaceae > Sequoiadendron > Sequoiadendron giganteum. The sequence continues at coordinate 600,662,668 of CM021108.1, read as the reverse complement.
AAGAAAAGGTAGCAATAAAAAAACCCCTAATGCTAGGGTAGAGCTCGATCTCTCCAGAGACCAATGACTTCCAGGAGTTAGACACCTAAGTATGGAGATCGGGGAGGGAAGGTCATAGGGCATTAAACCTACAAACCACTCCCTACGCCAAATAATAAACCTCGTTCTCAACCATCTCAGAACCACAGACCACCACAGGAGAATCTTGGGCATAGGGCAAAGGTCTACAATCTTGAGCAGGGGGCTGAGCACCCACCTTAGCAGCCTCCGAGAAATATTTCACGTGGTTAGAGAAACCCCCAGCAGGAGGAATCGACCCAAGAGCATAGTCCGCTACAGCAACAACAGACGGAGAGGGAGCACGCACGTTGCCAGGAACCACCGAAGACAAAGGGCAAGGGCCCTCACCGACCACACCTCCATCAGAAACGTCCAGGCCAAGTGCCCCAAATGCAACCGCGTCCAAGCCACCCATGCCTCCATCGCCGTTTGAAATTTTAGATCTCCCACTCAGGCCAAACATCCTGCATAGGTTTTGTTATTCTATATTTACAAGTTATGTTATTTGTTCTCATGCTTTGAATATATTTTGTTCCAAGCATTATTGAAACTAAGTAAACTAAATTGCAATAAAATAAAATAGCTTGAAAGCAAGTGTTTATGGATCAAAAAAGAAATAGGTGCACATACAATTAAAAAAATTGGCTTCATAATGAGGGAAAATAATCTATGGTTATGATATTCAAAATTAGAATGATATGATGTAAACTCCTTGTCATTAACTATAAGATTAACATCCACCAAACTTGGTACTTGTAAAACCATCCAGGTAACAAGAAAATCCCCTAAAACTAACCAAATTAAAACCACCATAAGTAAATCTATCTATAATATACCATAAACAGACATTAATTCTAGTAATTCCACTTGATTTTTAAGTATGATGATTATAGAAAAATCTGTCAGGAGAAAGAATGATCATGAAAGGAGGAGATAAGCTTATATTTTATCTCACTTTGTGTTAGCTCAAGTTATTTGTATAATTATTAAAAAATTAAACATTAATTAAAAATTAAAATTCTCTACAAACCAAATTATAGATATGATAAAGAAAATTGCAAAAGGAAAGACAAAAGACATTGATTGAAACTCTTGGGGATTGGTAGGTCTATCCTTGCCCCACATATTTAGACAATTATCTCCTTATTTAGTTATCATTGTAGTTGAAGGTTTAAGTAGCCCAAATAAGAGTCACATAAGAATCATACAATTTAACTTATTTATTTGACATTTTCCCTAAACAATAGTTAAAGTGGATATTTTAATTGTAGTTTTTTATTTTTAGTTCATTAAAAAATCATCAAATATGAGATTTAATTTTATTTAATGATATCAACTTTCCACAATTCATATTGATTATTGCTAGATGATTTCTGGATTCGATTGTGTAATAATTTTCGCACCAACATTTCGGATCAAACTCTATGATCCATCATTAGGATAGTTGAGAGTTCATTAAATTTATTTTTTCACTTAGTGAAATTTTATGATTTTTGCTTACCAATTCTTATCTAAGAAGTGTACACTTGAAATAGGAAGTATATGCTTGTAACATAAGAAGTTAAGAATATCTTTTACTTCATATAGAATACTTTATTTCCATGATTTCTCATAGGAAACATTCTACAAAGATGACACAAACAAGACTATACAAATAATGGTTAACATGCATGTTCATTAGTTTGACACTTTTTTTCTTGTGCTCTTCTACAGTAGCATAGGACTAAAAACTAGGAAGATTTAGACCTAATGATTTGATACCATTTTATATTATTCACACAAGTCCATGATTGATCCAAGAATAAGATCCATGGGAATAGAATAGAACATCAATTTGTCTTGTAGAGTTGGGCTCAAGGGCCACACAAGCAAGAAATATGGCACTCCAAGGAAAAAGTGTGAGAATTCTCCCCCCATTTAATGAATCATTGAGATTTTTTTGGGACCAAAAATCTCTGCCATCCATAAGGATTTGGGGAAAGATATTTGATATGTTAATATTTTCCCAAAATTATAAACTATGGAACTAAACCCAAGAAATAGTAGAGTGAAATTGTTAGCTCTCTTGTACAAGTAGTTTTGAAACCTTTGTAGTGATTATGAAACTATTACTCTTCAGAAAGGGATGGTTTCAATAGTAAGCACATAAGTCATAGGATAAAGAGAGTAGCTTGAGCTACATTAAAGGTCTAAGGTTTATTTTAAGGGATCTATCCATTAGGATTACTTTGTGTTGTGTTGTAGGCATTACAATAAATCTTCTTTTCAATGAGATGTATGTTTTTTAATCCAATGGTTTATGTTTTGTAATGCTCTTTTCTTATGTTTACACTATTAAAGGCTACTCTATTGTATCATTTTTTTCTATACAAAGGTCCTTAAATTCATGCACGTCACAAATGAGTGGTCCAGTTGATTGATATTTTTTAATCCAATGGTTTATGTTTTGTAATGCTTTTTTCTTATGTTTACACTACTAAAGGATACTATATTGTACCATTTTTTTTCTATACAAAGGTCCTTAAATTCATGCGTGTCACAAATGAGTGGTCTAGTTGATTGACATCTTAGCACAACATCAATAAATAGACACTTACTTCATTCATAGTGCACAAGATAAGAAATTAATTGACATTTTGGTTCCATTGCTATTGCAATTGGATACTTTGATATTTAGTGAAAATAAAGAATTATTTTTGAACAAAAAATAATTATTATTGTTACACATTACATAATATGATTAAATTTATAAATATAGAAGATAAATTGAGTTACAAAAGTTGAATCTTATCTAATTACTTTTTCTTTTTCTTTTTGGGTGGTAAGATTAATTCTTTATTCATTTTGCTTTAGGTCATGGTGAGATGAATCTATTTGTCAAAATCTCTTAGGGATTGAGCACAATCCTAACCACACCCAATAGAAATTGATCATGGTGTAATCTTTGTGAGCACAAATATTTCACTTACTCAATTTTTTTTTTGGTACGTAAAAGAAATTTTATTATTATCAAAGATTTACATTGCCATTTTTTGGATACATTCACCTTTCAGCCATTACACCACTAGGCGTAAATAGTATACCAATTCTCCCAGCCCCATACCCAACATCAAACCCAACACTACAAAATACTACCAGACAAACCATAATCTGAACTGATCCCCATACACCAATCTACCCAAACACCAGACCACACACCCAAATCCAAAAAAAAGAAGAAAAAAACATTGAGGAAGCAGGCATGTGGCAGCAAGAAGAGACAACAGTCCAAGCACAATACCATCACTCACATAACACATCCACCTCTGTTAGGTTAGCACAAAAAGTCTCCTTCCAATCAGACTTCAATTTACCATCCACCTCGTCATTCGCCAAGTTGTTTGCCACCCCGTTGGCTTCCCTGTAAATGTGCCTTACTGTGAATTCATCCAACCCGTTTGTCAAACTACACGCCTCCTCCACTAGCGGCTGCAACTTCCAGTTTGCCATCCATCTTTCTTTTAGAGCCTAGATTACTACCATTGAATCGCCTTCAATCTTGACTTTCACCACCTTCAACTCCCTGCACATTTGGAGTCTGTGAATCAGAGCTGTGAGTTTTTCCATGGTATTAGTCCTTGCAGGTAGAGGGATTAATTTCTCTACCACCAATCTCCCTTGATCATCTTTGATGCAACAGCCTGCCCCCGACGTCCCCGGTTTTCCCCGAGAGGCGCCGTCAAAGTTTAATTTGAACCACCCAGGTCATGGTGGGCACCATTTCACTTCTCGCCTTAAATCTTCATTTTTCCTTGTCTATTGTGCCCTAGGTTTAGGCAGTGCTAAGACAAACCACGATCTTCTCATCTGCGCATCCCAATCTATGAATATCCACACATTCAAGTCCTTCTGAACCACCTTTCCGTTAACAACCTCTACAATTGCAGCCTCCATTTTGTTAATGAAGGTTGATAAGTCCCTTGCTTTTTTTGAGAATAACCGCTTGTTACGCTCCTTCCAAATTTCCCATACAACCATAGACTAGTTGACTACCCATAGTTCACAGAATACCAAACTTCATTTAAGGATTGGCCAGGCCTTGAATAGTGACAAAATGTCGTTTGGGAGCACCCCACTCCAACCAAGCCGCACACAAAGCCACCTTCAGCAAGCTTGAGCAAACGAACATCTTACTAGCAGGTGATTCACATCTCCTTCATGCTTTTTGCATAGAATGCACCATGAAGGGTCCAAGTAGCCCATCCTTCTAAATTTGTCCATCGTCAGTATTTTGTGATGGAGCATCGCCCATGCAAAATTTATTGCCCTAGGTACACATGTGCGATCCTAGCACAAATGTAATAGGAGTGTTGATGCCTCCTCATCTTTGCATTGGGACAGGTACCCTACCTTCGTCTTGTACTGACCCATGTTCGAACTAGCCCATATGAGCTTATCCTCCCCCTCCCGAATTACAATCACACGCTTAGCCAATTCTTGTTTTAAGTGGTCTGCCTCCTCCCTTAGTATGGTATCAATGTCCAAGGATCTCCAAATGAGTGATATCATCCCATCACTCCTCTGTTCTTTAAAGTAGTCCTTAAATTTCCACCCCCAGGTGCGTTGCAGTGTCTCTTTCGCTTGCATTGGTCCCAAATAGTTATCCAAGCTTGGCAATCCACACCAAGAATCTTCCTAAAACAACACCGATCTCCCATCAAATATATCCCATGATAGATGCTCCTTAATAAGTGGATGACAAGCATGCATAAAGTTCCAAATCCTTGATCCTTGAGGAAGACAATCTGCCATTAGGATGCTCTTTGCATTGTTGTCCACAAGGTATTTGTTTTGGAGGATCCTGGCCCATTTCGCTTCATTACGCATGTACATTTGCCAAATAAGTTTCGCTCCCAAAGCTTTGTTCAGTTTCAGAAGATCCCTGATCCCAACCCCTTCATTTCCTTTGGATTTGCAGATAGTGTCCCAGGCGATCAAATGAAATTTCCTCTACTCTGATGTGCCTTGCCCAAAAAAGCGTTGCATCCAACTATTCATCTTATCTGCCTTGTATGAAGGTAGTGCCAAACAAGTCATGAGGTAGATTGGCAGAGTTGAAACAACAACCTTCAACATGATAATTCGCCCTGCCCAGGACAACCACCTACCATCCCACGTCATTAGCCTCTTTCTCATCTTGTCCTCCAATGGAACCCACAACTTGCCCGTTCTTATTCCTTTCTCCACTGGAAGCCCAAGATATGTCAATGGGAGCTTCCCAATCCAGAAATTCAGAGTCCTTGCTACGACCAGTTCCTCTTCTTCTGAGGTGTTTAGGCAAAAGATTTTTTATTTTGCGCATTCACTCCTTGTCCCGAAGCAAGTTCAAAGACCTTTAGAATTCACTTGATTGATTCAACCTCCTTTCTAGACATATCCCCAAACAACAGGGTGTCATCAACAAATTGTTGATGGGTCACCACACCAACTCCGCTGGTAATTTGGATCCCCAATACCTGGTTTCTCATCGCATCACCAATTATAGCACACCCCAAGGCCTCTACCATCACAATGTATAAGAATGGTGACAATGGGTCACCCTACCTCAATCCCCTAGAGATTTCAAAAAACCCCACCAGTTCTCCATTTACGAGGACAGATACACATGGACACGGAATGCAGTCAAATACCCAATCAATCCAAGTTTTATCAAAGCCAAAATGCTCCAACACTTTGCATAGAAATCTCCAGTCGACCGTATCATAAGATTTCCTTATATCTAATTTAACCAACATACCCCGATGCCTGGTTGTTTGTAGATTATGTATTGCTTCTTGAGCAATTATCACTCCATCGAATACCACCTTCCCGATACAAAACCTGACTATTCCTCAACAATTAATCCAGGAGGAATGGTCTTCAGCCTATTTTCCATCGCCTTCGCCATTATTTTGTATAACGTGTTACATAATGCTATAGGTCTATACTCATCTAAGGATGTCGCCTTCCCCTTTTTTGGCACCAAAGCAAGAAAGGTGTGATTTACTTCCTTCAGCAACCTGCCTGCAGCACGTGACTCCTCCAACGCCTTTGTGATCTCCCGACCAATGATGTCCCAACATGCATGGAAGAAACAAGCTGGGAAGCCATCCGGTCCCGATGCCTTGTTCGAAGACCCTTGTTCGAAGACAATTGAAAAGCCGCTTTTTTGATCTCTTTGGCTGTGAAAGAAATCAACAACAACCTATTTTGTTCCCTCGATACTATGGAGGGTATGCCTTCTAACAACTCTTTATGTTCTTTTATATTTGAACCCTCCGTATTGTTCAAAATTTTCTGGAAGTGCCTTTCTACTTCGCGTGCAATCTCAGTTGTGCCCTCCACTATTTCCCCATTCTCCTTCTTCAGACTCTCTATTTTGTTTGCCTCCCTTCTTGCCTTCGTAGTGTTGTGGTAATACCTCATGTTTCTATCGCCTTCTTGTATCCACTTCTCTTGAGCCTTTTGTTTCCAAAATATTTCTTCTCTTGCCAACACTTCTTCCCATTCTTTAAGCAATTCCTTTTCCTTTGCATACGTATCCACGTCCATACCTCCCTTGATCACCTTTGTGTTTAATGCTTCCAATTCCTCTTCCAAGCACTTTTTCTCCTCGAAAATGTTCCTGAAATGGTGCTTATTCCAATTCCTTAACTATTGTTTCAATGCTTTCAGTTTGCTTGCCACTTTTAGGGATCTGTAGGATAACTTTGTTTAAGAGGGGAGCAGTCCCTAATTAAGGGATCTGCAGGCAAGGGGCAACTGGGAGTGCACTCGGTAGCAAGTGGGCGTGACACTCCGGATTGCAGAGACAAGAAGAGAGTGGGGAGGAAGATGAACGAGGAAAAAAGAACCAAGGCTGGTGAAGCTGCAGGTCAACAAAAAATCACAATGCACTTGAGATCTGGGAAGGGTGTTTCCCTTCCTGGGGGACAATGAGAATCATCAACTAGAATGTTAGGGGCTTAAATGCCCCTAACAAGAGGCATCTAGTTGGGCGTCTGATAGAAACAACAATAGCAGACATATTGATTTTACAAGAAACAAAACTAAATAGGGCAGAGGCTGAGGGGCTAAAGTTAAGGGGAAGGATGTGGAAGGTGTCATATGTGGAAGCAATAGGGGGATCTGGTGGCCTGATAACAATGTGGAAGCCACAAGTGGTGGCTGTGGAGGAGGTGGTTGTAGGGTGCAATTGGTTGGCATGCAGAGTTAGAAGTTGGACGGATAAGCTGGCATTTATGCTGGTAAATATATATGGGCCTAGTAGCAGCATTCAGAAGAGGAGGGTATGGAAGGAAATTGAAGGCTTCATAAGGAAATGTGTGGATGAAAGCTTCATTCTTGGAGGGGACTTCAACGCGATATTGCAATCTAGTGACAAGTTGGGAGGAGTAGGTAAGAAGTTGCAGTCTCAGCTGGACTTCAAGGACTTTGTGAACAACAACCAATTAATGGAGATTGCAATGGTGGATGGAGGGTACACATGGACAAATAGAAGGGCAAGTTTCAACAGAATAGTGGAGAAGTTAGATAGATTCTTCTTTAGGGGTGATCTGACAAGTTTTCCCTTCAAATGGGAAAGAAGCATAGTGCAATTCTCTGGTTCTGACCATTTTCTGATCAAGCTGGAGATAATGGGGGATAAGAATTCGTGTAGGTGTCCCTTCCGTTTCGAGAAGATGTGGCTAAGGGACCCAAATTTTTCACTTACTCAATTTTAACCCTATAAGAAATTATAATAAATTTGAAGTCCAATCATTTTTCTTTTTTTACTATAAGATGTCATATTTTAACTTGGATGGATATGTCAATATCACACTTTTTAGTTATAACTATAACTCATAAATAAATAAAATCATTATAAATGACTCTTAAGTAAATAAAAAAAGGTTGGTTTCTTAGTTGTTTTTAGTTTTGGGGAGGGTATGTGGAAAACCATCTTGAATTTTCTCTTTGAACTTTAATGATAAGTGTTATGTTTAAAAATATTTGTGGAATAGATTATTATTTTTTATCTTTTTGAAAAAATAATTAATTAATTATAAGAACCCACAAAAATAATAAAAATACAAACACATAAAATTTATGACTAAAGAAGTTTAATAACTCTATAAAATTACCATATTTACTTGTATGATTATCTTCACAGTGAATAAAATAAATTTAATGAAATATTTTTTTTTAATTTTTAAAAGTGAAATATATATTATTCATAATATAAGTTACATATAAATATATAATATTTATAATAATTTAAAAAAATCAATACAAAAGAAAATATATCTATTTAAAAATTATTAGAGATATTAATTTAGAGATTATTTGAGATACATAAGCAATCCTTAATCTACAATAAATAAATAATTTAAAAAAAATTAAAATTTACCTATCAATTATTATTTTGTCTAAAAATATTTGTTTGTAATTTGAAATTTCCATTCATACCCAATTTTGATGAAATTGGACACTAATTTGATGATTGATTTTAAGAAAATTATTTATTTAAAATTCTCTATTGAAAAATAAACATATTTTATGATAAATAAAATTATATAAAATCAAAAATATATATTAGAACAATTCTATGATTTATCTAAAAAAAATCATTCTATATAATACAATCTCTTCCTAAAATTTTGATTATATTTATATAAAAACATAAATGCAATCATACAGCCATCAAATTAATTGGAGGACGAACATTACCTAATATTCAATCTTCGATGTACATCATCAACACAGGAAATCGTGTAAAACTCTTTTCTTGGAAGATTTTTTAATCAGTTTGACTAAAAAACCAAATTTCAATCATACCAAACTAACTCTGATGTATCTAGACAGGTTTCTGGCTTAACTGGGCCCAACAAGCCAATCTAATTATTTATAAATAGAAATCGAAACCAATAAAAAGCAAAGTCAAAATTTCAACTTGAAGAAGACACCTTCTGTTATTTTTATGTATTGAACGATTGATGAAGCAAGCAAAGGCAATGGAGGAGCTTCGCTCATCTGATGAAGTTGTTGAAGATGGGTCTCTGGATATACGTGGCCACCCAGTTATCAGAGGTCGCACTGGAACATGGAGGGCATCCTTTTTTATAATAGGTATGAATAAGTATGTTTTCTTTTCTTGATGTTTCCAAGATTCTATAAAATCATTACAGTAGTAAGAATCTTTCTGAAAATTGATTCCTTTAATGTTTGGAATCATGAAACATCTTTTCTATTGATGTTCTCAAGCTTAGGCTGGATGTTACAATAAATAAGAATACTTCTGGAAAACATTTTATGTATAACTGATTACAGTAGGTTATATGGGTTCTCATACTCATGCTCATTTGGTACACTTCCACTGAAGTATGTGTCCTTTTATACTCCAGAGTGTAGATTGTTCTGTCAACATGAGCAATCCTTTTCTCCTTTACTTTAGTAGATTTTATCTATCCACAGATATTGTAGTCCTGATTTCAATTAGTACATTTACTTTTTACTCACAGGGGTGGAGATTGCAGAGAGGTTTGCCTATGCTGGCATACTGTCAAATTTGGTGACTTATCTCACAACTGTTCTGCATGAAAGTACTGCCACTGCTGCAACCAATGTGAACATATGGTCAGGGGTGGCATCCATGTTGCCTTTTTTGGGGGCTTTTGTTGCAGATTCATACTTGGGTCGGTACTGGACGATCCTTGTTTCTTCACTGGTCTATTTGCTTGTCAGTATTCTTTTACTTCACTGAATCCTTTTCCTTCAGAAATCATTTTCCTGCATTATGATCGATAGGTGCATCATAATTTCAGAGATGTTCTCAGACAGTTTATGTCACTGTATTTATGGAAGCTTGTAATTGAAAAGCAGTCCTTACAGCTAAAAAAATAGAGCTAAATTGTTTTAGTTCAGGTGAGGAGGATACTAACGCCTCAACTCTTAGAAAACAATAAGCCCACAAAAATTCTAAAATAAAAATCATACAAAGGCTAATTTTGTATTTAGAAAATTGTCTTATCAGAATCCTCTGTGAAAAGTGAGTACCTTGATCCAGATCCTGGTTTGGTTTTTTGCAAAGTTGAAGTTAGGAGTTCCATTGTCACCAATTCTTGGTGTCTTTGCGATTGGTGTCAATTTTTGGATGCTACTCTTTGCATTATTTCTGTTATATGTATGTGTTAAAATCACTTAAACCCTAGTAGTCTGTTGTTACATATGTGATTCTGTGAACAAATACCAACAAAAGTGGGTACCTTAGCGAAGAACCCTGTTTACTCTGTTGGTAAAGGATCCATATCAGGTGAGAGCATGAAGAAATAACATATTTATACCTTAGTTGAAGACTCAAATTGGTCTTTTGGTTAAGAATCCATTTATAGCGCATGTGTAAAAACATAAGTGGGTAACTTGCTGAAGATCTTGGTGAGGCCATTTGATTAACGGCACATATCTGCTAGATGCATGAAATTATTAATCAATAACAAATGAAGTGGACACCCTTCTCAAAAAGCCAGAAAGGTCTTTTTGTTTCAGCACCCATATCTACCTGCATATGTGAATAAATAACAAGAAAGTGGGTACCTTGCTCCTTGCTGAAGACCTAAGATTGGTGTTATAGTTAAGGACACATGTATACAAATTTAAGAGTTCGTGCGAGCAAAGAAACTGAAAATCATATCCTCTGAGTTTGTGCACATATTGTGAATTGAATTAGACGTTCATTTGCTTTCAAAATAGTTAATAAAATTTTCATTTTCCTGTGTTTAACCTTATGCATGATATCCAACTAACATAGCATACAATGCAATATGACAGGGTTTAATCCTAGTGACTCTATCAGCTTCTCTCACGAGTCTCAAACCCTCAGCATGCAAGAATACTTTGGAGTCTTGCCCCAGAGCATCACATTCCAAAATTGGGTTTTTTTTCTTCTCACTTTACTTGGTTGCATTGGGGCAAGGAGGTCACAAGCCATGTCTACAGGCCTTTGGTGCAGACCAATTTGATGATAATGACCCAAAAGAGAAGAAGCACAAAAGTTCATTCTTTAATTGGTGGTATTTTGGTATTTGCTTGGGAACCCTTGCAGGGGTCACTGTGCTCATGTACATCCAAGATAATGTCGGATGGGGTGTGGGATTTGGCATTCCTGCCATTACCATGGCAATGACACTTCTTGTGTTCTTGTGTGGTACTCGATTTTACCGAAACAAACTGCCTAGTGGAAGCCCTCTCACTCGAGTCATCCATGTATTTGTTGCAGCATTCTTCAAACGGAAAACCCCCATTCCTTGCCGAGAACCAAATCAATTAATCTCTATTCAAGAGGAAGAGGTTCCGAAGGCAGGGTCAAGAAGACAACTCTTGCAAACAAATCACTTCAGGTAAGAACTCCATGATACTATTCACTTTGAATCTAGTGGTATCATATTTAAGCAGAATGCTTAATAGAGATTGTTTTGTATTTTCAAACTGGGGAATGAATCAAATGGGTCTTGGTTAACTGATAAGGCTGATGGAGTTTCAACATGTCCACCAAAATTCCATTCCAGCTCTAGTCTAGACCACCTGGATGGCATGTAAAACAAAGGGATGCTGGATGCAATTCCTTGACCTCACATCTAAGCTGAAGGAAGAACGTGTAGGCAGTAATAACTAATAACAATTGAGAATAATGCTTATTCATTTTTTTGGAGTTTTCATTTGTGTTTAGTTTAGCCCTATCTACTTTAGAGAAGTTTTTGATAAATGTTCCCATCTTGTTTTTTCAGTTTTCTTGACAAAGCAACAGTTGAAGATGATTTAGACTTTGAGTGCAAGGCAAAACGCAATTGGAGACTTTGCACAGTCCAACAGGTTGAAGAGGTGAAACTTCTTATAGGCATGTCACCTATTTGGATGGCATGTTTGATGTTTGGTGTTGTCTTTGCACAGTCCTCAACATTTTTCACAAAACAAGGCAGCACAATGGATAGAAAATTGGGTCGACATTTTGAGATCCCTCCTGCAAGTCTGCAAAGTTTTATTGACATATCTATTATCCTATTGGTCCCTGTCTATGACCGCTTCTTTGTTCCCATTGCCAAAAGATTAACAGGGAACGAGAGAGGTATAACATTGCTCCAAAGGATAGGCACCGGTATGTTTGTTTCTGCAATTTCAATGATTGTCGCTGCAGTGATAGAAATTAAAAGAGTCAAGGTAGCAAAGGATAATGGACTGGTAAACATGCCCCATGCAACAATACCAATGAGCATTTTTTGGCTACTTCCACAATATATACTTTTTGGCACTGCTGATGTGTTTACAATGGTAGGAATGCAAGAGTACTTTTATGATCAGATGCCGGACACAATGAAAAGCTTGGGTATTGCTGTCTATTTGAGTGTTTTAGGAGTTGGTAGTTTCTTGAGTAGTATCCTAATTTCGGTCATTGAGAAGGTTACTTGCAGAAAGGAGGACCAATGCTGGTTTGCAGATAATGTGAACAAAGCTCATTTGGATTACTTTTATTGGCTTCTAGCTTCTTTGAGTGTACTCAACCTGGGCTTGTTCATCGCCTTAGCCAGCTGCTACAAGTACAAAAAGGCTGTACCTACTGGCACAGAAAAACCTTGCTCAGAAAGGAGACTTCTTGCTAATGATTTATGACTGGGTGCCAATCCCTTATGATTCATAACTTATCCACAGCTGAAAGAGATTCCATGTAAGATAAAAACTTTATGTTTCACTTATCTGAGTGCCACTTGTCCCAGCTTTATCTGTTTTACTATTGTAATTTGTTATTTAGTATCCAGATATATTGTCTAGTCGTTGAGGTACTTCCCACATTGATGAAACAGGTTAAAAATCCAGCAAATGCACCTTTGTAAGTAGCTATGTAAGTGGAGAGAGTGAAACTCTCACATTTTACTAGACAACACATCCGAGGTGGAATAATAAGCTTGGTGCATTGATTCTCTCAAATCTCCCCTCAATCTTTACATATAAAATTAAAATATTGAAGGATAGTGCAAATCCTCTCCTTGATATCAACCACCTCCAAGTTTGTATCAACTATCATTCTTGAATTTTTTGGCAAGCATGTTCACATTCTTTCCTCTGCTATACACTGAACAAGATACTATTTTTAAGTATTAACAATTTCCTTCTAACTATATTGCATTTTTTTCCCTTGCAAATCCATTCAGCATCTATGTGCTTTATCTTAATGGGATACCGTCTTCATCAATTCCTTGGATGGTGAACAAATTGTGATTGGAATTCCTATTTTGCGATGATTCAAAAAGAACTTGGATGCATCCTAGAGAGATAGATTGCCTATATTCATCTGTCCCATCCTAAAGGGATGGTTTTGCTTAATATACAGCTGTGGCCTTATCTACTATCTCTCATATAAGCAGAAATCTGCAAAAAGAAATCCCGATTAATCGTGATTTTTAATAAATCTGCAGGCTGGATGATTTTTTTCTCAAATTTTTTGAAAAAATCTTTGACTTTTTGGTCAACAATTTTTTCCCATTTTAAACTGCAAAACCGTTAAAAAAAAAAAGCTTTTAAAACCTACAAAAAAAAAGTGAATAAAATCGTGTTGATTTTCATGTGAAAAAAAAACGATGAGACCATAGCTTGTTGCTTACTATTATGCTTTGATAGATCTTTTCCAAGCATCCATAGCTTGTTCGAAAGCACCTGTTTTAGGCTTTTAGCCATAGCAGCAAGGTAGTGAACTGTTTGATAAAATGCTTTGGTAGACATGTATGAAAAATGCAGTGTTCTACGGGGACGTGTCCCCCCCAAAAATCCTTGCGTTTCCTAGAGGGAGACGTCCCCCCACCAGGCCACCACCAACGCCACCATCCCACCACTAGTGTCAATGTCTCCAAGATGCTGATAGGACTTTGAGGACATTGGGGTGTCCTCAAGACGTCTAGGGGACTCCTAGTTGTCTCCAAGATGTATAATTCTTATACTTATACATCTTTTTATAACTTTTTTTTTCAAGTACTATATGTATTTCAACACCCTACTGCCCCCTCGTCGCCGTCCCCCCACTGTCCCCCTGCCGTTCCCAAACTTAGGCCCCCCATCCCCACGTTTCGGAAACACGTTCCCTGCCGTGCCCCCATCCTCGTACCCAAAACCCCGTGGAACACTGAAAAAATGTGGTAGCATAGACAAGGTAGTGAACTGTTTGAAAAAATGCCTCAAAGAAATGCGGTCTCATGGTGATGGAATGCCATGACAACCATCACCATGAGACCACATTTCTTTGAGGCATTTTTTCAAACAGTTCACTGCCTTGTCTATGTTATTGCTTACTATTATGCTTTGATAGATTTTTTGCAAGCATCCATAGCTTGTTCAAAAGCACTTGTTTTAGGCTTTTAGCCATAGCAGCAAGGCAGTGGACTATTTGATAAAATGCTTTGGTAGATATGTATGAAAAATGTCGTACCATAGACAAGGTAGTGAATTGTTGGAAAAGATGCCTTAAAGAAATGTCTTCTCATGGTGATGGAATGCCATGACAATCCATCGCCATAGGCATTCATCATGGCATTCCATCACCATGAGACCACATTTCTTTGAGGCATTTTTTCAAACAATTCACTGCCCTGTCTATGCTATTGCTTACTATTATGCTTTGATAGATTTTTTCCAAGCATCCATAGCTTGTTTGAAAGCACCTATTTTAGGCTTTTAGTCATAGCAGCAAGGCAGTGAACTATTTGATAAAATGCTCTGGTAAACATGTATGAAAAATTTCGTAGCATAGACAAGGCAGTGAACTGTTTGAAAAAATGCCTTAAAGAAATTTGGTCTCATGGAATGCCATGACAAGCTAATGCAATTGGCAGCTGCTCCTAGTTATTAGTTATGCAATGTGAAATAATTGCATAATTGTTTAGGTTGACTTTGTAAAAAACCTATATTGTCATTGAAATTCTATCATCTATCAACATCTAGTTATTAGTTATGCAATGTGAAGTATTGCTTTGAGTATGAAAGATGTGCAATGCAATGAATGTAATCAGCGATATGAATATAAATTACAAAAATCTATTTTCTACAATTCATTAGTTAAACTCTTTATTTTATTTGCTCTCTTTATCTCTATGCTATGGAAATGCCTTTCAATTTTATAAAAAAAACAGTTTTTATCTCTTGTTGTACAATTTTTTATGTTATTTTTTTAAATCCGATTTTTTCAAAAAATCTTATACTTTTAGTTTGCTGATTTTTTCCCCAAAAGTTTTTTGCTGCTATGAAAATTCTATTTACTTGGATGAAAATTCCTTAACGTCCCATAATTACACCAATAGGATTTCTTTTCTTGAGAAGAGTAAAAAAATAGTACTGTTAGATACATTTTCTTTTGCCAATTTGATTATATCTTTAGGGATATGACTCAATCCTTCTTTACTTTGAAAAAACCAACTGTTGATAATTTCCATGATCAGGTAGGACATGAATCTAGGATTGTCCATTAGCATGCTAGGTGTTATGCTCCTAGTTTTTCGCATGTTCCATTAGTATTATAGAGGCAGCCCAACGAAATGTTAGCCCTGAAGAGAGGCTAGGAAGTTCATTATTAGATATTAATTTAATGCTTACATCATTGTTTCTTGTTGCAAATTGTTTCTGGATTTCGATTGTGTAAGTTTTTTTGCATCAATGTTTTGAATCATGCTCTATGATTGATCATGAGGATGAAATAGAGAGCTTTTGTAACAATTTGCAACATTCTCTATGGATTATAGAAATCTACTATTTGTTATCATTGTTTCTTGTTAATGCCTTTGTTTTGGAGGTCGCTCTTTGGCAGTGGCATCTACTCTATCCTCTATTTCTATTTGCAGTTGGATGGGTTACTACTTGTTCTTGGATAATGATTTTTTTAAAATATTAATCTTTTGTGTTAATGGATTGTATTAAAGTTGTTTTTTTAAAGAGAAATCATTCCTATTATAAGTGGTATCACTACAAAATTATAAAAGAAAGTTGATAGTCCAATAAAAACTTCCTACATAAATTGAATAAAAGAGACATGCATGTAAGATTAACAGTTTTAGAATATGAAACAAACAAATGTCAAAACATTTGTCATAATGACATGTTTATCCTAGTTACAATATATTAATATATATTAATAGGTTCAATTGATACAAGGGAAAAATAATACAAGTTTGGAGAAATTTTGGCAACACAATCTTTTATAAACTTAAATAATCATAAAAAACATAAGTCTCCAAATTATGAAGCTATCTTATACATATATAGGTAAGACCCAAAACTATAACCACAAATCATGAGAGAAAATCATGTGCTAATAAAAACGACATAAAATCTCTATGCAAATCCCAATACCCAAATTAAAAAGAGAAAAGTTAAAAACTCCCTTTCAACTTAACCACTCCACTTGTGATCTTGTTTGTCTTTTTGTTAACATGCACATGTCAAACTAAAGATATTCTTTGTCTTATCCAAGTCCACATTTTACTCCTCTTTTCATGCTCTGTCTAATCCAACAAATCTTATCCACCCTTTGACAATTAAATTATTATTGCAAATTATCAAATTAAAATTACATGTGACAATGAAATATAATTAGATAATTAAATACAAGTATTAAAAAATATTGACATCTATTGATCGTTCAACCATGTGTCCCTTTCTATTCTAAAATGTGGATTGCTCTTTCAATGCCCCTTTGCAAGCCCACAATTTCAATTATCAACCATTTTCGGTTGCTATGCTAAATTAAAATGCTAGGAGTCCATTATAATTAGAAGCATGAGGTTTACAAATTTGTATCTAATAGGGCGTCATTCATGAAAATCAACATTTTTTGGGGTAAGGGACAAAAAAAACATAGCATAAGATATGTATGATGTAAAGAGGAAATTTGTGTTTTACAAAAGTGGAAAATAAATAAATAAATGTATAATTAAGTTGAAAGATAGTTTACCGTAACAAAATACAAACTATCATGTTGTAATCATGTATATATATATAATAGCTCTTTAAATAAAGTAAACGATATAAATAAAAGTAAAATAACTCTTAAGTAAATATTTCATTCCCACATATTTCATATTTTTAGGAGACATCCAAATGTAATTTAGGTTAGGTGGAGACCTCATTGTTTTGATTACTTTTGTTGCTTATGAGGATTTAGATTGTAAAATTGTTATGGTATTAATGTCTATATTAAGTAATTGCTCTTTAATAGCTTGTTGCTCCTATTGATTAAGATTATGTATAATATGATTATAACTTTGATTTTGAATGATGATATAATATTGTTGAATGTTATGGTATGCTTACAAGTAGTCAGATAGCAATACTCCTATGGTGATTGTTTGCAAGGAAATTGACTTGCCTTGTAGGTCCAAGGGTGTAGATCACTGTGGACTTTGTATTTTTGCCCTGAGAGATATTTACAATGCCAAACTAACATTGTCTTTGTATTCTAAAATGTCAAGTCACAATTGGAGGTTTGACAAAAATAAGTACCTTCCAAATACTTGTATTTATTAACGATCATTGTGTTTGGTCATTATAGTTATGAATCACTATCATCTTGAATAATTATAGTTATGAATCACTATTTTATGTTCCCATTCCAACTTCATCTCGATTTCATCTCTAATATGTCGAACAACCTTACACCTTGATCCTTGGTGGGTTAGCTTATTATTAGATGGATTGGCTTATTATCAATCGAATTGCAAGTGATTTCATCTCTTATAGGTGGGTTGGATTATTATCAATCGAATTGCAAGCCAATTTCATCTCTTATTGTTGCACTATATTGTCATTGATGTCAACCTCTAGTGTGGTGTTGATGAGAAGGTGTTTATGGTATTGAGTAGGTGTTGTAGATGCAACATGGTCACTTGGTTTCCAAGTGCTTTTGAGAAAATTTGTATAAAGAGTGTACAAGGTGTCACAAATGTATTTTGTATTGTGCTCTGCATTTCTTCATGCTTGAAGATGTTCTTGTGTGTTAGTTTTAGGATTAGAAATGAAAGCAATCAAAAAATGCAACACATAAGACAATGAACACCACAAGATACCCTGGGAAAACCCTCCAAACTCGAGGAGAAAAACTCAACAAATATATCGCTTATATTTTCAGGAATAAGAGCATAAATCTTGCTTACAACTCAGGCCCAACATAAGACCAAATTTGATACAATGAATAATAGCACCTCTCCTAGATGTGAAGTTACAACATAAATATGTTTCTCCTTGAAATCAATTTGTTGTAGAAAGATGATGATCTACTACTCAAGATAAAGATCTGCTACAGAAGAGCAAACTTCTGATTTGCTGCTCAAGATAAAGACTCGTTGCTCAAGTGCAAAATTCTTCAAGGAGTGTGAATATGATGAATGAACTTGATGATCAATTTAACAAATCCCACCTTGTATAAATAGAAAATGATGTGACCCTTGAAGTAGGTCGGCCTCATAAAGAATTGATCAATAATAAATAATAAATATTGTTTTAGGTCAGCCCCATTTAATTATTCACAATAATTAAATGATATATTATATTACCAAGTGAAGTGCCTCTTCACTTTAATAAATAAATGAATAGTCGCTAGGCTATATGAATTTATTGTGCAATAATTAAGGCAGAAGTATGTAGCCTAAAACTACAACATCAACACTCCCTCTTAGTTAGGGAGGAATACTTCCAGCTATACAAGACATATCACCTCATCATGATGTCAACCACAATGGCTACACCCATGTGTAAAAAAGAGTATATCACCTCATCGTGATATCAACCACCATGGCTACACCCATGTGTGGAAAAGAGCATATCACCTCATTGTGATAGCATATCACCTCATCGTAATATCAACCATCATGGCTACTCCCATGAATGGTATATGTGTACAAGTGCCCATCACTCAACGTGATGTCGTCATCTCATCTTGGCGTTCACCATAGATACTCCCAAAGGGTGAATACACACAAGTACAAGGAAATCATCACAAAATCTCTCACGTGATGTTGTCATGGAGTCACATGCATGACATCCACCTTGGCTACTCCCAGAGGGTGGAAACAAGGGCTTGCACCTCAAATCTCTCTTATAGAGAGAAATGCATTAAGCAAATCATAGAAGATCATTGAAGCTGAGACTCCCTCTCAGCTAGGGCTTCATTCTCCACAATACCAAGTTCGTCTCAGAAGTACACAAAATTTACTCTAGAGAGGAGCTTGGTGAGAATGTCTGTCATCTGCTCATCAGTGTTGATGTATCTCAACTGAATTGCTTTGCTCAATACCATATCTCTGATATAGTGGTATTTGATCTCAACATGTTTGGTTCTATCATGAAACACTGGATTGACAAAAAGCTTCACATAACTTTGATTTATCACAATGAATGATAGTAGGCTCCAATGATTGTGCAAACAATCCTGCAAGGAGCTTTCGAAGCCACACTAATTTTCGAGTTGCCACACAAGCTGCAATATACTCTGCCTTTGCGGTGCTCAGTGCCACTGAAGACTACTTCTTGCTACACTAGGAGATCATTGCAGACCCCAAACTGAAACAACATCCAGAGGTGCTCTTTCGATCAACAACCAAACCTGCCCAATCAGAATATGTATAACCATGCAGCTTCAAGTCTACACCAGAAGACAGGTAAGTGCAAGAAGTTGGGTCCACAAAGAGGGGAAGTTTCGACCCAAAAAAAAAAATCTCATAGAAAATGCGTACACGTTATTAAAAAATGTGTATGCGTTATGCATCGGGTACCCGAGCCTAGAAAAACGCGTATGTGCTAAAAAATGTGTACATGTTATAAAGCATATGCGCTAAAAACACGTATGCGTTATATAATGTGTATGTGTTTTATAACACATACAAGTCACATATTTAAAAAATTAGATGTTTTTTAGAAATGGGTCCCTGTTTCTAAAAATCATTTATTTTTAAAATAATCAAACAAATAAAGAACACATGCGTTTTGTAATGCATACACGTTTTTAAAAACGCATACGCGTTATTAAAAATTTGAATCTCCAACCCACATGTAGCCTTGGTTTTAGGCTCGGGAAAGGCTTGGCAATCCGACCCTTCGCCTTTGACCTGCAACTAAAAAATTAAGGCAGATTGAAGAAGAATGTCCAACTTTGGCAATATGGTTGATGGACTTTTTTTTTTGAATCAATTTATAAAATTAACCCATTAGATAACACGATGTTTAGTTTCCAAATATATAATTTTTATTAAGATTGGATTATATTTGTTATTTTTTTAATTAATTTCTAAGCAAACTAGTCCTTAAACTTGAAATATTAGGCTTTTTTTGTTTTTAATAACTTTTTTTTGGTTAAGTTTCTTGTAACAAAAAATTGTATGGCATCAATCTTTAGACAATTCTCTACACAATGAAAAATAAATAGATAAATGTTTAGTTTAGGTCCAATTAACTTGTCTGTACACGTTGATTTTTAAAAACAACAATTAAGGCTAATAAAAATTCAATTAAAAAAATATTCAAAAAAAAATTACAAAAAAAATTCCTCATCAATTTTCATGTTGTTAGCTTTATTTCCCCAAAAGGAATTAGAAAAATATTTTTATTTGGGTCAAAAAGTTGAGTTCGTACACATGCATGGTATGGTAAAAAAAATAGGGACTTTTAAAAAGTGACTTTTATACATCGCTATCAAAATTTAATTTCTATCATCTGGGTATTTGAATAAATTACATATTTGAAAACTATATTCAAAATGCTAAATTTCATTTTAGTGACTTTTTTTAAGATTCATTGTGTAATTGCCTCAAATTTTCAGTCCAAGTGTGACAATTTCTGAAAAACAACAAAAACACTTCCACTTTTTGCATTTTTTGTGGACCCAACTTCTTGCATTAACCCAAACTATCTCAAGCCATACCCAACTATGCCACACAAGTATATTAGGATATGCTTTGTTGCAAATAGATTTATTTGCCTTGGTTCACACATGAATTGACTAAGTGCACTCACTGTATAACAAATATTTGGTCTAGTATTGACTAGATACATCAACGATCCAATCAACTGCCTGTACATAATGGGATCCACCAGATCTGAACTAGCTGCAACCTCCTTTAACTTCTGCAAATTGGATTCCATAGGTGTAGACATCGATTTTCAATCCATCATACCAAATCTCTTCAAGATGTCTATTGTATACTTCCTTTGACTTAGAATGATCTCATCAGGCCTCTGCCATACTTCTAAACGAAGGAAGTAATGCATGTACTTAAGATCCTTCATTTCAAATTCAAAAGCCAAATTTTTCTTGAATTTGATAATGAGGTGTTCTTCTCTAGTAAGAAATAGAGAACCAAGATCAATGCCTCACTATTAATTACCTTGGAATATAGATTTGAATCTGCATCATTCTTAGAGAAACCCAAACTCAGCAGGTTTCGATCAATCCTTTCATACCAAGCATGATGAGCCTACTTAAGGCCATACAATGCCTTCTTCAATCTACAATAATGAGACTCTTTCCCATGAACCTCAAATTCATCAGGTTGCTCAATGTATACCTCTTCTTCAATTACGCCATTTAGAAATGTTGTCTTTGCGTCCATCTGGTGTAACTTCCATCCTTTAGCTACTGCAATGGCAATGATAGTTTTGATGGAGGTATAACAAGCAACTGGAGAAAAGGTTTCCTCATAGTCTATTCCCTCTTTATGAGAGAATCCTCTAGCCACAAATCTAGCTTTGTACTTCTCAATGCTTCCATCAGCCACATGCTTGATCTTGAAAAAACCACTTAGAAGATACAAAAAATTTGCCTTATGGTCTAGGTACAATGTCCCAACCATCGTTCTTGAGGATAGATTGATATTCTTCAGCCATAACATCTCTCCATACTTGCTAACTTGAAGCTTCCTCAA
The DNA here is from genome assembly GCA_007115665.2 of Sequoiadendron giganteum. Taxonomy (NCBI): domain Eukaryota; kingdom Viridiplantae; phylum Streptophyta; class Pinopsida; order Cupressales; family Cupressaceae; genus Sequoiadendron; species Sequoiadendron giganteum. The sequence goes on along the minus strand of CM021108.1, from coordinate 600,640,667 downwards.
CACTGGAAGGCTTTGATTCAATTATTTGACTCATCAATGTAACATAACTTGGAACCTACTGACGTCTTTTTCTTTCTAGGAGTTGCAAACCTATCTGCCTCCTGTATTATTTGCCTAGCTCATAGAGGTCTCTTTCTACCAATAACAAAGTTGGTAGGCCCATTAGTAGGTTCCAAAGGCTCAAATAAATCGCCATCCTCTTCTGGTTCAGTAGACTCCCTCTGAATCTCCAAGTACTTACATCAACCTCCTGACCTCCTCGTCTAGGGTTGCCTCTGTTGGTTTGATAGACTCCCTCTAAAGGTTAATTCCTCCTCTTCGAAGAAACTGATCATAGTGACAACCTGAATAGGTTCTTCGAGAGAGAGATGTCTTCAACCACCAATTCAGTCCCATGGATGCAAGTTGTCTCTCCATTTTTCAACCTACATGATGCATCAAGCTCTTTTTCTCTTGAAAGAAATCTCTTATGCTTCTTGGTCCGTCCTAAAAGCATTAAGGAGAGATTACTAATAGTTCATGGAACTCAACTATCTCAAAGAGAAAATATGAAATCTAGAAGCATACATGTTTTACTATCTCAATGTTATAGCATGAATTAATAACTACAAAAAGAAAATTCATGAACAAGAAATACTTATCTTGTCAAAAACTACTTAAGTGCCGCACTTAGATGCTCATCAGGTCTGCACTTATTTTTCCTAGGATTTACTCATTATCTCTCAATAATTTTCCAGATCTTCTTCACATGAAAGGCTCCGAAATAAACTTAGAAACAACACTTCAACTCATGCAAAGAAGACTCTCACAACACCTCCATATACAACATGTCACCAGACTTGGAAAACATAAGGTATCACGAAAAAATTGAGTTAACACTGCTTCTACAAATGATTAGACTCATATTTAAAAGCAATGTACTCTGTCAACACTCACAGCTCAGAAATAAAACAATCACCATGGCATAGAGAGTATATATGGCTCAAGCAATTCTCACACTCTAAGGCATACAGTAACTCAACCCATGACCAATGCCTTTGAGATATGATTGCAATGCTTATCATAAGACTGAAATTAAATTTATTAAAGTTTATGAAGTACCCTAATGATTGTGCCTGTACTTCATACTAACAATAATGCATAAGACTCAACATGCCATGAAGGAAACCTAAAATTATATGCTGCAACAATCATAAGAATATTCAAATCTTTTCTAGATGTTGCGCCTAGCCCTTATACTTTATTTGACAAAAATCGCACCATTGGGGAGGTGCGTTCAGTCTCATATGAGCCTCCAACATGTCCTCTAAACACCAGCAAGTTTGACTCAGACAATGATGAAGAAAGGCATTCTCTAATGCACAAAATCGTCCTTTGTAAGGACTGAGATCATACCATTAGAATTTGCCAAAAATTGATTTCTCCTAAAATTTGTGGTCTTAGTCAAATATGATTACTTCTTCTCTTAGACCTGTCTTGATACCATGTTAGTTTTAGGAAAATAAATGAAAGAAATAAAAAAATGCAACACATGAGACAATGAACACCACAAGATACCCTGGGAAAACCCTCGAGTTTGGAGGGTTTTCCCAAGGTATCTTGTGGTGTTCATTGTCTTATGTGTTGGATTTTTTGATTGCTTTCATTTCTAATCCTGAAACTAAAACTGTGCAATTTGGATATGATGATCAGTAGTATTCAAAGGTGTTATATCCAAAGTTTCAGATTCTGGATCGTGCAACAGTAGAAGAAATGTTTGACAGTGTTTTGAACTACCTTTGGTTTGTGAAGAAGGATATCTGGGATAAATGGAATTGCTCCACATTTCTTCACGCTAAAGTTTCCTATCTTGTGGATTTCAGAATGTGCTAACAATTCTTGTATCTATCTTCTCTTGGATGGTTTGGTGTTCAACTGGTCTATAAGCTTGGTTCATGAGTTGTATCTCAATGTTAGTTTGACTGGTTGCACAAGATGATAGTATTCTTAGTTTTATATGTGTTTGTGCCAGTGCTTTTGAATATTTCATTGGTGTTGGAATATTCTAGGATGTTTTTGGACCTAGTGAAGAGTGAATTTGGTTGCTTGATAGTGTTAATGTCGGTTTGGCCAACTTGGCATGTTAATGCTATTTGAGGATGTGCTTCATGGTTTGTGGAAGCTTGGCATAGTGTGTCAGTGTAGATCTAGGTCCTGGTTAACCCTTGGTGTGGTATGCCTTCACTTCTTTCCATCGTATAAGTGTTTGGTGTTGACCTATTTGGTGGTTGCACATTTGAGGTGCATATGTTTCATTGAAGCTTACTTTGAGAAGGTTATTCATGGTTGCGGAAGGTATATATGAAAGGTCAATTGTTGGATAAGTGTGTGATGTGAATATTCGTGTGAAATTAATTATATATGATCATGTGTTGTGATTTGAGTGCAAGCAAGAATGCCTAAGACTACCAGAAGCAATGAGCAAAAGGTGTACATTTCAAAGTGCTTAAAGTTGTTGAAGGTAGTGAACCGAAGGTTGCTGATGGTTGTGGTGGTTTCTCTTGTTTCTCTGAGGTAGTGAACCTCCTTGTAACATTTTCTTTCTATTCTCTTTATAATCTAGAAGAAGTGATCTTCTCGGATAGTGAGATCTTGGCAATGAGCCTTTCTTTCTTTTAGACAATGAGTCATTTGGACAATGAGCCCTTCTGGTAGTGAGCCTTTTTGTAATCGGTATTGATATTCATATAGTGAGTTAATCCTCATCATGGGTTTTCCCTATTATGGTTTTTCACATGAAATCTGGTGTTCTATTGTGAATGATTCTGGATGTGTCAATGTTTCATCTATTTACATTCATACCAATAATTAATGAGGGTTTGAAGGTTTTAATGCACAACTAATTCACCCCCCTTCTCAGTTGTCCTATGTGTCTAACAATTGGTATCAGAGTAGAGGTTCCTTGGAAGAAGCTTAACTGCTTGAGGTAGATCCATATGGTGCACAAGAATGGTGTCAAAGTTCCTATGTTTGATGGAACAAATTATGCCTTCTGGAAAGCGAGAATGGAAGCCTTTCTTGTCTCATTAGGGTTTGGTGTATGAAAGTCAATTGAAGATGGATATAATATACCTACTACTCCTTTGACAAGTGAAGATGATATAAAGGATTATGAGAACAATGACAAAGTGAAGAATTCTATTTTGAGTGGACTCTTTGATTTAGAACTTTGTGAAAGTGATAATCTACAAAATTGATAAAAAAAGTTTAGGAGAAGTTGAAAAGCATTTATGAAGGTGATGGTAAGGTCAAGCAAGAAATGATGTAGAATTTGAAGGCCAAATTTGAAACCCTAAGGATGTCAAAAGATGAAGATATTGTAGGCTTCATGCTCAGGGTGGATGAAATTGTCAATGTCATCCATGGTCTTGGTGGAAAACTGGAGGAAAGAAATTGTGAAAAAGGTATTGAGAACCCTTCCTAAATCTTATAGTGCTAAAGTTTTTGCTATTAAGGAAGCTCAAAATTTGGATCAATATTCTAGAGATCAATTTTTTGGTGTTCTAACTACTTTTGAATTAAGAGAGTTTAACAAATATGCTTCAAGGAAATAAATTGCTTTTAAAGTCAGCAAGAAAGAGAGGAATGATGAATCTGATCTCGATGAACTGGAAGAAAATTTTGTAAGAAGAATGAAAAAGGGCACTAGAAAATGTAGAGGTAAGTTACCTTTCAAGTGTTTCAATTATGGAAAGATATGTCATTATGCTTCAAAATATCCACCTATAAAGTTTAAAATGACAAACATAAAGATCATAAAGGTAAATCTTTCAAGAAGAGTTATTATGTTAAAGAAGATAATGGTACATCTGATGACAAGGAATCAGACTATCCAAATGATGAAAGTGATGAATGCTTGTTCATGGCTTTGAATTTGGAACTAATTCTACTAACCTTGAAAGATATGTGAAGGAAATTGCTCTGAAAGTAGGTCACAATATTGAAGGAACTATCTTGACTGCCTTTCATGCAAGAGAGGAGAGAAACTATAGGAGAATTGACAATGGATTCTCAAATCATATGACAAGTGATAAGAGTAAGTTTTTTAGACTTGAGAAATATGATGGTGGTTTTGTTAGAATTTGGTGATGACACACCTGCTAATATTTTTGGAAAAGGTTCAATTATTTTTTATGGAAATCATAACATGGATGGTGTTCTTTATGTCAAGGGTCTTTGGCATAATCTTCTCAGTGTAGGACAAATGTGTAGCAAAGGATATAATCTGGTGTTTTAGGTTGATGGTTGTTGTCACGTATTGATTTTGTCGATTATTTAAATGCAATTATAAATCATGAGGTTGTTAATTATTATGTTAAATGATTATTTAAATTGAAGTGAAATTGAAATTGGAAGTGAAATTTAAATTGAAATGCAAATGCAAATGAAATGATTTGAAATGCATTTTTATGAAATTTGGGGTTTGTCATTGTTGATGAGAAATCGAATGTAAGTGAACGCAGGAACAGGTGAACTTGAGTGAAGGCGAGAACATCGATCAGGTAGAGTCGTTTTAGCCATTAGACGTTTATGAGGATGATAGAATCTCTCACACCACTTGGTTATTTTAATATGTTTTTCGTGATGATTATTATTTTGGAAATTTTTAAATAAGTTTATCTATTTGCTCAAATTTGTGTGAAAATGAATATGTTGCTCTTTCAAATGAAAAGATTGATTTATTCTATGAGGATGATAGAATCTCACACACCACTTAGTTATTTTAATATGTTTTTCGTGATGATTATTATTTTGGAAATTTTTAAATAAGTTTATCTGATTGATCAAAGTTGTGTGAAAATGAATATGTTGCTCTTTGAAATGAAAAGATTGATTTATTTGCAAAAATTTTAGGCAATTTGATTAAATTATGTTGTTATGTGAAAACATATTTAAATAAGAGTATTAACAAATGTTTAAATAAATGTATATTATTTTTTGTATTTTAATGAAGAGAAGTAAATAAGAAATAAATGAAATACATTTAAAATTTAAATTGGAATTGAAAAGAGAACAACAATAAACAAATAGAAAATGATCTCTTCTCAATAAATTTATTATGCAAATCAAGAAAATAACATAGCAGTTAACTCCGAGTTTTGACCACCATTTTCTAAGATCGAAGCTTGTTTTGTGGATCGAACTTTGGGGAGAACTCCATCTTATGCATGTTTAAAAAAAACAAATCTAGGGAGAGAGGCGCAGATGGGAAAAGGAGAAAGATTTGTTTTGAGATGGGGAGAAGAAAAAGAAGATAATATCTTCTTGCATTTTACGCATGTAAAGGGGTGAGTACAGGGAAGTGAAAAGAAGGTAAGCCAGGCGGGGTTGAAGGGGAAAGGAAGACTCTTACGCAAGTAAGAAGTAGTGTAGAGAGGAGAACAGGGATGGTTGAAATATTTTTAGGGAGATATTATTCATAAATACAGGGGTGCGCGGCTAGGAGAGGAAGGAAAAAAGGAGATTGGGAGGATTTCCAATAAAAATAAACAAGCACATACACCCCCCCATGTGTGTGGAAGGAAGGTAGGGAGGAAATAGGAGCTCTCCCATACGCATAGGAGGAGAGGAGGGGACTGTATGTTATAGAGAACTCATGCGCAAGTGTGAGAATAGAGAGGTGCGCAGGAAAGAATAAAAAGGTAGAAGGGAGAGGTACCTGGAGAGTGTTGAAGGCAGTAGGGAGGACATGAAATAAATAGAGAGGCACGTGGGAGTGTATTGAAGGTAGGGAGAACAATAATCTTTATATTGCATTCTATTGTCTCCTCTATGTTAATGCAAGGAGATAGAATGCAGCTAGCTAACAAAGGAATTCAAACAAAAAGAAAGAGGAGGAAGAAGTTATAACAACAACAGAAGATTCATAGAGAAAATTTACAACAAGAAATTGGCAAAAAATTGGCAGTCAATAACACAAACCAGATTCAAGAAATTATCAGGTAATTTCAAAGAAAACAAATTCACGGTCAATTCAATACTGAACTTAATTATTTTCTATTATTCTGGTTTTATAATTTTGAATAGAAAACAAATCCCTATTTTTAAATTCAATTTAGAAGAAAGATTAAACACCAGACTGTATTTTTGGTGAAGATAAAGTATAGATTTGAATAGAAAAACCATTCAAAAATTAGAAACAGAAAATTATAAAAGACTGTAGATTTATTCTTTTGGAGATTCGGATTAGTAAATTGAAAAGATCAAAATAGAAAATAGTAAATTTTTAGATCTATATAGATTTGGAAAAGCTTCAGAAAAACCAGAACTGTCAGATAGATAAATTCCCAAAATAATGCAAACAGGAAGGATAGTGATTTTGATTTAAATTAAATTGTTGATTATTATCCAGATTGAAAAGATTATAAAATTTTGCATATTAAATATGCTTGAAAAACCTGAGTGAAATTTGACAATTCTTTAGGATTGATATTAAACTATTAAGAAATCAAAGTGTAAATATGAGGTGTTTATATTTTGAAAAGATATTATTTAAAGGGAACTATGAAAAACAAAAAAGAAAAGGAAGCAGAATTTTAAATATAATTATTTGAAAATTAAATGAATTAGAAGAGGATTATATGGAATTGTGATTGAATTTCTTGAGTAAATGAACTGAATGAAGGTGTTCTCATTTAATTCTTGTTTTATATGTACTTAGTTACATACTTGAGATGCACCTTCTTTATTTTATTTTAAAATCTGAACATAATGTTGTTTGTGATTTAAAACTATGAAATAAATGTATTAAAAACCATGTTTGCTTGAAAATGGAAGTGTGTTTCATGTGTTTGAGAAAGATTATTTTTTGGATTTTGAATGGAACCATGCATGCTTCATAACTGAATGTGCATGACATGTGTTTGGAAAGCTACCTTTCGGGATGGGTGCCAAATATGGGTTATTAGAGAGTGTAGTTTTGCTTTTCCAAAACTGTTATTATTTGTCATGCATGACATTTTACTTGGCCAAGTAACTTAAGGACCATTGAAATAGATGGAATGAATGAACTATCTACCATATCCTAGTATCAAACTTGTTTGTTTCTTAAATGAATTAGAAAAATGAAAATGCTTGTGGAATTACTAGTTATACTAGGCACGCATCAGATTCCATCCTGCTTGTCGACTTCTTTTTGCTAAGCGATTCATGCAGGGTCGGGTATTCTTTGAATGACTAAAGAATTTTGGAGAAGTGTAAGCTTCAAGGTTGGGTGGAAAAAGCGCCTGATTCTTGTTCTTGTCTTCATTATTGAAGATCAAAGGATGTTATCTTCATTTATGTATTATTGTATTCTTTAAATTATGTAATGTGGAGCTTAAGGTGACAAAATGCCTAAGTCTCGAAATGTAAACTTATATTAAAACTTATTTTGTATTATTATCAATGTCGTGTAAGATGACACGTGTATGAATCTAACTGGAAATATTAAGAATCTATTTATCGACTTTAAGTCATTGTTTTGAAAATCGATCGGATTTTATGATGTTTAAAGAATGAAGTTTTGACTTTCTTTTGAATATCACTGAATTTATTTAAAAGTATTGTCGTTGTTTGAATTGAAGAATTTCACACTTTATATTTGGTATCAGAGAAACCAGGTTCTACATTGCAACCTATGAGCTCATTACACAATAATGCGTAAACCTTATTAGAAGATAAAGGTTGAAAACTTCTTGTGCCAGAATGGCAAGAGAAAAGAACTTAAGGAAGTGAAAAGGAAGATGTAAGCATTAGTAATCTGTGTAAATTGGGGCTAGTTAGAAATTTGTCCCTGGAATCATAATTCCTAAACCATCAACTTATGATAAAACCTAGGATTGCGAAGGATTATGCAATTAGGTTATGTAGGAAGGTTAGGAAGAACAACCTGTACATACATGACTCTAAGAAAAAAGAGAATGAGTGGGAATGAGATAAATTGAATTGTCGCAACCTACAATTGTAGAAGAGTCAAGAACTCTTGGATTAGTGTAATCACTACAAATCTATGTGTGCAAAGTCAGCATAGATTAGATTGATCAAAGTAGGATATGAAGGAAGGAAGTACTCTCTAGGGTTGGGGAACTCATGACTTAAACTCTTGTGTTAAGATAAAGATCTTGTTAGAAAAGAGTTAGTATCGAGGAATTGAGAAAAGACCAGAATGGTCAGAGGAAACAACCAATGACATGAGAAAGGTTCCTCCAACCAAGATTAGTGAAGTTATTGAAGTTTTCGGAATCAAACAACTTATGAATAATGGTTCCAAAAGGGAATAGGAATACAACATGGCTTTATTTGTCAGGACACTAGAAGTTGCAAGGAAAGCAACACCTTGAGTCGAGAAGTACATCAACAAAAGAGATTTGTGAGTATGGATATTCCTCCATTAAAAAGGATATTAGAAAGAAGATGGAAGACTATTAGTTGATGATTATTCATTGGATCTCCTACTGAATGATCCAATATGTTGAATCTGTGAGATAAAAGAAAACAATGAAAAATATAACTTTGAGAAAAGTGTAAATAAGGTATGCCATGAGGTAGGGAAAGCAATGAAAATTCAACAAGAAGGAATGACAACCCTTTCCAAAGAAGCAATTAAATTATTAGAAGTTTAACATTATAAGAATGAAAGTTGCAGAAACACTAAGGGGAAGGGGAAAAGGAAGAGAGTGATTGACTCAAGCTAAGTACCCCACCCAACAAAAACTTGGTGATGACTTATTTGCAAGTCATAAGGACAATTAAGTCATACATTTTATGACCACAAGGGAAAAAGGACAAATGGAAAGGTTAAGAACTATGACCTTTATACCTTATGATTATTTGATCTAAAGATCAAAGGGTAATATTACCAATACCTTAGAAAAGGATAGGCAAATAACTTGATCATGAGAAGGAAGATCATTGTCTATGGGATTGACAAGGAAAGATCTAAGAGACTCATGATTGTAAGAAAGTGTCTCTATACTCCTATATACTTTATATAGAGAATTTAAATAACAATGATATTTGGATATGAAATACATCCATGTCGTGAAACGACTTGACATTGAAGCTTACTGTGCTAAGAAACCTATTGACAAGAAAAAGGTTGGCTATTTAAGCCATTGAGATGGAGTGAAAAATATAGTAAGATGTGACGTTATGTGAACCATGCCAAAATATCTTAATGAGAATGATTAAATCACTTAAACACTACCTTAATTTTTAATGGAACCTTGGGTTAAAGATAACCTATGTGGGACAAGAAGTTCATTCAATAAAGAGATCATATGATGAGACTAAAACCTCTTAAGTTGGATTACGTATTGGAATTACTCTTTAACACCTATAAGTAGAAATTAAACTTGAATGAGTTGTACATTGGGTCTTGATTATAGCCATATTAAGTGGTGAAATCTATAAATAATCGGACTAGTCAACAATTAAGGATTCCAACCTAAGAATTAGAGGGGAATATTGGGTTAAGATTTTCCCATGTGATTGAATATCATTGGAGATAATGAAACTCTTTAAGGATAGAAGCATAGGAGGGATGCCTAGTAAGTTAAAGGAAGTCGTATTATTGACAGGACTTTACTTTAAGTAGCTCTTATATTAAAAGAGGAACACTTTCAAAGGAAGCATCTATTGTCATGACATAACATTATAGAATTTTCACTTAGCAAGAAATGTTGAAAATCTTACGGAGAAGAACATCAAAATGGTTACTTGTGCTCAAAATGGATATATTGAAGTTGAGACTCACCTATGTAATTAAGAAATCATGTCCAGTTAAATGTTTATGCTTGAAGATTATATATGCAATTAAATTTGTTATTATCTAGAGATCAACGTGATTGAACGAGGATTAATACACAAAAATTAGTACCAGATTAAATAAAAAAAATAAGATTGAGTTAAAAGATGAATTGCATCTATGAAAATAATCCAAGGACAAAATAAAATCCACAGTATGGATGTCCTGAGATAAATGGAATTTATCTCCTCAAAACCTATAACCTTTTTCATGAAGATTAATAATGGTGTAAGATAAAAAATAGGTTATCACTTAATCAAAGGATAGACTATTGTTGGATATAAAAGAACCTTTGTGTCCAAAATTTGAAAGATTCAAGAATGTAATGAGGAAAATAATGTTAGAGTTAGAACATCGGAATGACAGAGGGAATTGTCAAATAAGAATCCACTATCATCTGGACAAAGATAGAGTAAGAAGTTGTACAAAACGTAGCAAGGTAATATCTAGTATGCCAGGAAATGAAGACCAAAAGTCCTCATTGGTAAGACATGTAAATCTCTTGAGATTCTATAAGGAAAATGGTAGAACACAAGACAAATTGATCTGTCAATGTTAGTGGAACTAACATAATGTTCTAGTGGTTAGACTCATCAAAGGAACCAACATTTTTTGGAAACTCGACTTATAGGATTTTGGTCCTAAATATTATATAATGGGTAAGTAGTTGCTTAGTAAATCTGAAAGGTTATTTCAGTTTAGCAATAATGATAGTATTGTGTAAACCAAAATCATACCATGAGACATTCATTTGAATAAATGTGCTATATTTATTATTTTATTCAAATAAGTAAATGGTGGGCTAAATCTTGAATGATTTGTAAAATTCTAAAATTGGCATTTGGATAATTATATGGATAGAAAGGAAACTCTATTAAAGCTGAAGACTTGATAAAATGTCAGAAGGAGTAATAGATCGAAGTGATCGATGAAACTTAATTGATAACAAAGCTTAAGTGTGGAGCAATATCGAAATTGACAAGTGTCTAGGAGAAAGGTTATGCTTGAGATAGACAAGTAACCAAGGAACAATACTTTATGGTAAGGATAATGAATGTGTAAGTGGTGGATGGACTCGGTTTATGAGTTGTCGAAAAGTGTAAGTACAAAGGAAAAGGATTGGACCCACGATGTAGTGTACAATACATCGACATTCCTCTTCCATTTGGGTTATACTAAGGATAAATTCATAGACCAATGAATTCTGATCACTAAGTATAGTTATTATTATTTATTGGATGTATTTATGGAATAAAGCTCTTTGGGAGACTAAGTATGTTTGAAGCATACAAGATTTCCCTATGTGATAGTAAGGATACTTGAAGCAAGGTCTAGAAAGGACAAGATTACTATATAGGATGAATGTTTTGTAAATCTTATTTTATTTTGGGAAATCATCAAAGTTGGCTCTGAGATTTGTGGGACCCTTTGATGTACTAGAAGTCGTGAATCCAGTTGCTTATAGACTAGCGTTTACTGGAATAATACTCAGTACAAGGTCCAGTGGGACCAGTAGACTAAGGATAGTGCTAGATGGGAGGATTATGTGATGATTGACCATCATTTTCCTCATTTGCTTTCTTATAATAGTATTTTCTTAATGCATGAGATACTTGATACTTGGGGTTTTGATTCACATGTTGTGAACTTTGATAGCGTGGATGCTACTATGATTTGTTTATGCTTATGTTTTTGAGAACTATGTTGTTAGTTATTATTTCATTATGATTGAGATGCTATGTTTCACTGATTGAGATGGTATGTTTTATTGATTGAGATGTTGTGCTTATTGAATGATTAATAAGACATTGACACAATGTCTCTTCCAAGAAGGGAAGGATGTCATGTATTGATTTTATTGATTATTTAAATTCAATTATAAATCATGAGATTGTTAATTATTATGTTAAATGATTATTTAAATTGAAGTGAAATTAAAGTTGGAAGTGAAATTTAAATTGAAATGCAAATGCAAATGAAATGATTTGAAATGCATTTTTATGAAATTTGGGGTTTGTCATTGCTGATGAGAAATCGAGTGTAAGTGAACACAGGAATAGGTGAACTTGAGTGAAGGTGAGAACATTGATCAGGTAGAGTAGTTTTAGCCATTAGGCGTTTATGAGGATGATGGAATCTCACACACCACTTAGTTATTTTAATATTTTTTTCGTGATGATTATTATTTTGGAAATTTTTAAATAAGTTTATCTGATTGCTCAAATTTGTGTGAAAATGAATATGTTGCTCTTTGAAATGAAAAGATTGATTTATTTGCAAAAGTTTAGTCAATTTAATTAAATTATGTTGTTATGTGAAAATAAATTTAAATGAGAGTATTAACAAATGTTTAAATAAATATATATTAAATTTTTTATTTTAATGAAGAGAAGTAAATAAGAAATAAATGAAATACATTTAAAGTTTAAATTGGAAATGAAAAGAGAACAACAATAAACAAATAGAAAATGATCTCTTCTTAATCAATTTATTATGCAAATCAAGAAAATAACATAGTAGTTAACTCTGAGTTATGGCCACCATTTTCTGAGATCTAAGCTTGTTTTGTGGATCGAACTTTGGGGAGAACTCCATCTTATGCATGTTTAAAAAAATATATATATATGGGGAGAGAGGCATAGATGGGAAAAGGAGAAAGATCTATTTTGAGATGGGGAGAAGAAAAAGAAGATAATATCTTCTTGCATTTTACGCATGTAAAGGGGTGAGTAGAGGGAAGTGAAAAGAAGGTAAGCTAGGCGCGGATGAAGGGGAAAGGAAGACTCTTATGCAAGTAAGAAGTAGTGTAGAGAGGAGAATAGGGATGGTTGAAATATTTTTAGGGAGATATTATTTATAGATACAGGGGTGCGCGACTAGGAGAGGAAGGAAAAAAGGAGATTGGGAGGATTTCCAATAAAAATAAACAAGCATAATTCCCCCATGTGCATGGAAGGAAGGTAGGGAGGAAATAGGAGCTCTCCCATACGTGTAGGAGGAGAGGAGGGGACTGTATGTTATAGAGAACTCATGCGCAAGTGTGAGAATAGAGAGGTGTGCAGGAAATAATAAAGTGGAGGTGCGCAAAAAAGAATAAAAAGGTAGAAGTGAGAGGTACCTGGAGAGTGTTGAAGGCAGCAGGGAGGACATGAAAGAAAGAGAGAGGCACATGGGAGAGTATTGAAGGAAGGGAGAACGGTAATATTTATATTGAATTCTGTTGTCTCCTCTATGTTAATGCAAGGAGATAGAATGCAACTAGCTGACAAAGGATCTGTAGAAAAATCATTTTGAGGATCAAATAATTAGAGAAAAAATAAAAAGTGTGTTGACTAGAAGAAAAGTTGTTATGGCAAAGGAACATGTAAACTTTTGTTTACTTTCTAAAGTAGAACCTAAAACAGCCACTGAAGCACGTAGGGATGAAAATTAGGTCAAAGTTCTGGAAAAAGAACTGAGGCAGATTGAGAAGAATCGAACATGAGAACAAGTCCAAAGACCAAAAAACAAGAATGTGATAAGAACTAAATGGGTTTTCAAGAACAAGTTGAATGAGAATGGAGAAGTTATCAGAAACAGGGATAGGCTTGTGTATAAAGGCTACTCATAAGTGGAAGGAATATTTTTTGAAGAGACTTTTGCTCCCGTAGCAAGAATGAAGGCTATTAGGATGTTTTGGCTTTGCAACACATAAAGACTTCAAGGTATATTAGATGGATGTAAAATTTTCATTTTTGAAAGTTGAGTTGGAAGAAAAGGTATACATTGAACAATCAAAAGGTTTTCAATTATTAGAAGATCTTGATATGGTGTGTAGGTTGAAGAAGGAATTCTATGGACTCAAACAGGCTCCTAGAGCTTAGCATGCAAGATTGAATAGGTACTTATTGCAAAAGGGATTCGAAAAGGGTATTGCAGATAACAACCTTTAATTCAAAGTTGAGAGAGATTAAATTTTGATTGTGGTTGTGTATGTTGATGACACAATCTTTGGAGGAAATGAGGTAATGTGTAAAAGGGTTGCAAAGGAGATGCAAAATGATTTTGAAATGTCAATTTTTGGGGAGATGACTTTCTTCCTTTGGCTGCAAATCAGTCAATCAAAAAAAAATATATTCATTACACAATCAAAATATGTTAAGGAAATTTTAAAGAAGTTTGGAGTGGAGGACTCTAAACTAGTATGTGCTCCCATGGTTGTTGGTTGTAAATTGAGCAAAAATGATGAATCTCCTAAGACAGATCAGACCAAGTATAGATCCATGATTGGTGGATTACTCTAACTACAACTAGACTTGATATTATGCATGTAGTATGTCTTTTGGGAAGATTCCAAGAAGATCCTAGATAATCACATGTGACAACAGTCAAAAGGTTATTCAGATATTTGAAGAGCACTTTAGACTATGGTCTATGGTATTCTAAGGATATTGAATTCTCTTTGAGTGCTTATATAGATGTATATTTAGTAGGTTGTGCGGATGAAAGAAGAAGTACAAGTGGAGGTGCTTTCTTCCTTGGAAATAGACTAGTTTCTTGGTTAAGTAAGAAGCGAGATTTAGTGCCATTATCTACTGCAAAGGCATAATATATTGTTACAACATCTTGCTACACATAGGTGTTATGGATGAAGCAGACATTGAAAGATATTATAGTATCATATGATAAACCTATCTCTATCTTGTGTGATAATACAAGTGCTATGAACATTTCACAAAATCTAGTAATGCATTCAAGAATAAAGCATATCTCTATCTAGTATCACTTTCTAAGAGAGAAAATTGTTAAGAATGAAGTAAAGTTGGAGTATGTGCCTAGAAAGGATCAAATATCATACATTTTCATAACAACTCTTCCAAAAGATACATTTGAGTATCTCAGACATAAGTTAGGGATTATTGCCCCTCCTTTCAACTAAATGCATAAGTTGGTACATCTGTCTAGGGGAACAATTCAAGAAGTATTCTTTGTCTCAGGCTGATGAAGACTACCTCTCAAGGGGGGTAGGTAGTGGTGTATTTGGTTGGTGTAGTTAGGGGGAGCATATCTTATGCCTAAAAGTAGGAGAGAGAGAGAGAGAGAGAGAGAGAGAGAGAGAGAGAGAGAGAGAGAAGTGAAGTATGTAGGTGTTTCCCTTTGCCATTGATGTTAAAGGTGGATAGAGAAGTCTAAAAAGTAAAGGGGGAGAAAAATTTAAGTAAGGGAGAGAGAAGTGGAGAAGAAATTTTTAAAAAAG
This sequence comes from Sequoiadendron giganteum, assembly GCA_007115665.2. Classification (NCBI taxonomy): domain Eukaryota; kingdom Viridiplantae; phylum Streptophyta; class Pinopsida; order Cupressales; family Cupressaceae; genus Sequoiadendron; species Sequoiadendron giganteum. The sequence goes on along the minus strand of CM021108.1, from coordinate 600,625,605 downwards.
GCAAAGAGAAGTGGAGAGAGAAGTAACATAGGGAAAGAAATGTTCAATTAAGGGGGAGAGTTGCTTGAGTGTTGGAGATGTAGATTTGCTTTTTCTGTTGATGATTTTTCAACAAGTGTTGCCATCAATGACAAATGGGGAGATTGTTGCACTATGTTGTCATTAGTGTTGTCATTGATGTCAACCTCTAGTGCGATTTTGATGAGAAGGTGTTTGTGGTGTTGAGAAAGTGTTGTAGATGCAACATGGTCACTTGGTTTCCAAGTGCTTTTGAGAAAAATTGTATAAAGAGTGTATAAGGTGTTAGAGATGTATTATGTATTGTGATGTACACATTTCTTCATGCTTGAAGATGTGCCTATGCAGTTTGGATATGATGATCACTAGTATTCAAAGGTGTTATATCCAAAGTTTCAGATTCTGGATCATGCGACAGTAGAAGATATGTTTGACACTGTGTTGAATTGTCTCTAGTTTATGAAGAAGGATATCTAGGGGAAATGGAATTTCTTCGTATTTTTTTGTGCAAAAGTTTCCTATCTTGTTGATTTGGAAATGTGCTAATAATGCTTGTATCTATCTTCTCTTGGATGGTTTGGTATTTAGCTGGTCTGCAAGCTTGGTTCATGAGTTGTATCTTGATGGTAGTTTGACTGGTTGCACAAGATGATAGTATTCTCATTTTTATGTCTTTGTGCCAGTGTTTTTGAATATTTTATTGGTGTTGGAATATTATAGGATGTTGTGTGATATTGTTATGTTGTCCGCAGGATGTTTTCGGACCTAGTGAAGTGTGAATTTGGTTGCTTGATAGTGTTAATGCTGGTTTAGCCAACTTGGCGTGTTAACACTATTTTTGGATGTGCTTTGTGATTTGTGGAAGCTTGGTGCAATGTTTCAGTGTAGATCTGGGTCTTGGTTAACCCTTGGTGTGGTATACCTTCACTTCTTTCCATCGCAGAAGTATTTGGTGCCAACCTATTTGGTGGTTGTACGTTTGAGGTGCATACATTTCATTGAAGCTTATTTGGAGAAGGTTATTTGTGGTTGCAAAAGGTATATATGAAAGGGAAATTGTTGGAGAAGTGTGTTATGTAAAGATTGGTGTGAAATGAAGTATATGTGATCATGTGTTGTGATCTAAGTGCAAGCAAGAATGCCTAAGACTACCAAAGCAGTGAACAAAAGGTTTCAACATTTCAGAGTGCGTAAAGTTGTTAGAGGTAGTGAGCCTAAAGTTGTGGATGGTTGTGGTGGTTTCTTTTGTTGCTTTGAGGTAGTGAACCCCCTTGTAACAATTTCTTTTTAATGAATTTATAATTTGAAAGAAGTGATCTTCCTAGGCAGTGAGCCTTTATTTCTTTTGGATAGTGAGTCCTCCAAGTAGTGAGCCCTTTCCGTAGTGATCCTTTTTGTAATTGGTATTAATATTCATATAGCGAGTTAATCCTCACCATGGTTTTTCCCTATTAGGGTTTTCCATGTAAAATTTGGTGTTTTATTGTGAATGATTGTGGATGTGTTATTTCATTTGCTTACATTCATGCTAATAACTAATAAGGGTTTGAAGGTTTTAATGCACAATTGATCCACCCCCTCTCTTAGCTGTTTTGTGTGTCTAACACTTATAGTGTTGGACAACTTTACACCTTGATCCTTGGTGGGTTGACTTATTAATAATTGGATTGCAAGCCAAAGTGTTTGAGTGTTTGAATTGATCACCTATTTGGGTGTTTGAATTGATCACCTATATTTCACTTTAGTATACATGAAATGAGAGTTAAAATGATGATTCAAAAGAATTGAAAGTAGTTTATTAGTGCATGGGCATCGCCAACACTAAGCATTAAAACTAGTAATTTTGCAAGGGTGATGAAAGGTGCATTGCATTTTAACAGTGTGATTTCCCACTTAACATAGTGGGGAAATATTTTCAATCCTCAATACATTAACACCCATTGATCTAAGATAGGTTTGATTCCATGCTATCTATCAATGAAGCCCATTAACCACTGTCATCTAGTGAACACTTCTAATTTGAAATTAAATTACCATCTTCTCTACAAGCTAGTGAGAATTAATGCTTGCACCATGGATGTTCTTTTCTTTTGAAATTAAAAATAAAAACTTAGTAAATAAAATCCAAAAAGTACACAAATCATTATGCATTCTCTAGGCAACTATTTATGCATTCTCTAGGCAATTCTTTATGACTTCAAAGTGATTATTGGAAATTAGTTTGTAAATTGAAGAGCATTAAGGATTCTGACACCAACACCTAGAGGCCTATCCACTATAATTCCAAACCTACAACATGGGTTATTCAATACTTCAAATAAATGTATTACAAATAATAAATGCAGCATATAGAAATATAAAGGTAATACTATATTTTTTTAATCAGTGGATTCCCCCCCCAAAAAATTAATATCATGCATTTAATTTTCTCTAGGTAAAGATGAGAATATTGAATCCTGAGCTATATGCATACATTGAGAGCTCACTTAAAAGTTATTCTAGGGTGTTTAACAATCTCACACTACAATTTGGTTTTACTTTTGTTTGATTATTAGATTAATGTTTTTATCACAAAGCAGATATGTCTTAATATTGGTACAATAGCTCTTTTTTAAACGTTTTTGTTAAATGTTTGTCACTCCAAGTAGAATAAAATATAATCCTACCACTAAAAGAAAAATCATGCAAGATTGGTAAAGAAGACAAAAAAAACTTTTGTTGAAAATCCAACAAACTACTTAAGAAAATCATACAAAGGCTTATGGTTGGAAGTTTGATTTCTAGAAATTCCAATTTAAAGATATGATTCGAATCATATGATATTTCAGATGTAGTTGTGCTACAATACTTAGAAGATTTAGTTACAAAGAAAAAAATCATATCTATGGGTAGTGTTTCATAATATAAGACATTAATTGAATCTTTTATAATATATCTTGACATATATTTAAATTATATATAATATATATTTATAAATATATAAAAGATATATATATTTATAAATATATAAAAGATATATATATATTTAATAAATATAATATGCTATTAATATTATTAGTAAGATATCAATAAATATATAATATAATGTAATATAATATTACTAATTATAGTGATAATTATAATATATAATATTTTTTATATAAGATTAACTATATTAATATATGGGGCTTCCTTCTTGTGGAGCCAACAAACAAAGGCTCATACCCTTAATATCATACGATTTAGTATCAATCAAAGTAGTGCGATATAGCGAGATGGAGAGTGGAAGTGAGAGCACACACGAAGGAGGTTTAAAATCTGAACCTGTTGGTGAAGATGATGAGGCTGATGATGATGATGATGATAATGTAGACTTTTAGGTTTCTTCTACTGGCAGGAGCTTGGGTGTCGTTGCTTTTGTTAGCGTTATCCCTATTTGTTTTCTTCCTACAGATCCTCGTTTTCTTTCTACTAATGTTGATGGTGTTGTAGAGGTCGTGTTTGGTCATGTTGGTGTCGCTTGGGAGGCTACTCTGCCTTCTTCTCTTACAGTATGGAGTGATTATGCACTGGATATTGTCTTCCTTGCGGCTTCTTTGGTTCCTCTCAGTCTAGTTGTGCTTCTTGTAGTGGCCAGCCAGTGGGTCTCTTTGCTTCTTTTTTAGTAGGAGGATTCTTTTGCTTGCTTTGGGGTCCTAGTGGAAGTTTTTCCTTTGAGTTGGTCTTTTTTTGGCTCTAATTGGTGTGTTAGGGTTGTTGGTGTGCTTCTCATGTTGATCTTTTCATTGGCTCCTTTCATTTTGGGTCCCTCTTTCTTCTTTGAGCTCTTTTTGTTGTTGGTTGTGTTAGGTCGTCCTTCTAGCTTCCTTTTGTTCATGCTTACTTTGGTCGTGGGTTCCTATTTTTTGTGGGCTTTGGGCCTTATTCTTTGGTTTCTTCTTGGGGTTCCCCTTGGTCTTGGGACCCCCCTGTTATTGGGCCTCAAGGGTTTGCAGTTGGTTGGGTTGCACCTTGAGTTGTTCTTTTTGGTTGGGTTGTGTTTTATCATTTCCCAATTTTCTTTGAAGATTTTGGCAGTCTTTGTTACCCTTATTACTATTCTTATGCAGTTTGATGGGTCGGGTTCATTTTTATATCTGCAGTCCCTGATTTCCACGTGGTTTAAGGAAGTGTTGGTTGGGCTATGCTTATTGATCTTCTTGAAGACCCAAATGATTAAGTTATTTGAGGGTTTCTTGATGATTGGTGAGCCAAAGGATGGCATGGTTTCTTCTGAAGTGCAGTCTATCCCCTAGGATCTTCAACTAGTTTCTTCATTTGAGGTGAAGGTTGATTTTGTGCTAGTGATTGAGGGTCACTCATGGGCTGAGCTATTATAAATTTTTATTCTGAAGGCTCAGATGATTTTGTGTTTATTTTTATTGGTTGAGGTTCATTCTACTTCTTTCTTGTACCTATACCTTACTATTCGTAAGGGGGTTGTGATCGTCCTTCCTTCTAAAGTTTTTACTTTCTCTTTAGGTCTACAATTGGTGTCTTCTATGGAGGTGGAGACTGTTCCCATTGAGGTGGATCCCTCTTCTATTGAGGTGGAGGTGGTTGATGTAGATTTTGTGGGGAGTTCTTTTCTCTTCTGCATGTTCTTATTGAGGTGGAGATTGTGTGGGTAGAAGAGTGAAGGCTATTGAGGTTGGGGTTCTCATATCTTCCTCTGCTATATAAGGGATCTCTCTCCTATTAAGGTGAAGGTGGGATTGGCATTGCTGGGATGCTGCTGTAAGAAGGCCGATGTGCTTCAGTGTTCCATTGTGCTCTCTAACTCCCCTATTGAAGTGGGGATTAGGGATCTACTAGTGTTGTTGTTTAGGGGGTTGATGGTGTTCTACACCATTAAGATAACTATTTTTATCGGCTCAATGGTGTATTCCTTGAGTGGCTAGTTTGCTGATGGTTAGTTGATGTAGGCGATTTTTTTTTTTACTTAAGGGTTTCAGGTCCCATTAAAACCTAGTTGCTAAGGGATCTTTGTCCCTTGTTTTCTTATTTGATGTAGCCCATGTTGTCTTGTTTCTTTGTTTTTTATTGCTATTGATGGGATGTTGTTGGTATGCGGATTATCTTATAAGCAACATGCTTTTCTTTGACAAGGTTACGGGTTCCTTCAAAATTGATCTGTAATGGGTTTCAAGTCCCATCAAAATCTGCTTTCCCCCCTAATCAAAAACTATATTAATATATAATATAATAGTTATTGTATAATATAATAAAATATATTAATAGACATTTAAGTTATATATTTAATAAAAATAATAATATTATTATCAAGCCATCAATAACCATATAATATGACATAATATATTATTACTAATTATATCAATAATTATAATATGTAATATAAATTTTATATAAGATTAATTATATTAATATATAATACATTATATTATAAAAACTATTATATAATATAATAAAATATATTAAACAAATCTATAATAAAGTTACATTGATCACATTTTTTAATAATTTTATAATTATAGAAGGAATTCAATTAATGTCTTATATGTTGTTGAGATGTTTAGTTTTTTTTATTTTTACATTATATAATATTTAATTAAATAAATAATTTAATTAGATTTGATATTATATATTAATTACATTATAATAAAGTAATAACTAAATGGAACTATTATAGAAAAACTATCCACATATAATACAATGCATGTTGAATTTTAGCATGAGACTGCAAATATGAAGATCTGTATGATTTCGTTACCTAAAAAATAGTGTATCCACTTCTTCACCAATTGCATCAAAGTGTACAAATCTTTGTCATACATACAATATTTTAGGATTGCTCCATGGAAGAATTTTAAATGGTAACAAATCGGTTTTCCTCCTAACAAAACAACCCCATAGCTAAACGAATTACATTTATATCCACCTCATTTGTTGTTTCAAAGTGGTTAAAGCTATCATGGATGCATACCTAATTTTGTATTTTATTTCCTTAAAATCCTATTGTTGTTTGCTACCCCATTAAAAAAATCCAACCCTTGTAATGGCATTAAAAGGTATTGCTATGAAAGAGAAATCCTTCACAAGCTTCCTCAAGTATTATGTTGCTCCTACAAAGCTCCTAGTTTTGGTGTCATTGGATGGTTTTGGCCAATTCACTATGGCCTAAATCTTTATTGGGTCTATCTTTATTTTCCTATTAACAACTGCATTCCCTAGAAAAATAAGTCTCTTGTGCAAACTCACATTTTTATCGTTCAATTAGCCTCTTATTATCCTTGAAATTTTTGGAATTAACTAACAAATGAGCGATGCAAAGAAAGAAATGAAAAATCTTCATAAAAGGTCACTATTGCAATTACATTAATGTTAAATAAGTAGATAGTTTTAAAGTTTAAAGAGCTATTTAAAATTATTTATTTTGATTAGTGGGGAAAAATAGGTTTTGAAGGGAACTAAAAATCTTTACAAATGGATTTTGAAGGGATCTGAAACCCTTTCAAAAGAGTGCCACAAACAAATAAAATGTAGATAATCAGCAACCCAACTTTAGCAACCACCCAAAAGATTCACTAGACTACCCATGCTACAGAGAATAGATTTTTAAGGGAACCTTAAACCCTATACAACTAGGTTTTTACAAGTACCTTAAACCCTAACTACTAACAAAGATCACCTAAGACAACCAATAAACAAACCTACAATAGCCAGGCTGCAACAAGCCAACCACTCAATATTTAAACATCACTGAGCTACTAAGAAGAGGGCAACAAGAGTTCCCATTCAAAACAATTAGTCCAACCAAACTCATTACATCAATAAGGGAGTTACAAGGCAAAACTACACATAAGGTAGTAAGAAACCCCTTGAAACACCTTTCAACCTAGCAAGCCAACTCAATCTCCACCTCTAAAGGATAAAGTTCCCCTCTATTGGAGAGGATGACATGAACACCATTTCCATTGAAACCATAAGTCTCCAACAACCCCAAACTCCACCTCAATAGGAATAGCTTCCACCTCAAAAGGAACAATAGATGAGGAAACCAGAAAAGAGGGCTTCCTACCAAGTCCACAACACCCATCTCCACCTCAATAGGAGAGGGATCCACCTCAACATGATGAGTCTTTACTTCCATATAAGAAACTAGCTATAGAATCCAAGAGAAATCCACCACTTCAACAAAAATGGTAAACACATCATCCTTTAGCAATCCAAGCATTAGGAACTTCAAGAGGAACATGAAATGAGTATTGGTCAATAGCCAAAGGGCAAGCTTAAATCCCTCTAGATCAACTGAATCATTTGGGTCTTCAAGAAAAGCATGAAATATATCCTAGCCACCAACCATAAAGCAGTAAAAGGGACAACTACCACTCTCAAGTGTAGCTCAGGTGAGGAAACCACAAGATCCTTCAAGTAGAACCACCGAATGTAGGAACCCTTCCACCAGTAATAAATATTTCTCCCTTTTAACCTTAAAAGCTTTATATTCTCAAAGGGGGACAAAAATATTTGCTTACATGATAGATAAATTTGGGTTACCAAAGAATAAAATAACCCAACCAACAAGAAGAAACCCGTAATAATACACACTGAGGTACCATTAAGAAGCATTATGAAGATACAAATCTGTAAACAAAATAAACCAAACCCCAAAAATATGAAGAGTTTAACACACCAAATGGGGTTCCAAAAGACAAACACAATCCTCAACTTGGAGGGCCATAAATCTCCCATCATGTAAAAACAAGACAACATAGTGCTTTTCTTAGACCAACAACTCCCTTAAGCACTAAAGGGGAAGCCAAGAGTCACCAAGCAAAGATTTTCCATTGTGAAACCTTCAGAAAAAACACCAAAACAACATACTCTCCCCACGAGCACTTGAAGATCTTCAATGAAAAAATTGAGCTTTGAAAAGTTCCTAAATAGGAACCAAACTAGACAAGAGGGAACAACTCATGCCAAAAAGGAAAGGCTTGAGATAGAAACCCACAACCGACAACAAACACCTTAGTGTAGCCGCACAAGAAAAAATGCATCAAAGAAGATATCCTCATAGTGACAGAAGGAAAGCACAAAAGAAAGAGGTGCCAACAGATTAAACCAAAGAACCTCCTCTTCTGTCAACAGAGTTGCAAAATCAGAATGAGCAACAAAAATTGAAAGTTGAAAATCAACAACCATAGATGCCAAAAAAACTTGATATGTAGGAAACCCACAACCGCAGAAGCCAAAGAAACCTCCAAGACAAACAAATCCGCATCAAAATCATCATCATCTTCGTTGCCATCATTAGAGAAATTCAAAATTCCTCCCCCGCTCCTCTTCTCGCCCGCTCCATAGTAATGTTAGGCATTGGTAGAAGTTTTTGGTAACATGGACCAAAACCAAGTCTTTTTTACAAACCTTTAATAGCTCTTATCCATACACTAACAAATACAAAAAGTCTAGAGAATGATGCAATGGTTTTCTTATTCCAACCCTTATCTACACACTTACAAATCCAAAAGACTACAAAAGGATGCAATTTTGTAATGACCACTCTCTTTCGATGAATATCATCGCATCTGCTACAATAGAGAATGCATTTTTCATAATGTATTTTTTCTCAATGATTGTCACTACAATCTTATATTGATCAAAATGCAAGTACAAAACTATCCTACAAGCATTTGACAAGAACTTTGCAGCAATGTGACCTTGTTTTATTTATTTAAGAATTATTTGATTTTAATTTAGAATTATTTAAGAATTCTTTTATTTTTAATTAGTTAAATATATTTGTTTAAATGTCACCTCTTTAATAGTTTTTGTTACTCAAGTCACTACAATCTAATTCTTGTTTTTAGATTAATTAATCTCTTGCCATAGTTAAGGATGATTGAAGATAAGTTTAATTATGAAAAAATAAATCTTATCTAAATCAAACAATTTTATGATTTTATTATGTCAAATTAAACTACTTGAAGTGTATTAAGTGGACCGGGTTTGTGTGAACACTTCTTAGAAAAGATGGGTCAATGAGTTTGACTTAAAAATTATAATTCTTAACTAATTATCATTAACAAATTTAACTAAAAAATAATTATGTTAGGGAGAGTTTAATTGATTAGAGTGTTGGGGTTCTCATTATAAAGTCCAAAATTCATCATAAGAACATATAATATGAAATTTTAAGTTAGTAATTCTTAGTCTATCATAAATAATTCTTACAAGAAAAAAAAATCATTTAAAAAATATATATTCTCTACAATAATTTGAAAATAAAATTTACCAATATTTTTTTGTCAAGAGATATTTATAATCAAATGACACACCGTGAGATGTGTAATATGTTTGTTAGTTTAAAGTAATGTTAGAATAATTTATTTGCTAATATTACTAGCATGATGAAATTTTATGAAATCACTTGACATATATGAAATTGTTGAATTACTTTTTATTGTAATATGTTAGTTAGTTTAAAGTAATGTTAGAATAATTTATTTGCTAATATTACTAACATAATGAAATTTAATGAAATCATTAAGTGACATATATGAAATTGTTGAATTACTTTTTAAGTTTTGCTTCTAAGTATAATGCAATTTAATCATTACACATAAATATGAATGCATTTAATTTTGTGTGGATTAAAACGACATTAGAATTTACACAAATATACTATAGCTTAAATAATCTAGAAAACAAATAGATATAAAATAAATAAAAATATATAATCATTCATTATTTTTATTAAATAATAAAAACATTACTTTTTTATTAGCATGCAATATTCCGTGCATCGGGTAAGTCCAAGCCTTGGAGTTGAACCAAGGCCGTGTGGGGAGCAAACCCACAACCCAAGCCAACTCTGCTACTCATGCAAGCTAAAAAAAAAGTGCTTTTTGATCCACAACTTTTGAAAACAAAATAATCACATCGTATATGTTTTAATTCTATTATTTTACCAATAAACAATTGTTTTCTTGTCATTTTTGACCCAACAACTTAGGTTATTTATTTATAAACAAAAGTGCTCAAAATCATACAAAGGAAATTTCAAAGTCAAAATTTTTTGTTTTTGAATTTGATTGTGTTTGCATTTTTTCCTAATCAATATTTCAATCATACTTCATGATCCATCATCGCAATAAAGAGAAGCTGTAGTGAATACTAATACTAATATACTAATATAACATATGTGCAATAAAACCTAAAGAAGCCGTGTTATTTAACAATAAGCTTTGAGCGGGATTCCTCTTGAATGCAAACCAATACGGGGCCTTCCCCAAGTTAGGTACAGTGATGGACTGGACTGCAATATCATCTTGAAGCAAATCTTTGAGTAGGTGATGGACAGTCATAAGGTTACTGCTCTGCTGAAAAGAGCCACCGAAACCAAAGACATACAGCTAGGCAGGCTCATCCACGCCCTCCTTATCAAGACTGCATACCAGGTAAATACATTTTTGAAAAAATCAAATTTCTCAAGGATGAATGTCAAATGCAATTGTTTGGAGGATGCATACTAACTGTTTGACAAAATGTCTCATGGATTGGAATGAATGCAGTGTATGCCCAGTTCGGACGCTAACCGAAGACCAGCAAACACTTTCAACAGAGGCAATAGAGAAGACCAGCGCGAAGTTACTCCACCATCGGAATCGGCTTAAAAGCTGTTCCGGTGTAGCAGCTGCTGAAAAAGGCGAACAGACTCGTGTCCATGTTGTAAAAGTCGGATTAGAAGGCGAGGTCTTTGTAACAAGCGCTGTGGTTGACATTTATGCCGACTGGGGGAATAGGAAGGATGCACGCAATCTGTTTGAGAAAATGTCCGAATGCGTCGAGGTGCCATGGAGATTTCATAAGGATGTGGGGCTCGTTTGTCTGAGGGAAGGAGAAGTAACGAGGATGAATGGACACTCCTTAGCTTTGACCAGGGCGTGTTCGATTTCAGCAGCATCGGAACAAGGTAAGTAAATTCATACCCATGCCATTTATGCGGGATTATATTTAATTTTATCTGTGAGCAGTACCCTTGTAGATATGTCTGCTAAATGTGATAGCATAGAGGATTCATGCTTGGATTTGGATAATTTGCCTGAACCTTATCTGGTTTCATGGAAAACTATAATTGTAGCTTATACCCAGCATGAGCATGGCATGAAGGTGTTTGAGTTGTTTGACGAAATGCGAGATTATGTAACCTTTATTTCTGTGCTTTTTGTTGGTATAGTATATATAGGTTATGCATATTTTACTTCTACGAATGAAGATTATGGAGTCACACCAAGAATGGATTACTGTACTTGCATGGTTGGCCTTCTTGGCCGGGCAGGACAACTGACTGATGCAGAAACTCTAATCAAGGAAATGCTATTTTCTTTTGATATAGTTGTATGGCCGACCTTGCCGGGTGCCTGCACAATCCTTGGCAATCCAGAGTTTGGAGCTCTAATGGCACAACACATATTTGAGTTGGATCCTCGAGATGATATATCATATGGGATGCTACCTAGTAATTATGTTGGAGTTGGTATACTGGATGAAGCAGCGGAAGTGAGGAAACTGATTAATGATAGGAGGGCTAGAAAGGAGGCAGGATACAGCTGGATTAAAACGAATGGCAAGCCACATCTCTTTATGGTTGGGGACCCCTCGATACCGCGAATGGATGAAATGCTTCTGAAGTTAGAAAGATTGACAGAAGAAATCGAGGAAGCAGGGTACATGCCTGATACAAAGTATATGCTTCATAAAGTTGAAACGGATAAGAAGGAATGCTATCTTACCTACCACAGTAAAAAACTAGCAATTGCTTTTTGGCTCCCAAACACCTCTGCTGTGATTCCCCTTAAAATAAAGAAAAAAATTCACCTATGCGTGATTGCTATGCTGCCATCATGTTGTCTGCAAGATTGTTGTGCGAGAAATTGTTTCGAGGGACAGCAACTGATTCCATCACTTTTAAGGATCGAAAATGCTTTTTGGGCATTATTGATGATGATAGTAGGACAAACAATGAGGGGCTTTCTTTTTCTCTGGGCGTCGAGATATTTTAGTTCATGGTCTGATGCCACACCGTGAAGGCATTAAATGTGAGCAAGAGATATAAACAGCAAAATTCTCTGAAAGTCATCCGAGTTCAAGTGCTGGATTGTGACAAGAACAATTTTTTATTTAACTGAATTTCAATGAAGGAAATGTTTGTTCTAGACTAGTTGAGACTTGTTGCCTGTAACAAATGCGCAGGAAACTCAGACTTATGGTCATTTGAAATGGGTTTATATCAGCTTGTTAGAAGCCGAAGTGTTAACCTGTATTGCTGAATACATTAGTACATCATTGGCTTTTCTCAAGTAATGATCAATTTAATTATGGTTGTCTGAAGGCTCGTACTACAGGGGGTGCATATCAGCTTGTGAAAAGCCTAAGTGTTAACCTATATTGCTGAGCACGTTAGTACTTTTTGGCCTTTTTTATTATGGTTGTTTGAAGGTTCATACAGTGGTTGTGTATCAGCTTGTGAGAACCCTAAGTGTTAACCTATATTGCTGAATAGATTAATACTCTATATGCCTTTACTTGAGTAATGATAAATTTAATTAGTCATTTAAAAGTTCATACAATAGTTATATATGAGCTTGTGAGAAGCCTAAGTGTCAACCTATATTGTTGAACATGGTAGTACTTTTTATCTTTCTTTGAGTAACCATAAATTTAAGTATGGTCGTTGGCAGGTTCATATGATAGTATCATAGTTGTATATCAGCTTGTAAGAAGTTTAATTGTAAATCTATATTGTTGAAAACATTAGTGCTTTGTAGCTTTTTAATTATGTCTGTTTGAAGGCTTATGAAATGGGTGTATGTCAGCTACTGAGAAGCCGAAGTGTTAACCTATCTTGATGAATTTATTATAAATTTTTTTTTGCTTTTCTTAAGTAATGGTACATTTAAATTTGAACGTTCATAAGAGAAGCCCAAGTGTTAACTTGTATTGCTGAACATATTGTACTTTTTTGCCTTTCCTGAATACTGACAAGAAATTTTGGTCGTTTGAAGTTTCATATGATGTTTGTATATCAGCTTGTGAGAAGCCTAAGTTTTAACCTATATTGTTAAATACATTAGTACTATTTTCGCTCTATAATTATCGTCATTAGAAGGTTCATACAATGGGTGTATATCAGCTTGTGCAAAGCCTAAGTGTTATTTCCTAACATATTGTACTTTTTTGTTTTTGCCTTTCCTTGAGTAATGATAGGTGAATAATGGTCATTTGAAGGTTCATATGATGTGTGTATATCAGCTAATGATAAGCATAAGAGTTAGGCTATATTGTTGAACACATTAGTACTTTTTCTGGTTTTTAATTATGGTCAATTAGAAGGTTCATGGAATGTGTCTGTATCAGCTTGTGAGAAGCGTAAGTGTTAACTATATTGATGAATATGATAATTTGAAGATTCATAGAATGGTTGTATATCTGCTTTTATGAAGCCTAAGTGTTACCTTATATTGTTGAACAAATTTGTACCTTATATTATTCAATGCATTTGTACCTTTTCTTTGTTGAGAGGCTTTATAACAACCTTCATCATTTTTGCAACCTATTAGTATTGGGAACACAAATCAAAGCTGCATGAATGAAAGGGTATTCATTTTGTCAAAGACACTCGGAGGCATGATCCCAACCTCATCCCTTTAGAGCACCATTGGCCTTGCACTCAATAAGATTTGATCCTAAGTGGATTCTTGTGAATCATTCAATTTCAAGCGGACCCAACACCATTAATAGATTTTTTGCTCTCTTTAAGTTACAATATTTTTTTCTTTTCTGGTATATGTTCATTTCTTCCTTTGTAGTTGATAATTGATTACAGTTTTGAGAAGTGAAATATAGAAAAACATGTATAAAATTTAGGGTTCTAAATTTTAAAACCAATTTTAATAAAGAAGCAAAGGAAATGGAGAAGCTTCACTCATTTGATGAATTTGTTGATGATGGATTGTTGGATCTACATGGCTACTTAGTTATTGGAGGTTGCACTAGAACATGGAGGGTGTACCTTTTTATAATTGGTATGAATATGTATGCTCTCTTTGTTGGAATGTGTTGAGATAATGTTGATTGTTTGTTGTTATTAATGGTTGTCATTGATGTCAACATATCTTGGTTGTGTGACCGATGTTCTATTTTGGTGCTTTGATCCGGATTGGCCTGGTTCTGGATGTCGTGTTGTAATGATCTATCTTGGGTTGTATTTGTCTTAGTCGCGTTCCTCTTGTAACATAATGAGATACATTATTTTGGGTCCGAATCGATTTGGTAGTTGGTTAACGTGCTCTAGCACATGGTTTGCATTGCAACACGTATATCTCATTTTGTGGTTCTGAATATCATGTAGCGTGTTGATTTGAGCGAGGAGGTTCTGTGTGGTCCACGTTTCATTCCTCTCCACCGTGGGAATGTTTTTCTGGTGACCTATTTCAATTTGTGCTTGATCGACTTAGAAATTATGAAATTGTGTTTGGCCGACTTGGGAGATTATGGAAGCATGGAATGGTATAAGTATAAGATGTTTTTGTTCGATGAAGGCAAGCGTGATGAATTTGAATCTGAATATTCAAACATTGTGAAGTGTGTGAAAGTGTATGACTGGAGGCAACAGACAGTGAGATTCTATCCAGTGTCATTGTTGGTGACATTTCTTTTCAGTTGTGGATTCCCTTTCATCATTCTTCAGGCAGTGAGCCTTTCTCTTTTGGTAGTGAGCCTTTTTGTATCTTTGGCTATAATAGTCAAGCAGTGAGCCTAACCAGCAGTGAGCCACCCTACAGTGAGCCCTTGTAAAAATCACCTTAACCGGTGTTCTATAATTGAGAATTAACATTTTCCATGGTTTTTCCCTTCTTGGGTTTTCGTGTATATTCTAGTGTTCTTCATGCATGGTGTTGTTGTGTGCTTACATGTTCATTAATATTTGATTGATTTAAGTTTACTCTAGATTAATTAAAGTAAAGGAAATTGTTTGATAATAACTGATTCACCCCCCCTCTCAGTTATTTGAATTGTTCAACAATTGGTATTAGAGCTTTGGTTCCTCGAAAAAGAGCTTAACCGCTTGGGGTAGATCCGATAGCGCTTAAATTGGCAATTCTCGTGTTTGATGGATTTGACTATAGTTTCTGGAAAGTGCAGATGAGAGGTTACTTGATCTCTCTTGGCTACAAGACTTGGAAAGTTGTTGAGACAAAATATGTTGAGCTGACAAAAGGTTTTTCTACTGCAGATGAGATTTCAACTTATGAGGAGAATGAAAAGGCAAGGTATGCAATCTTTAGTGGCTTATCTAAGATTGAGCTAACAAAAGTTATTTCATTGGGCACCGCTTGTGAAGTTTGGGAAAAGTTGAAAGAAATCTATGAAGGAAATGATAGTCAATTATCAAAGAAGTTGATAGCTAAGCGCAGATATGGGAACTTGAGGATGGAAGAAGGTGAGGATATAGCAAGCTACTTTCAAAAGGGTTGACAGTGCAGTAAATGAAGTCAAAAATCAAAGAGGTCCTCTGATAGATGAAGATGTAATGGAAAAGATTTTAAAGACCCTACCAGAGAGCTACAGTGACAAGATCTCAGCTATAGAGGAAGTTTATGATCCGAAAAAATTCACCAGGGAGCAACTATTTGGCACCTTGACCGCATTTGAGATGAGGAAATTTGGAAAAGAAAAGAAGAAAACTGAAATTGGCTTCAAAGCCACAAAAACAAAAGATGATCTGGATAGTGAAAGTTCTCAAGAGTTGGAAACAAATTTCATAAGGAAACTGAAGAAAGGTATCGACAAGTACAAAGGTATGTTACCTCTTAAATGTTTTAGATGTGGAAAGATTGGTCATTTAGCAACTAAGTGTCCAAAGAAAGGAACAAGACAAAAGTTCAAAAAGATCAATAAGAAGGCCTATTATGTCAATGAGAATACTAGCATTTCAGATGATGAATCAGATCATGAGGACTGTTTGTTTTTTATTGAAAAGGATGAACCTAGATTTGATATCTCTATTATTTGTCTGAAATTTGATGATAACATTGAGAGTGCGCTATTTTTTAAAAGAAATAGAGATGAATGGTTGATTGATAGTGGATGCTCGAATCATATGCTCGGTGACAAAAGTAAGTTTTATGAAGCTTGAGAAATATGATGAAGGTTTTGTTAGATTTGGAGATGATAAAATAGTACAGATTGTTGGAATTGGTTTTATTACCTTTGATGGAAAACATAACACTGACAATGTTTACTATGTGAAGGGATTATATCATAATCTTCTGAGTGTTGGACAAATGTGCGAAAATGGTTACAATGTAGTGTTTCAGGATGATGGTGTGAGATCCGGAAGAAATTTGGAAATGTTATGTGCAGCTGGAAAAGAACAAGTGGAAATATCTATCAGCTGGAAGCAGCTACAAAAAGATGCTTGGTATCTCAATCCAATGACAGTTGGCTCTGGCATCAGAGGATATGTCACATTAACTTTGACAATTTGGTAAGGATAAGTTCATCAAGAGCAATTAGAGGACCAAACCATACAGTACTATCTGCAAAGGATGTCAAGAAGGAAAGCAGACCAGAGAAACATTCTAGAGAAAAGAGGATTCTTCTACCTGACTGTTGGACCCTGTACACATTGACCTTTGTGGTCCAACCAGAGCAAGAAGCTTACAAGGTGAGAAGTATTTCATGCTTTTAATAGATGATCATTCCAGATTTACCTGGGTTGGATTTTTGAGAGAAAAATCAAAGGCGTTTGAAAAATTCAAGATTTTCAGAGCAAGAGTTGAGAATGAAATTGAGAGGAGAATCAAGTGTTTAAGATTTGATAGAGGAGGGGAGTTTACTTATGATGAGTTCAAAAAATATTGTGAAAAGCATGGCATTAAGAGACAACTATCTGCCCCTAGAACACCTCAGCAGAATGGTGTAGTGGAAAGATTGAACCAGGCACTTCAAGAAGCAGCTAGGACAATGATCATGGAAGCAGGTTTACCACAGGTCTATTGGAGAGAAGCAATACACGCAACAATATACACTCTTAATAGAGTACTATTCCAGAGGAAGTATGGAAAGACATCATATGATTTATGGCATGGAAGAGCTCCCACAATAAACTACTTCAAGATTTTTGGAAGCAAGTGCTACATTCGAAAAGATGAGGACAATCTTGGAAAGTTTGATAGCAGAGCTGATGAAGGCATATTCTTGGGTTACTCTACAAAAA
Source organism: Sequoiadendron giganteum (assembly GCA_007115665.2). Classification (NCBI taxonomy): domain Eukaryota; kingdom Viridiplantae; phylum Streptophyta; class Pinopsida; order Cupressales; family Cupressaceae; genus Sequoiadendron; species Sequoiadendron giganteum. The sequence goes on along the minus strand of CM021108.1, from coordinate 600,608,327 downwards.
GTAAAGCATACTGGTGTTACAACAAGAGACTAAGCAAGATGGTTGAAAGTGCGAATGTGAAAGTGGATGAAGATGCTCAAAGAATTCCTGACAGACATATTGAATATGAATCAGATAACTTGGATGACAAAGGAGAGAAGGATAAGAAAGAAGAAGAAGAAGAGACAAAGGAGGCTCCGACAACTACAACTAAAACTCCAAGGTATGTACAGAAAAATCACTCTGAAAAACAGATAATTGGAGACAAGAATAAGGGAATTACTACAAGAAGCAAAGCAGTTCAAGAGCAAGTATTATTGTGCCTACTCTTGGAAACCGAGCCAAAGATTGTGGGAGAAGCATGCAATGATTAGAATTGGGTGAAGGCGATGAAATAACAACTTAATCAAATAGAGAAAAATCAAACTTGGGAACTTGTGACCAGATTGACAGACAAAAATGTAATTGGAACAAAGTGGTTGTTCCAAAACAAGCTGGATGAAAATGGAAAGGTAATGAGAAACAAGGCAAGATTGGTTTGCAAAGGCCACACTCAGATTGAAGCTATTGATTTTGAAGAAACATATGCCCCTGTTGCCCGAATGGAAGCAATTTGGATTTATTTAGCTTTTGTAGCTTTCAAGGATTTCAAAGTTTATCAAATGGATGTGAAATCTGCATTCTTAAATGGAGAGCTGAAGGAAGAAGTCTACATTGAGCAACCAAAGGGATTCAAATCCGGAAGTGACCCGGATGTCGTTTGCAGGTTGAAGAAAGCATTATATGGATTGAAGCAAGCACCTAGAGCTTGGTATGGCAGATTAGACAAGTACTTGATTGGACAAGGATTTCAAAAGGATATGCTGACAACAATTTATACTATAGAACTCACTCAAATCATATGCTGATTATTGTGGTTTATGTTAATGACATAATTTTTGGAGAAAATGATGATATGTGCAAAAAAATTGTAAATGAAATGCAGAAGGAATTCAAAATGTCTATGATAGGTGAGCTAAATTTCTTCCTTGGATTGCAAGTAAATCATAACAGCAAAGGAATTTTCATTTGTCAGTCCAAGTATACAAAAGAACTATTGAAGAAGTTTGGGTTGGAGAATTCTAAACCAATTTGTACACCTATTGTTACCGGATGCAAGTTGATAAAAGAAGATGAATCACCTAAAGCTAATGCAAGCATGTACAAATCAATGATTGGAGGATTGTTATATCTGACTGCCACTAGACCAGGCATTATGTATGTTGTTTGTTTAGCAGCAAGATTTCAGCAAGAACCAAATGAATCACATATTGTTGAAGTTAAAGGATCTTTAGATATTTGAAGGGTACAAAAGATTTGGGATTACGGTATCCAAAGGACTCAAATTTCACCTTGACATCCTACATTGATGTTGATTGGGCCGAATGCGTTGATAACAAGCAGAGTACAAGTGGTGGAGCTTATTTCCTTGGCTCCCAGCTGGTTGCTTGGTCAAGTAAGAAACAAGATTCAATATCTTTATCTACTGCTGAAGTTGAATACATTGTAGCATCCTCATGTTGCACTCAGATATTGTGGATGAAACAAACGCTGAAAGATTTTGGCATATCATTTGATGAACCGGTCCCAATCATGTGTGACAATACCAATGCAATAAATATTTCCAAGAATCTGGTACAACACTCCAGAATGAAGCATATATCCATAAGATATCATTTCTTGAGAGAGAAGGTGTTGGACAATGAAGTAAAACTTGACTATGTACCTACAAAATAGAAAATTGCAGATATTTTCACAAAACCGTTGAGCAAAGATACTTTTGAGTATCTCCAACAGAAGTTAGGGGTTCTGCCCCCTCCTACTCTACAATAACATGCATCAAGGTGTGCATTGGTCCAAGGTATTATATGCTCATTTTTATTTGGATCAATGTTTGGTGGCTTCCTCATAGGGGGAGCGAAGTAAGTTTTTCAAGGGGAGTTTTTCCCTTTGTCTTTGATGTCAAAAGGGGAGAAGAAAAGAGGTTTCTTGATGTTGTTGGTGTTGTTGTTGAGTTGTTTGGTTTGTCGTTGATGAATGTTGCCATCAGTGACAAAGGGGGAGATTGTTGGAATGTGTTGAGATGATGTTGATTGCTTGTTGTCATTGATGTCAACATATCTTGGTTGTGTGATCGATGTTCTGTTTTGGTGCTTTGGTGATCTAGAATGGCCTAGTTTTGGATGTTGTTCTATAATGATCTATCTTGGGTTGTATTTGTCTTGGTCCCATTCCTCTTGTAACATAATGAGATACATTCTTTTGGGTTTGGACTAATCTGGTAGTTGGTTAACGTGCTCCAACACATGGTTTGAATTGTAATGTGTATATCTCATTCTGTGGTTTCAGATACCACGTAGCGTGTTGATTTGAGTGAGGAGGTTTTGTGTGGTCCACGTTTCATTCCTCTCCACTGCAGGAATGTTTTTGTGGTGACCTATTTCAATTTGTGCTTGGCCGACTTAGAAATTATGAAATTGTGTTTGGCCAACTTGGGAGATTATGGAAGCATGAAATGGTATAAGTATAAGATGATTTTGTTCGATGAAGGCAAGCATGATGAATCCAAATCTGAATATCCCGACATTGTGAAGTGTGTGAAAGTGTATGACTGCAGGCAACAAAAAATGAGATTCTATTCGATGTCATTGTTGGTGACATTTCTTTTTAGTGGTGGATTCCCTTTCATCATTCTTCAAGCAGTGAGTCATTTTCTATAGGTAGTGAGCCTTTCTCTTTTGGCAGTGAGCCTTTTTGTATCTCTGGCTATAATAGTCGGGTAGTGAGCCACTCTGTAGTGAGCCCTTGTAAAAATCACCTTAACTGGTGTTTTATAATTGAGAATGAGCATTCTCCATGGTTTTTCCCTTCTTTAGTTTCCACGTAAATTCTGGTGTTCTTCGTGCATGGTATTGTTGTGTGCTTACATGTTCATTAATATTTGATTGATTTAAGTTTTCTCTAGATTAATTAAATTAAAGGAAATTGTTTGATAATAACTGATTCATCCCCCTTCTTAGTTATCCAAACTGTTCAACACTCATTTTTTGATGTTTCCAAGCTTCTATAAAATTAGTACAGGAGTAAGAATGCTTCTAGAAAGCTTGTGATTTGTTCTAGGAATAATAAAGTTGTTTTTATTCATTAATGTGTTTGTATTTTACAAAGAAAAAACTATATTAGATCCACTTTAATTCGTCCTTGAAGAGGGAAGAGGGGTCTAGATGTTAGATCTCAAAAGCCATTAAAGAAAAGGGGATAGAAGACACTTATTTTGTTTGTATGTATGTGTTTTTATGGTTGCATTGGAGTGTTCTTTCTGAGTCTATTTAAGTTGATATTTTGTCATGGATTAGTTAGGACACACTCATTTGATGTTGGGGTTCTCTACCATTGAGTTATGTGTTCTTTTATACTCAATAGTGTAGATTGCTCTGTTAACACGAGCAACCCTTTTTTCCATTTCTTTAGTAGATTTTATCTATCCACAACTACTCTAGTCTTGATTTAATTATGTACATTTATTTTTTATTCATAGGGGTGGATATTGTAGAGAGGTTTGCTTATGTTGGCATACTGTCAAATTTGGTAACTTATCTCACAAGTGTTCTAAATGGAAACACTGCCACTGTTGCAAGCAATGTGAACCTATGGTCAGGGGTAGCATCCATGTTGCCTTTTTTTGGGAGCTTTTGTTGCAGATTCATATTTGGGTTAGTACTATACAATCCTTGTTTCTTCACTCGTCTATTTGCTTGTTGGTATTCTTTTCCTCGACAAATTACTTTTCCTTTGCATTATGATCGATAGATAGATCATAAGTTGGAATGAAGCTCTCACCTAGGTTTCACTATATATTATGGAAGTTTGTAATTTAAGGGCAGTCTACATAGCAAAAAGAAAGAATTTATGTGTTTTAGTTCAGGTGAGGAGGATACTAACGCCTCACTCATTAGAAAACAATACACCCACAAAGATTCTAAAATGAAAATTATACAAAGGCTAATTTTATATTTAGAAAATTGTTTTATCAGAGTCCTATGGGAGAAGTGAGTACCTTGACAAAGGTGTTGGTATGGTTTTTTGCAAAGTCGAAGCTAAGATTTCTATTGTCATTGATTCTTGGTGTCTTTGCCATTGAGATTTACCCTTGTAATGGTTTCTCTGACTTGCTTTTTACTTTTTGTACCTATATGTGCATCCATTTTCAACCCAACACAAAACCTCATTGTACATCTATTTGAGCCACCCTAATAAATAGTATACATTATCAGTTTTGTATGCTACTCCTTGCTTCATTTATGTTATTTGTGTGTTTAAGTCATTGAAACCCTAGTAGTTTGTTGGTAAATATGTGAACAAATAATAATAAAAGTGGGTAGCCTAGCGAAGAGCCCTTTTTACCGTGTTGTTAAAGGATCCATATCATGTGACAACATGAATAAATAACAAATTTAACCTTAATTGAGGACTCAGATTGGTCTATTTGTAAAGAATTCATGCCTGAATGTAGTGCAAATTTAACGAGTTAGACTATTGGAAGCAATGAGCAAAAGGTGTCTACAATCTTCAGAGAGATTGTGAACATGTTGGTGATGTTGTGGTGGATCTTTCATATTGTATTGAGATGGATTCTTCACTATAACATTCTTCTTTCTTCTTTTATGTAATCTGGCAATGAGCTCTTCTTTTTTTTGGGTAGTGAACCTCCGACATTGAGTCTATTGTATTCAGTGTTGTAATTACTTTATATTGTGATCTAATTCTCATTGTGGTTTTTCCCTTCTTGGGTTTTCCATGTAAATCTAGTGTCTTATTGTGCATGGTGTTGATGTGTTTTAGTTTTTGTTATTTACTTTCATGCTAAATCATTCTAAGAGATTAAGGGTTTATTTAGTTGATGTGGATTTGAATGTTTATGAGGGTTTTGAAGTTCTAATGTACAACCGATTCACCCCCCTCTCAGTTGACAACCTCATGTAGAGTTTGAGCGCCTTCCTTATAGGCTATATTCCTGCATATTTATTATAAACCATTTGCTATTGAATAGCCCATAACAGAGGGGCATAATGTGACTATTGGTCAGATCATTAAGGGCTGATAGTTTCTATTTTTAGCATGCTATGTTAATGAGCAGGAGTGGCGACTAAACTTTAAGTTTTAGTTAGAATTTAATATCAACGGTTTAGGGGAGAAATCATGAGCTAAAGGGAGGTAAAACAAATCATTCTTATTATTCATTATGATGTTTTTTCTTGAGCAACGACAAGTAGGAGATAGATAGAGAACGTTGGACTATGTATGGGCAATTTGAAAGCATTATATTCAGGCAGTGTTGCATGAGTTAGCATAGTTATTATGTATCATTGATTAGTATTGAATGTTTTAAGCAATTTGAAGGAAGAAAAACACACGTATGTGAGGTATAGAGAGTTTTATTGCAAAGTAATCAAGCCACATATACACAATATATATAAACATTACTCTTCAGTTTAAACAAGGATTTTATGTTGTTAGTTTGTGGTATCTACTGAAGAAGTTTTACAAGTGTTAGTGAATGAATTGACCCTTATTGAAATACTATAATATCAACTCCATAGTCCATCTTAATAAGGTCAATATCACCATTAGCTTTGGAAAGATCACAATTTCATTTGTGATTTTCCTCTGAATTTTACCAGGTACAACTCCCTCAAAGATTATAATTGATTAAAATAGAGTATGCTTTTAACCAGAAAGTGGGGAAATGCCAGTTAACACCACTCCATTAATATGAGACCAATGCGATTAATTAAATGAAACAATCAACATCCTAGCACAAAGACTAGAACTCACGATATTAGATAAATGTTATTTTGAAAGAATTGATCTTAAATACAACAAGTGAATATGATATCAAGAAATCATCTTTCACAAAAAATGAATTCAACTACTATCTCAACCCATAGAATTATTCAATAGAACATCACATCCATGATTCTAAGTTCAAAGACAAAGAATAACTTGAGTTTCAAGATTCAATTCAATTAAAAAAAGTTTGTCATTCCCTTCTTTACATCACAGTGCAAAAATGAAATGAAATTTGGACCCTCGAAGAGTCATTAGAACTAGATTTTATAAGAAAAACCTAATCTTGGATGTTGGTTGTTAAAGTAATGACCATCTTGTCAAGCGATAGTTTCGTGACAACTAATTTCCCATTTAGAGAGGCTGATAAACAAAGAACATTAATGACTGACATTAATCATCATTACATTGCCTTTCTCGATATGATCTTTACAATCAATTGAAGCATTTTTTGCTTATAATTATTCCCCATGGCTTGACGTACATGCAAATGGGATGTAACTCCCATAATTTGCATTAAAGAAATAAATATATATGTCATTTTACTCGTGCGGACCATCTCTGCAAGGTAAACAACTTGAAACTTCAACAAGCTGAACTAAAGAATTTAATACACCAAAGTCACATTGACAACCCTCTTCATTAAATTCTCAGGGCACATTATTGTCCTTGTAATTGCCTATTATTCCCAAGAAAATCTCTAATGTAAATCATCTTTCATGCCACTCAATTTCTATAAATACCAAAGCAATTTCTTTCATATTCACTATTTGGATTTTGTTCTTTGGAGATGGCAAGCATTGAGAGTCACACTTCCTCGAAAGGGGATTTCATCACAATTGAGGGTGTAGAGTGTAGTCAGTTTTGGAGATGCATGACCGACCAACTGAAGGATGTTTTCAAGGTTCACAATGACGTCGAGGAAGGAGTGCTCAAGAAGATCATTGGAGAAAACTTCTCAAATTGTATTCATATGCATAATGTTGAGCTTTTGGAACACTTCACAAACAATGTAGTTCACACTTCTGGCAAATGTGAGTGGGGAGTGAGGGTTGCAGAGCAACTGGTTCGACTAGAGTATCAAGCAAGAGTGAGGACAACCATTAGAGGGTTGAGTGCATTTCCTAGAACGGGCTTGGTGGGTGACGTCATCTGCATTGCAACAACGCTTCACAGTGACATTACTAAAGAGGCGGTGGCTCTCCTTCGTTCCAAATTAGAATGGAATGACATGGGGTTGTTTGCCTATTTTGTCCAGTCTAATGAGAATCTACTCTCTCCAGCACAAATTGATTGTCTGCAAAAAGTGGTAGAGGGGATTTGCATCCTCATCTTCGTCCTTTGTGTCTAGAAGAAGAATGTAATGGAATTTCTATTTTGAATGTAAACATGACCTTTGTAGTATCGTATATAAATCATTTTGTATTTCAATGGTGTGTTCTGATTCTTCATGTGAAAGCCACTTTTTCTCTTTTTCACACTTTATTTTGACAGATGGTACTGTTCATTCTTAATCACATTTACATTTGTCCTTGATTAAGTATGCTTGTCCATGATTAATAAATGTCGTCAAAATGATATCGGACTTACAAACTGTTTTCAAAACACTGTCGACGATCACCATGGTTTTAGTAACCCGCTCCTTTACCGCTTACAACCTTTATAAGTTTTTCTTATGAACCAACCGCCTAAGTGCTTGTATTATCGGTCGATAGGAAGGTTTATGAAACCCAGTAAAAGATCGAAAAAGGTTTCCAAACCTTTTGTAAACCTCAACATCAACAATCTTCTCTTGGACATTTATACCTTGTCAAACAGGAGCAATCTTTAGGTGGTTTTAAGAACTTCATCAGGGATCGACAACACCTTAGAAACTTGGATAAATAAAACACATTTAAATTTTTCATAAGGCATCAGCATGAGAAAGGGTTATGATAACTGACGAGGTTCACAAAACTTGGGAAAATATCGTCAAAGCTTATACTTAGGAATTTTTATGGTAGATACATCAGCTTTATGTCATGTGACTGGATCTTGAGTAACAACAAGCGAAATGAGTTAAGACATTGGCAAGCTAAGTTTTCTTGGGAAAGTCGAGTCAAGCACTATAATTGTGTTCAAGATTTTCCAAAAGTGCATAAAGAGAGAGTTATACAAGCATGCATCTAGACTTTATTTTCTTGAATAATTTTTTAGTTAAATCTGGAAATTCTAATATGGAAAGATGAAAGAATAGTATATTATGATGAATTTTATATGCTAAAACAAAGAAAGAAAAATTTGATTTTTACAAACTTATGCAAGAATTTGTTTAATCTTTCTTTCATTCTGCAATGGGCAATAGAGTAGAAAATTAATTCTCGATTGTGTTAGGTTAAATGATTTATTATGTTTTCTCAAGAAGAGTATATTTCTAGTTTGTTATATATATATATTAAGAATGTGTAAAGGATATTTTATGTTATGTAATTACAAATTTAAAAGACAAGCTTAAAGCATACTATGTTGAGTAGACTAAAAGAAATCAATTTTATAATTTGATTTGTTGAAAGATGTTTAAACATCTCAATATAGTACTCTTTCGGAGAAAAAGAGTTGGTATTATATATTGCAAGTTTTTACCAGCACTATTATTGTGTTCTTGTGCAAAAAGCCAAGAGGAAAAACATAGAGAAATATAAGCTATTTTAAAAGAAGTTGTCTTTTTATAGATGAACAATATTATTTTAATTTATTCATTTGACAAGTTTTCAAGAACTTATGTGTAAGGCAAAGTGTCTCAAGTTGATGACATTGTTTGAAAACATTATAAACTATTTGTGCATGAAAATAGGAGAGTAGTTTACTCTTAAGATTTGAGTGCAAGTACTTGTGAACAAGTAGCAGTAGCCAAGTCCCAAGATGTTGCGAGAACATAACATGGGTGTTCAATGTTAGGAAACATTTCCATCTTAGTCATTTACCAACTTTAGTAAGATATTTTATGAATTAATATCCTTAAGAAAGGTTAGACAAATAATCAACCAACCAGTCATGTGATAAACCTTAGGTCAAAGGTAGTGTCGAAGTCGAGTTAGAGGTGTGTGAACTTATGAATTCACTTCCTAAGTGTGATATATTTCAAATCGTTGGCCAACGTAATGCAAAAGTATATGTTTGCATTAGCTGGTTCGTCGTGTTCCTGATTGCATATCCAGTTAGATTGGTCATACTTAGAGATGTCTAAAGTTGTATGGTCAATTGGCTATGTAGGACACAACACTAGAACCCAAATGGCATGTACTTGTTGGTTCCTTTGTCTATACTCTTTGTGAAGGGTAGGGCCACTTTTGGTTGGAACGTGTGTGGGGTACCGATGGTTTGTGGTTGGAGGTAAAGCACTCGGGTGATCCTCTCCTTGCAGACGAAAATGTCAAGGCTTGTGAAACAAAATAAAATTTCCAGATATGGAAGACTTGACCTTGTAAGATTTATTGTATTATGTAATTTGTATACTTGAAAATTATTTCATTTATGAATTGTAATTGAAAAAAATCTTATTTCTCGAAGTTGAAATTAATATGGTTCAAATTCAAAATTTGTATTATTCATTTATATATTGATCATGTTTGTCAAACGATATTTGAAAGTGAAAAAAAATTCTATCCTATTTTTAAGCATATGTTTATTTACTTCTATGGTAAAAACCTAAGTATTTATTGTGTAGTCTGAATGTATTTGTTACACCTCTCGATGAACAACTTGTGTGTAGTAGATTGGAGCAGCTAGATAATCCTTAACACCATATGAATAACCTAGAAATATGTAAGGCCTACTTTGTAGATCTATGGTCTCACATTTCTCTGTAGGAATGTGGACCCATGCTAAAGAACCAAAAAATATGAAGTGCTTAATTGTTGGTTTCTAACCACTCCAAACTTAAAAAAGAGTGACTCCTTTCAAGGTTTGATGAGCAACATAGTTCTAAATATAGCAAGCACAATATTTGGCCTCCACCCAATATTGAGGTGCAAGAGATTTGGAGTGTGTCATGCAATTCATCATTTCCTTCAAATACCTATTATTTTGTTCTACCACGTCATTTTTTAAGGACTATGTAGAAATGTGCATTCCAAATCAATCCCCTCTATAATGTAAAATTGCTCAAAGTGATGGTTTACATACTCACCATTATTGTTAAAGCACAAAACCTTGATGGTTTTCCCAAACTATTTCTCTATAAAAATATTGAAGTCTTAGAAGTTCTCAAAGACCTCAAACTTTTTCTAAGAAAGTACACCCAAGTATACCGATAAAATTCATTAATGAATGCCAAATCATCTCTAGTCCTATTGAAGGAAGGATGAGAAAATGAACTATCTAAATCAATATGAAACAACTCTAGTATTTGTGAAGCTCTTGATGCCTTACCTTTGGGAAAATTCCCTTCAAGTTGCTTTCTAAGAATGAATCCCTAACAACATTATTAGAAAAGAAAATATAAGGAAACCCTATAACCATGCTCTATTAGTTGAGATCCTACAAGTAGTAGTAGTTAAGATGGCCAAACCTCCCATGCTATAACTTACTTCATTGGAATGAGAAAAAAATTGAAGGATTATTAGGAATAAAATGAGAAAAGAGATAGAGCCTAGACTAATGATATGCTCTCCCCATTGCAACTATATAACCACTTTGCATCTCATTGATAACCATTAAATCGAGAATGAACTCAAATTGTTTGCCTAAACTTGTGTGAATGATTTATTAAAATGATAAGAGATTAGCTGGCAATGAGGACACAAAACATCCTAAAATGTGTCATCCCCCACATCAATAACACTCTCCCACACACATCAACATGAGTGTTGTCACCCATCAAAATACTTGGAATAATATAAGGCTCCAAAGATGTGAACTCAACTTGAGATGAAATCATGTGTTGTGAAGCACTTAAATCAAGGATCCAAGTGAATATTGTATAAACAACTACTATGAGGGCCATGCCATTTCCTTTCCTCTTGCTATTATCATTTGCTTTATTAGACCCCTCATGTGAACTCTACTTTATTGACTCAAGAACAAGTTAATATTATTCTTCTATAGAATGTGTGTCAAGTGATATACCTATTTCTTAAAATATTTGTGTTCATCATGACTAGGCATCTTGCAATAAGCATATTCAGCTCTGCTCCTTAGGCTTGTCATCTTTTGAATAGAAGGGCTCAATGGATACTTTTGAGGTAGATGATTTTTAATCTTTTCTCCTTCCCATTTTATACTTCTTATCCTTATTACTTAATCATTTTTGTTCATTTGTACCTTGATTGACATCTAAGGCATGCAACTTAAATGATTTGAGAGTGCCTATTTAGATGAGCTTCTCTTATTGTTAAATGATAATATTGGAAAAGTCATCCAAATGTGGCATGATGAGTTGAGTACAAAGAGCACTCTTGGTAGCATAAAATGTAGAAAATTGGACGCCTTTGCAATTTCACATTGTGTTTTAAACCTTTTTTGGCGTCTATTCATGTATCATTTTTTAGGTTCATTGTAGCTTAAATATTGGCCTATATTTCACCAAAGTTTGCTAAGATTTTGTAATGCGATATTCTTCTTGTTTCTATTTTTGGAAAACATGCCAAATTTTGGTGAATTTTCTTAGGAAATGAGTGTAACACACTTGCATCCTTTACAAAAAATAAAATTGAAATGTCGGTTTCTCTCTCAATTGTCTTTTTCCACCTATTGTAATGTTTTCATAGCAAAATAACACCCTTTACATGCAAATTCAACCCAATAGTCCCCTCGTATCCTTGCGAAATAACAATTTTTGGATCTCTTAGCTAATCTCTCTTGGAAAAAATCCATTGCAACTCCATTACAAGGTCGAAGGACTCTTTTTTTTTTCTGAAACAATATCTCTTTCTTAGCTTCATTTTGGAACACATTGTTGCTCTACATCGTTTGTTGAAGCTCACAAAGGATTGTGTTGTCTACACTTTAATCAAATCCTCAAAAGAACTCACTATAAATATCTCCTACATCAAGTACTTGGTAATATTGTTCTTATTACATTTGAATAATATTGCTATAATTTTTCTATTGCATGTTTCATTATATTTTGGAAAATCTCTTGGTGTAGACCATTGATTATATATCAATACACACACTATTGTATTTCTTGTAGAATAGGGTTAATACGCATATATTTATTAATTTTCCATTGCTCTAATTATTAGATGCATATAGAATAGGAGCGCACACCATTTTTATACTCTTTATCATCAACTAATCGTGGAGGTCAAAGACCAATACAGGGCTTGGCTACTCTTGGTAAGCTACAAACAACCCCAACTATTTGACTTATTTGTTGTAGTTGCATGTAGTTTGGGAGCATTCGACCACATAGAGGTTTTGCAAGTGTTTCCATATTCGTTGTTTATTTGTATTCTTCATTTAAAGTAATGTAAAACTTATTATTTATCTCATCTCTTCATCTTTTTGTCACTTAGAATACCATTGGTATGTTCATATTTCTAGTTATATAAAGAGGTAAGAAATTGGACCGAAATAGAATATTTTATAAAAAATTCTTAAAATTTTGGGCCATATGACGACAACATGAAACTTATAAGTTTTTGTAATGCATTGGAATCCTAGACAACATTCTCCATCTTTTGGTGGTAGATTCCATTTTTTGTGTCATTTTCTATTTTGAAATATTTTTTTGTAAGTGTGTATTTTAATTCTCAAAAAATAGCATTTTATTGACTCTTTCAATATTTAGCTTAGTGAAAGTTTTCCATTCCCAAGTTTATAGAATTTATGGGGTTTCTAGAGAAATATGTGCATGGACATAGGGGACAAAAAAGGGGTCAAAAGTAGCCACTTTTTTTAATTAGTAAAAAATAAAAATGGACAAATAATTGAAGATATCCATGTTAAAAATTTTAAGATTTGACAAAAAAAAGATTCATAGTGCTTAGAATTTAGTTTTTAAACTACTATTTTTAAATTAATGGTAAAAATCAAGAGATTCAAGTAGGGGGAGTGCACAAAGTGTTCCTGCTTTTGTCAAAAAGAGAACATAATGTTTGTTGTTCTCTCCTAATGTTGAATTTTCTTTAAATATTTAACAAATCACTTAGGTGGAAAATTATTTAACATCATGTAGTTTATGCTTGATTTTTTTGTCAAATTATATATATAGTTGAGCGTACTCCTCCCTCTTCTATTTGTGTCACGTCCCTCTCTACATGTGTTGCATCCAATTGAACCTATAAACATATCCCTCTCTACTTGTGTTGCATCTATATTTTCTTGTAGAGTATCTCACTCTATCTCTAGAGAATCCCTCTAATCTCAAACCTATGGAAGCTTTGTGTGTACGTTCTCTATAGACTTTGCTATCTCTAGTGCCCCTAGTCACTACCTCTACATATACATTCACATCTATATTGGGCTATCTCTACCCTCCCCTCTATCATATCCTCCTTAGGCTCCCCATGATCATTGCCACTATTGGGACCACGTATAACCCCATGCTCCTAACTCCACATTGTAGTTGACAACACTATGATCTCAACACTTCTTGAATTGTGCCCCCCATATCCCTAGGCCTCAATATTATTAACTACTTGATCTTGATTGCTACGCACAAAGCCTCATACCAAACCTTTGCCCTTACATCTATCACATCCTATCACTCATCCCATCATACTAGCACTAACATGATCCAATTATCAAGCACCTCATACTTACTCAATCATGGCCCCTAGTGCATGATCTCTCTCACTACCTACACCCAAACATGGAGTGAGGTGGGGATGTCTTACTATGACTTGAATTTCCTTAGCACCCTCTCTAGTCTATATCGCTCGATAATGTAATGTTACCACCAAATGATATAACATGACATCCATTTGAAGCTCAAGTAAAACCTATTATCTATTCTAACAACATACTCGATCTTATATGACCTCCATGTAATGTCTGCAATCATTAGCTCATCAACTACATACATGTAATAGATAATCTCCCCTAAGTTCCTCCACCAACCACCCTACATATCATCCATCCATATATTGTTGGCTCTTTTACTACCCTCGGTGCTCACTCCCCCTCAAGTCGACCAACTGCAATATACTCCCAAGCCCATACCTATAGCAATATGAAGATGCTATGCTTCACCCACCTTGAGTGTAAATAATTTTACAAGTGTGCTAACACACATAGGGCTCATGTAAATAATGTACCCTCTCAATCAATTCATAGTCTAATATTTTCCTTGGAATCGAATTATTTTCTTCACTCTATGTAGCGATGAGTCTAGGGAATAAGGACAAGTTTGTGACCATGTATTTTTCCTATACTTGCAAACTTGTAATATGAATTCTATAGACATATGTTATTTACTTTGCTATATTCACCTTAATTTCTTTACTTCCTAATATTTGATACAATAGTATTTATAAATACCTTGGTAAGGCTATCAATATGTCAAAAGGGGTCATATTATCCTAAATTAATCTAGGGAAATGTGGAAAAATGATAGAAAACAACACTCTTCAAACATGCAAATGCTCTTAGTATGATCATGTAGATCTATGTTCCTTTTAGCGCACATTCAAAAAAAGTGTTATAATGCAAATAATACTTAAATTCATTGATGCACTCAAATGTCTAAAATAAATAAATTGAATTCCTTTAAATTATTACACAAATTTGTGTTTAGTCAGCCGTAGGCACAAAGGGTATAGGCAAGAGTTAACTAAAATCAATTTTAAAATTTTGAATTTGGTGAGGACAAGTCAATGACTATAAGGATGTCCCCACAACTGTGAAATTATGTTAAAACATGAAAGGGGCCAAATTTAAGTGGTTAACACACGTATTGAAATATGTGCATGCATAGGTGTAATAAATGAATTACTGGGATGAATGTAGAGGAATGTGAAAATATATGGATGAGAGTAAGTGGTAAGTATCTAATAACATTTGTGATGGGTAGATGGGTGACATAGGACAAGAGACTCAATTGTAGACAAAATTCCAATATTTATCAATATATCTATATATTAATACATTCTCCTCAAAAAAAACATAAAACTAAATAAAAAATAACATGGATATACAAAGTTCACCTTTACAATTACATAACTACCCATAATCTATAATGATAAATATCTATCTAATAAACTAAGGAAAAAATTAAAAAATAATAAATAATAAAATACACAAACACAATGTTGGGACTCAAATCTGTAGTTGCCTTTTTTGCTTAAGTCCCTTTCATTTTTGTGCCTTAGCTATTTTTCCCAAGTTTATAATAGATCTGAGAAATACTTCATGGGTATGTTTTGTCAAAATTTCTTTGCACCAATAGATAGGGAATAAAAAATTAAGTCAAGTTGCCTTTTAAAGTTTTGTAAAATTCCTTATAGTTGAGAAGTTATAGGCTTGCGGGTTTTATCCCTCAATCCAATTCAATCCATCCAACCCACAAGTGTCTCATTTAGATGGTTTTCCCCACAAATGTCCAGTTTTGATCCATTTTCTTGCTTGGTGCAATTTCGATAGTTTTTCCAGCAAAGGTAAAGAATGTGAAAATTGAGTAATTGTTGGTTTTGTGGGAATCTATCATCCATCTGAACTTCACCTCTATACCTTCGCATGTCTGATTCACTTTGAATCTCCCACTTTGTGGAAGAATCCTACCCAAATGGAAATTTGTGAGCATTTCCATGTGAACCTGTCTATTCCACATACTAGTTATTTTCTCGCATTTTTCACTTGCCTATCATTTTCTCTCAAACACGTTCCTAAACCAACTAAGAAAAGATTTTGTGGGCCAATGGACCTCATCTGCCCGGACCCTCCCTTGCTAACATCCTCTTCATCTTTGTGAACATTTTATAAGTGAACTCTTTTCAAGTGCACTTTTCTAGTTCAGTCCATCTTCTCTGCATTGCTCCTTTTACGAACTTTTATCTGCCATTTGAACTTCGATTTTCAAATTTCTTCATCTAGTTTGGATGACTTCTTCCATAAAATTGATCCACTTCACTTTTCTGCATCCGTACTAGGATGATGTCATGTTGAAATCATCCCACCTTGCTTATGTCATCATTTTTGAAGCTCCCAAATCCACATCATCCCTCTCTTATGACATCATGTTGACGCCATCCCTTGTTGATGCCATTTGCAGGACTTTCTATTCAAACCAAACATGTTGATGAAATGCATATGCATTTGACTTTTCTGCCAGTTCCAAGTGGAGGCCAATTTCTTCCAATGACCTGACGAAGCCTTTTGACTCACATGAAGTTGTTGAAGACCAAAAAAAAAATTATGGTTTGCTTCCAATTAATCTGATGTGAACTAGATGCATTTCTCAAAGGTGTAGATACACTTGTATATGGAATTTCCACTTCAACTTGATAGGGGTATTATTCCTGCAATACTGGATGCGATCTGATTGTTTGTATATGGAGTTTTGTGTGAATTTTGGTGGATTTTAGATGTTCCAAGATTTTTCGATACAACTGGATGTGTCTTTCATGGGTTCGAACTTAAGCTCTGACCTTCTTGCCTTCACTATTCAATGATTTTTGTATTTTGCAAACTTATGTGCACACAGACTAACTTGTTTTGAAAAGTTTTTTTTTTTTGAATGTTGGTAAGTTCTATTGTTTCAGCTGGTTTTCTAGTTCGCAAACCTATAAATTTGCTCAGAATATGATTCTTTGATGGTCAACTATGCACTACGTGACAATTTTATATCAATACACATTTTCCTTTTGCCATGTGATTTATATTATGGACGTACAAGTTTTGTTTCTAACCATTTCAATCATTGTTGCTACTTCATTTTCCCCCCTTCGTGCATGATCACTATTGGTGGATCGACCACCAAAAATAACTATTGAGGTCTTATGTGGATCTAGTGCATTTCTTTTCGAGGTATTTGATCCTTCGTGTAGATTTTGATGCATCTAAAGTAACTCATTTTAGGGTTTTCCCCTATCACCTTGTCTTAGTGGTAATTTGGTAATCATTTGGATCATTGGAGAGTAGATGGAGAGTAGAGAGTTGTAGGCACATGTTCAAAAGGATATCTGATGAGAAATAAGTGGGTTCTTATATCGATTGTTGGAAAATTCAATCTCTATCCAAATATAAATTTAATGGATGAGATATAAGGCTTGGACTACAACAACATGAAATTCTAAAATTTATATGCAAATCTGAAATTAAGTTGCCTTAATGTAGAATTACCATGATTAGAGGCATCTTTTTATGATGCTAAAAATCAACCAACATATGATTCTTATACGCACTACCTTATGTGAGCTTATAACAAAAATATATAAAGAGTAACATGACCTAAGATAACAGCAATGAGACACAAATCAACAACATAAGAGCATCATATAACACAAGATTTAGGTGGAGAAACCCTTGCGGGAAAAAAACTCCACCAAGAGGAGAGGCCAAGTATGCATCATCTTCAAGTAAATGAGATTACATTACATTCAATTCCATTCTCCTATTTTCCTCCACCATGGCACCACCTGTGCACCTATGAACAACCTCTTTATGCCTCAACTTGTCCTTGTTCTTGCAATGGAACTCTACATCCAACTGTTGCACATAAATTCTACATCCAAGATTTGTTTTTATAGACTTGTGAAGATGTCTTAAGCCCCAAACATGGCTCCAAAAGATGACCCTTCATTCCAAACATCCCCAACCCTTGCAATGTGAAAGGACACCGGTTTTGGCTCCAATACTTTCCCTCCAATTTGGGTGCTTAAACTTGGGAGATAAACGTTACATTAAATGCAATAAATGATGGAATACTAAGAGACACATTTTGCCTCATTCCAGTCGCCCACTTGGAGAATCCCAATGGTCACTCATTTTTCCTTTTACTTATCATTTATTATCCCATTCTAGGCATCCACATATGGGGAAAATAGTATTATATATCATGTCCACAAGTCACCTTTATTGCTATTAGTGGACCCATCACCCCTTATGAATATATTAGAGACAATGGTGAGAGTTAATATTATAAAATATTTTCCCAATACACCCTCAGTGCCTAGAGACACTTTACAAGGATGATGGAACCATGACATAGTATTTACAAGTTGGATGGCACCTTAATCCTAATAGTACCTAGTGAAGTATCAAGTGCAAATCAATGATCAAAGTGTAGGGAATGTTTTAGACTAACAAACATACTTTGTAAATATCATTTTTAGATTCATGTCTCCATTTGTATGTATTCAAACTTGGAAAATGTATCAATCCTAATAGATTTTCTTAAACACATTTACTGTTGTGAATGCAAACTCCATTAGAGGAGCTTGGTGGAGCTTTAGTTTCAGTACAATTATTGTGATGACTCTTTTACAAGTTTGCATGAGTTTGTGTAGTATATTGATGGATAAATAAGTAGATGAAGTTAAAATTTGATGTATGTCGATGCTTTAAGCAATATATCGCTTGTAATATGTCATCTTTCATTTTTTGTTTCTTCTCATTCGCTTTGACTCTATGGCCTTGGAATAGGCACTGATCTCTTGTATGTATCTAATCACCCATATCATAAATAAGAAACAATAAAATTCTTTTTGTTCTAATTATAGTGTGTGAGTTCTTGATTTCACTACTTGTACTTGGAGTATGGATAACCATTTTCAATGAATCATGGAACTTACCCCATCTTGCACACAAATGTCCAAGATGTCTTATTAGCTATATAGGGGTTAAAGATAACTAGTTTGTTTAGTCTAGTGAAAAATTCCTAGGGCTAACTACATAAGTTGGGTTTAGCTATCATTTACATTATTTTTGTTTATCTTAAGTAATTTTTGTACCTGTTTAGGTATACCCCTAGGAATACCCTCTTGAATTTAAGATGAGCTCTTGAAGCACATAAGATACAACCCACTCTTGTAAAGTCATCTTAGAATCCTCTACCATTCTATTGATGGACTATGTTTCCCACATAATGACAACCTTGGCCTTTTGAGTAGAATTTGTTCTAAGAAGTGGAGTAGTGATTTTGAGACCAAATAGAATGGTGTTGTTGTTGAGGATTAGTAGTTGTTGAAACTACTTAACTTCATTTATAGAAGTCAAAATCTGAAAAGTGCTTTGCAGTTGCTATTTTGGGTTACCTAAAAGAGCTTAACTTCAAATAAATTTTTATCTCCCTCAGGGAGTGGAAACTCTATTGTAGAAACCTAATGTTAGCAAAAATATCATTTACTATAAATAAAATAAGGCAAAGAGATGAGTTGATTGCACAAGAAAATGTTTCAAGTAATGCAAGAAATCAATGTGGAAAATGGAAGACAAAAGATGGAGGTAATTCATCTGGAAAAATAGCACTGAAGAGGTTAGCACTCAGGCAGAGGTGATTCTTGTATTGACCTAAGAGAATAATACCAATACATTTTTGATGATTCTATAGATCATCTGCTCAAAAGAAGAAAAATAAATATTGACGAATATGATGTGCGAAGAAACTAGACATTGGGTCAAACTAGTAGATGTGCTCACAAGGTTGATCATCACTAGACTTCTCCTATGGGTTCACAAGGTTCCTAGTTTGATCAAAATTTTCACGATGTCGATTGAAACATATTTGAGTCAATGTTCGTGAAAGACAAAGACCCCTAGATGAAGAGTTGGATCTACTAAATGAAGCTAGAAGAAGACAAGAGTTGCTAGTAGAGATAAATCAACTAAATTAGGCTTGTGGTGTGGTTGCCCAACAACAAGGTCAACAAATACCACACAAAAAAATATAGGACAAAATATTTGTGGAAATCCTCAGAGGTAGGCTCAAAAATTTTCTCTAGTTAGGCAACCTTTAGGAAATGAAAGATATAGGCAGTTGGATTTCTTTGGGATCCCAGGTATCCCAATCCGATTCCCAGTGATACTAGAGACAAAGTTCACAATTTTCAAGGTAACTATACCATAATGAGGGAAGAACATTTGAGGTACTTCATCAAAATCATTGATGAGTATGAAATAAAAGATGAAGATGTGATGATGAAACTATTCATGCATTATTTAGAGAAAAGTGCTAGGGAATGGTTCATAAATATTCTTGATAGCTATATCTCTTCTTAGGAATAATTTATCTCTATTTTGAGAATGCAACATGGAGACACATTTGATCCTAAGTTTACCATCCACAAGATCACCACCATCAAGAAGAGTATGAATGAAACAATCACAAACTTCAATAATAGGTTCATCCTCATGACGAGAAAGGTACCCCAACATCTCAAATCTAATGAATCCATGTGCTTGGTTCTTTACTATGGTGCTTTTGATTCTCAAATAAGATATTTCTTGAGAGACAAAAATCTTCAAACATTAGGGAGGTTTATACCACAACCATAAATATTGAGAGTAATATGAGGGTATCTAGCAAACTGTTAAAAAGGGCTTACGTGAAATAATTAAAATTGGATAGGGTTGTTGCAAATAAACCCCTTTCAATTGAGGAAAAATTAGATAAATTGATGGGTACTATGAGGGACTTGTCTTACAAAGGCACAAAATGAGAAAAGGGTTGTTACCTTAGGGTGCATCTACACATTTCAATGAAGGTAAAAGGTTGCACAACATACCATATAATACTGATTGGTCTAAGAGACCACAACAATAATACAATGGGTGACCTACTCAAAAGAATGTCATTTTCAAGTTGCATGACAAGGATGTGCTTAATCCATTAACTAAGGAAGTTATCAATTACCTGGATGATAATATGTGGTGTGATTCTTGTTTCTTTTTGTATGACCCTTTGAACTGTGATGTTCTCTTTCTATGGAGAGGAATGGAGAATTCCCAAATGATGAAGGTGGCCTAGAATATTATGAGGACAACATTTTACCAATTTGATGAATTGGGTCATGATTACACAAAAGATATATTATGTCACAACGGTCCCAATTTGGATGATCACATTCTCCAAGTTGGAGATGAACTTGATTCCCAGCCATATCAACTTCCAACTCATGATTTTGAGCATATGAAATCTCTTATGCAATAGAGATACAAGAGGAAAATACCTTCTATTTAAGACATAAAATCCCTCATTGATGTCATTGTTGTGCAAGCCCAAAGTGGCATGTAGTTGAGAAATATGTGGGGAAAATTAACCATGATTATCAATCCATTTCCTAAAATCATGCATACAAGTATATATATAACCAAATGCAAAGATCAAAGACATATCACAAGATAACACAAGATATACCATGGCGAAAACCTAATAGAGGGGTAAACCTAGCCTCCAAAAGCATCCATGCTCAATGTATTATTCAACAATAAAAAATTGCAATGCACTTACATGTAGCCTCCATGAACAATTTTGAAACGTCGAGCCCTTTACAAGAAATTCATGTAAACAAACATGTAACCACACATCCCATGCCATGCTTCAACCCTCACAAATGCTAACAAGAGATACTCTCAACCAACCAACTTGCCAACTATCCAACCTTAGACAACTACCCATGCGTTTTCTTTTATATAAACAAGCTCACACAAAACCACCAAGTGGTATTATATAACACAATGTGACTAATACCATGAGCTTACAAAACCATTAACTCCTCATTTAATATTGGTTGCAAGTTTTCCCAATATTAAATATTATTCCCATGTGCAACCCCCACATTAAATATTTAATTCAATGTTACATAGAATACATTAAGTGGCCCCAAGAATGCTAGACCCATGTGATGCACGTATCCCTAGATTCTTGTTGTGCCTTCGCACTCACACCCCTTTTTGTTATTTGGAAAAATGGGGACCCCCCTCTTTTCATTTTGTGTGTCATCATCTTTCTTCTTGTCCCTTTTTTTTCTTTTCCTTTTTTTCCATTCTTTCCTTGGTTTTCTTCTTTCTTTTGTTTTTCTTTCGGAGTTCAAGATATTAGAATTCTAAGGAAGTGAATGCCTTGCTTCTCGAGGTTGGTCCTCAACCTTTTCTTTGGCTTTTTCTACTTGTTTGTTTGGTCTTCCATCAAGCTTCATGGGTGAGAGTTTCGTCTTCTCACACATGCAACCTTCGACTCTTGACAGTGGTGTTTCATTTCTCATGCACACCACTTCGTGTCATTCAAATTAACTATGTTGTCAACAATTTTAATGTTATATTCAATGCACAATTTAATGCAGATTGGGGAAGTCATTGGGGTGATTGTTAAAGGTTTTTATTGCTCATTTTTACCATTTACCTTGAAAATTCTCGTGCACTTGAGCTTTAAAGACCTAGTTCAACTGTAAAGAGCAAAACTCTTTAAATCAAACATCGACAAAACTTTAAATAATTTCATTTATATTCAAAATAAAGTCAACACTTCATTCGTTTAGACATCATAAAAACCAGTCGATTCCAAAACAACGACTTAAAGTTGATAAGATAGATTCAATATACAATTCCAGTTTAAATACACACACGTGTCATATTACACGACATTGATAATAATACAAAAGAAGTTGTAATATAAGTTACAATTCGAGACTTAGGCATTCAGTCGCCTTAAGCTCTTTAATACATAATTAAAGAATACAAAATAACATAAATGAAGATGACATCCTTTGATCTTCAATCCAATAGCATATCTTCAATAATGAAGACGAGAACAAGGATCAGGTGCTTTTTTCGCCCAACCTCGAAGCTTACGCTTCCCCAAAATTCTTAAATCATTCAAAGAATACTCGACCCTCCACAAATCGCTTAGTAAAAAACAGTCGACAAGCAAGATGCAATCTAGTGTGTGCCTAGTATAACTAGAAAGACCAAAAGCATTTTCATTTTTCTAATTCATTTAAGAAACAAGCAAGTTTGATACTAGGATATGGTAGAGATTTCAATAATTCCATCTATTTCAATGGTCCTTAAGTTACTTGGCCAAGTAAAATTTCATGCACGACAAATAAAAGTAGTTTTGGAAAAGCAAAACTACACTATCTAATAACCCATATTCGACACCTGTCCCGAAAGGTAACTTTCCCAAAAACATGATATGCACTTTCATTTATCAAGCATGCATGGTTCCAATCAATTAAATACAATCTCTCAAAAACAATTAAACGAAAATCTTGTTTGAAGCAAAAACAGTTTAAATGTTGTTCTTTTCATTGTTTTAATCCAGAAATGATATTAAATTAATATTTAAATCGAGTAAATTAAATAACAAAAGAAGAAGAAGTTGTATCTCTAGTATGTAAATCAAATACATTTTTTAAAACAGGCATAAAAAAGCACACGTTCTTTCGTTCTATTTACTCCTCTATTTAATCTTGTTCAAGTTTGTTTGGTTTCAAAGTAAATCATATTTTAACTTAATTGATTTATTTTCTATTTTGAATACTTTTAGAAAATAAATAATTACTTTTTCAAATAGAATTAAAATAAATCATTTTAGTTTCTGTTTTGAATGTTTTGAGTTTTATTTACAAATTTCACTGATTTAAAACTTCTATTTTGAAATCACATTTAAAATTTTAAGAGATATTTAATCAAAATCTTTTTTGTTTTGAATTCTTTTCAAATAATGTTTTCTGTTTAAAATATTTCCAAAATTTAAGTTTGAGTTTCTCCTAAATGGATAATCAATTATTTTTCATTATTTTCCATCAATGTTTTCCTACAATTTTCTGTTTTGAAATTGTTTGATGGGGTTTTTCTGGTAATTCGCAGTTTGATGTTCAAGAATTTACACAGAATTCGAAGAAAACATAAATACTTTTTAATAGTTTTAAAAATCAGATCAAGAAATTAACTATTTCATTTGAATTCACTGTATTCATGTTTTTGTTTAATAATTTCAAAAAAAAATCCTACCTGGTAATTCTGGAAATTGATTGTTAGTTTCCTTTGTTCTTTCTGTATCTTTTGTCCTCTGTTTGATTGTTGTTCTGTCTAATCTTCTTCTTCTCTTCCCTTAATTTCCTTTCTATTTTCTCCTCTTCTAGTTTATTACCTCCCTCTAGCGCCTACTTCTCTGTTGTTGTTGTTGTGCTTTACCTCCTAACTGGTTGCCTATTTCCCTATTCTTTTGCGCACCCTTCACCTATCTCCTTCTCCCTATCACCTGTGTTTTTACTTCCTTGCTACCTTGGGCGCATTTTATTTATCCCAACACCTTGCCCTCTCTACACTTTCTCCCTGTGCATGAAGGAGGAGACTTTGGTTCTATTTTCCCCAAGTCTCCTTGTCGTGTAAGATGGGAAATGGGGAGCCTTGTCCCTTGGCCGCACCTAGAGATTGGATGATGAGGGGAGCTAGTGCGCTCCTTTTACCTGCCTATTCTCCCTTACCTTCCATGTCTTTACCTGTTGGCTTTCCTTCCTGTGCGCCAAGACTATCCTCCCTCTATCTGGCGTGGGTGTATGGAAAGACTCCTCAGACCAATACCCTCTCAGTTCTTTGGCTGCATCGGGATCAGAACAATACACCTCTCCAACTAAAAAAAATAGCAGTGAACAAATATATCTCAGACTTCTCTGGAGTGTGGGGAAAACTCTCTGTTTTTTTCTCCAAACTCAAAAAACAAATTTCTCCTTCTCTTTGCCAATTCAATTTTTTCTCTAAACTGCCTTCTTTTCTCATGCATTGGTGGAGTTATTCCCAAGGCAAGATCCACCATTTCAGGTTGATCTTCAGATCAAATTTTTAAACTCCATGTTACAAAATTTGATTGCCTTCAATTTGATTGAAGATATTTTCTTCAATCTGTTCAACTGCTTGTTTGAAATTAATTTTAATTTGCACGTGATTTGTTTTCCAATTTGTTTTCAATAACTCAATTTTTTATCTTTGTTTAATTTCCTCAATAAATATTCTCTTCCATATTTTTAAATAAGAAAGAAATAAATAAAAATAAATTTACAACACAATATTTATTACATTTTAATAAATTCTGCAATAAAAAGTCTATTTCATTAATTTAATAATAAAGCATAATTATTTCTAAACAATGATAAAATATTGACTTAAATAATTTGGTTATTTAAATAAGATCTATTTTCTCACAAAATAATAAAATTGTCATTTAAAGCAACATATTTTTTTTCACATTTTGGAGAAATCAATAAAACTTAATTTAAAATTTGCAAACACAATAATCACAAAAATACATTAAAGAAAATAATTAAATGTGTGTGTGTGAGATTTTATCATCATCATAAACATCTAATGGCTAAAATGACTCTACCTAATCGTTGTTCTTGCCTTCATTCACGTTCACTTGTTCCTGCGTTCACTTGCACTCGAGTTTTCATCAACAATGACAAACCCCAATTTCAATAAAAAATGCATTTCGAATCATTGCAATTGCATTTCAATTTCAATTTCACCTTAATTTAAATTTCAATTTAACTTCAATTTAAATAACAATATCATGATTAATAATTGCATTTAAATAATCAATATAAATCTATACGTGACATCCTTCCCCTCTTGGAAGAGACATCGTCTTGATGTCGTATTAATCATTCAATAAGCATAACATCACAATCAAGAAAACATACTATCTCAATCAATAAAAACATAGTATCTCAATAGGTAAACATAGTATCACGATCATAATGAAATAGTAACTAACAACATAGTTCTCAAACATAGGCATAAACAAATAATAGTAGCATCCACGCTATCAAATTTCACAACATGTGAATCAAAAACCAGAGTATCAAGTATTTTCGCATAAAGAAAATACTAATCTATGAAAGCAAATGAGAAAAATGACGGTCTATCATCTCAAAATCCTCCCATGCAACACTATCCTCAGTATATTGGTCCCAATGGACCTTGTACTGAGTACTATCCTTGTTATGCAGCTTAATGCTATGCTTGTCTAGGATTCAGATGGGCTCCACTAGCACCACCATTGGATCCTGTACCTATAATGAATGCCAATCAAGAATATGAGATGCATCACGATGATATGGTTTCAACAAAGAAACATGGAATACATTATGGATTCGAGCTAGAGCAGGTGGTAATGCTAGTCTATAAACAACTAGATTAATAATTTTCAGTACATCAAAGGGTCCCACAAATCTCGGTGCCAACTTTGATGATTTCCCAAATGAGATAGAGCTCTTATGAGGCTTAACCCTCAAAAAGACCTTATCCCCTGCAGCAAACTGCCTGAAAGTCCCGTTCCTATTAGCATAGCTCTTTTGTCTATTGGTTGCTTCCTTCAACCTACCCTTGATCAACTTCATTTGCTCATCCACTTCCTTGAGCATATTTGGACCAATAATGATCCTGTCTTCTATCATGTCCCAACTAATGGGTGTGCGACATTTCCGTCCATATAGTGCCTCAAAAGGTGCCATACCCAACAATGCATGAAATGAGTTGTTGTAGGCAAACTCAACCAATGGAAAATATTCCTCCCACTTGTACTGTTGATCCATGTAGTACATCCTCAACAAATCCTCAACAACTTGATTGACCCTTTCAGTTTGGCCATCAGTTTGTGGGTGATATGCATAACTAAAATTCAATTTAGTTCCCAAAGTTGCATTCAGTGTAGTCCAGAACCTAGATGTCATCCTGGTATCCCTATCAAAAATAATGGTCTTTGGTACACCATGTAATATGAATATCTCTTGCACAAATTTTCTCGCAAGAGTCAATGATCCATCTTTTAGATTTCTCGGTATGAAATGTGAAACCTTCGTTAGCTTATCAACAACTACTAAGATCGTATCATGCCTATTTCTGCTCAAAGGTAATCCTTGGATGAAATCCATACTGATTACTTGCCACTTATACTTAGGTATATCATGGGGATACAAAAGTCTCGTTGGATGCACATGCTCAGCTTTGACCCACTGGCATTCCAAACATCTAGCCACATACTCCATAATATCTTTCTTGAGCTTAGGCCAAAAATACAAAGCCTTCAACTCTGCTACCATCTTCGTAACTCCTAGATGCCCTGAATAAGGTGCATCATGTACTTCCTCAAGAATCAAATTCCTCAAGTCTCTGCCCTCAGGGATATACATCCTTCCCTAATATTTGACAATACCATCATACTCCATCACATATCCATCAAATCTATGATCTGAAGGATTTGCCTCTATGGCTTGCTTGACCCTGTCATAATGCTCATCTCCTAGAAGATACTGCAACACTTGTTGTCTCAATTTTGACCTTGTGGTCAACATAGCAGAGAGATGTATTCTCCTACTAAGAGCATCAATTTTTGTTTTTTCCTTACCCTTGATATACTCAATACCAAAATCATACTCACTTAGGAACTCAAGCCAACACCTTTGTCTCGCATTGAGGTTTGACTGTGTGAAGATGAACTTAAGCCCTAAATGATCTGTCTTAAGCTCAAATGGTTTCCCTAGGAGATAATGTCTCCACATTTGCAATGCATGAACAATAGTTGTAAGCTCAAGATCACGTGGTGCATAATTCAACTCATACTATTTCAGTTTCCTAGACTCATATGCAACCACTTTCCCTTCTTGCATCAACACAACTCCTACACCTTCACCTAAAGCATCTATAATCACTATGAAGTGCCCATTAGGATCTGGTATAGTCAACACTGGTGTCGATGTCAACTTTTGTTTAAGAATTTGAAATGCTTCCTCGCACTTCTCAGTCCACTCATATTTCTTTCCCTTCTTCTGAAGAGAAGTAATAGGTGTTGCAATCCTGGAAAACCCTTCCACATACTTCCAGTAGTATCCTGCAAGTCCCATGAAACTACGAGCTTCAGTAACACTTTGCGGTGTTGGCCAATCTACAATTGCCTCTATCTTCGTAGGATCAACTGAGATTCCCTCAGCAAATATGACATGCCCCAAATAGTGAACCTTCTTCTAGAAGAAAGTACACTTCAAAAACCTACCAAAAACTTTCGATCTCTTAGTCGTTGCAAGACTATTCTCAAGTACTTCTCATGCTCCTCTGCTATTTTAGAGTAAATCAGAATATCATGAATGAATATAAGCACGAAATCATCTAAACAATCTCTAAAGATACTGTTCATAAGGTTCATGAATGTCGCTGGAGCATTCGTTAGGCCAAAAGGTACCACTGTGAACTCGTAGTGTCCATACCGAGTTTTGAAAGTTGTTTTCGGAATGTCCTCATCCTTAATCCTCAACTGGTGGTAGCCTGATCTAAGATCAATCTTAGAAAACACTATAGCCCCTTTCATCTAATCAAACAACTCATCTATCTTGAGTAAAGGATAAATTTTCTTAATGGTAACCTTGTTCAACATCCTATAATCAATACACAGTCTCAAGGTTCCATCCTTCTTCTTAATGAAGATTACCAGTGCACCCCATGGGGATACACTTGGTCTAATAAATCCCTATTTAAGCAACTCCTGCAATTGAACCTTTAGTTCATATAAATCAGTAGTAGTCATTCTTTATGGAGCTTTGGATTGAGGCTCCGTTCCAGGTAAAAGTTCAATCAAGAAATCAAATTCTCTCTTCGGTGGTAACTCGGTAAGTTCTTCAATAAAGATATCAAATAACTCTCTGAGAACTGGATAGCCCTCTGGACTTTGTTGAACATTATCCAAGTCACTAACCAATATAGCATATATGGAACATCATTTCCGATGTGCTTTCTTTAGCTGCATGGCTGAGATATGTCTCAACTCTAGAGGCTCTCGAGATCCTAAAATCTCAACTGGATGTCCAAAATCATCCAAACAACTCACGACCTTATCCTCATAGTTCACTATGGCTTTATGCTCAGTTAACCAATTGATCCCTAAGATCACATCATAAGAACCCAACGGTGCTACATATAGGTTAACTTGGGTTTGGAAATTAGGTAGCTCTAAATCGCTGCATGATAGACATGAATCTACCCTCTTCTCTGATCGATTTTCATACTAAACCATCCATGATTGTGACATAAAACTAAGTCTAATAGGTAATTTTGAAACTACTTTATGATCAATAAAGCATTTAGTAGCTCCTGTATCTATCAAAATAGAAACTATTTGACCAAAAAGCTTACCCTACATCTAAATGGGTGAAGCTTGAAAGTCTGCTTGACGATTGTCAACTGCTACATGAATCTGGTGTTGCGGTGCTCGCCGATCATTACCACTTCGCTGACCTCCTGTACACTGAGTGAAATTGGAGGCATAGTGATCCCCTCCACAATTATAGCATCCACCTCGTGGCCCTGGGTGACCACCTGTCCTATCCCTGATATTGAAGAAATTGGTGTTATTATTTTTAACTTTTTTATTTCCACCAAAGCTCCCTTCTCCTTTATCTTGAGTGTTTGTTCCTCTCTTTAGGTTCTTGATCTATTGATTTTTATTGCTCTTCTGGTTATTGTTGTTATTGTTTTGGAACTTCCTATTTCCAAAACCAGATTTAGCATTCACACTGTTCCTGTAGTTTTCCACCTATTGCAGCTTTTGTTCTTGTTTTATCGCCTTCTCAAAGACCTCATCCATAGTCAATGGATTATGAATATCCACATCAACTCCAATCTGTGGCCTCAATCCTAGGATAAATTTCCGAATACGAAACCGTTCATCCATCTGGTATTGTGGTACATACTTTAGGACATTAGTGAACCTCTCCCAGTAAGTAGTAACTGTCAAACAACCCTATGTCAGATTCTGGAACTCTGTCATCTTCTTATCAAAGAATAGTTGTGGAAGCCACCTCTTCCTGAAGAGTTGCAAGAATACTTCCCAGTTAGTACCACCTAGTAGTAACTTCTTCTCAGTCTTCTCGTTATCCCACCAAGTAGCAGCTTCTCTAGTAAGCTGATAGGCAGCCCAAACTGCCTTGGTCTCATTGGACATATTCCTGAGCTCAAAATAGCTTTCCATCTCAATAACCCAAGCTTTAGCTCCATCACCTATAGTCTTACCATCAAACTTGGGCGGTGCTACCCTTTTCAAATCTTTTGCCAACTCCCCTTCAATCTTTGCTTGAGGATTTTGTAGTTTTTCAACCCTTGGATTCTCATTATTGGGTTGCTCCTGATTTTGGGGAATTTCAACTTGAGGATTTTGTCCTTCTCTAACACCTCAAACTTCATGTTCCAGAATATCCATTCGGGAACCCTACTGATTCAAGAGATTGAGAATCTGATCCAACCTGTCATTCTCATTACTTGCAGCAGCTCCTTTTCCTCTTGTACCCATTATGTATCACAATTCCTGCATCAAGGAATATTTCTTTAGCGTAATGGACAAAGGACCCTAGTGTTCAAACCTGGGGCTCTGATACCAAATGTAAAGAGCGAAACTCTTTAAATCAAACATCGGCAAAACTTTAAATAATTTCATTTATATTCAAAATAAAGTCGACACTTCATTCATTTAGACATCATAAAAACCAGTTGATTCCAAAACGACGACTTAAAGTCGATAAGATAGATTCAATATACAATTTTAGTTTAAATATATACACGTGTCATATTACATGACATTGATAATAATACAAAAGAAGTTGTAATATAAGTTACAATTCGAGACTTAGGCATTCAGTCACCTTGAGCTCTTCAATACATAATTAAAGAATACAAAATAACATAAATGAAGATGACATCCTTTGATCTTCAATCCAATAGCATATCTTCAATAATGAAGACGAGAACAAAGATCAAACACTTTTTCTGCCCAACCTTGAAGCTTACACTTCCCCAAAATTCTTAAATCATTCAAAGAATACCCAACCTTGCACGAATCGCTTAGAAAAAAATAGTCGACAAGCAAGATGAAATCTAGTGCGTGCCTAATATAACTAGTAAGACCACAAGCATTTTCATTTTTCTAATTCATTTAAGAAACAAGTAAGTTCGATACAAGGATATGATAAAGAGTTCAATAACCCTTATTCAACACCCGTCAATAAATGTTGTTATTTTCATCGTTTTAATCCATAAATGACATTAAATTAATATTTAAATCAAGTAAATTAAATAACAAAAAAGAAGAACGTGTATCTCGAGTATATAAATCAAATACATATTTTAAAACAGACATAAAAGAGCACACGTTCTTTCATTCTATTTACTCTTTTATTTAATCCTGTTCAAGTTCGTTTGGTTTCAAAGTAAATCATATTTTAACTTAATTGATTTATTTTCTGTTTTGAATACTTTCAGAAAATAAATAATTACTTTTTCAAACATAATTAAAATAAATCATTTTAGGTTCTGTTTTGAATGTTTTGAGTTTTATTTGCAAATTTCACTGATTTAAAACTTCTATTTTGAAATCACATTTAAAATTTTAAAAGATATTTAATCAAAATCTTTTATATTTTGAATTCTTTTCAAATAACGTTTTTTTGTTTAAAATCTTTTTAAAATTTAAGTCTAAATTTCTCCTAAATGGATAATCGGTTATTTTTCATTATTTTCCATCAATGTTTTCCTACAATTTTCTGTTTTGAACTTGTTCAATGGGGTTTTTCTGGTAATTCATAATTTGATGTTCAAGAATTTACATAAATACTTTTTAATAGTTTTAAAAATCAGATCAAGAAATTAACTATTTCATTTGAATTCACTGTATTCATGTTTTTATTTAATAATTTCAAAAAAAAATCTTACCTGATAATTCTAGAAATTGATTGTTAGTTTCCTCTGTATCTTTTGTCCTCTGTTTGATTGTTGTTATGTCTGATCTTCTTCCTTTCTTCCCTTCATTTCCTTTTTATTTTCTCCTTTTCTGATTTATTACCTCCCTCTGACGCCTATTGTTGTTGTTATGCTTTATCTCCTAACTAGCTGCTTATTTCCTTGTTCTTTTGTGCACCCTTCACCTATCTCCTTCTCCCTGTCACCCACGTTTTTACTTCCTTGCTGCCTTGGGCGCGCTTTATTTCTCCCAGCACTGCGCCTTCTCTACACTTTCTCCCTGCGCATGGAGGAGGAGACTTTGGTTTTGTTTTCCCCAAGTCTCCCTGCCGCGTGAGATGTGAAATGGGGAGCCCTGTCCTTTGGACACGCCTGGAGATTGGAGGATGAGGGGAGCTGTTGCGTGCCTTTTACCTGTCTATTCTCCCTTACCTTCCACGTCTTTACTTGTTGGTTTTCCTTCCTGTGCGCCAAGACTATCCTCCCTCTGTCTAGCGTGGGTGTATGTAAAGACTCCTAAGACCAGTACCCTCTCAATTATTTGGCTTTGTGGGGATCAAAACAATCCACCTCTCCAACTAAAAAAAATAACAGTGAACAAATATATCTCAGACTTCTCTCGAGCATGGGGAAAACTCTCTGTTTTTTTGTCCAATCTCAAAAAAACGGATTTCTATTTCTCTTTGCCAATTCAAATTTTTCTCCAAACTACCTTCTTTTCTCATGCATTGCAAGATCCACCATTTCAGGTTAATCTTTAGATCAAATTTTTAAACTCCATATTACAAAATTTGATTGCCTTCAATTTGATTGAAGATATTTTCTTCAATCTATTCAATTGCTTGTTTGAAATCAATTTTAATTTGCACATGATTTGTTTTCCAATTTATTTTCAATAACTCAATTTTTTTTATCTTTGTTTAATTTCTTCAATAAATCTTCTCTTCCATATTTTTAAATTAGAAATAAATAAAAACAATTAAATTTACAACTCAATATTGATTAAATTTTAATAAATTTTACAATAAAAAGTCTATTTCATTAATTTAATAATAAAGCATCATTATTTTTAAACAATGATAAAATATTGACTTAAATAATTTGGTTATTTAAATAAGATCTATTTTCTTACAAAATAATAAAATCGTCATTTAAAACAACATATTTTTTTTTTCACATTTTGGAGAAATCAATAAAACTTAATTTAAAATTTGCAAGCACAATAATCACAAAAATACATTAAAAAAAAAACTAAATGTGTGTATGTGAGATTCCATCATCCTCATAAATGTCTAATGGCTAAAACGACTCTACTTGATCGTTGTTCTCACTTTCATTCACGTTCACCTATTTTTGCGTTCACTTGCACTCGAGTTTTCATCAGCAATGACAAACCCCAATTTCAATAAAAAATGCATTTCAAATCATTGCAATTGCATTTCAATTTCAATTTCACCTCAATTTAAATTTCAAATTAACTTAAATTTAAATAATCATTTAATTTCAATTTAAATAACAATATCATGATTAATAATTGCATTTAAATAATCAATAAAAAACTATACGTGACATCAACTCTCCTTCATTATTGACATTGTCACCACTGTGAATTCATTTTACCCCTTGCATTTGTGGCCTATTGGTTCATGTTGTGTCCATGTTTCTATTCACCGATGTGATTGTGTGTTCATGTGAGTTCAAGGGTGAGTTGGTGTGAGTTCATGGGTCTTGGTGTTTGTGTGTTCACCTGCTCTTCATTTTCCTTTCCTTCCTCATGCTCATTTTAGAGGTTAGCCTCAATTTTTCCTTACTCAATGTAATTCAAAATTGATGTTTTACTTGGTATGATTGGTGGTTTTTTCCCTTTTGGGCATTTCCTTTTCGTTTGATCGGTTTGGCTTTGGGCATTTTTTCTTTGTTTTTGTTGTGTTTGTTTTTCACTTTCATTTTTTATTTTATTTTGTTTTTGTGCCTTGTTAGATCGATTTTTCCTTTGATGCGCCAATCGAAAATGTTTATGACATCATTGATCGAGCCTTGAGCCTCACGCTTATCAAGGTGTGCTTTATTTTGCCTTAGCATTTTGAAACTTGAAACAAATTTTTGGGCTTCAGGTGTCAAGAGTTCCACATACCCACTACACAAAAGAATCAACATAATGCCTAGTGAAACTTCGACCCTCGACCCCTGATCCTTCCTCTAAGTCACAAAGTCAAGGTTTCTTATTAAAATAGAAAATCAAAGGACTAAAACCTGAACCTCGATTTCTGAAACATTAATCTTGAGACTTAGTAAATTCTTGTGAATCCTTTCGGGTTTCGATCGTCGGTGATACCCCTTACCATATTTCTTATAGAGGTGAAAGTGTAAGGGGTACCTTTGATCTCTGATCCCTGATGATGTGCATAAACACAACAAAAATCTGTTTCAAAGAACCCTCTTCAAACTTTGGATGTCAGACTTTTCCTTTGCGAACTTCCTTATTGAGGTAGGAAGTATCATGAAACCTCAACGCCTGATGTTTGAAACCCTAAAACCAATCGCTTATATCTGAATGATAAGTTGATGAGCGTGCCTTGAATCAATCCATCTAGAGATTCGATCTTGATGTATTTTTTGCAAACAAACAATAGAATCTCAACGTGGATTTTGACTATTGACTTTGTGGATTGTTAATTTAATCAAAGGGTTACACTTGTGTTGCATGCATCTTGATTTGACATCATGGTGATGGTATGAGTATTTTGTTTTAATCTAATTTGTCAAAATAATGAGATTTTGTTGGTAATAGTGGACTTAAGGTAAGGTTTCGTCTTAGATCTATGCATGCTTGACGACATTTTGAAGATTTATTTTATTAATTAAAAAATTATTTTATTTATTTAAGAGATTTTATTTTAATTTAGAATTATTTACGAATTATTATTTTTTAATTAGTTAAATGTTTTAGTTATTTTTAAATATGTCACATCTTTAATAGTTTTTGTTACTTAAGTCACTACACTCTACCCTTTGTTTTCAATATTATTAGTCTTTTGACATAGTTAAGGATAATTGAAGATAAATTTAATTATAAAAAATAAATCTTATCTAATTCAAATATTTTTATGATTACTCTATGCCAAATTCAACTGCTTTTCAGTGTGCTAAGTGGACCATTCATTCTCATGAGAGATGGGTTCATGTGAACACTTCTTAAAAATGACGGGTCAATGGATTTGACTCAAAAAATTATAATTTTTAACTAATTATCATTAACAAATTTAACTAAAAAATAATTATGTTAGGGAGAGTTCAATTGATTTAAGTGTCGGGGTTCACATTATAGAAACCAAACTTCATCATAAGAATATGCAATATGAAATTTTAAGTTAGTAACTCTTAATCTATCATAAATAAGTTCTTAAAAGAAAGAAAAAAAATTCATTCAAAAATATCTATATTCTCTACAATAATTTGAGAATAAAATTTACCAATATTTTTTTTGTCAAGAGATATTTGTAATCAAGTGACACTTTGTGAGATGTGTAATATGCTAGTTAATTTGAAGTAATGGTAGAATAATTTATTTGCCAATATTACTAACATAATGAAAGTTTATGAAATCACTTACATATATGAAATTGTTGAATTCTTTTAAGTTTTACTTCTAAATATGATGCACATTTCAATACGAATACATTTAACTTTTACATGGATTAAAGATTAAAATTTAAACAAACATACCATTGCTTGAATAATCTATGAAATAAATAGATATAAATTGAATAAAAAATATAATTATTCATTATTTTTATTAAATAATAAAAAAATTACATTTTGATCCACAAGCTTTGAATACAAAATAATCTCATTCTAAATCTTTTAATTCTATTATTTTGCCAATAAACAATTGTTTTCATGTCGTTGGCCCAACAACCAAGGCTATTTATTCATAAATAGAAGTCCTCGAAATCATACAAATGAAAATTTCAAAGTCAAAATTTCCAACTTTGAAAGACAGCTACTAGTATTTTTACGTCTTGGGCGATTAATGAAGCCAGCAAAGGAAATGGTGAAGCTTCGCTCATCGGATGAATTTGTTGAAGATGGATCACTGGATCTACATGGCCACTCAGTTATTGGAGGGCGCACTGGAACATGGAGGGCATCCCTTTTTATAATTGGTATGAATTAGTATGCTCTCTTTTGTTGATGTTTCCAAGCTTCTATAAAATTAGTACAGGAGTAAAAATGCTTATGGAAAACCTGTGATTTGTTTTAGGAATAGTAAATTGATTTTTGTTCATTAATTTGCTTGTATTTTACAAGGAAAAAACTGTATTAGATCCACTTTAATTTGCCCTTGAAGAGGGAAGAGGGGTCTAGATGTTAGATCTCAAAAGCCATTAAAGAAAAGGGGATAGAACACACTTATTTTGTTTGCATACTGTTTCTATGGTTGCATTGGAGTGTTCTTTCTGAGTCTATTTAAGCTGATAATTTTTCATGGATCAATTAGGACTCGGACTCATTTGATGTTGGGGTACTCTATCACTGAGTTATGTGTTCTTTTATACTCAAAAGTGTAGATTGTTCTGTCAACAGGAGCAACCCTTTTTTCCTTTGCTTTAGTAGATTTTATCTATCCACACTATTCTAATCTTGATTTCAATTAGTACATTTATTTTTTACTCACAGGGGTGGAGGTTGCAGAGAGGTTTGCTTATGCTGGCATACTGTCAAATTTGGTAACTTATCTCACAAGTGTTCTGAATGAAAACACTGCCACTGCTGCAAGCAATGTGAACATATGGTCAGGGGTAGCATCCATGTTGCCTTTTTTGGGAGCTTTTGTTGCAGATTCATATTTGGGTCGGTACTGGACAATCCTTGTTTCTTCACTCGTCTATTTGCTTGTCGGTATTCTTATCCTCCACAAATTACTTTTCCTTTGCATTATGATCGATAGATAGATCATAAGTTGAATGAAGCTCTCACCCAGGTTTCACTATATATTATGGAAGCTTGTAATTTAAAGGCAGTCCACATAGCAAAAAAAAAAGAGTTTATGTGTTTTAGTTCAGGTGAGGAGGATACTAACGCCTCACTCATTAGAAAACAATACACCCTCAAAGATTCTAAAATGAAAATTATACAAAGGCTAATTTTGTATTTAGAAAATTGTCTTATCAGAGTCCTATTTGAGAAGTGAGTACCTTGAAGAAGATGCTGGTATGGTTTTCTGCAAAGTCGAAGCTAAGAGTTCCGTTGTCACCGATTCTTGGTGTCTTTGCCATTGAGATTAACCCTTGTAATTGTTTCTCTGACTAGCTTTTTGCTTTTTGTACCTATATGTGCATCCCTTTTCAACCCAAAACAAACCCTCATTGTACATCTATTTGAGCCACCCTGATAAAGAGTATACATTGTCAGTTTTGGATGCTACTCCTTGCTTCATTTATGTTATTTGTGTGATTAAATCATTTAAACCCTAGTAGTCTGTTGGTAAATATGTGAACAAATAACAATAAAAGTGGGTACCCTGGCGAAGAGCCCTGTTTACTGTGTTGTTAAAGGATCCATATCAGGTGACAGCATGAATAAATAACAAATTTAACCTTAATTGAGGACTCAGATTGGTCTATTAAAAAAGAATCCATGCCTGATGCATGTGCAAGAAAGTAAGTGCATGCCTTGCTGAAGATCCTGATAAGGCCATTTGATTAAGAACCCATATATGCTACATGTATGAAATTATGGATCAATAACAAGCGAAGTAGACACCCTTCTCAGAAAGCCATAAAGGTTTTTTTGGTTCAGCACCTATATCTACATATGTTAATAAATACCAAGAAAAATGGGTACCTTGCTGAAGACCTATGACTTCTGTTTGGTTAAGGGCACATATCTACAAATTTAGGAGTTCTTGTGAGCAAAGAAACTACAATCATATCATTTGAGTTGTGCACATAATCGGAGCTGAATTAGACGTCCTTTTGCTTTCAAAATAGCTGATAAGATTTTGATTTTCCTGTGTTTTAACCACAAGCAAGATATCCAAGTAACACAACATGCAATGTAATGTGACAGGGTTTAATCCTGGTGACTCTTTCAGCCACTCTCAGGAGTCTCAAACCCTCACCATGCAAGAAGACTTCAGAGTCTTGCCCCAGAGCATCACATTCCAAAATTGGGTTTTATTTCTTCTCACTTTACTTGGTTGCTTTGGGGCAAGGGGGTCACAAGCCATGTCTACAGGCCTTTGGTGCGGACCAATTTGATGATGAGGACCCAGAAGAGAAGAAACACAAAAGTTCATTCTTTAACTGGTGGTATTTTGGTATTTGCTTGGGGACCCTTGCAGGAGTCACTGTGCTCTTGTACATCCAAGATAATGTCGGATGGGGTGTGGGATTTGCCATTCCTGCCATTACCATGGCAATGACACTTCTTGTGTTCTTGTGTGGGACTAGGTTTTACAGAAACAAACTGCCTAGTGGAAGTCCTCTTACTCGAGTCGTCCATGTGTTTGTAGCAGCATTCTTCAAACGGAAAGCCACCATTCCTTGCCAAGAACCAAATCAATTAGTTTCTATTCAAGAGCAAGAGGTTCTGAAGGCAGGGTCAAGAAGACAAGTGTTGCAAACAAATCAGTTCAGGTAAGCACTCCATGGTACTATCTGCTTTAAATCTAGTGCTATCATATTTGAGCAGAATGCTACTCTAAAGCTTAGGCCTAAATAATTGCATCAGAGATCATTTTGTATTTTCAAACTGGGGAATGAACCAAACGTGTCTTGGTAAATTGACGAGGCTAATGGAGTTTCAAGATGTCCACCAATTTTCCATTCCAGCTCTAGTCTACGCCACCTGAATGGTATACAAAACAAAGGGATGTTGAATGCAATTCCTTGATCTCACAACTAAGCTGAAGGAAGTCCGTGTAGGCAGTAATAACAATTGGGAATAATGCTAGTCCAAATATTTGGGGTTTTCATTTGTTTTTATTTTAGCCCTATTTACTATAGAAATTTTTTTTTATGGATGTTCTCATCTTGTTTTTTCAGGTTTCTTGACAGAGCAACAGTTAAAGATGAATTAGACTTTGAGTGCAAGGCAAAACACAATTGGAGACTTTGCACAGTCCAACAGGTTGAAGAGGTGAAACTTCTTTTAGGTATGTCACCAATTTGGATGGCATGCTTGATGTTTGGTGTTGTCTTTGCACAGTCCTCAACATTTTTCACAAAACAGGGTAGCACAATGGATAGAAAAATGGGTCGACATTTTGAGATCCCTCCTGCAAGCCTGCAATGTTTTATTGACATATCTATTGTTCTGCTGGTCCCTGTCTATGACTGCTTCTTTGTTCCCAATGCAAAAAGGTTAACAAGGAACGAGAGAGGTATAACATTGCTCCAAAGGATAGGCACCGGTATGTTTGTTTCTGCAATTTCAATGATTGTCGCTGCAGTGATAGAAATTAAAAGAGTCAAGGTAGCAAAGGATAATGGACTGGTAGATATGCCCCACGCAACAATCCCAATGAGCATTTTTTGGCTACTTCCACAATATGTACTTTTTGGCACAGCTGATGTGTTTACAATGGTAGGAATGCAAGAATACTTCTATGATCAGATGCCAGACACAATGAAAAGCTTGGGTATAGCTGTCTATTTGAGTGTTTTAGGAGTTGGCAGTTTCTTGAGTAGTATCCTAATTTCGGTCATTGAGAAAGTTACTTGCAGAAATGGGCAATGCTGGTTTGCAGATAACGTGAACAAAGCTCATTTAGATTATTTTTATTGTCTTCTAGCTTCTTTGAGTGTACTCAACCTAGGCATGTTCATGACCTTAGCCAGCTGGTACAAGTACAAAAAGGCTGCATCTACTGACACAGAAAAATCTTGTTGAGAAAGGACACTTCTCGCTACATGATTCATGACTGGGTGCCAATCCCTTATGATTCATAAGTTATCCACAGCTGAAATAGAATCCGTGTAAGGTAAAAAAAATTATGTTTTACCTATTTGAGTGCCACTGATCCCAACTTTATACGTTTTACTATTGTAATTTGTTATTTAGTATCCAGTTATATGGTCTAGTCGTTGAGGTACTTCCCACGTTGATGAAACAGGTTAAAAATCCAACAAATGCACCCTCTGTAAGTAGCCATGTAAGTGGACGGAGTCAAACTCTCACATTTTACTAGACAAAAATGAA
This sequence comes from Sequoiadendron giganteum, assembly GCA_007115665.2. Classification (NCBI taxonomy): domain Eukaryota; kingdom Viridiplantae; phylum Streptophyta; class Pinopsida; order Cupressales; family Cupressaceae; genus Sequoiadendron; species Sequoiadendron giganteum. The sequence goes on along the minus strand of CM021108.1, from coordinate 600,568,616 downwards.
AAAAACAAAAAACCTTATGGGTTGACACCACATATTCCATCCAAAGAACCATATCTGCACCTTGCTTCAACTATATTAATAATTTAATTGTACTTGAACTGTTGGATGGCTATGGTCAATCGAAACATCAATTTATTTATTTAACTAAAAACTTAGTTTTTTCTATATTGAGAAAATGCAAGTTACAAAGTATAATATGCAGTATAAAACTGCAGAAATAAACTGTACACAAGGCATTAAAATTCAAACAGCAGAGACATCCTGCTGAAAGGACATAAGTACACCAACTTCCTCTAGCAGATCAAGCAGATTACAGCCAATTAATCGAGCAGAGACAGAAGACCTGAGTACACCGACTTCCTCCAGCTGATTACAAGTTGCTGAACTGTATCATAAACATGAATCTTATCTCCATATAGTTTCAGATGTAGCAGAGCTGAGCAAGATGTAAGAAATGTGTATGCAGAGGACAATCTCCAAACAAGGTGCATGTATGTAGAAAGGTAAATGGCAACTAACCATCTGTCTGCTGCAACAACCAAGGCCACTATAGGACTGTCAGGAAACAAGTTCCAACCACCCAAGAGAACATAATAATAAGAGACATCTTTTTCATGGAACCTGTGGCAGCTACTCTGAAGATATAACTGATATGGCTAACTGCAGGAAAGTACAAAAAGCTGCCCAAGATGAGCCAACAACAATCCAAAGCACTAATTGAAGTAGAAGGGCGAAAATCAGTCTTGAAAGTAGGACCTTAGGCCCTGAGCTATGACAACCTTCTTTTGGCTGAGCAACTAAAAACTTAGTTTGTTACTCCCATTTCATGAAAGCGTTTTTCTGACTATGATAGAGTTCTATAGCAAAAATAACTCATCCGAGATGGAATAAGCTTCGTGCACTGATTCTCAAATCTCCGCTCAGTCTTTACAGTTTACATAGAAGAATTCTTAGAAAATATTGAACAGGATTGGGTAAATCCTTCCCTTGCCATCAACCACCTCCAAGTTGGTATCGCATATCATTCTTAAGTTTTTAACTTTTTTGGTAAGAATATTTACATTCTTTCCTCTGCTACTCACTGAAGAAGACACTATTTTAAAAGTATTTTATTATGAACAATTTCCTTCTTACATTGTGCATTTTTTTTCTCTTTGCAAATCTAATCGGCATCTATGTGCTTTATCCTAACGGGATACCATCTTACCAATTCCTTGGATGGTGACAAATTATTACTTGGATTCCTATTTTGTGACGATTCAAAGAGAATTGGATGCATTCGAGAGTGATGGATTGCCTAATATTCTGCTGTGGCCTTATCTGCTATCTTTTATGAAGCTATTAACAGCAGTTTTTCTATTTACCTGTGTGCAAATTTCTTGACTTCCCATCATTACACCAATAGGATTTCTCTTGAGAAGAGTCAAGCTAAAACCATCCCGTCAATGGATATTTGGCCTTCTTTGACATCAATTGCCAGATTTGTTTAGTCCAAGTAAATCATCTTCTTTTCCTTAATAAAAGTAACCCTACACCACTTCTTTGGATGAATAAAAATAATATTGTTAGCTACATCTTTTGCCAATTTGATTATCTCTTTTGGGATGATGACTCGATCCTTCTTTACTTGAAAAAATCAAGGATTGTTAATTTCCATGATTAGATAGGACATGAATCTAGGATTGTCCATTAGCATGCCATGATGTTGCACCCCTGGTTATTCTCTTATCACCGTATCAATTCCGGTCTCATACTGGTACCCATATATAAGATCTGCTCTATTCTCCATTACTATTTGCAGGTTAGATTGAATTACTGCTCTTACTCTGTTTAAATGTATGTTCTTGGATAATTATTTTACTTTTAAAATTAATCTTGATTCTTGTTTGCTAATGGATTGAATTAAAGCTGTTTTCTAGACGACCTTTTATTTAATATTTTCATTACAATTGGTATTCAGCCATTTGCCCCTTTGTATTCTAGAATGTGGATAGTTCTTTCAACGCCCCTTTGCAAGCCCACAATTGGGGCTCCCAATTTGGCTTTGAGACCGTATTATTAACACAAACAAGTTAGAAGTCAATCGTGCAACCTCCCATTAACATGCTGGGCTGCTCAACCACTAAGCCATTCCTCTAGTCCAGTCCTATCCTAGTAACACATTCGAAGCTTAACTGTAATCGACTCTTTGGATGATTTCTTAAATTAATCATCTTTCGTCGGCAAACTCCCATCCAGACTTCCTTTTTAAATTTTTGATAGACGACGCAGTTTCTGGTTACTATGATAAATTCAATTGCTGGGAGTTCTTAATAATAAAAGCAATAGAAGCACTCCATCTACAAATTTATATCTAGTAAGGCCTCTTTCATGAACCAGTGCATGTTTATGGTAAGGGACAGGAAAACATAGCATAAGACATGTACAATGTAAAATATAAAGAAGGGATTTTTGTTTTAGAGGAGAAATGGAAAATGAAAATGTATAATTATGTTATGAATCCTTGATAATGGGTGAGTATACTACGTAGGAAGTGACAGCGGGTTAAGAGATTTGGAAGATTTGATAAGTTAAAAGATTCATCATGATCATTACTATCGAAGGTGCGAGTTATTTCAGATGATTTTAAAATGATGTCATTTCTATGTTCAACAGTCGATATGGTGGTTGTTGAGGTGAAGATAGGTACTTTCCAGTTGGTATTTGCTTAAGTTTTGCATCTTTCATCTCTCTGCTCTTGGTACGGAGCCCTCATTGGGATGGCTTACTCAACAGATCATGCTTCTGGTAAACGGGGTTGAGTAGGAGAATCTGGACTGAACTCATGGGAATTGGACAAGAAGACTGAGGGTTGGGGGTGAAATGATGCTAGAGAATTTCACATAATACATGGCACATGAAATAACCAACCCAAATCTCAGGGAGTGGGTCATCCGAATATGGGACCTTGTCAAGCAAATGTACAGAGCCCCATGTGTAGGTACCTGTATGGGAAACCCTGGCTAATTTGTTGTTGGATCCTCGTCAACCCTTGGCATCAAAATTTGTAGAACAGATGAAAAGCTAGAAACATAGATACAGTAAAATTATAAATATAAATGATTTAAGAAATCAAAATAGTATTACATCGTCTTTAAGAAAGTAATGCAAATGCTCAGAAATAAAATAGCATTAAGAGAGTTTAAAAACATGAAGCTACATGAATGTAAAGTGTTTCAAAACATGTTAGTAGACCAAGTATCTATAAGCTAAGTGGAATGGAGATGGAAAATATGGCCAATAGAAGGAATACACCATAGGACTCCAAAAATAGGAAAGTACAATGTCTATTGAAGATGTCAATGTCTCACACTCCACTAACACTAATATTCATTTTATTAATCTAAGTTAAATAAAAATATAGGAAAAAACCAACACCCCCCTAAAGTATAGGTCAGATGGGTAAAAGATGGGTCCCAACAAATAAAAATTAATGAGATACTCATGTTTAGAATTTCATTGAAAAAATAAAAATAAAACCTAAGAAAAGAGAGAAAAGCCCCCACTTTCCATTGACCCATTACCCAAGTACAGAGAGAAAAGATTCCCTTAAAGTAGAGAGAGAATGAAGGACTAAGAAGCACCGCACAAGATGAAGTCTCTTGCACCCCCAACAAAGCTCGTAGATGAAGATACTTGCTTTTTGTGAAGGGTTTGCTGAAAATATTATCAATCTAATTAGAAGTTGGATAGTATCAAAGATTGATGACCGGTCCGTAGATAAGCCCTTGAATGTAGTGTAGGTGAACCTCTATGTGTTTGGTCCGCTAATGATGGATTGGGTTCCATGAAATTTGAATTATTGGTTGTCACAAAAGATGATTAAAGGTTTTCTTAATTGGGTACCAAACTCAGTGAGGCTATGTTGAAGCCAAGTAGCCTTAGTGGTGGCATTCATAATCCTTGATACTCAACCTCAGTGGAAGATAGAGCAATAGTAGAATGCTTCTTGCTTGACCAACAAACAAGACCAAAATCCGTAGTGGACTTGCGATCTTGAGAATTTATTGCCCAATATAAATATATGTAGCTCACCAAGTAGATATGAATGTATGTCGTGTAATAAATCTCAAAACTATAAGTACCCAAATTGTAATGGAGAATTTACTTGGTTACCTTCCAGTGCAATTCAATGGGATCTTACATAAAGTAAGGGACCATGCATACAACATATAAAATATCATGCCTTGTGTGAGTCATAAATAAGGCTCCCAGCATGTTGCCAATACAAAGTAGCATCAACAAAAGGTGAAGAGCACTGAGCCTCAAGTTTGAATCTAGAAAAGAAGGTAGTCAAACAAGGTTATAATCAACAATGTGAAATTGTGAGAGCAAATCTAGAGCATACTTGGATTATGTAATGGTGATCCAAGAAGCAAACTAAGATATTTCAATCTTGAAAAAGTACAAGAAGAAGTCCAAATCAGTCATACAAGATTTGTCATAAAGGACATTTTTAATATCCACAATGGATGAAGAACTGCTTATGATTAGTAGCTCATCAATATAGAGAACCAAAACGAGGAGTGAATCATCCAAGTATAGAATGTAGATGTTCAGATTCAAATAGCAATGAGAGAACCTAACTTTGAGAAGGAAAGAATCCATCTTGCATACCAAGTCTGAGGGGCCTATTTTAGACCACAAATAAATTTCCTAAATTTGCAAACCAAAGAAGAATCTTGAAAAAAAAATTATGGCTACTCCATGTATATCTCCTCCTCAAGGTCTCTTTGAAAATAAAAGAATTCTTCACATCCATCTAGTGAACCTCTCATCAATGCACTACAATGATAGCAAGTGTGAGTTGAAAGGAGTTTATCTTTGTAGTAGGTGGAAAGGTCTCAAAGTAATCAACACTAAGAACTTGATAAAAACCCTTTACAACTAATCATTCCTCATGCTTATCCACTAACTTATCTACTACAAATTTTGTTTGATAGATCCACTTACATTGAAAAAGTTTATTTCCCTTAGGAAGGGGAACAAGATCCCAAGTGTGGTTCTTAGTCAAGGAACTTACTCCTATTGTATGGTAGCATCCCACTCAAGAGTGTTAGATGCCTCTTGAAAGAACTATGGTTCGAAGGTTGTAGCAAGAAAGACATGTGGAGACCCTTGAAATTGTAAACATGTTTGCTTGGTATTTGATGGATCCCAAACCCAATCACTTATAGCCTATAGTGTTTATCAAGCCCAAAATGGACTTAAAGTCAAAGAAATTGGAGGAGAATCATCAACCTCTAAGTGATGAATAGGAGAGGAAGGAGGCGAATCCTCATCATCACTATCAAAATTTGGAGTGGAGAAAGAAGACTCCTCATCATCAAGATTTTTCCTAGGTCGATTTGAATCCTCATAAGTTCTCTCATATAGGCCAAGTGATTTCAATGTGACTGTAGGAGGTGAAGTGACTATAGTAGAATCCTTCAAATAAACACTCTTGTTAATGAACAACTTGTGTGTAGTAGATTGGAGCAATTAGGTAATCCTTAACACCATATGAATAACCTTAAAATATGTAAGGCCTACTTTGTAGGTCCATGGTCTCACATTTCTTTGTAGGAATTTGAGCCCATGCCAAAGAACCAAAAAATGTGAAGTGCTTAATTGTTGGTTTCTAACCACTCCAGGCTTCAAAAAGAGTGAATTCTTTCAAGTTTTGATAAGCAACATAGTTTTGGATATAGTAGGCACAGTCTATGGCCTCCACCCAATATTTAGGTGCAAGAGATCTGGAGTGTGCCATGATATTCATCATTTCCTTCAAAGACCTATTATTTTTTTCTACCACACCATTTTGCGAAGGGCTATATAGATATGTACATTGCAAATCAATCCCTTCTATAATGTAAAATTGCTCAAAGTGGTGGTTGACATACTCACCATTATTGTCAATGCACAAAACCTTGATGATTTTCCCAAACTATTTCTTTGCAAATTTTTTGAAGTCTTGGAAGCTCTCGAAGACCTCAATTTTTTTCTAAAGTGCACCCAAGTATACCTAGAAAAGTCATCAATGAATGTCAAAGCATCTCTAGTCCTATTGAAGGAAGGATGTGGAAATGAACTAGCCGAATTAGTATGAACCAACTCTAGTATTTGTGAAGATCTTGATCCCTTGCCTTCGGAAAAATCCCAGCCTAATGATATGCTCTCCCCAAATTTTGATCATGACTAGGCCTCTTGCAATAGGCATATTTGGCCTTCTTCTTCTTAGGCTTGTCATATTTTGAAGAAAAGTTCTCAATGGCTACTTTTGAGGTAGATAATTTTTAATCTTTTTCTCCTTCCCATTTTTATGCTTCTTATCCCTATTACTTAATTCTTTTTGTTCATCTATACCTTGATTGACATCCAAGACATGTGACTTAAAGGATTTGAGAGTGCCTATTTAGATGAGCTTGTCTTATTCTCAAATGATAAAGATGGCATGACGAGTTGAGTACAAAGATCAATCTTGGTAGCATAAAATGTAGAAATCCTAATGTAGAAATTTGTGTACCTTTGCAATTTCACATTGTGTTCTAAAACTTTTTTGGTGTACATTCATGTATCATGTTTTAGGTTCATTTTAGCGCAAATATTGACTTGTCTTCCCTTCACCAAGGTTTGCTAAGATTTTGTAATGTAGTATTGTTCGTGTTCCTATTTTCGGAAAACATGCCAAATTTTGGTGAATTTTCTTAGGAAATGAGTGTGACACACTTGCATCCTATTTTTTAAAAAAATTGAACCATTGGAATCTCACTCAATTGTCTTTTTCCACCTATAGTGACATTTTCCTAGCAAACTAACACCTGTTGCATGCAAATTCAACCCAATAGTCCCCTTATATCCTTGTAGAATAACAACGTTTTGATCTCTCAGGTAATCTCTCTCTTAGAAAAACTTCATTGCAAATCCATTACAAGGTTGAAGAACTAATTTTTTGAAACAATCTTTCTTTCTTAGCTTCATTTTGGAACACATTGTTGCCCTATATCATTTGTTGAAGCTCACGAAGGATTGTGTTGATCACACTTTAATCAAATCCTCAAAATAACTCACTATTTATCTCCTACATCAAGTGCTTGGTAATATTGTTCTTATTACATTTGAATAATATTGCTATATTTTTTGTATTACGTGGAAAATCTCTTGTTGTAGGCCACCACCAATTTATTAATACACACACAATGGTATTTCTTGTAGACGAGGGTTAATGCTCATTTATTTATTTATTTGTCATTGCTCTAAATTCTTAGATGCACATAGGATAGGAGCACAAATTATTTTTCTACTCTTTATCATCAACTACTCAAGGAGGTCAAAGACCAATTTAGGGCTTGGCCACTCTTGGTAAGCTCCCAAACAACCCCAACTATTTTTCTTATTTGTTGTAGTTGCATGTAGTTTGAGAGCATTTGACCACATAGAGGTTTTGCAAATGTTTCCATATTCATTTTTTATTTATATTCTTCATTTAAAATAATGCAAATCTTATTATTTCTTTCATCTCTTCGTCTTTTTGTCACCTGGAATACCATTGGTATGTTCATATTTATGGTTATATAGACTAGGTAAGAAATTGGACCAAAATAGAGTATTTTATGAAAGTTTCTTTTTGGGCCATATGGACGACAACATGACACTTAGAAGTTTGTGTAATGCATTGTCATCCTAGACAACATTCTCCATCTTTTGGTGCTAGGTTTCATTTTTTGTGTTTTTGATAAGATAAGCAACATTTTTAGGGTGTTGTACCCTTAACACAGAGAGCCCAAAGGGCCAAAAAGAAGTTAGAACAAACCTAGAATGAACTAGGAAAAGAGGACATGCCTCACACATAAACAACTGACAGACAATTGTCGAGCCACAAACAAGGACTAGACAACCCCAAAATCAGAGGGGACCATATTGACTCCCTTAACCCAAGGCAACAACAGAGCCAGGGAGTCCCTTATTCTTATGCATCATCAATTTTTGTGTTGTTTTCTATTTTGAAATATTTTTTTGTAAATGTGTATTCTAGTTCTTGAAAAATAGCATTTTATCGACTCTTTCAAACTTTAACTTAGTGAAAGTTTTCCATTCCCAAGTTTATAGAATTTATGAGGTTTCTAGAGCAATATGTGCATGGATACGGGAGACCAAAAAGGGATCAAAAGTAACCACTTTTTTCAATATTAATAAAAAATGATTTTAGATGAATAATTGAAGATAGCCACGTTGAAAATTTGAAGATTTGACAAAAACAAGATTCGTAGTGGTTAAAATTTAGTTTATAAACTACTAGTTTTTAAAATTAATGGTAAAGATTAAGACCTTCAAATAGGGGGAGTGCACAATGTGCTCCTATTTTGGTCAAAAATAGATAACATAACGTTCAACTTGCTCCCCTAAAATGTTGAATTTTCTTTAAGTATTTCACAAATTGCTTAGGTGGAAAATTAGCTAACATCATGTAGTATATGTTTGATTTTTTTGTCAAACTCTTAATAAATATAAATATTTTTACTAATTTTTAAAGTGAACACATCCTAAAAAAATGAAAAATTGAGTGTACTCCTCCCTCTTCTATTTGTGCCACATCCCTCTCTACATGTGTTGCATCCAATTAGGCCTATAAACATATCCCTCTCTACTTGTGTTGCATCTCTATTTGCTTATAGGACATTTCACTATCTCTAGACCATCCCTCTTTTCTCAAACTTATGCAAGCTTTGCATGCAGGCTCTCTATAGTCTATGTTATCTCTACCCCTAGTCATTGCATCTACCTATACATGCACATTTGTATTGGTTTATCCCTATCCTCCCCTCTATCATCTCCTCCTTATACTCCCCATGTTGGCTGTAAGGTCTAAGAATTTCACTTAATAGTTATAACCCTTATAGAATAAAATAATTATAAAATGGTGTGGAAAAAGAGGACTAATTATATATAAATAACTTTCATCATTATATTCAAATGGAATAACTCACATCACTGAATCAAAGTATATCAAAACAAGGCCATGCCTCCACTAGATTTAGCCATGTAGGCTTACACAAGAATATTATATCAACAATACATAAAATTCAAATACTGTAATGTAAATTAAGGAAACAACAAAGTCATAAATACATCCACAAAAGAACAATAACACAGATTTTCATGAGCGGAAAACCCTCATAGGGATGAAAAACCACTCGTAAAAATGCCCCACTGACTCAATGAAATGTCTCACTAGTTACAAGATGCCTCACTGGCAATGATCAAGTTGTCTCACAGACATGACCATTTACAACTTCATTACATATTTCTGACTAATAAAGTCATCAACTACAGAGAATCACTCTATTTCTTTGCATAACATTTATCTAGAACTAAAATCTTTAGGGTATAAACATGTCAGATAATAATCCCACTGTTTTGCATATAGTTTACAATATATTTATTTCAGAAAACACGTTACAATTCCAGAGTTCTTTATTTGGTTTGCAAAGAATGTAATTCTCAAGAAGATAATTTTACATTTCACCATGAACTCATTTCCAATTTTAATGGTTAATAGAAAGATTACAGATTTTACATAATCAAAAGAAATCCTCTCCATTCAAAAATATATGCATTTTAGGAAAATAAACTTGACCACGTATATATATTCAAAAATAAACAGTCTAATACAAAATTATAACACTTCAAACATAAATTTTAATCACTCTAAATCAGATTTCTAACATCTATTCTTTTTGCAATTTTATCTTGCTCTCAGGCATATTATATTTGCATTCGTTTATATATATATATATGGACATATATAAAATTACATCTTTAGTTGAAATAATCCACATTCTATCATAATCAAACAAAATGATATAAATAAGTGTGATTTAATGTATATATATATATATTTACTTTTGCAGAAAAAAAAAATTACTTTTTACAATGAGATAAAATAACACTTACACTCATATGCATATTTACTCATTTAAATTCTACAATGATCTAATTCTCAGCATGTTTCATATAAATATATACTCAAACATATATATATTTACATTTTCAGAAAAATTACTTTTTGCAATGAGATAGAATAAACACTTGATGTATATTTACTCATTTAAATTCTACAATGACATATAAATGTATACTCAAATATATATATATATATATATATATATATATATATATATATATATATATATTTATTATTTTTTTTTTTTTTTTTTCAAAAATAAATACTTTTTGCAATGAGATAAAATAAACACTTACACTTAGATGTATATTTACTTATTTAAATTATACAATGATCCAATTCTCAACATGTTTCATATAAATATATACTCAAATATATATATTTACTTTTCGAGAAAAAATACTTTTTGCAATGAGATAAAATAAACACTTACAACCAGATGTTTATTCACTCATTTAAATTCTACAATGACCTAATTCTCAACCTTCCTCTACAGTTTTGGGAGGAATCTTGTTTCAAGGCCATCGATAATACAATTGGTCATTTCTTAATGGTGGATTCTACAACTAGAGAATTCGGGCACACCACGGTTGCTCGAATGTTAGTCGATCTGGACATTTCCAGACCTCTCTTTGGGGATGTGGTTTTGCTGGTGGAGGACAGGCCTTGGAAGCAGCTTCTTGACTATGAGGGTCTCCCCTTTCGGTGTCGGAGGTGTTTTTCAGTGGGCCATTTGGCCTCTGCCTGTCCTCATGCTCGTCGTAAGGGTACTGCGACTTGGTGGAAGGATGCTCTTTTAGATCACCTTACGGTGAGTTCTCCTTCAGACACTTCTTCTGTGGGGGTTGATGTTCTTCTCTCGGACTATCCTTTCGCGGATCCACTTGTGGTGTCTTCTGCTGATGCTGGGCTGACTGTGCCTATTTCTTCTGTCTCTGTTGACGCTGGGCTGATGGTGCCTGACTATTCTTCTGGCCCTACTGACGCTGCACTGTCAGTTTCTGTCTGTCCGTTGTTGAACGCCTCTTTTGGTCCTCCGAATGTTTTGATTTTTGAAGCCGCCTCCTTCGCCGCTTGTTGGTTCCTCTCTTGTGTCTGGGGTGGAACTACTCCTCTCTCATCCCTCGTTGGTTCTTGTTTCCGAGCCTCCCTGGTCGGTTGTCTCCCGAAAGAAGAAGGGCCTTCCCCTTGCTGTTGCTGCTTCTCGGCCCAGGTTTCGTGGAGTCAGTGTTGACCCCTTTGTTTCTGGGGTTGTTTAATTCCCTTGTTGTTTTGTTTGTTTCTACAACTGTTTGTCAGTTGTTTCTGGTTGTTCCTATAGTTCAAGTTTTTTGAACTATGTTTTTCTTTGGCCTTCTTGGTCCATTGTGAAGGGTACAACACCTTGTAAATGTTGTTTAACTTTTTAAAAACATTCATCATATAAATATGTATATACATATATATATATATTGCATATCTAGAACTTATTATGAACAAAATTAAATAAATAATCTAATTGAAAAATTTATCAGGCATATTTAAATCAAATACACATAGTGGTGCTATATATAATTTATTTTCTCAAGGTCAAAACCTAAAATAGAAGGGCAAAGCACATGGGGCGCGGCTTAAAAAGCCACCCTTCCTTTATTTTAAATTTAATCTATGTTCCCCCATTACCAGCGGTTTCAAAGACTGTATTAAGATTTCAAAATCCTATCTGGAAATATATATGGAAGAAAAATAATAATATTGATATTATATATTTACATATATGTCTGTACGGCTCAGCATATATGTAAATGTATAATATTATTAGCTACAAATTTCAATTTCAATCTAAAATTTACAGTAACAGGTGCAAATTCACCTTAAATATTAGACATATATTTATATTTTTTTATTTTTTTAAAATAAAAGGTAAAATACATATTTGCAAAGCCAAGAGGTTGAATCATGTACAATAATTTAATCTTTGCAACAGTAATGCACAATTTTGTAATTAATCTCTATTTAAAAAAGGTTTCCAAAAGAGAAGAAATTATTTCCACAAGCAAACATCAAGTTTTCATTGTGAAATCAAAATGCATTGGAAAGAAAATTCAAAAACCTCGAAAACGCTTTCCACTTGAATGTCTTCTTCTTGTTTCCTTTCCTTCCATGTTCCGGATTGTTGGAAATCCCTTGTTGAAGACTTTCTTCTTTTCCCCTGATTTCCTTTCTTCTCTTCTTTCCTTGTTTTAATTTATTGAGCTTCAGAAAACCCCTTCCCGACAACGATTTTCAGTTATTTTATACAAAGTTAAAATCAAGAAAGTTTTTCCCAAAACAATTGTATGCTTCCATTCCTAATTTTCCTTCTATTAAAAGTTTTCTTTTTAGTTTTTCCCCAAAACCTAATCTTGAACAAAAATAAATAAATAAATAATTTCATGCACAATATTTATCCCAATAAATATTAATAAAGAATGCCTCTTTTAATCACAAATGAAGTTTTTATCCTAAAAATAGTGTTTAAGCCATTTAAATTTGCAATATGTATATTTATTCAAATAAACAATAACGAAATATTACTTATTTGTACAATAGATAATTTTCCTAAATAACAAGATATTTTCATTTAATTATTTACTATAAATAACAAGCATTATCAATAATTTTTCTAATTAAAATATAATCAATTCATTTATTCCTTTGCACTTTTACTTCATTATAAATTAATTTAATAAGATATTTTAAAATGCAAACCATAAAAATAGGGATCGTGACATTGGCACTATCATTAGTGCCACAATTGAAACCACCTATAACCCCACGCTCTGCCTCTACATCATAGTCAACAACACTATGATCTCAACACTTCTTGAATTGTGGCCCCCATATCCCTAGAAACTAGTTGCTTTAATGTTATTAATTGCTTGATCTTGATGCCTACCCACTAAGCCTCATACCAAACCATTTCCCATCACTCATCCCATTTTACTAGCACTAGCACGATCCAATTATCAAGCACCTCATACTTGTTCACTCATGGCCCCTAATGCTTGATCTCTCACCACCTACACCCAAACATGGAGCAAGTGTGAGGTAGGGATGTCCTACTGCAACCTAAATTTCCTTAGCATGATATCTAGTCTATATCACTCAATAACGTAATCCTTCCAGCTAATTATATAACATGGTATCCATTTGAAGCTCAAGTAAAGTTTTCCATTCCCTTGGTGCTCATTCCCCCTCAAGCTGACCAATAGCAATGTACTCAAAAGACCTATAGTAATATGAAGATGTTATACTCCACCCATCCTAATACATTATCAAGTGTAAGTATTTGTATAGATGTGTCAACACACACAGGGCTCGTGTAAATCATGTGTCCATCTCAATCAATTCATAGTCTAGTATTTATTGAAATCAATAATGCTTTAGTTTCCTAAATAGATGATAATAGTCTAGCATTTTCCTTGAAATTAGATTATTTTCTTCTCTTTGTAGCAATGATTTTAGGGAACAAGGACAAGTTTGTGACCATGTATTTGTTCTATAATTGCAAACGTGTACTATGAAATCTATAGACATGTAATTTACTTTTCTATATATGCCTTAATTTCTTTACTTCCTAATATTTAAGAGTTCCAATAGTATTTCTAAATACCTTGGTAAGGCTATCAATATGTCAAAAGGGTTCATATTCTCCTAAGTTAATCTATTGAAATGTGTACGGATCATAGAAAAGAACTCTTCAATCATGCAAATTCTATTAGTATGATCATGTAGATTAAAGTTCCTTTTAGCACAAATTCAAAAAAAGTGTTATAATGCAAATAATACTTAAATTTATTGATATAATCGAATGTCTAAAATGAATGAATTGAATGTCTTTTAATGCATTACACAAATTTGTGTTTAGTTAGCCCTAGACAGGAAGGGTATAGACAAGAACTAAGTAAAATCAAATTTATTTTTCGAATTTGGTGAGGATGGGTCAATGATTGTGAGGATGTCCCCATAACCATGAACTTGTGTTAAACCATGAAAGAGACCAAATTCAAGTGGGTGACATGTGTATTGAAATATGTGCATGCATAGGTGTACTAAAGGAATGACTAGGGTGAATGTAGAGGAATGTGAAAATATATGGATGGGAGTAAGTGGTAAGTGTGTAAGAATATGTTTAATGAGTAGATGGGTGGCATAAGACAAGAGACTTATTTTAGACAAAATTCTAGTATTATCAATATATCTATATATTAATACATTCTCCTCAAAATAAACACAAAACTAAATGAAAAATATCATGAATATACAAATTTCACCTTTATAATTAGGGGAGAGGAGCCTATAGTGGAGCAAGGTCCAATAGTGGGGATAAAACAATAAAACATGACTTAGTGCATCACTATCGGTCTCGTTTTTTTTTTGGCCCTTTTTGGATACCTCAACAAAAAGCATGTTGATGTGGCATCATATTTGATGATGTGACCTTAAAACGAAATATATAAGCACATGAGTTATCAAATAAATTGTTGTACAAAATTGAAATTGATTTGAAATTTTCACATAAAATTTTGAGACACGTAAAATTAAGGTGCTGCACTATGAACCCCTCTCCCCTACATAACTACCCAAAATCTACAATGATAAGTATCTATTTTAATAATAGACTAAAAAAAATAACAAATAATAAATAATAACATAAAAGATGCTAAAAAAAAATTAAATTCTTTTAAAGCCACCTTATCAAGCTAGACGTGGAAAGTCCAAGCCAAAAGAGCTTGTAATTCATCAACAACTCCATGAATATATTTTTATTAAACCATTTAGTCTCTATGTATCGTAACTATTAGCTTTATTTATTTAAAGATATTTTTTAAACATTCAAATATCATTTTAAACGACCTTTAGAATATTCACCTATTCTTGAATTATCCCACTTGGATGAATTGCTTGATTACCCAAATCTTATACAATTTATGATTTATCCTTAAAATTAATAAAAAGAAAATAATTCCAATTTTCTTATAAAAACTAGTCTTTGTCATTAGAATATTGAAAGTATAGTTAATAACTAGTATATATATTTTCATGGTAATTTATATAGAATACGTTCGTAAATATCAAGTCATTTATTTTTTTCGATTAGCAAACTTAAAATATATAAAAAATCATTATATGATTTATTAGAAGGAAAAAGGAAAAAATATTGTAGTTCAAAAATAAAAATAGAATTTTGTGGTATTGTCAATTTTAAATAATTGAAAAAATCAATAAAAAATCATTGCACGTGAAAATAGAATGTAGATTTTTGTTTTTCTTTCACGGGATGACAACCTATATATCGCGTTGCCATTGTAGAGTTACGTCTATCGATGCAATAATTAGTTGATTCTACAAGTTTTTTTTTTTTAATTTATAATATAGAGTTAAAAAAATCTTTTAACAGTTTGATTAATTGATATATTAGTAAGATAATCAATTTATATATGTAGAATGAGAGAAACATTTGATTAATTAAATTAATTTAATTATAATAAAAAATATAATAAATCATATAGTATTTAATATTGTTTTTCTAGTAAACCAATATAAATTAACATAATATCAAGTAGTTATTTTATTGATAAAATAAAAAATCTAATAGCTATTTACCAATCGTTATAGATCCCTTCTATATTAACAAATAATTGATTTTTATTTTTTTTATAGATAAGTGTTATCAAGGGGATAGCTCCCAAGTACATAATTTCAATATAACTTTTGGCTTCCCTAAAACCCCAGTCACTACCCTAGAGAGAGCCATAGACTACTGCCATATTATTGCCTAACTATTCTAACCTCATAAGGCTCTCCACCGAAAGCCAATTGTCTTCAGCAGTCATAAATCGACGGAAAGGAGCCAGATCTTCATTCATTACTCCCACTTGGAACACCTCTCAAGCTTCTACCATATAATTGTTCTTTTGCATCCTCCATTGCACGATCACTTCTTCTTCCAACTCCTCCCAATCCTCCTCCAACTCGTGTTGATTATGGTCGAAGTATGCCCCAAGAGTGCTCGTCCAACCATCTGCCCTCAGCCCCATGATCGCATTGGCAACAACGTTGATGTTAACCACAAAGATGAAGCATGTGGCCATCACCACAACCTTCTCCTGCAAACCAATCACATCCACCAGAGGCTTCATGACAGCTTCGTAAATTTGCCTGTCACACCAATGTTGCTCGCAGCGGCCTCCCCATGTCACAATGCCATGGATAGCTCTCAAAACTTGGGCTTGATTAGTAATGAACAACCTCTGACATTGTGTTTCCAAAATCTCCTCGCAACATGAACAACTTAAGCCAAAAATGTGCGCCATTTTCCTTTGGGCGCAACCGAGACTCGATGCCTCTTTAACCTTGGATGGGGTGAGAAATCAGCTCGTGACTAGAGAAATTTCATGAGACCATTCTGACACTAGCCATCTAGGTTGTGGAGTTGTCACATCCTCTTCCAAGCAATCGATTATCATCTCAGATACATTGAACAATTTTAGAACTAGCCTCTAAGTTTCCTAATGTGACCCTGTACCCCCTGCATCCCTCTTGGGATTATGGTTGCCTCTTTTCCTTGTCTTGCTCCACTATATCCTTGAGACCTCCCCACTTTTTTGTCTTGGAATCGATGATCAACCCTTCCTCTTTCCATACACCTACATTCGCCAGGCAATCCACAACCTTATTGGCTTCTTTGAATACATGCCCAATCATGTAGTTGTCCAATTTGCCAAGAAGTACCTTGATCTGGGCGACCAAATAGTCGATCTGCCAACTCGGGGACCGACCATTGATTATTGCATGAATGCATACCACCGAATCTCCCTCAATCTCTACCGATTTGATCCCCTTACTGATGCATAGTTGAAGGCCCATCATTAGTGCCTCGAGTTTCGCTATGTTGTTAGTGCACATGCCTAATTTTTTTGAGGCTTCCCAAGTGCACTATCCCGCTATGTTGTTAGTGCACACGCCTAATTTCTTTGAGGCTTCCCAAGCGCACTGTCTCGCTCAGTCTCTAATAAAACAACCGACCCCCGTAGCATCGGGATTTCCCTTAGCCGCCCCATTGAAGTTCAATTTCCAAGGAAGAACCATCAGTCCGTTCCAATGGACTGTCATTTTGTCAACCTTGCCTACCCCAGACGGACACACCTTCGGCCTTTTCGACTCTTTCCATTCTTTTTGAATCCCTTCATCCCATTTCCTGAATCTCGATTTTATACCAAGCCTTAACCTGTTGTTGGCCACCTCGATTATTGCCTCCTTCATCATGTCCATTAGTCTGCTATTGTCTAGAGCTTCACCTTTGAAAATTCTTATATTCCTTTCTTTCAATATGTGCCAAATCACCAACAAAGGTGCCAAGATCCATAGACCCTTCTAGTACCCATTTTTATTGCCAATCTGCCACGCGTTCAATAATTCTCGCAATTTCTCTTGTCTTGGTCCATGTACTTGAAACATCATCTAGATCCAATCCCAACATTCCACCACCGTAGGGCATGATAGAAACAAGTGGTTCACCTCCTCCTCGGCTTGTTCGCACATTACAAATCAAGTTGGGCCTGCGATTCCCAATCTCTTTAATATTTCCATTGTTAGGCACCTCATATGAAATACCACCCAGAGAAACACCCCAGCCTCGGGGAGCACCGCTTGATTCTAGCATAATTTTGCCACCCAATCTATTCTTGCTCCAATCTCTACCTGTATTTGGTATTCGAGTTTGGCAATATATTCACTAGATTTTCCACCACACCATACAATGGTGTCCTCTTCTTTGGACACACATACCACCCGCTTGTTTAACTCTTCTGAGATCGCCTCCAATTTTTGTTGTTCGATATGTGCATGCATCAAGTTTTTCCACTTCACACTCCCACCTCTAGTTTCTTCCAAGTTAATGTACTCGGTCACTTCGATTCCCCAATCATCCTCAAGCCATCCTAAATCCTGGTCTAACTCGAATTGCTCTGCAAGACTCCTGTACCCATTCCAAGAATCTATCCAGAACCTAGCCTTTTGTCCATTGCCAATTTTCCATGTAATATGACTAGTAATCAGTGGGTGACATTTTTTTATGAATCTTCATATGGTTGAGCCTCCCTAAATGTTGTCTATCGTTAATATCCTGGAGGGGGGCTCATTTTCTAAATACTTATTATGGGCTATGCAACACCACAACTTTTCTAGGTATTTGTACATTTTCCAAATCATTTTTGCTCCCAACATTGTAATTTTCCTTGCAATCCTCCTTAAGCCCGCACCACCTTCAGTTCTATGCTTGCAAGCCACTTCCCATCCGATTAATGGTATTTTCCTCTCCTCTTTCGATCCCTCCCATAGGAACCTCTTTAGGATCTTCTTTATGCCTTCTTCGATCTTCTTTGGTGCTTTGTAGCAGGCCAATGTGTAAATTGGTATAGCCGAGAGAACTGCCTTGGCCATGGTGATCCTTCTCGTCAAAGTCAACCATTTTCTTTTTCCAAGACATCGCCTTATTTATGCATTTATTCATCACCTCTTCCCAGTGCTTGGATATACAGCCCCCCTAAAAAATTTGGACCCTTAGGAATTTGGCAGGAAACTTATCGATCAGGTACCCCAATAATGTTGAGATGGCTTTTTGGACATTAGCCCTTGTGTTGAAGAAATAGATTCTTGATTTCTCCTTATTCATTTTTTGTCCCGACTGTTGTTCGTATTCTGCCAATGTCGCTTTGATACATCTTGCCTCCCTAATGCTTGTTTCTCCAAACAAAGTGGTGTCATCAATGAATTGTGAGTGGGTAATTTGTTCCACCTTCGAGGCCACAGTGATTCCAAACCACTCGGCATGTTGTCTTCATCGTTTGATTGCATAACTCAAAGCCTCATCCATGATAACTAATAGTGATGGTGAAATTGGTGTTGGAAAAACAAGGATAGACAATTGAGAGGGGGGGTGAATCAGTTGTTACCAAAATCAAACTTATACAACATTAACCAATCCTTATATCACATATCTAATAATTAACAGTACAAGCATAAGAACAATACATCAGAGACACATGAACACCAAGATTTTATACGTGGAAACCCTGTTAGGGGAAAAACCACGGTGGATGTTAGTCCACAAGATTATACCCTATTAGAAGTATAACGAAGAATACAAAGAGAATGCACTTGCATTCAGGCACATTTCCTAGAGCACAATGCTCAAAGGGAAGGATCACTACCTTACATACAATAATTAGATTAAATCCATCTGATGAATTTGAAATGAGAAAATAGCTTCTGCAAAAGCCTAATTACAGTTCCATTTAGGTACACAAAAATTCTTCAAACTCTTCCACACTCTGCTTTGAATGATATCATCTTTTTTCACAATTGTACATCACTTGTATACTTGAGCACTTCTCATAAGTGAGTAAAAAAATCTTGTATTTATATCCGCTACATGGATTTGCATCCACTATTCAGTCGGCCAAAAATAAAAAATAGATTACAACTGTTGGCCTTGATACATGAATAAATTTCAATGCGTACCAAAAAAAGTCGGTCACAACATAGTGAGGACCCAAACAAACATCTCCAAACATGGAAAACAATAAAATATTAATCCTCATGGATCCACAACACGCTAACACCACAATGTCGGCTGAGAACATGAACACTCGGGCACATATCGGAAAAATCTTAGATCACGAACACTCCAATCACTGTGAACGTACACTAAGGATAGAGTACGATCTAGAATCGTCCATGAACGTCATAGGTACATGTGCAACACATGAGATTACCATAATTTCATCCGCTTTGACTAAGAACGCCATCTACAGAAGCTGAATAACTGTAGGCACACAAATTTTCATAACTTCCACAAAATTTCATGCACACCTTTAAAACTTTCAGGCATCATATTAGAAAGGTTCAACAATAAACTCTTTGAAGCACACCTTCAGATCTTCAACACACAGAGCTTTCCAACATTCTGACCTTCTCAGCTCCACTAGTTGCATGTACTATATTTCTTACAATTTTCTCAATCTCCTCAACATATACATCGTTAAGCAGATTAAAATTCTAATAGTGTTGACATCAATGACAACAATATATCAGTAACACAACCAACATCCAACAATTGGTTCCCCTTGGCGCAGTCCATTGGTGGCCGCAAAAAAGCCATGAAGTGAACCATTAATTAGGATAGAGAATCTCACTGTGGATATACACTACTTGATTAATGAGCACCAAAGATTACTAAACCCCATGCGATCCATGACTTTGAGCAAAAATTCCCATGAATCTTTGTCGTACGCCTTGCATACATCCAATTTAATATTCATACCAGCCGTGTGCTTTATTATTAACAAATGTACCACTTCGGTGATGAGAAAAATACTGTCTGTTATCTCTCTCCCCGAGATGAAACCATTTTGTTCCGGAAAAATAATTTTGTTGAGTATCTTCTTGAGTCTATTTTCCATAACTTTAGCTATTACTTTGTATACCATATTACAAAGAGAGATTGTCCTATAATCTCCTAACGTCTTGCATTCTGCCCTCTTAGGAATTAGTCATATTATCGAGTTGTTGAGGTCCTTGTCGAATCTCTTTGTCCTTCTGAAGTCCTCCACTACTAACTAGAGATCCCTCCTGAGAAAGCCCCAATAATTTTGGAAGAACCTGGCTAGGAATTCGTCCAGCCCCGGGGCCTTGTCAGGATGCATCAGAAATAGGTCCACCTTGACTTCCTCCATCGAGTTTGGTTCTTCAAACATTACATTATCCTCGCTTCCCACCCTTTTTTTAATTGTCTCTAATATGCCTCCTTCACCACACACACTTGCTTGCTCTCCCAACAGATTTTTGAAGAAGGCAACCACTTCAAGGCCAACTTCTGAGTTTTCGTGCTTCAAGGTGTTGTCCTGGGACTGAATTGATTCAACTTTGTTCGCCTCCCTTCGGGAAAGAACTGAAGCATGAAAGAATTTTGAATTTGAATCTCCTTCCTTGAGCCAAACTTCTCTTGATTTTTCCCTCTAGTAAATTTCCTCCCTCTTAAGTATTTCTGCTAGTTCTGATTTTAGTTCTTTTTCTCATTGGAATTCCTCATTCCTAATTCCATCCCTTATCACCTTCTCATTCAGTGCTATCAGTTCACATTCAAACCTAGCTTTTTCTATAAATATGTTCATGAATTTTACCCTGTTCCATTCCTTTAGACTTTGTTTCAAGTACTGCAATTTTTTTGCGAATTTTAAATTGATCGAGCCCCCCACTTGATACTCCTTCCACCATCTTTCTAGTAGGCTCAATAGCCCATCATCACACCACACCATATTCATGAACCTAAAAGATGACTTCGGTAGTTTTGAACCTCCACTAAGATTAAGTTCGACTAGAAAGTGATCTGATACGAAAATTGGCAAGATTCAAGCTTCAATGATGGAACAATTGTTGTGCCATCCTGGGGAGATTAAGAACCTATCCAACCTCTTCACGATTGCTATAAAATCCTTGCATGTATTGGTCCATGTGAAAACTCCATTCGTGGTTTGGCAATCTTCCAGTCCTGAGCTTACCACGAACCTTCTGAAGTCAGTCGTGGATTGGGATTCCAACCTTATCCCACCACTTTTCACAGACATGTCCAGGAAAGCGTTGAAATCACCTCCAATGATGAGGCTCGAGTCCGTATGACACTTAGTGAAGTCCAGAACCTCCGACCAAAGCATCGCTTTCTCCTTTGTTCCAATAGGGCCATAGATGTTAATGAGCATGAATGTGAGGTTTAGACTCATACTATAGATTTCCACCACCAACCAGTTCGTTTGTGAACATTGCACTTTCACCGATACTTTAGACTCTTTCCAAATCATCACAATTCCCCCATAAGCTCCTTTTGATTCTTGAAAGTAGCCATTCCATGATCTAATGTAATTCAAAAATGTGCATGCCTCAGTTTGTGATAGCTCGATCTCTTGCAAAATACTTATCTCGCTTACACAAGACTGAAGATGACGCCTAACTAGACATTGCTTGTTAGGGGCCTTTAGGCCCCTGATATTCCATGTAGTTAGCTTCATTGCTTCCCAAGGGAGGCCATCCCTCCCTTGGTACTTAAAAATTCCTTGATTCTAGGATAGTTCCTAGCGACTACCTCTTCTTCCCTCAATTTCTTGAAGGAATTTCTTTCTCTCAATTTCCCTTGTTTGTCAAGTTTACCTATACCCAGATGTGTGGCCGCAATTTGGGTTATGCTTCTTTAATCGATGATATCTAGCTCATCCTCAAGTTCTAGCTTTGTGTCTGAATCTAATATAGGAGTTGGCTTTATTTTGGTTGCCCGGATAGGACTCTTTTTCAGGGAACCAATCTAACATGATCTCCCTAATTTCACCTTGCTCTGCTCGCGGCCCCACATGTTCCTCTTCCTTTGCATCCTTTGAACTCGAGGTTGTCGCACTTGGAACATATGGAACGATTTTCATTTCATCGGCCTCTTGTTTCTTTTCCTTTTCCACGTTCTTGTGTTCCTTCTTCCCTTGCGCATTTTTTCACTTCACTTCATTGTGCTTACGTGAGTCAAATTTGAGGCAAAACTGTTTGTCCTCTTCCACCTCAATTCCCTGAATCCAGATTTCTCCTTCCACCTGTAGATTAATTGACCGAGGTACATTGGTAATTGTGGCTATCTTCAGTCTGGGGTATTTGTATAGGTCTCCATCTATAATCTCCAAATCAATGTCTAACAGTGTCCCCAACATTCGTCCATTATTTTCCAAGCATTCACCATTCCAATACTCAAACGAGAGATTGTATAAGTGAATCCAAATCGGTTGGTCATACGATTGTAACTTGGTTGGATCAAAATTATGATTCTAGGGCTACATGTATAGCGGGATATTGTCCTTGTGCCACACTCCGCCTTCTGCAACTCTCTTCTTAGTTTCTTCATCTGCAACTACTACCATGAAGTTCTTTGGGAGGAATCTGAGTAGTACCTCTGTCTGCCAATTTTTCCTTATCCATTCCTTGATCGCAGCCCTACTGGGATTGCCCCCGTACTGGGATTTCCCCCAATGAACCGGCATTTTAGTGTGAATTCCCTCAATATTTCTGTATCATTTTTTATTTCCTGAGACGCATCAATCGTCGAGATTTCCTTCCCCTCTGGCTCTTCAGGGTTTTGTCCTTGTTCTGAATTGTGGTTCAGCTTCCCATCTTATTTTCTTCTTCCAAGATTGTGATTTCTAACCTTTTCTATGTATGTTGTAGCTTTCTGATTTTTGGAGGGTCGTGTCCATGGCAGCAAGTCCTTCTGCCCTCTCTTATCGCGCTAGTACTCTCTTGTAGCTTCTAAGGGCGTATCATGTTGAGCGCGAGCAGGGCGATGCACCGTATTGTGTTTTGTTGGTTGTTGTCGATAATGTGCATGGCAACGATCAACCCATCTTCCCTTGGAGAAAACCCATTGGGGGTTGCGGTTGCCTACCTGCAACGGTGTCACTTCTGGCACAACACGAATCACCTCATCCACCCAACTTTCCCTAGCATCACCCTTCTACCCTGGTGCCTTCTCGCCCTCCTTCATCACCCTGCCATTCTTCACTCCCTCGGCTTCATTCGCGCTCACACCGCTTTTACTTATTTATTTATTTTAAGATAATTAATTTCTATAAAGATATAACTATATAATTATTATAATAATAATTATATAATAATTAATATTTGTAATTCTTTAATTATTTTAATAATAAGAAAACACAATTATATATGTTAATTGAATATAATAATTATATAATATTTAATTAGTATTTGTATTTCTTTAATTATTCAAATTAATAATAGAAGAATGTTATTAAATATGTTAATTTAATATATAAAAAATCATAGTCATAATTCTAAAGTCTTATATAGAGTTATATACACTCTTTTAAAATATGTGTATCATTAAGTAAAAACTAAACAATGTGTTTATTATCACAAAAATATGAAGATTGATTTTTATTTTAACTTGTAATAATGTGCTTTATTGCCTTTTTAAAATATAAGTGGTGGTGAGAGTGACAAACAATATAAGATGATTAATCAAGTAATTCAAGGTATAACAACAAGTAATAATTAGAGTTTTCTTGTAATAATGTCCAACAAACTGTTATATCCTTCTCTATAATTATAAATGTCTAAATTTGGAGGGGAAAAATTTTCAACATATGATGATGATATGACAAACTACTACGTGACCCTATTTGGCATGTAATAATAAATTTTCTCTTTTGATCAATTTCAAAGTGATGAATGTGTTTAGTTGGCTTTTAGAAATCCTCCCTGTCACTTTGCCTCTTTGATATTTTACTAAAATTTTGATACTTTTTGCTTTGTCATTTTTCACTTTCACCTCTCAACTGACATTCATGTTGAGAAATGGTGTCTCAACCTTACAATTATATAAAGTTTATTGTTGATAGGATGTATATATATTTTTTACTTACACTGATAAGTGTAATATACAATGGGAGCACAGAGTGGAGGGGAGGAGTGGGATGCATGCATACAATTTTTTGTTAACTCTTTTAGAAAACTCCTAAATGGCCAATACATTAAATAAATGATATATTGTAAATCTAGATCTTTAATTATTAGGTTTTAGATCTAATGGTGGATATTTTGTTGGCATGTCTTACCTTAGAAGGTCACCCTATTTTATGAGGGTGTTGTACTACGATTGCATAAGGCAATGTGTTTTGAGAGTCTAATAGCGGTTGTGTTGTCTCTAGATCTTTGTTTGGTGATACTCTTGTGAGAAGCTTGCTCTGCAAGTATATTGTAATCTTTGTGATTTTTGAATAATATATTGGGTGGCTTTTGGAGTGTGGGGTTTTTCTCCCGAAAGGGTTTTCCCCATAAATCATTGTGTTGTGGTATTCATGATATTTATGTTTATTGTTGTTTAAGTTTTTGTAACTATTAAAGATATGTAATTTTTTACATTACTCTCCTCTCAAGATCCGTGTAGAAAGTTGTTCCACTACCTTAGCTTCCTTACAAGTGGTATCAGATCTTGATCACCTTTGATTTCAGTTGTGGATTGTTAGGTTTTTTGAACTAATCTAGATTTGAGTGGGAGTTTGTGTAGAAGACACTTTTTAATCTTGTTGCAAGAATTTTTAGATGACAAGTTCAACAAGGAGAATATAGGTGGATAAAATTTTGGAAAATAATTTTGAGATGTGGAAGCTGAAGATGGTGGATTTGTTGATAGATAGAAATCTGTGGGATGTTGTTGATGAGAATGTATCAAGGCCTGCAGATCCTACTCAGGTTGCTCAATATGATGTTCTGGACCATAAATCCAAGGGTCTAATCAGATTGTGCTTGGAAGAATCTTTTTTAATCAATGTCCATGAAGAGACCTTTGCATAGAAACTATCAAAAAATCTTGGTGAGATTTATCAAGCCAAATCTTTAGTGAATAAGATTTTATTGAGGAAGAAATTGTATTCCTTGAGAATGGAAGGGGGTGAACGAATCATAGACTACTTGGAAGCATTCAATATGTTGGTGGCTCAATTGGCATCAGTCGGTGTCAAAATGGATGAGGAGGAGAAATCTCATATCTTGCTTTGTTCTTTGCCTAATTCATGGGATTCTCTTATTATAACTGCCAAGGAGGCCCTAAATGTTTTTGAAAGACCTAAGGAAAAAGACAAGAAGAATGATAAGTGTGAAAAATCCAAGTCCAAGGGGAGATATAAATCTCCTATGTCACATCCCCATTTGGAGAGGTCTATTTTCATGCATGGCCCATATGGTGGAATATAAATATAATAAAAAGAAATATAAATCAGTCAAAGGATAGAAAATGGACACGATATGGGCATCCATTAATGCATTTAATTGTAGGTAAAGTTTAGATAAGGGAAAATGAATATTGGTACCTTAAATATGGCATGACAACCCTGTCTTGAGTAAACAAAATGGAAAATCAAAGGTCCAAGTGGCATGGAAAATAAATGTGATGGAAGGAGAAAGGATACAAGAAAAGACAACCGTAGTTATGAGGAGAGGGTGTAGGAAGAAAATGGGGGCCTTCCATTAATACAGGTATGGTATTCCATTCTTGAGGCCACCAAAATGGTAGGTCATGTGGGTAAAATGAGGCTCTTTAACCATAAAAACCTTGGTGACCCCTCCTTAATAGATATGCATGCACATTTGGATAAAAAATGCAGAGATAGAGAATCATGACTCCCTTACCTTCTCATTCAAGTTTGGTTTAGAAGGTAGAGATAATGTCTTAGTTGTTCAGAGGTGTGAATGAGAGACGAAAGGAAGAGAAATTTGTAGCCGTGAATGAAGGATGATGCACAGATGGAAAAATTCTCGTAACCCTCCATTAACTTGTCGTTAGAGCTCTGTTAAGGGAAGAAAATGGTAGAGGGAAGGCATGGAGACATCTTGGGGCTTATCTAACAGAGGAAATATATGAGAGGAGGGTGTCAAACAGAGTTGGAAAGACAAGGACAAGGGAAATTATATTATGGTGCAAATATGTGGAAGCATGAAGGCACGCTGATTGGGGGTAGGCAAGAAAATCCCTTCAAAAAATGTGGTTTGATAGAATACCATGATCATAGGATATGTACAAAAATAATCTATTGAAAAGCCCTTAGAAACTTTCAAGAAAATGCAACCGATAGGAATAAATACAAATTCCAAAACTAGGGGAGAGGATCCAGTAGTTGTGCACCCTAACTTCGCACTTTTAAATATCTTACGTGGAAATTTCAAATCACTCCCAATTTTTTACAGCAGCTTACTTGGCAAGTCCCCTACTTATAACTAAGGTTTCAGGCCCACATCATCAAATATGATGCCACATCAGCATCCTTTTTGTCAAGGTGTCCAAAAAGGCCCAAAAAAAAAGAGAGACCAATACTTGTGCATTCACAACATGTTTTGTTGAGCGTTGATGTGGAATCACATGATTGGTTGCTTTTTAGATCAAAGAAATACATTTTGTTTAATTATGGGTAGTCATCATCAACACTAACAACTTCAAAGTCACAACTATCGGTCCAATATTGATAAAAATATTAGGCATTATATAAACAAATACTATCACAACTATTGAAACATGCCGAGGTACTGGGTCATCTCCCCTATTGCCAATATTCTCCATATCTACGATGAAAAAAGAGAACAAGAGGGCATATGAGAATTGGATGGGATGGATTGGAGGTCTGGTGCGATAAAAGGAGCCATAAGATTGATCTGAATGGCTCAGAGAAAAGAAGCATAAAGTTGTCCATGTTGTGCTATACAGAGGTAGTTGTCTTTCTCTTTTCCAAATGTTGGAAGGCTCTACGAGTTTTCAAGTAATAGGTACATTGATAGATTTTATAAATACAAAAAATATTTGTTGCTATCCTCTGTCATCAATATGGTTATGTTTATTCTCACTTTTAATATTTAGTCTTTGGAAAAGCAATGTATTTTGGTGAATATCAAGCACTAAATATAGATACATAAGATTAAACAATTACAATTATTTTAGAGTCATTGTATATGGTGTTGCAGTTGGATTCATAATTAAATATGGCAATGGATTAATGGGTTTGAATTAATAATATGCTGCTAACTTTTCAACAACCATGACACCCTAAAGATGGCCATGATCATCTAGCCATAGGAAATACATAAATAAAAATATAATAATTTAATAATGAAAATCCATGGTATTAGGGTATGAAACTTTAGAAAACACGATCTAGTGGACATATGTTGAATAATTTTGAGTAGTATCACATGAAAAAATGTAATGCTCTTTGAAAACACTCATCATTCTAGACCTCTTCGACACTAGAGTTATAAGTCATGGAACTTAAACTAAATCTATCTTGTAATGAAACTCTATCACATGGCCATGCTCATATTTATATATTTTATTGGTTTTGATTATCCATTTGATCGTTACGACTAAGCCCAAGATATAATACTTAGTTGGAATAAGTGAGATATCGGCTTAGAGGGTTTTCCTTGGGGTGTATGTAATGATACGAGAAATAATTTATAGTGTAATGATTGTTAACGGGAGTGTACTCATATATGCATATTAGAATGCTATGTTTCTATAACACTGTATTAACATCATCATGTTCAATATTCAATTAATACGAGCTTAGGCTTATGATAACTTAACAATATAGGTGATAATGACTTCATTATTGGAACTAAAACTATATTGTATTCATATTTTAATGTTGTAAGTTGATACTCTTAGTAATCCACTTTGATTGATGGGTAAAGGCTTAATATGACTACATGAATTCTGTTAATATCCTAACTATGGGAACCTTGACATTGAAATTATTATTATATCTATACCGAATTGCAATATAAAATACCAAACAAAAGGCAACAGTTGTTAATTTGAAATGTGGTTGAGACCGAGTTATGAGATAAATATTACATAGCATCTATTGACACCTTACCGATGACCATTAAGGTTAGGTTTAGGGAAAGTATGAATTAAATATCTAGTCTATGACTAAACTATTATACAAACATGGGTATTCACATGTCTATTGAAAATTAATAGAATTTTTTTTGTACTTGGAGGGTTTATAGATAAATACCTCCTATGTAAAAAGGTTATTTTAAAGTTTGACTTATAATATTAATATTTATTGCTTTCAACTATCCATGGTAGGTTAGGAATCCTAGAGGGGTATACTTCCTTAATATAAGAGCATTGGGATGGTGTCAAAAGGAAAAGGAAATTAGAGGGTTAAGAAAGACATTATTAATATTATTGGGTGTACATATTCATATAATGATCTTAAGGATAATCATAATGGTTCATTTCGAATAATTCTAGTAACATCTTGTTACTCTATAACAGTGAAACAAATGACCAAAATTTGAATATTATATCACTAAGCAATTAAACTATTTTGGGAGTTGGAAATTCATTTATTTTATAATTGACACTCCAATAATATGGAATACTCTTGAGTATTATCATCTATGACCTTTAAGATTAACAAGGAAAAATTCTAACAAAAATATCTTATCAATGATAAAGTAACTTAACACTAATTTCCTAGTGGGCAGTAATTTTGTGTCTAAGTGAGTGGGCTAGTGAACCCTAACTACTAAGGTTTCTGGTAAAGGTAATTTACCATTCAAGCTCATGGTAGCCATTAACCCAATAAAACTTTTGAGGGCTTTCATAGCTATTGTATTATGAATAATAATATTCGTGAGCTTCAATTTCAACATACTTGTATGTAAGCAACGTGGTATAGGTTCACTAAATTTGGAATTGGTGCATAGGTATCCTTGACAGACCTTGTAAGGAGAATTATGTGTCACTTTCATCCATTTGGAAGCAGGTACATAGGCGGTCCTTGGTAAAAGGATTTCCCTGTGACCTCAAGTCCAAAAGGGAGAGGGTTCAGGGGGATAACTCTGGGGTTGGGGTTGTTGCTATATGGTTTAACCTTTCCTCCTTTGTAAGCTTCAATTTTAGACTTAATGGGTACCAAATGGATATGATCAAGTTAAGGGAATTTAATAACTTATATTTAATACATAATGTGCTTTTAAATACTAAATTCAATGAAGTAATGGATTTAACAACTTTATAATTGGTATTTGAATATATGTAAAGTCCATCTTGTCTTGGTTCCATGTAACTTGTATGTGTTGTGAAAACCGACTCCATATCTAGAGGTCTCTATGTATAGGCTCGTGTATCTATTGGTTGTGATTATGATTCATTTTATGTACAACCCACCCAAGAGAGAAACTCCTGGATATTTGAGTAGTGACAAGCAGTCATTGGACTATTCCAATGACCGATGTTTGGGCTACTATTATGGACTAGACGACATTCACCCGGTTCACGAAGGTGAAGGTTGTTATGGGCCACCCTGGTTATGATTATGATACAATAACATTTAAACAAGTAGGGACCCATCTGTACGGGTAATGGTAATATGGGGCTAACCGTTGTGTCAAGGGGGTTCACTGGATGCCACTGAGGGCACAAAAGTGATTGATGCAGTAAGGTCACAAGGTGGTATATCGCATGAGCTACTTCTTCTTAGGTGGACAAACTTGTCATCGGTAGCCTATAAAGAATTGAAGTTGGAATTCATCGGGTTATGGTAGGTTCACTACTTGGGGAAAGCCTTAGGATGGTGGACGGACCTGTGGTGTAGTATGGGATACATTGAATCCCCTTCCCAATTGTCAGACTATATACCTGGCCTTTTGGGTTTGAGGATGGACCTGCGGTGTAGTATGGGATGCACCGAGTCCTCTTCCCATTTGTCCAATGATGCATAAGATCGAAGGAAAGGATAGGACCCACAGTGTAGTACACAATGCACCAATATTCTTTCTATCTAGGATGCATTATGGACATGTGTTAGCCATTGTGATCTGTTAATCAACCATTATGAGGTGTTAATCAATCATTATGGATGTGATGTATGTTGGAGCTCATCACTATGTGTATGTGATGTATGTTGGAGCTTTCCATTGTGTATGTGATGTATGTCAGAGCTTGTCACTATGTATTTGTGATGTATGTTGGAGCTCGTTATTGTGTATTCGTGATGTATGGTGGAGCTTTCCACTGGGTATATGTGATATATGTTAGAGCTTGTCACTGTGTATTTGTGGTATATATGTTGGAGCAAGTCACTAATGTAAATGTGATATGTGTATGAGAAAATAATTGTTGTACTTGTGATGTACATATGAGCTAATCACCACTGTACTTGTGATCTATGTATGGACCAATCACTATTGTACGTGTGATGTGTATGAGCTAGTCAACTTGTGTATGTGGAAGAAAGCTCATGACAATAAATGTGTATGATCTTTTGAATTAAGGTATGAATGACACCTTGTGAATATTGTGAATTTTTTTGTACACTAATTTTTGGTATGTTTGGTATGGATCCAACACTTGATGGAAAATTTATTATCATTATATTATAACTTCCTAAGTTGATAGCTTACTTATTCTTAGTTAATAGTTGCGGTTTAAAGTTGAGATCAAAGATCTCATAAAAGAGGAGAGACCGAACTCCCTCTAACATTGTGGGGTGAACTATGAAGCCTTTGATTCCCATTAGGGGATACGTAGGTAGGCTTACCATGAACCCTCAAGGATTAGGTCTAGGTCTAGGAATGACCCTAATCATAACAACTTAGCAATTTTGAGTGTAAGCATATAAGAGGTGATGTTGATTTGTCAGCACCAAGATGAATGAAGAACTTTTGAAATTAACACTTCTAAGTTGGGTTGAAGATCCTTGGTCAAAGGAATTATGCTTGGTCAATTAAGTTGGTAGTTGATGCTATTGATTGCGAAAAAAATTGTAGTGCCCAAGGGGCGGATTTTACATCCTAGAAAGTCCAAAGTTATTTCTTGGAACTGCGGTAAGCCTGGACATGTTCATAAGGAATGCAAATAAGAAAAGAATAAGAAAAAGAAGAGATTTGATTTTGATTACTAGTCTGAGAAGGAAGATGGTGATGCATTCATTGTAGCTTTGGCAACTTGTGCAAGTAATGATGCATGGTTAATTTGACTCAGGTGCATCTTTCCATATGACCTTTAATGGAGATTGGTTTTTTGAATATGAAGAATTTGATGGAGGTAAGGTGTACTTGGGTGATTATTCTTATTTAAATATTGTTGGTCATGGTAAATTTAAAATTAGGTTTCCTGATGGTAGAATAAAAATGATTAACGGTGTGTTGCATATCCTTGGATTTGCATGAAATCTATTATCTGTGAGCAAACTAATAGATGGAGGTGTGCAAGTAATATTTTCTGATGAAGGATTCAAGATGCTTAGAGGTTCTATGGTGATTGCTAGAGGTTTCAAATATGGCATATTGTATAAGCTTTATGCATACACTTTTGAGTGCAATAGTACTTCTATGAAAAACAATTCTATGGAAGAGGTGAGGGTTTCACCTTTAGCAGATGGTCATGGCTTATGGGTACCCAAGGGTGTTCTTTCTTTTGAATCAAAGTTACCTATAGAGAAAACTATGTTATGGCACTAGAGACCTGGCCACATTGGAGAAAAGGTTCTAAGGACCTTGAAAAATAAAAACCTTGTTGAAGGTTTGTCTGGTTGTAATCTTGAATTCGATTTATGTGACCATTGCATTTATGGAAAACAAAACACCATTTAGTTTTACTCGAGTTCTCATAAATCTTGTGGTGTAATGGATCTTATTCATTATGATGTGTTTGGTTCTGTAGATGTTCCTTCGATTGGTAAATCCACATATTATGTTTCATTTATTCATGAATATAGTAGAAGGACATGGGTATAGTTTCTAAAGAGTAAATCTGAAGTTTTTAGTCGATTTAAATCATTTAAAGAAATGGTTGAGTTGCAAATTGGAAAGAAAAATAAATGTTTGAGGACTGATAGTGGCTGTGAATTTTTCTCTAATAATTTTGATAGATTTTGTAAAGATTGTGGTAGTCATAGACAAAAGACAATTCTATATTCTTCACAACAGAATGGAGTGGCAAAAAGAATGAACATGACACTGATGGAGAAGGCTAGGAGTATGTTGAGTGGTTTTTTCCTAGAACAAAGGCTTTGAGTTGAAGTTGTTGTCATTGCTTGTTACCCGATTAACAAGTCTCATACATCAACTTTTTTTTATAATATTGGCTTCTTACCGAAGAAGAATGCACCACCACTGGTACTCTTCCTGTCATCTACATCTCCTACCCAATCAGTATCATTAAAAGCACTTAGAGTAAGATCATCATTCTTAGGATACCAAAGACCAATATCAGTTGTCCCTTTCATATATCCGAATATTCTTTTCACAGTAGTCACATGGGACTCTTTAGGACCAGCTTGAAATCTAGCAACCGTGCACACAACATTCATTATGTTTGGCCTGGTCTGTGTCAAGTAGAGTAGTCCACCAATCATTGACCTGTATCTTGTCTGATTTTCTTTGGGAGTATCATCTTTATGTGTAAGTTTTCATCTGGTCACCATAGGTGTACCAACTAGTTTTCAATCTTCCATGCCAAACTTTTTCAGTAATTCTTTCACATACTTAGATTGAGATACAAAGATTCCATCATCTAATTGAGTAATTTGCAATCCCAAACAAAATATTAGCTCTCCTATCATTGACATTTCAAACTCACTTTTCATTTCATTGGCAAACTTCAGACATAAATCATCATCACCTTTAAAGATAATATCATCAACAAAGACTTCAATGATTAATTCTTTATTCTCATCCAACTTGAAATACAAATTGTTGTCAGCAGTACCTTTACTGAATCCAAGCTTCAATAAATATTTGTCCAATCTAGCGTACCAAGCTCTAGGAGCTTACTTTAGTCCATAAAGAGCTTTCTTCAATCGGCATACCATGTCCTTTTCATCAGTCAACTGAAATCCATTTGGTATTTCAACACAAACTTCTTCTTCTAGTTCACCATTCAGAAATGTTGACATCACATCCATTTGATAAACTTTGTAGTTCTTGAAAGTAGCATAAGCAAGAAGTAGTCTAACAGCCTCAATTCTAGCAATAGGAGCAAAAGTTTCTTCAAAATTAATACCTTCCATCTGTGAGTAACCTTTGCAAACCAATCTTCCTTTGTTTCTAACCACATCACCTTGTTCATTCAGCTTATTCCGGAACACCCACTTGGTTCCAATCACATTTTTGTTCTAAGGTCTAGGAACAAGATCCCATGTATTTTTCTTTTGTATCTGCAACAATTCTTCTTTCATGGCTTCCATCCAATGTTCATCCTTGCATGCTTCACTTATATTTCTAGGTTTAGCTTTAGAAATTAGACAATATTCTTCTAGAATTCTTCTTCTAGTTTTCACACCTTTGGTTTTGTCTCCTATGATCTGACTATCAGAATGATTTCTTCTCACATACTTAGGAGTTTTGAAGTTTTATTTTACCTCTTGTTCTTGTGATCTTTCTTCTACACTTTTGCTTGCTTCTGCTTCTTGATTTCCTTGATTCACCGGAACAATCTGAAGTTGATTCTGTGTCTGAGCATCATTGTCGGCATCATCATGTTGATCATCTGGATCATAATCACTCTCTGGATGATTTACCAATATCTTCATCAACCTTGACATTTTTCCTTTCAACCACTTTCTTCAACCTTTTATTAAAGCATCGGTAAGCTTTTCTTTTAGTAGAGTATCCTAGAAAGATTCCTTCATCACTTTTAGCATCAAACTTACCTATATCATCATCTCTCTTGATGTAGCATTTGCTTCCAAAATTTTTGAAGTATTTGATAGTAGGCTTATAACCAAACCATAGCTCAAAAGGTTTCTTACCAGAATTATTGTTGACATTCACCCTGTTAATAGTATGCATAGCAATACTTACAGCTTCTCTCCAATAGAAATGAGGAACATTTGCTTCCAACATTATGGTTCTAGCAGTGCCTAGAACGGTTTTGTTCTTTCTTTGAACAACCCCATTTTGTTGAGGAGTCCAAGGAGCAGATAGTTGTCTTTGAATTCCATGCTCTTCACAAAAAGAATTGAATTCCTATGAAGTAAATTCAGCACCTCTATCTGACGTTAGACATTTGATCTTTTGACCTGTTTCATTCTTTGCCATAGCTTTAAATTTTTTGAAATTTTCTAATGCTTCATGTTTTTCTCTCAAGAAAGCGACCCATATCATTCTAGAATAATCATCAATGAGTAACATAAAGTACCTTTCACCTTATAGGCTTTTGATTCTGGAAGGACCACATAGATCAGTATGTATCAAATCTAGTACTCCATTAGAGTTGTACTGTTTGCTTCAAAAGGAATTTCTTGTTTACTTTCCCATATGGCATTCCTTGCACATAGTGTTAGGAGGCTTCACTAACTTAGGTAAATCTCTGACTGCTTGAGTAGAACTTATCTTGACAATGTTATCAAAGTTCACATGACATAACCTCCTATGCCATAACCATATTACATCAATTTGAGCAGTCAAACAACTTTGACTAGCAGTACTTAAATGAAAGATATTACCTTTTATCTTTGTTCCTGAATAAATTATATTTCCTGAACTTCCTATTATTCTGCACTTACCATTCTTGAGCTACAGATTATAACCTTTTTCTACCATTTTTCCAACACTCAACAAGTTATGCTTTAGGCCTTCTACATAAAGAACATCATCAGTATTGTTCTTACCACCAAAAGAAATAGAGCCTCTACCATGAATCACAACAGAAGTGTTGTCACCGAACCTCACTATACCACCATCATAGTTTTCCAAGCTTACAAATTTTCTTTTGTCACCAATCATATGATGTGAGCATCCATTGTCAATTACCCACTCATATTTTTCTACAACTTTGGCTGCAAGAGCTTTCTCAACATTTACATTACTAGCAGATTCAGTGGACACCTGACCGTTTTCTTTGATAGCAATAAATACCCATTAATCTTCATTTCCAATTTCTTTATCAAATTCTTCATCAGTTACACCTTCTTCAGCATAATAGCACTTTCTTTGAAATCTAGTATTCTCAGGCTTATATTTTGAAACTCTTTTAGGACATCTAAAATCAAAATGACCTATCTTATTGCAAGAAAAACATTTAATAGGTAACTTTCCTTTGTACTTACCATGAACTCTTGATTCTCTCTTCACAATCAATGCTTCTAGTTCTTCCAACTCCCTTTCTTCATCTTCAATCAGCTTCATCTCATCTTCATATCTAGATGTTCTCTGGGAACTCTCTCCTAAATCATATCTCTTTTTCCTGAATACAGTGGCCTTAAAAGAAGATTCAGTCTTAGGAGCAGACTCACCAAATTCACTTAATTCAAATGCAACAAGTTTTCCAATCAACATGTATTTTGTAATATTTGTCACTATTCTAAGTTCATCAATACCATGAGCTTTTATCTTGTAGGAAGGGGGCACAGATCTAAGTATCTTAGCCACAATTTCATCATTATTCATAGTTCCACCAACACATCTAATGTCCATCACCAATTCATTTATCTTATGCGACAAGGAAAAGATGTTCTCATCTTCACTCATCTTCAAGCTCTCCCATTTGCCTTTTAGACTTTGTAGCTTGGCACTTTTCACTAGTGCATCTCCTTCATACAATGTTTCCAAATTTTCCCAAATCTGGTATGCAGTCTTCAATCCCATCACATTTGTCATTTCTGAATATGTTAAAGCAATCACCAGTGTTTCTACTAACTTGGTATTAATTTATTCTTGCTTAACCTCATCTTTAGAGGAGGGACCATTCTGAGGAATATTATATGCAATTTGTGTCATCTGCTAGAAAGGTTCCCCAATGCACCTCAAATGACATTCCATCTTGACTTTCCATAGAGAGTAGTTTATACCACTGAATCTAGGACTATCCTTCTTAAATGATGCCATCTCAGATCACCTCAAGTTGTTAAGCTTCTTTCAAAGCAACTAGCTCTTATACCAATTGTTGGCAAAAAAGGGATAGATAGCTGAGAGGGGGGGGGGAATCAGTTGTTACCAAAATCAAACTTATAAAACATTAACTAATCCTTATATCACATATTTGATAATTAATAGTGCAAGCATAAGAACAATACATCAGAGACACATGAACACCAAGATTTTATACGTGGAAACCCTGTTAGGGGAAAAACCACGGTGGATGTTAGTCCACAAGATTATACCCCGTTAGAAGTATAATGAAAAATAAAAAGAGAATGCACTTGCATTCAGGCACACTGCCTAGAGAACACTACTCAAAGGGAAGGATCACTGCCTTACATACAGTAATTATATTAAATCTATTTGATAAATTTAAACTGAGAAAATAGCTTCTGCAAAAGCCTGATTATAGTTCCATTTAGGCACACAAAACTTCTTCAAACTCTTCCACACTCTGCTCTGAATGATATCACCTTTATTCACACTTGTACATCACTCGTACACTTGAGCACTTCTCATAAAATAGGAAAACAATCTAGTATATATATCCACTACATGGATTTGCATCCACTATTCAGTCGGCCACAAATAAAGAATAAATTAATACTTTCGGCCTTGATACATGAATAAATTTCAATGCGTACCAACACAAGTTGGTCACAACATAGTGAGGACCCAAACAAACATCTCCAAACATGCCAAACAATAAAATATTAATCCTCATGAATCCGCAACACGCTAACACCACAATGTCGGCTGAGAACATGAACACTCAAGCACATATCGGAAAAATCTTCGATCACGAACACTCCAATCACTGTGAACATATACTAAGGATAGAGTACGATCTAGACTCATACATGAACTTCATAGGTACATGCACAACACATGAGATTACCATAATTTCATCCACTTTGACCAAGAACGCCATCTATAGAAGCTGAATAACTGTAGGCACATAGATCTTCATAACTTCCATAAAACTTCATGTGCACCTCTAAAACTTTTGGGCATCATATTAGAAAGGTTCGACAACAAAATCTTTGAAGTGCACCTTCGACAGATCTTCAACACACAAAGCTTTCCAACATTTTGACCTTCTCAACTCTACTGGTTGCCTGTACTATATTTTTACAATTTTCTCAATCTCCTCGACATATACATCCTTAAGCATATTAAAATTCTAATAGTGTTGACATCAATGACAACAATATATCAGAACCACAACCACAAAAACCAGCAGCTAGGTCCCCTTGGCGCAATCCATTGGTGGCCACAAAAAAGCCATGAAGCGAACCATTAATTAGGATAGAGAATCTCACTGTGGATATACACTGCTTGATTAATGAGCACCAAAGATTACTAAACCCCATGTGATCCATGACTTTGAGCAGAA
Organism: Sequoiadendron giganteum; assembly: GCA_007115665.2. Taxonomy (NCBI): domain Eukaryota; kingdom Viridiplantae; phylum Streptophyta; class Pinopsida; order Cupressales; family Cupressaceae; genus Sequoiadendron; species Sequoiadendron giganteum. The sequence goes on along the minus strand of CM021108.1, from coordinate 600,530,736 downwards.
ATTCCCATGAAGCTTTGTCGTACGCCTTGCATACATCCAATTTAATTACCATACCAACTGTGTGATTTATTTTTAACGAATGTACCACTTCACTGATGAGAAAAATATTGTATGTTATCTCTCTCCCTGGGATGAAACCATTTTGTTCCGAAGAAATAATTTTGTTGAGTATCTTCTTGAGTCTATTTTCTTGAACTTTAGCTATTACTTTATATACCATATTACAAAGAGAGATTGTTCTATAATCTCCAAATGTCCTGCATTCTGCCCTCTTAGGAATTAGTCCTATTACCGAGTTGTTGAGGTCCTTAACAAATCTCTTTGTCCTTCTGAAGTCCTCCACTACTAATCAAAGATCCCTCACGAGAAAATCCTAGTATTTTTGGAAGAACCTGGTTGGGAATCCGTCTGGCCCTGGGGCCTTGTCAGGAAATAGGGCCAACTTAACTTCCTCCATCAAGTCTGGTTCTTCAAGCATTGCATTATCCTCACTTCCCAGCCTTTTTTTAATATTCTTTAATATACCTCCTTCACCACACACACCTGCTTGCTCTCCCAACAGATTTTTGAAGAAGGCAACCACTTCAAGGCCAACTTCCGAGTTGTCATGCTTCAAGGTGTCTTCCTAGGACTAAATCAATTCAACTTTTTTTTCCGCCCTTCGGGAAAGAACTGAAGCATGAAAGAATTTTGAATTTGAATCTTCTTCGTTGAGCCAAACTTCTTTTGATTTTTCCCTCCACTAAATTTCCTCCCTCTTAAGTGTTTCTGCTAGATCTGATTTTAGTTCTTTTTCTCGTTGGAATTCCTCATTCCTCATTCCATCCCTTATCACCTTCTCATTTAATGCTATCAATTCACATTCAAACCTATCTTTTTCTGTAAATATGTTCATGATTTTTACCTTGTTCCATTCCTTTAGCCTTTGTTTCAGGTACTGCGGGTTTTTTGCAAATTTGAAACTGATCGAGCCCCCCACTTGATACTCCTTCCACCATTTTTCTAGCAGGCTCAATAGCCCATTATCACGCCACCACATATTCATGAACCTAAAAGATGATTTTGGTTGTTTTGAACCTCCACTAAGATTAAGTTCGACTAGAAAGTGATCTGATATGTAAATTGGCAAGATGCAAGCTTCAATGATGTAATAATTGTTGTGCCATCCTGGGGAGATTAAGAACCTATCCAACCTCTCTGCGATTACTGTAAAATCCTTGCATCTATTGTTCCATGTGAAAACTCCATTCGTGGTTTGGCAATCTTCCAGTCCTGAGCTTACCATGAACCTTTTGAAGTCAGTCGTGGCTTGGGATTCCAACCTCATCGGCCCACTTTTCTTAGACATGTCCAGGAAAGCGTTGAAATCACCTCCAATGATGAGGCTCGAGTCCATATGACACTTAGTGAGGTCCATAACCTCCGACCAAAGCACCGCTTTCTCCTTTGTTCCAATAGGGCCATAGATGTTAATGAGCATGAATGTGAGGTTTAGACTCATACTATAGATTTTCGTCGCCAACCAGTTCGTTTGTGAACATTGCACTTTCACCGATACTTCAGACTCTTTCTAGATCATCCCAATTCCCCCAGAAGCTCCTTCTGATTCTTGAAAGTAGCCATTCCATGATCTAATGTAATTCAAAAACGTACATGCCTCAGTTTGTGATAGCTCGGTCTCTTGCAAAATACTTATCTCATTTACGCAGGACTGAAGATGACGCCTAACCAGGCGTTGCTTGTTTGGGACCTTTAGGCCCCTAACATTCCATGTAGTCAGCTTCATTGCTTCGCAAGGGAGGCCATCCCTCTCTTGGTACTTAAAAATTCCTTGATTTTAGGATAGTTCCTAGTGACTGCCTCTTCTTCCCTCAATTTCTTGAAGGATTTTCTTCCTCTAGATTTCCTTTGTTTGTCAAGTTTACCCATACCTAGATATGTGGCCGCAGTTTGGGTTATGCTTCTTTCATCGATGATATCTAGCTCATCCTCAAGTTCCATCTTTGTGTTTGAATCTAATATAGGAGTTGGTTTATCCATCTTGGCTCTATTCTGATTTCTTGGATTGGACTCTTTCTCAGGGAGCCAATCCAACGCGATCTCCCTAATTTCACCTTGCTCTACTCGCGGCCCCTCATGTTCCTCTTCCTTTGCATCCTTTGAACTCGAGGCTGTCGCACTTGGAACATATGGAACGATTTGCATTTCATTGGCCTCTTGTTTCTTATCCACTTTCCTGTGTTCCTTCTTCCCTTGCCCATTTTTTCACTTCACTTCATTGTGCTTATGTGAGCCACATTTGAGGCAGAACCGTTTTTCCTCTTCCACCTCAATTCCCTGAATCAAGATTTCTCCTTCCACTTGTAGATTAATTGACCGAGGTACATTGGTAAGTATGGCTATCTTCAGTCTGGTGTATTTGTATAGGTCTCCATCTATAATCTCCAAATCAATGTCTAACAGTGTCCCCAACGTTCATCCAATCTTTTCCAAGCATTCACCATTCCAATACTCAAACGGGAGATTGTCTAAGTGAATCTAAATTGGTTGGTCATATGGTTGTAACCTAGTTGGATCAAAATTGTGATTCCAGGGCTGCATGTATAGCGGGATATTTTCCTTGTGCCACACTCCGCCTTCTGCAACTCTCTTCTTAGTTTCTTCATTTGCAAATACTACCATGAAGTTCTTTGGGAGGAATCTGAGTAGTACCTCCGTCTGCCAATTTTTCGCTATCCATTCCTTGATTGCAACTCTGTTGGGATTGCCCCCAATGAACCGACATATTAGTGTGAATTCCCTCAATATTTCTCCATCATATTTTATTTCCTACGACACATCAATCGTCGGGATTTCCTTCTCCTCTAGCTCTTTAGGGTTTCGTCCTTGTTCTGGATTGTGGTTCGGCATCCCATTTTCTTTTCTTCTTCCAAGATTGCGATTTCTAACCTTTTCTATGTATGTTGTAGCTTTCTAATTTTTGGAGGGTCATGTCCATGGTGGCAAGTCCTTTCACCCTCTCTTATCATGCTAGTCATCTCTTGTAGCTTCTGAGGGCGTATCATGTTGAGTGTGGGCAGGGCGATGCACCGTCTAGTGTTCTGTTGGTTGTTGTCGATAGTGCAGATGGCAAGGATCAACCCATCTTCTCTTGGAGAAAACCCATTGGGAGTTGTGGTTGCCTCCCTGCAACAATGCCACTTCTGGCACAACATGAATCACCTCATCTACCAAGCTTTCCCTAGTGTCGCCCTTCTGCCCTACTGCCTTCTCACCCTACTTCATCACCCTACCATTCTTCACTCCCTCAGCTTCATTCGCGCTCGCACTGCTCTGCTCCACTTCGGTTTAATATTAACAAATAACTGATAATAAATAGTAATTACTTATTTTATTTTTCTAAGATAATTAATTTCTATAAAGATATAACTATATAATTATTATAATTATTTTTATTTGCAATTCTTTAATTATTTTAATAATAAGAAAACACAATTATATATGTTAATTGAATATAATAATTATATAATATTTAATTAGTATTTGTATTTCTTTAATCATTCAAATTAATAATAGAAGAATGTTATTAAATATAAAAAAAATCATATTTATAATTATAAAGTCTTATATAGAGTTATATACACTCTTTTAAAATATGTGTATCATTAAGTAAAAACTAAGCAATGTGTTTATTATCACAAAAATATGAAGATTGATTTTTATTTTAACTTGTAATAATGTGCTTTATTTCCTTTTTAAAATATAAGTAGTGGTGAGAGTGACAAACAAAAAAAGATTATTAATCATGTAATTCAAGGTATAACAATAAGTAATAATTAGATCTTTCTTGTAATAATGTCCAACAAAGTGTTATATCCTTCTCTATAACTATAATTGTCTAAATTTGGAGGGGAAAACTTTTCAACATATGATGATGATATGACAAACTACTACGTGACCCTATTTGGCATGTAATAATAAATTTTCTCTTTTCATCAATTTCAAAGTGATGGATGTGTTTAGTTGGCTTTTAGAAATCCTCCATGTCACTTCATGCCTCTTTGATATTTTAATAAAATTTTGATATTTGTTGCTTTGTCATTTTTCACTTTCACCTCTCAAGTGACATTCATGTTGATAGGATGTATATATATTTTTTAGTTACATCAATAGGTGTAATATACAATGGGAGCACAAAGTGGAGGGGAGGAGTGGGATACATGCATACATTTTTTTGTTAACTCTTTTAGAAAACTTCTAAATGGCCAATACATTAAATAAATGATATATAGTAAATCTAGATCATTAATTATTAGGTTTTAGATCTAATGGTGGATATTTTGTTGGTTTGTCTTGCCTTAGAAGGTAACCCTATTTTATGAGGGTGTTGTACTACGATTGCAGAAGGCAATGTATTTTGAGAGTCTAATAGCGGTTTTGTTGTCTCTAGATCTTTATTTGGTGATACTCTTGTGAGAAGCTTGCTCTGGAAAGTATATTGTAATCTTTGTGATTTTTGAATAATATATTGGGCGACTTTTGGAGTGTGGGGTTTTTCTCCCAAAAGGGTTTTCCCCATAAATCACTGTGTTGTGGTATTCATGATATTTATGTTTATTGTTGTTTAAGCTTTTGTAACTATTAAAGATATGTAAATTTTTTCATTACTCTCCTCTCAAGATCCGTGTACGAATTTGTTCCACTACATTAGCTTCCTTACAAGTGGTATCAGATCTTGATCACCTTTGGTTTCGGTTGTGGATTGTTAGGTTTTTTGAACTAATCTAGATTTGAGTGGGAGTTTGTGCATAAGACACTTTGTGATCTTGTTGCAAGAATTTTTAGATGACATGTTCAACAAGGAGAATATAGATGGATAAATTTTCAGAAAATAATTTTGAGATGTGGAAGCTGAAGATGGAGGATCTATTGATAGATCGAAATATGTGGGATGTTGTTGATGAGAATGTTTCAAGGCCTGCAGATCCTACTCAAGTTGCTCAATATGATGTTTTGGACCATAAATCAAAGGGTCTAATCAGATTATGCTCGAAAGACTCTGTTTTAATCAATTTCCATGAAGAGACCTTTGCATAGAAACTATCAAAAAATCTTGGTGAGCTTTATCAAGCCAAATCTTTAGTGAATAAGATTTTATTGAGGAAGAAATTGTATTCCTTGAGAATGGAAGGGGGTGGACGAATCATAGAATACTTGGAATCATTCAATATGTTGGTGGCTCAATTGGCATCAGTTGGTGTCAAAATGGATGAGGAGGAGAAATTTCATATCTTGCTTTGTTCTTTGCCTAATTCATGGGATTCACTTATTATGGCTATTGGGAGTACTTTTGTTATTTTGAAGATTAAAGATGTGGTGGGTTCTTTAATTTCTGAAGAGATGAGGAGGAAGGTATCCATAACTGCCAAGGAGGCCCTAAATTTTTGTGGAAGACCTAAGGAAAAAGACAAGAAGAATGATAATTGTGAGAAATCCAAGTCCAAGGGGAGATCTAAATCTCCTGTGTCACATCCCCATTTGGAGAGGTCTATTTTCATGCATGGCCCATGTGGTAGAATATAAATATAATAAAAAGAAATATCAATCAGTCAAAGGATAGAAATTGGACACAATATGTCCATCCATTAATGCATTTAATCGCATGTAAATTTTAGATAAGGGAAAAGGGATATTGGTACCTTAAATATGGCATGACAACCCTATCTTGAGTAAACAAAATGGAAAATCAAAGGTCCAAGTGGCATGGAAAATAAATGTGATGGAAGAAGAAAGGATACAAGAATAGACAACCGTAGTTATGAGGAGAGGGTGTAGGAAGAAAATGGGGGCCTTCCATTAATATAGGTATGGTATTCCATTCTTTAGGCCACCAAAATGGCAAGTCATGTGGGTAAAATGAGGCTTTTTAACCATAAAAACCTTGGTGACCCCTCCTTAATAGATATGCATGCAAATTTGGATAAAAAATGCAGAGAGAGAGAATCATGACTCCCTTACCTTCACATTCAAGTTTATTTTAGAAGGTAGAGAAAAGTCTTAGTTGTTCAAAGGTGTGAATGAGAGAGAGAAGGAAGAGAAATTTGTAGCTGTGAATGAAGGATGATGCACAAATGAAAAAATTCTTGTAACCCTCCATTAACTTGTCGTTAGAGCTCTATTAAGGGAAGAAAATGGTAGAGTGAAGGCATGGAGACATCTTGGGGCTCAAATAATAGAGTAAATATATGAGAGGAGGATGTCAAACAGAGTTGGAAAGAGAAGGACAGGGAACATGATATTATGGTCCAACTATGTGGAAGCATGAAGGCATGTTGATTGGGGGTAGGCAACAAAATCCCTTCAGAAAATGTGGTTTGATAGAATACCATGATCATAGGATATGTACAAAAATAATCTATTGAAAATACCTTAGAAACTTTAAAGAAAATGCAACTGGTAGGCATAAAGCCAAATTCCAAAACTAGGGGAGAGGATCCAGTAGTTGTGCACCCTAACTTCGCACTTTTAATTATGTGGAAATTTCAAATCACTCCCAATTTTTTACAACAGCTTATTTGGCAAGTCCCCTGCTTATAACTAAGGTTTCAGGGCCACATCATCAAATATGATCCCACATCAGCATGCTTTTTGTCAAGGTGTCCAAAAAGGCCCCCCAAAAAAGTGAGACCAATACTTCTGAATTCACAGCATGTTTTATTGAGCGTTGATGTGGAATCACATGATTGGTTGCTTTTTAGATCAAAGGAATACGTTTTGTTTAATTATGGGTATTCATCATCAACACTAACAACTTCAAAGTCACAACTATTGGTCCAATATTGATAAAAATATTGCGCATTATATAAACAACTACTATCACAACTATTGAAACATGCTCAGGTACTGGGTCCTCTCCCCTATTGCCAATATCCTCCCTAACTACGATGAAAAAAGAGAACAAGAGGGCATATGAGAATTGGATGGGATGGATTGGAGGTCTGGTCCGAGAAAAGGAGGAAGAAGATTGGTTTAAATGGATGAGAGAAAAGAAGCACAAAGTTGTCCATGTTGTGCTATACAGAGGTAGTTGTCTTTCTCTTTTCCAACAATGGGAGGCTTTGTGAGTTTTCAAGTAATAGGTACATCGATAGCTTTTATAAATATAAAAAATATTTGTTTCTATTCTCTGTCATCAATATGGTTATGTTTATTCTCACTTTTAATATTTAGTCTTTGGAAAAGCAATGTATTTTGGTGAATATCAGGCACTAAATATAGATACATAAGATTAAACAATTACAATTATTTTATAGTCATTGTATATGGTGTTGCAATTGGATTCATAATTAAATATGGAAATGGATTAATGGGTTTGACTTACTAATATGATGCTAACTTTTAAACAACCATGACACCCTAAAGATGGCCATGATCATCTAGCCATAGGAAATACATAAATAAAAATATAATAACTTAATAATGAAAATCCATGGTATTAGGGTATGGAACTTTAGAAAACATAATCTAGTGGACATATGTTGAATTCTTTTTAGTAGTATCACATGAACAAATGTAATTCTCTTTGAAAACACTCATCATTCTAGACCTCTTCGACACTAGAGTTATAAGTCATGGAACTTAAACTAAATCTATCTTGTAATGAAACTCTATCACATGGTCATGTTCATATTTATATATTTTATTGGTTTTGGTTATCAATTTGATCATTACGACTAAGCCCAGGATATAATACTTAGTTGGAATAAGTGAGATATCGGCTTAGAGGGTTTTCCTTGGGGTGTATGCAATGATACCAGAAATAATTTATATTGTAATGATTGTTAATGGGAGTATACTCATATATGCATATTAGAATGCTATGTTTCTGTAACACTGTATTAATATCATCATTTTCAATATTCAATTAATACGAGCTTAGGCTTATGATAACTTAACAATATAGGTGATAATGACTTCATTATTAGAACTAAAACTATATTGTATTCATATTTTAATGTTGCAAGTTGATACTCTTAGTAATACACTTTGATTGATGGGTAAAGGCTTAATATGACTACATGAATTCTATTAATATCCTAACTATGGGAACCTTGACATTGAAATTATTATTATACCTATAACAAATTGCAATATAAACTACCAAACAAAAGGCAACTGTTGTTAATTTGACAATGTGGTTGAGACCGAGTTATGAGATAAATCTTACGTAGCACCTGTTGACACCTTACTGATGACCATTAAGGTTAGGTTTAGTGAAAGTATGAATTAACTATCTAGTCTATGACTAAACTATTATATGAACATGGGTATTCACATGTCTATTGAAAATTAATCGAAATTTATTTGTACTTGGAGGGTTTATAGATAAATACCTCCTATGTAAGAAGGTTATTTTAAAGTTTGACTTATAATATTAATATTTGTTGCTTTCAACTATCCATGGTAGGTTAGGAATCCTAGAGGGGTATACTTCCTTAATATAAGAGCATTGGGATGGTGTCAAAAGGAAAATGAAATTAGAGGGTTAAGAAAGACATTATTAATATTATTGGGTGTACATATTCATATAATGATCTTAAGGATAATCATAATGGTTCATTTTAAATAATTCTAGTAACATCTTGTTACTCTATAAGAGTGAAACAAATTACCAAAGTTTGAATATTATATCGCTAAGCAAATAAACTATTTTAGGAGGTGGCAATTCATTTATTTTATAATTGACACTCCAGTAATATGGAATACTCTTGAGTATTATCATCTACGACCTTTAAGATTAACAAGGAAAAATTCTAACAAATATTTCTTATCAATGGTAAAGTATCTTAACACTAATTTCCTGGTGGGTGGTAATTTTGTGTCTAAGTGAATGGGGTAGTGAACCCTAACTACTAAGGTTTCTGGTAAAGGTAATTTACCATTCAAGCTCATGGTATTCGTTAACCTAATAAGACTTTCGAGGGCTTGCATAGCTATTGTATTATGAATAATAATAGCAATGAGGTTCAATTTCAACATACTTGTATGTAAGCAACGTGGTATAGGTTCACTAAATTTGGAATTGGTGCATAGGTATCCTTGACAGACCTTGTGAGGAGAACTATGTGTCACTTTGATCCATTTGGAAGCGGGTACATAGGTGGTCCTTGGGAAAAGGATGTCCCTGTGACCTCAATTCCAAAAGGGGGAGGGTTCAGGGGAATAACTCTGGGGTTGGGGTTGTTTCTATATGGTTTAATATTTCCTCCTTCGTAAGCTTCGATTTGAGACTTAATGGGTACCAAATGGGTATGATCAATTTAAGGGAATTTAATAACTTATATTTAATACATAATGTGCTTTTGGATACTAATTTCAATGAAGTAATGGATTTAAAAACTTTATAATTGGTATTTGAATATATGTAAAGTCCATCTAGTCTTGGTTCCATGTAACTTGTATGTGTTGTGAAAACTGACTCCATATCTAGAGGTCTCTATGTATAGGCTCGTGCATCTATTGATTGTGATTACGATTCATGTTATGTACAACCCACCCAAGAGCGAACCTCCTGTATATTTGAGTAGTGACAGGTAGTCATTGGACTATTCCAATAACCGATGTCTGGGCTACTGTTATGGACTAGCCAACATTCACCTGGTTCACAGAGGTGAAGGTTGTTATGGGCCACCCTGGTTATGATTATGATATAGTAACATTTAAACGAGTAGGGACCCATTTGTGTGGGTAATGGTAATCTGGGGCTAACCATTGTGTCGAGGGGGTTCACTGGATTCCATTGAGGGCACAAAAGTGATTGATGCCAGTGTTGCCTGGGATTGTGAAGAAGATAGCTGATAATATCACTAAGGTCACAAGGTGCTATATGGCATGAGATACTTCTTCTTAGGTGGACAGACTTGTCATTGGTAGCCTATAGAGAATTGAAGTTTGAATCCATCGGCCTATGGTAGGTTCACTACTTGGGGAAAGCCTTAGTATGGTGGATGAACCTGCGGTGTAGTATGGGATACATTGAATCCCCTTCCCCGTTTTCAGACTATATACCTATCCTTTTGGGGTTGAGGATGGACCTGCAGTGTAGTATGGGATGCACCAAATCCTCTTCCCATTTTTCCAATGATGTTGAAGATCAAAGGAAAGGATAGGACCCACAGTGTAGTACACAATGCACTGATTTTCTTTCTATCTGGGATGCATTATGGACATGCGTTAGCCATTGTAATGTTTTAATCAACCATTATGAGGTGTTAATCAATCATTGTGGATGTGATGTATGTTGGAGCTCATCACTATATGTATGCGATGTATTTTGGAGCTTTCCATTGTGTATGTGATGTATGTCAGAGCTTGTCACTATGTATTTGTGATGTATGTTGGAGCTCGTTATTGTGTATTTGTTATGTATGGTGGAGTTGTCCACTATGTTTATGTGAGGTATGTTAGAGCTTGTCACTATGTATTTGTGGTATATATGTTGGAGCTAGTCACTAATGTAAATGTGATATGTGTATGAGACAATCATTGTTGTACTTGTGATGTACATATGAGCTAATCACCACTATACTTTTGATCTATGTATGAACCAATCACTATTGTACGTGTGATGTGTATGAGCTAGTCAACTTGTGTATGTGGAGGAAAGCTCATGACAATCAATGTGTATGATCTTTTGAATTAAGGTATGAATGACACCTTGTGAATATTGTGAATGTTTGTACACTAATGTTCGGTAATGTTTGGTATGGATCCAACACTTGATGGAAAATTTATTATCATTATATTACAATTTCCCAAGTTGATAGCTTACTTATTCTTAATTAATAGTTGTGGTTTAAAGTTGAGATCAAAGATCTCATAAAAGAGGAGAGACCGAACTCCCTCTAACATTGTGGGGTGAACTACGAAGCATCTGATTCCCATGAGGGGATACATAGGTAGGCTTACCATGAACCCTCAAGGATTAGGTCTAGGTCTAGGAATGACCCTAATCATAACAACATAGCAATTTTGAGTGTAAGCATATAAGAGGTGATGTTGATTTGTTAGCACTAGGATGAATGAAGAACTTTTGAAATTAAAACTTCTAAGTTGGGTTGAAGATCCTTGGTCAAAGGAATTATGCTTGGTCAATTAAGTTGGTAGTTGATGCTATTGATTGCAAAAAAAAATTGTAGTGCCCAAGGGTCGGATTTTACATCCTGGAAAGTCCAAAGTGATTTATTGGAATTGCGGTAAGCCTAGACATGTTCATAAGGAATGCAAAGAAGAAAAGAATAAGAAAAAGAAGAGATTTGATTTTGATTATGAGTCTGAGAAGGAAGATGATGATGCATTCATTGTAGCTTTGGCAACTCATGCAAGTAATGATGCATGGTTAATTTGACTCAGTTGCATCTTTTCATATGACCTTTAATGGAGATTGGTTTTCTGAATATGAAGAATTTGATGGAGGTAAGGTGTACTTGGGTGATTATTCTTATTTAAATATTGTTGGTCATGGTAAATTTAAAATTAGGTTTCCTGATGATAGAATAAAAAGGATTAACGGTGTGTTGCATATCCTTGGATTTGCATGAAATCTATTATCTGTGAGCAAACTAATAGATGCAGGTGTGCAAGTAATATTTTCTGATGAAGGATTCAAGATGCTTAGAGGTTCTATGGTGATTGCTAGAGGTGTCAAATATGGCATATTGTATAAGCTTTATGCATACACTTTTGAGTGCAATAGTACTTCTATGAAAAACAAGTCTATGGAAGCGGTGAGGGTTTCACCTTTAGCAGATGGTCATGGCTTTTGGGTACCCAAGGGTGCTCTTTCTTTTGAATCAAATTTACTTGTAGAGAAAACTATTTTATGGCACTAGAGACTTGGCCACATTGGAGAAAAGATTCTAAGGACCTTGAAAAATAAAAACCTTGTTGAAGGTTTATCTGGTTGTAATCTTGAATTCAATTTATGTGAGCATTGCATTTATTGAAAACAAAATCCCGTTTAGTTTTTCTCGATTTCTCATAAATCTTGTGGTGTAATGGATCTTATTCATTATGATGTGTTTGGTCCTGTAGATGTTCCTTCGATTGGTAAGTCCACATATTATGTTTCATTTATTCATGAATATAATAAAAGGACATGGGTATAGTTTCTAAAGAGTAAATCTAAAGTTTTTAGTCGATTTAAATAATTTAAAGAAATGGTTGAGTTGCAAATTGGAAAGAAAATTAAATGTTTGAGGACTGATAATGGCGGTGAATTTTTCTCTAATGATTTTGATAGATTTTGTAAAGATTGTGGTATTCATAGACAAAAGACAACTATGTATTCTCTACAACAGAATGGAGTTGCAAAAAGAATGAACGGGACACTGACGGAGAAGGCTAGGAGTATGTTTAGTGGTGTTGGCCTGGAACAAAGGCTTTGAATTGAAGTTGTTGTCATTGCTTGTTACCTGATTAACAAGTCTCATCCATCAACATTTTTTGATAATATGCCTTTAGAAACATGGTCAGGTCACAAGCCTTCATTAATACTTCTTAGAGTTTTTGGTTGTGAGACATATGTGCCAAAGGAGAAATGAATAAAATTGGAGAACAAGGCTATGAAATTTATTTTCATCGGATACAATTATTGTTTGAAATGATACAAGCTTTGGGATTCTATTGCACAAAAGGTAATATATAGTAGAAGTGTTATTTTAAGAGAAACTAAGCCTTCTTCTGTTATATTGCAGCCAAAACAAAGTAAACAGGAAGATGTGATTCAATTTCCTTCTACACCTAAGAAATTTGAATCGAGGCCTATGGATAGACAAGAAGTTGAGGAGATCTCATCTAGCTCTGAATCTTCAGAAAAGGAGGAAGAACCTCCAACTCAACTTGTGTGTAGGTCTACAAGACATAAACAACCACCTGAAAGGTATTCACCTGATGATTGGAGATGTATTTTTTCTTTGAATACTAACATGGATGAATGTAAATCAATAGAAGAGGCATTAGGCATGAATGATGCAGAATACTGGAAGATTGCTATGGAATGGCATCTTTGAAAAAGAATGATAAATGGGATCTTGTACCACTGCCTGAAGGACAGAAAGCTATTGGTTGAAAATGGGTGTTCAAGAAAAAGATTGGTTTAGATGGAGGTATTGGGACGTACAAAGCAAGGTTGGTTGCAAAAGGTTACTCTCAAGTTGAGGGTGTTGATTATGGTGAGATATTTTCTCCTATTGCAAAAATGCAATCCATTAGATTTTTACTTTCTATTACTTCTGCTTATGATCTAGAGGTTGAGAAAATGGATGTGGAAACTGCTTTCCTTCATGATGACTTGGAGGAGGATATTTATATGACACAACTAGAGCATTACGTGGTGAAAGGAAAAAGTAAATTGGTTTGCAAATTGAAGAAATCTTTGTATGGCTTAAAACAAAGTCCTAGGATGTGGTACCGAGAATTTGATACATATGTGTTGAGTTTGGGATTTGAGCATTCTAAATTAGATCATTGTTTTTATTATAAAAAAGATGGTGATCATTTCCTATTTATTGCATTATATGTTGATGATATGTTATTTATTGGAAAAGGGAAAGGTATGATTTCAAAACTAAAATCTCAACTTGCTACTAAATTTGAAATGAAAGACCTTGGTGCAACTAGACACATTCTTGGGATGGAAATTAAAAGAGATAGAGTGAACAGAAAGCTATGGCTTGGCCAAAGTAAGTATGTTAATGCAATTTTACAGAGATTTAACATGCAAGATTATAGACCATTGTGTGTTCCCCTTTCTATTGGAACAAATTTATCTATTTCAGATTGTCCAACATCTCCATCAAAGATGGAAGACATGAGAAAAGTGTATTACCAGAGTGCAGTTGGAATTTTGATGTATACTATTGTTTGTAATAGACCATAAATTGCCCAACTAGTGGGAGTTCTTTCTAGATATATGTCTAATCTTAGTAGAGTTCATTGGGATTTCGTTAAAAGAGTCTTCAGATATTTGTGCGATACCTCAGAGTATTCTTTGTGTTATCATAGTAATTTGACTGAAGACAATATTTCCCTTGATATTCATGGTTATGTGGATTCATACTGGGTAGGTGATATTGATAGCAGATGATCCACTAGTGGTTATGTGTTTACATTATTCGATGGTGCAATTAGTTGGATGAGTAAGCGACACGTTGTGTTTGCTTTGTCCACTACTGAAGCAAAGTATATGGTAGCTACTCATGCTTGTAAAGAAGCCATTTCGCTTAAGAGATTATGCTCAGATGTTGGAATAAAACAAGGTGCAGTGACAATTTATTGTGACAGTCAGAGTTCGATATGTCTAGCCAAGAACCCAACATTTCATGCTAGGACCAAGCACATTGATGTACAATATCATTTTGTTTGAGATATGATCGAAGATGGCAAGATGAAGTTGGTTAAGGTAGAAACTTTGATGAATGTTGTTGATTCTTTAAATAAGCATGTGAGCACAGAGAAGTTCAAATGGTGTTCAAAGACTATGGGCCTTTCGACCCCTAGAAATTAAGAGACAATATTTACTCCCTCTCATTGCTCTTGCAAGTTGTTCAAAAAGTGGGAGATTTGTTGGGAGATTGTGTCTCAACCTTGCAATTTTATAAAGGTTATTGTTAATAGGATATATATATGAATATATATATATATATATATATATATATATGTATATTTCCTAGTTACACCAATGGGTGTAATATACAATGGGAGCACGAGGTGGAGGGGAGGAGTGGGATGCATGTAAACATTTTTTTGTTCTTTTTCAAAAAAAACTCCTAAATGACCGACATACATTAAATAAATGACATATTGTAAATCTAGACTGTTAATTGTTAGGTTTTAGATCTAATGGTGGATATTTTGTCGGCCTATCTTTCCCTAGAAGGTAACCCTATTTTATGAGGGCATTGTACTACAATTGTAGAAGGCAATTTATTTTGAAGTATAATAGCGGTCATGTTGTCTCTGGATCTCTGGTTGGTGATACTCCCATGAGAAGCTTGCTCTGCAAGTATATTGTAATATTTGTGATTTCTGAATAATATATTGGGCGGCTTTTGGAGTGTGGGTTTTTTCTCCCAAAAGGGTTTTCGCCACATAAATCACTCTGTTGTGGTATGCATGATATTTATGTTTATTGTTGTTTAAGTTTTTGTAAAGTTGTTAAAGATATGTAATTTTTTGCATTACTCTCCTCTCAAGATTAGTGTAAGAAGTTTTTCTGCTACCTTAGCTTCCTTACAATTCACCCCTTTCTTATTAATTCTCCTTCAAGCATACATTGTCTACCACAATGAATGAAGTACTATTGAAAAGAGCAAATGAGTCAATTTTCATTTTTTTTCATCTTCCCCTTTCATGGCCTCTTACTTGATATTTTTTAGGTTTTTCCTTTTGATATGTGTAATCACCTAGTAACCTTAAGATGAGCTTTTTTTTTCTATCTTTTGTTTGAAATCCTATAAATAGGGGGCTTTTTTATGTTTTCCTAGGATCCATTTTTTGTGCAAGGAAAGAAACCCATTCTTTTCACTCTAAAGCTTTTTGATCTTCAAGAAATTCACAAGAAACCAGAGCTTCATCAACACATATCCAATTGTTAACAAACATCTCAAGATTTAAAGGAAGGAAGAGATCACATTACGTGGGTATACTTTGCTTCAAATAAATCCCACACAACATCTACAAAACATGAAGTCTTCTCTACATGATATTTTCACAAACTCCTCCTCAAGTAGCACGTGCTAGCCTCTCTACCTTATCTTTTGTCTCCAACTCATTTGTCAACATCAATCACAAAAAGAGAACCTAAAAGTAGGATATAAGAAAGAAATAGAAGAAATTTAGATCGTTGAGGACAATTTTATCACATCAAAAACCTTGCATGCTTCAAATATTCAAACATCCAAGTGTGGAAGAGGTAAGATATCTTTTTAATTGTAGTAGATTAATCCAATTAAGTAGTTTTAATTGTTAATTTAGATCAAAATAGATTAATTGTAAGAAAATTTTCTAACTCTTAGTTTGTAACAATGTGTTGCATTGTTTGGATTTAGTATGAATTATATTGTATTTCTATATACTAGTTTGAATTTTAATTCATTTCTTGTAAATTTTATTTTAAAATATCACTTTATCATATTCAAAACTATTACAAATATGTCAAAGAAGGCTAAAAAACTCAAATTTTAATCCACAAAATTAAATAAGTAATTGATCAAGCTAAAAATAATCCCTTCCACATTAAAATCAGCAAGCAAACATCATTTTTAATTAACAATCAACACTTTAATTCAAAACAAAGAGTAGAACAACTCATTTAAGATTATTTGCATCTATATACATTCCTTCTTCTTTTTTATACAAGATTTAAATTGTAAAAGGGAAAATAATCATACTGTGTCACTTATTAGCATTTCATTCTAGTAAAATATTTACATTAAAATATTTGAAAGGGAAAAATTAAAAAAGAAAGAAAAAGAAATTAGTTAGCTTCAAATGTTACATGCATGTTAGATTAAGTTTCCCAAACACAAAAGCATAAAGAAAAGTAAAGATTGTCTTAGCTTTTATTTGCATGGGCATAGAAGTTATTTCTTCTTAGAATCCATTGTCACATTCATATTAAGAGGGTAAAATCCATTGTTTTCAAAAAAAAATCCTACTTTTCCCTTCCATGTGTTAACTTAATTAGCAAGTTTTGGTTTTAGAAAAACTTCAAAAATAAAAAGATAAAACATTAGGACTATTTGTATTTAAACTAGAAAGCTCCCAAACTTAGCTTTCATCACACAATTAAACAATTCAACTCAAAATAAAAATAAATCGACAATTTTTTAACAAATCCAAGTTCACTTGAATATTCAAATTATTTGATGAAATTTTATTCATTTATTCTTCAATCCCATATACATGAGCATTTTAATCACCAAGAGTGAGAATAGAGTAGGTTGAGGAAACTCTAAGTGAATTGAGAGAACAAATATTAATTCTCATTATATAGAAGATTGATCAAGAAATTGCCTTTGAAATTTATAGACAAGAAAATGAATGTAGAATAGCGATTGAATAAGGGATTCAAGAAGCCCTTTTAGAGCTAGCAATTGTCTATGAAAAAAACTCTCACTTGTTAAGGATTTTAGAACACAAAAATAGAAGTCACAACACTTAAAGATACCTACAAATCAATAGCTCTACCATTTGCATGGAACCTTTTCCTCTTGAAGGGATAAATCCCACATGAATCTAGTTATCATCCCTCAAATAAATATTATTGTCACATTCAAGATGCTCCTTACTCGTGAAAAGGGTAGTCATCGAGATACTCCTCTACTACATTTACTTTCGCTACATGATCATGAGTAATTTATTAACACACAAGCCACATATGTATAATGCATGTGCCCCCATTTTTTATGCAAACATGGTAGTGGTGAGTCAAATTTGGAGAGTACAACTACTATAAGCCTCTTTCTATGCCAAGTTTTTTTCCTGCTATTGATGCAAATGCTATAATTCACACATAAAAGTTGTCAACGTGTGTCATAGTTTGTAATTTTGATGTATAGGATGGGACAAAAACCACAAATCAACCTTGCTCCAACTCTTAACCTTTTAAATATTCATGTTTATGATTGCTATGGCTATTTATGCAACACATTTAAGAAATGTATTGACGAATTTAGTAATGATTGACAAGAAAGAACTAGTTGATAACAACAAAGATGTTCTTAAAAGAGGTGCTTTACTAGGTCTCATTGTTTGTTTATCATTAGTGTCAAAATTCTTGAATTACAATAGTTTGAATTCTTGTAGATTTTTTAACGAAGTTATTTTTTTCATTAACAATAGAAAAATAAGAGACCTGTAAGTATTTTGTATATGACATTAAGATGCTCAAATAATTGGGCATATGATGGTGGTGTGTCATGATAGATCAAGTATGTGGAGTCCAATAATAATAGTAAAACATTCACTAACTATACCTATATCTATTAATAGAAATGCAATAATGATGTTTGTAATATATTGTGTGTATTAAGGAAATGAAATTTTGTGGTTTTGAGTGTTTTATCCCTTAGCAATAGAAGGGTGTTAGATTGCACTGTAGTTCCCTAGAAGGCTTAGAATGTAGAGCTTTTACTTTTAAGTTAAGAAACACATGATGTAAGAGTAGCGAATTCTGAAAGTGTTGGCCATTTGTATAAAGTGCCAAATTTTATTCCTACCTACCCAAGAACCCAACATAGATACCAAACAAAGGTGAACAATGACTAGATCAATGATGCTAAGAAATTAAAGTAGAGACATGTCAATGATCACAAATGAAGTGAAACTTAGCTAATTTCATGGTACATGTGTTGCCTTGCAAGTAATTAGGTACTCCACTTTTCAACAAATTGGTGACCAGTAATCATTGGAGGGTCAACTATATATATTGCATATGTAGCAACCTCACAAGAAGGGATAAGGCTAGTTTAGATATAAAAGAGGAGATGCTAATGGGATGATACCAAAAATTTTATGTATGCAATGATGAAATTTTTGCCAAGATTAATTTATATAATATTATTTAGGCATACGAAAAGTTCTATTAAATATGTTTCATATTTAGCTTGTATATGGCTTTTCTTTCATTTGTGCATGTTTTCTCTTAATAAATGAAATGGTCTAGTGTTGTGTGTGTGTTTAGGTGAAAGTTGTTTGACCTATTCATTTAATATCTAGGACACTAAAAATGAGTGGTAGAGAGTTCACAAGTGCTTGGTTTCTATTTTATATCCTCCAATATTTATGTAGAAACCTACATTAATGAGGACGAAATGCTCCATATTGACCAACCTTGAATCTATCCTCAAATTTGATATTGAGCACAACAAGCCTTTTTCCAAATCAATTTTCTTTCATCAAAAAATCCACCGCTTCACTCTCTAAAGAGCAAAATAAATATTAATGAGTGAAATGGGTCTTTTATGTTTGAAGTTGAGTTTATGTTAGACTGAGGGTGTGTTAAAATATGGGTTATTTGATTAGACTTTTTGGGGTCAATTTTTTCATGTTTCCCTTTATTTTAGTTGTCATATGATGTACAATACATATTTGAATTCAACCCACATATATATACAACGAAATTGAATATTAAAAATTTACAAGAGTGCAACTTGTGTTCAAAGTCTAGACCTATACTCTTATCCAACAACTTGTGATGTTGTCATAGTAGAAGTTCAATTTGACTCATCAAGAGTAAGAGTATTTTTTAACAATGTTTTCATCCAAATAATAAATATTCGATAGTATCTATCAAATTTAAAACTATTAGAATTATGTAATAAATAAGAGACAAAACCATCTCTTGAATATAGTTTGGCTCAACTAAATTTATTTATTGTTGTTGTATGTGTTCTCGTAAATTAAAAACTCTTATTATAAAGGCACACTCTCTTTAAGTTATCCACAACAAATATTATGAATTAAGCATGTGTTTAAGAAAACTTAAAGAGTTTTAAATTAAGAAATAATCAAAGGGGTGGTTGAGCATACTTGATGAGAGTGATGGTATGTTACTTGATTATACCATCCACCAAGGTTTGCAATAAACAAGGTATGAGGCGGGGATCACGATTTAGACAACTTTGGCAAAATCAATAGATGATTTAGGCTAGTTGAAGAGGTTTCAGCCTAAAGCTTGTGTTCCCATATCAAAAAATAGATGCCCCTCATCCTTGATTATTAGCTGAATGGGTTTCAGCCTAAAGTTCATATTCCCATATCAAAACAATAGATACCCCTCATCCTTGATTATTAGCTGAACGGGTTTCAGCCTAAAGTTCGTATTCCCATATCAAAATAATAGATACCCCTCATCCTTGGTAATTAGCTGGATAGGTTTCAGCCTAAAGTTCATATTCCCATATCAAAAAATGGATACCCCTCATTCTCGATTCTTAATTGAAGAGATTTCAACCTCAAGCTCATATTCATGTATCGAAGACTGGATAACCTCATCCATACTTCTTCTGCTAAAAGCTCATAGATTTAATATCAAATCCAAAAAAAACTGCTTCCACATCTTACGTAGATTGCTTTGTCAAACCAGTTCCAACCTGGTTCCAATAAAATCCAGCTTCTCAAACAATCCATCCAAACTGATAATTTCTGAGCTTTTAAAACTAGAATGATGCAGGAAGCCATGATTGTTTAGGGGACAAAGAAAGCATTAAAGCTGATTTATTTATTAAAGCACAATTCTATTCCGATCACTTTGGCCTTTGGAATCCCCTGTTCGTCGTGTTTGATGGCCGGTAAATTTTATGCCCAAATGTCTGCTCTCAGGATTAGATGCACAGAAAGATTGTCGGCATAAGCTGACAAATCTTCTTTATTTTACACTCCGGACAAACGCGGCAAACCGAATCCTTATCTTTTTTTGCTTTGGAACCACACCGGCCAACAATCGGAAGCCCAAATAACACTAGAGGTCAGTGATAAGAAAAGAGAGGCCCTAATTCAGAATAATGACATTCATTAAAAATTATGCCTGGAGGCCCTACACTCCCTGCTTTGCAACCACTCCAATTCATTACTCCCCCCCTACAAAACCAACAATCCGCTTTACCCATTCCGCCACTCTGCCTAGATCTCGCCTCTGACAGAACAGCCCAATCTGTCCTAAATTCTGTAAAATTCTTGGGTTCAGATGGAGTATTTCATATCATTCACAAAGATTTTAGCTATTTGATACAGAAGTATGAATCTTTAGACTAAAACTTCTCACAAATGTACGAATCTTCAGGCTGAGATCTCTTCAACATAAGCTGATCAATCCTTGGGTTTCATTTCAAGCTCCTTACAGAGATGAAATTCTGTAGAAGAACAGGATACATATAAGCCCTAAATTACAAGAGTGTAATAAGCATGGTCCCAGAAGTGGGATTTTCGGGTGCTTTCATTCCGCCGCCGCCTGCGCCTACTCATATGAGCGACAGTGCATTCGATTCCAATTTAGTGGTGATTCTGTCGGCTCTGCTTCTGGCTCTGATCTGCGCACTGGGGATCAACTCTGTTTTGAGATGCGCCCATGCGTGCAGAGGGCGAATGGTTCTGGAATCGGCCAATGAGGCGGCAGTCCGCATGGCCAATACGGGGCTGAGCAGTAAGGCCATCAGGAAGCTGCCCACCACCGTCTACAGCTGCTCCGCCTCCGCTGCTCCTGCTGAGGTCATCAGGGAATGCCCAATCTGCTTGTCGGAATTTTGCCCTGGGGAAGAGCTCAGAGTGTTGCCCAAGTGCAGCCATCAGTTCCATGTAGGATGCCTCGACCCGTGGCTGAGTTCTCATTCGTCTTGTCCCACCTGTCGACAGGTTCTGCTGGATGGCTCCTCGCCCTCCCTTCGTGTGCACATTGTTGTTGATCGGGATCAGGTGCCTGTGAACTCTCATTCCATTCCTTCGCAGTAATTTTGGATTGGCTTAGCAGAGATATGGGCTCAGTAATATATAGAAATTATATTTCATTCCCTTAGGATAGATTTCGACTTCTTAGAAATCCTGATCACACACTGTGTTTCCTTACTACTTTGTATAATTACCACTGTTACTTGTGGGAATTGATGTAAATAAAAGAATTTTCAGATGAGAAGTTATAAGTTTCTTTCTATGTGATCTACCACTAGATTGGAGAGTTTCTTCCTTTCATCTACAGATGGCCTTTCTTATTGATTCAATGGTTCAATGATCAAGATTGTTGTTATGAAAGGATGCTATCGTGCTTCCTTGCAAATGTTGTAAAAGTGATTTTTTTTTTAGTAATGATTTAGTGCATTAAAAAGGAATTGTGTTAGTATGTTTTATTGTGGATGAGAATGTATTTTTGAGTTTTTATCATGTTCAATCTAATGTGATCGAAATGTATGATTGGAATATGTGATGTGTTATGAACATTTTCTGAATATTTGTGTATGTCTTTAACTGTGTGAATTGAGTATTAAGTTTTTGCAATGATTATATTGTTTTTTAAAAGATAAGCAACATTTACAGGGTGTTGTACCCTTTATACACAGAGCCCAAAGGGCCAAAAAAGAGCTAGTTCAAAACAAGAATGAACTAGGAGAGGACAAACCAAACACAGAACAACTGACAAACAGTCGTTAAACCACAGATTAAGACAAAATTCCAGAATCTGAGTGGACTAAATTGACACCCTTGACCCTAGGTCGCGAAGAAGCGACAAATCGAGGGAGTCCCTTCTTCTTCCTCAACACCAAAGACCAGGAAGACTCAATCTCCAAGTCCACCGAGCAAGATGAGAGGAGCGGATCCTCAGAAGCCCTCAAGGACAAAGAGCCATCACAACACGAGGGAGACAGTTGCACAGGGGAGGAGACAGGAATTGTCAAAGGACCAGCAGAAGCATTTGATGAAGTTCGGTCAGGCACAGTCTTAACAGCGTCAGCAGATCGATCCAAAAGTGGTTCCTCGATAGGGAGATCCGGATGAGGAGCAGAAACAAGTTCTTGAGTAGGCACAATAGGGTCAACCTCCTTAGAAGAAACATCTGAAGGAGAACCCACCGTGAGGTGGTCCAAGAGAGCATCCTTCCACCAAGTCGCAGCACCCTTGCGGCGGGCATGAGGACAGGCAGAGGCCAAATGACCCACCGAAAAGCATCTCCTACATCGAAAGGGGAGACCCTCATAGTCCAAGAGTTGCTTCCAAGGTTTGTCCTCCACCAGCAAAACGACATCCCCATGGAGAGGTTTGGAGATGTCCAAATCAACTAACAACTGAGCTACCGTAGTATGCCCAAACTCCCTAGTTGTAGAGTCCACCATTAAGAAGTGACCAATGGTGTTGCCAATGGCTTCGAAACATGCTTCTTCCCAAAATTGGAGAGAAAGATTTGGCAGACGGACCCAAACAGGTCTGGTGTTCAATGGCTTCGTAAGGAGGTTGAGAGAACGAGACTAGGGCCTGATGGACAAAGAATGAATACCCCACATCCACCCCCTCTCCAGAACATTGTTTCGCTCCAGTGGGGAGGCAAAGGTAGCAATAAAGAAACCCCTAGTGCTAGGGTAGAGCTCGATCTCCCCATTGACCAATGGCTTCCAGGAAACCGACACCCAGTCGTGGAGATCTGGGAGGGGGGGCCATAGGCCATTGAATCTGCAGACCATGCCCATTTTCAAATAATATTCCTCATTTTCAACAACCTCTGGACCACAAACTACCATAGGGGAATCCCGGGCACAGGGCAGAGACCGACGAACCTGAGCAGGAAGCTGAGCACCCACCTTAGCAGCATCAGAGAAGGACCTAACCTTTCCCAAAGAACCCCCAACAATAGGTGGGACATCCATCCGAGAAGCAGGAACAGAGCTCGCAATCCAGCCAGCATGCCTAGCCAGGAGTCCACAGGCCACAACAGTCGCATACCCCTTCGCAGACACATCCATAAGAGGCACGGAGGCAACAAGCAAAGGCCCTAAAACCTTCCTGCACGCGCATGTCATTGGGGCAGTGTTTGGAGGAACATCGGAGCCCCCAACGGGAGGGCCCCCACAGGACAGACCAGCGAGAAGAACCGGATCCGTGCCCAAAGCACGCCCACCATCACCAGTCGCGGGGGATTGCAGACATTTGAAGTTGTCACTTGGAGCCGTTGCAGCCAAATCGCTTGGAGCCGTTGCAACCATTTTTTCGTTTTTCTTTTATAGATTGTTAACCTTACCTTCACAATGACTATATTTTTACAAGTATGGTGGAGTTGTAATTATTTCTTTGATTACTTGTCTACCTTGAGTTACCTCAAGGTTGATAACCTCAACATTTGTGGAATTAGGTAGGGTAGTGGAAACTTAGGGAGCTTATGATTCCATGTTGCTATTTTAGCCAAGTGAACTCTTGGCAACTATACCTCTCTAGAATATAAAATCCTACCTCCCTTTTGATGGTAGACAATTAAGTTGGTTCAGAGTGCTAGTGTATCTTGACTTGTTATTCCTAATGGTGTCGCTTGCAACCTAACATATGATTTTGGTTCTAGTTATGGATATGGGTGTGAATGCCAACTCTTGGATTTGATACTTGACGTTGGATGTTGGTGGTAGCTTTGGGCTTCATTATGTATTATGAGTATAGGATTTATCTTGACTCTCTCATGATTTATAAATTGCTATGTAGAGGATGTATTATACTAGCATTAGCATTAAGATAGTTGAAAGTGTTGGCATTTGAAATCTTGGTAGTATGACAAGATACAATTTCTTCTAAAAATGATGTAAGAAAATTGGTTTACACTATGTGATGGCAAGTGGAACTATGAGCTAATGTTTGAGTATGAATAATAGTGTTAAATATTCAAATGTTTAGTTCAATATGAGTATACTTTGTGAATAAGTGTTGAAGAGTCTACTTTGTACGATTTTAAATGTATAGATAGAGATGTTTATCTTGTCATATGAAATTTTAGCTATGGGTAACCTCTTCTATGTTACATCTATTTCATGCGTATTGAAATAATTTATGATTCATTTATGTGGTAGTATGGGCTGACATGGTTCTTGTTAAACTATCTTATGTAAGTGCTTCTTGTGGTGTTTCAAACTTTTGGCTTCTTGTCTATGCTATTGATTTCCTTGCATGGTGTGTAGTAAGGTTTGGTGTTGTGCTCTCATTCTACCCTTGATGACTTCTAGAAGTAAGTCCAATTTGAGGCAAGGGAGTGTAAGGCCCACTTGTTTCATGAATATTTCCTTACTCTAGTTTACTATGATCCTTATGGTGTAACATGTATGATTTATTTTGATATATACTATCTATGTAGATATATCAATGGATAATTACTATATGAATTGTTTATTCTAATGCCCCAAGCCACACACCCAAGACATTAGCCAATTGAATCAATTTTTTTTATTTTTCTTGAAGAATAACATAAGAAAAACTCTTAACAATTAAGATACAATATTAACATGTGGCACTAGACACCAATGCACACACAAATGGAATGTCAAGCACAATGACACACAATGCATAACAAGTTTGTTGTGATGGTGCTTCACATCACACACAATACAAGAAATCACTATTTCTCCAAGAAAGGTGGCACAAGTGGAAGAATTACCAATCATGGAATGAAACTAACATGATGAACCTATGAGATGGTGAAACCACACCATAACAACAATCAATTCCTAACCCAATGATTGTGTTCCCTTGCAAAATCAAAATGAGGCTAGGATGAGAGAACCATATACCTCAAATCCATTCCCTAAACTCTCTTGATAGCAATCACAACACTAAGATAAATGTATGTGAATGGTGGAACAACTAGGAGATATCGCATCTCAACTAGATGATCAACAACCATTTCCCTTGACATAAGACTCACTTATTAATGAAAGGAATCAAGGTACATGGAAACAGTTCCTACACTAACATTTTTTTGTGGTAATATATATTCTAGCACCTTAGGGAAACCCCCCTTGGTCTTGTAGAGTCAAAAGCGAAGGAGGTCTTACCCATCTCAACAATTGGTCCTAATTGCCCAACTTGAATATAGGTTTTTGGTAATCTTGTTAGGTTTGGCATCCTTAACACTTGGGGAGATTATCAGATTCTAAGGATTTGGGATCTATAAATCATATCACCAACAAAAGGAATACCATAAAAGATGAATATTCACATATTTTTGCTTCAATATTTAGCCTTAAATCACCTAGCCACAATCAATAGAGGAAAACTTAGTAAGCCCTACAAATATCAAGAGAAACCCCTAGCTTGGAAGACTATATTGTTGTGTTCAAAATAAAAGGGATTGTCGTTTTTATTTTAGGCTCAACTCTATTTTACCATTTGCATCCAAGTTAGGGAAACACAAGGTTATTTTTTACATGAATTTTTTTATCTAAACAAAGTTTACTTAGACTATCATTTGAGTGTCATGTGTCCCTAGGCTTGAGCAACTAGGTGTAAAAGTGCCCAAAATTAAATTTTGACCTAACATTTTTAGGGTAGATTTTATGTTTGAAATAAAAATATGGGGGTCATCATGAATTATTCCAATATTGCAAATAAGGATAAAAATCAAGGCACATGAACCTAGAATACAACTAGGTTGATGAGCACTATACTAAGTGCAAAAACATATGGTCGAGATTTCAAAGTAGGAAATTTGTAACTTTATAGTTATGGATTGTATGTATATAATTAGCTCAAAAAAAAAATTTCTATTTTATATTTTATAGATTTAATCGAGACTCCTCCCCATATATGGGAAGGAGTATATATTAGTATTGTTGTTGTGATTTATTCATATATACCTTTGGCACGAGTATGATTACATTATGTATCAATAATTATAAATGTATTGTCTTTAAGTAATAATGAATGATTGTCCTTCATTTATCATCTATTACTTCGCCTTTTTCACAAGTCGATGCAAGAACTCTAATCTAAGGACATGCCCCTCCTAATGGGGTTGAGAATCAAAGGTCCATTAAGATGGACTACCAATTTGTCATAAGTGTGTTTATTATTTTATGTCATTTTGGAATACTATTTTTTATAGGTAAATGAGAGATAAGGACCCTCTCCCTTTTATTAAATATTAAATGATTTTACAAAAGATTCAAACCCAAAATGTGTTTAGAAAAAGATAAAAAATGATGCAATCATGACTATGATTGATAATCCTAAACACATGATGGTGGGACGTGCCAAAAACTACATTAACTTTGAAATTTCCCTCCCAATTTTGACATGGGAGTGAAGGATAATTTGATGTGGTCCTAAATAATTTCTAAATGGAGCTCTCTTTCACCTCTACAAGGTAATCCAACAATCATTTTAATTCCCATCCTCATTGATTAATGGACGAGCAATATCACTCGATTGATGTGGCCAACATTCTTTATCCTCACACTACTAGGGAAGAAGTTGAGTCACCTAAATTTAAGAAAGATACCTCTACTTTATTACGAGTTTAAGGAGAGCTCAGAGTTATTTTTGTGACAAAAATAGAGAAATGATGGGGAAGAGAATCTTTCCACAATGAGACATGACCACATAATTTATGTTTTTTATTAGGGAAATATATAGCAACATGGCTCATGTCATAATGTTTACAACAACAAAAAGGCGGTCCTTCATAGTCCAAAATTTTAATCCAAGAGTAATTTGTAACTTTCAAAGTAATTTTTGCAGGTAAATCCTTTGATATGTCTAAATCAGCCAAAATGTGAGTGAAAGTATTATGGGTGAACATTACTGTAATCTTATTAGTAGCTAGAAAATTACCTAAAGAGTTGTCAATGGATTTAAAGCATGACACAATCCAAAGCTAGAGCGATAGATTTGGAAGATAGACCCATGTCAAAATGAAAATGAAGGATTCTATGGATGGATTGAAGTTAGGATGCCATGGTTTTAACATAAGGAATTTTATCCCCAAATCCAAGAATGGTTGCAAAGAATTGAATTATGATCTTTGATCAAGTTAAAAGCTACAATGAAAAAACCTAAGTGCAAGGGTAGATTTCTAAACTAGCAGTCATGAGAGGGTGCCAACTATCATAAATATATTTAGTAAGCTCTAGAAGGCTCATTCAATTATGATTAAAATAAACAATTAAACCATGAGAAGCAAATAAGTGTTCATCTTCTATCACCTAAGAACTAAATTCAAAAATTGGGGAATGTTTGGCATGTGATATGGGTTAGTGTGTTCCCAAGCTTGGAACCTAAGAACCCATGAGACTTGGATTAGACTTGTTGTTACATGAAGAGGATGCCTTACCAGATGAAATGTCATGTAGAAAGGAAGGATTATTCAAAATAGAATCCCCCCATAAAGATCGTGGTAGCAAAGGAGGACTTGAAAGGATATAATTTATGTAGCTCATTGTATCAATCACATCCCACAACAAGAGCTCACATATTTTTGTTACCCAAATCAGAAGCAGCTAGGATTTCATTGGAGTGGTTGAAAGTCAAGAGTATCATCCACATATCCTCAAGGGTCATTTTGAATACTATTATTAGTTACAAAATGTTGGCATAATATTTAATGTTTAATTTATATCAAAAATCCAAGATACAATCTAGCCTTGAGCAAAGGAGGTTAGTTTAGCACAAGAGGATTGATAATTATGAGGTCAAAGCATCATCTTTTATTCAAGCAAAGAGAGGCCAAATATTTATAATTAGTTCATAGTTTATACAATGACATTTTGTTATATACATTAAGGCATAATAGGCCTCATGACATTATATTCATGTTTATTACAATGTATTCCTATATGGAATTGCATTTATAATTTTCATTATAGCCTATATTAGAATTTTGATGAAATTTTAAATTCCTTTGTAGCTTTATCAAGATTAGCATATAAAAACATTTTGTATGTCTCCATGGATTTTATTTGATCATCATTGTTTGAAGCATATAATGTTTTATGTGTGTTATTTTTAAATGTTTTCACCTTCCAATATATGTTTGTAAATGATTTGTTCATAGGTTTTTATTTAAGAATATTGAGCCTTACAAGCCTAAAAAATTTCAATAGATCTATAATGTTTATCTAGAAGAGATTTATTGATAATAACACCTTATGCTTAATATATTTGTACATAAGGATCTTCATTATGTTTTTTCTACTATTTGGTAGGAATTGTCCATCTAAAATCAACAATCAAAAACATGCTTGAATGTTTTTTAGCTTTGGTGGATAGCTTTCATATCATTTTTAGACTTATTTAGATTCTCAAACAATATAATTGAGAACTAAGGATAACTAATTAGAAGAATTATATTAAGTGGTATTCTCGAGAAAATAAAAAACCATCAAGTTGGTGTCAGTGCACATATTCTTCCAATAGTGGATTGTGCAATTTAAGGGCCTCGAGAGTGTAATTTTATAAATATTTCATTATGGCACCATATTGATAACATCAACCCATCCAATTATTCTACTTAACATTCTATTAGGCCTCATTCCACCACCCATACTTCTCAAATATTTGGGTTTAGATTAGTCAAATAATGTCTCTCAAGAGCCTTAAGACAAAAATGTGAACTTTGGCATGATGGTTCTCTAAATCTATGGGAAGAATGAACATCGTGTTTGTTTCTATAGTTTGAATTTGGGTCCATCTATAAAAATTTCACAATGTTTCCAAATCAATGTAGTTGGTTCATAATGGAAATGAACAAAATGTTGCAAAAACATTTGTTTGGGGCAATGTTAAGCTATCAAGAATGTAATTTTATAAATCACATATTATTGGCAGGAACTAACAATGCTAGTTCAGGTTCAACTGAGCTTATTAATGGTAAATGAAGCCTCATTTTTCTACCCATGCCTCCTAAATCTTATAGGCTATATCAATTTGGCAATATCCCTTAAGAGCCTTGAGACCAAAAAGTTTCAAATTTTGGTGAGATGATTCTATCAATTGGTGGAAAGTATAAACTACATGTATATTTATATAATTGGATGTTGGATCTATCTATAAAATCTTCTCATGGAATTTTCCAACTCATGATAATTTTCTTGCAATGGAAATGAATGGAATGTTGCAAGAAGTGTTAGTTTATTGAAGTGTAAGGCCATCAAGAGTTCTATTTTTCAATTCATGCCACAACATCAACACTGATTTGTCTAGGTGTCTTAGTTAACGCCAAATAATGTTTTATTTTTTTGCACACTCCTAATAAATCTTTTGAGCCACATTGTTAAAAAAATGTCTCTAAAGAGCCTTGAGATAAAAAAAAAAGTGTCAAAATTTGGAAAAATATTTTTATCAATTTGTAGCAAGTACAAACATCACATCTATTGGACTACAATTGGCATTAGGCCCATCTACAAATTTTGTCATTTTTTCTAACACAAGACAATTTTCTTATGGTGGCAACAAATAAAATGTTACAAAAAGTATCAATTTGATGCATTTTTTATTATTAAGAGTTAAATTTTACAAATCACACGATAGGGCATTAAACCATCATTTCCAACACATTCAAGAGGGTTGATAAAAGCCAAAGTAGGCCCCATTTTCTCACCCTCTTGAATATTTTAGGCTACACCAATTAGAAAATGTCTCTTAAGAGCCTTGAGACAAGAAAAAAGTATCAAACTTTAACTTGATGATACTCTCAATCCATGATAACAACATGAATGACCTATCTTTCCTACAATTGGTCATTGGTTCCATCTAAAAAATCATATCACCCTTTTTCATCTTCAAATAGTTTCAAATGACCTTTCTAATCCTCTTAAGGTCTTATGGGGAAGGAGATTATCGAGATGTAATGAGTCACTCAATTCAAGCAAAGTCTTTAATTATTCCAAACATACTTTTGTGGCATTGATCTGTAAGAATCCTGACCTAACCTCCTTTATGTATTTTAGGTTAATTAGTTTATACAAGACCATTAATAAATCATATTTAAGGCTATTGTTGAGAGGTTAAAAGAGTGTCTCTTAAATATCATTTCCCCCAAAACAAGGGGGCTTTATTAAGGGCAAGAAGATTTTGGATGGTATTATTATCATTTGTGAGATCCTCCACTCCCTAAATAATTGTAAGAATAAGGGTATGATCATTAAGTCAAGGATACTTCTAAAGATTATGATCATTGTATTAGAAAAAAAATTGATGTGGTTCTAGGTTTCTTTTTTTTTACTTCTCAACATAGTGGATTAATGAGGTTTTAAGCTTAATGATTAGTGCTTGGTTTTTTAATCTAGTTAATGGTAGCCCACTAGTTTTTAGACATTCTAGGGGTATTTGTCAAGTGTGACCACCTATCCTAATTAGTTGATGGTTTGATTTTGATTGTTAAGCACTACAACAATATATTGGCAATGGTGTTTAAAGTGGTGTAAACCTAACACAAAAATACAGAACTAACACAAAAATACAAAACACATTTTTATCCCTTATAATTACATTATAGTTAAGAATAAAACTATGATATAATAGATATTTAAAGACCTTTAAATTTGTATAGTAATTTTAATATAATCTGTTTTATTCTTCACTTTATTTTTCTTTACTAAAAATAAAAAAATATTTTATCAATGTTAATTTGTTCTTACTAAAAATCAAGTATTTGTACCTACTTTTTATAATGTAAATTAATTGATCCAATAAGATTTAATTACCAATAAAAAATTTGTTAACGAAATAATTGGTAAAATTATTCTTGATCTCTACTCAATCATTTCAACTTCTAAAGTAATTAATTTTTAAATTCTCATCAACCACTTGGTTGGTTTGACTACACTAAAAAAAATAGAATTTATATTGTTTTCGCCCTTCTTTCATAAGACTACTCATCAACATGGAAAAATTTATACCACCAACACTACTTTACAGTAGATTGCACCCCTAGTAAACTCTTCATACACCTAGTATAGAATTTGACTACACTAAAAAAAAATAGAATTTATATTGTTTTCGCCCTTCTTTCATAAGACTACTCATCAACATGGAAAAATTTATACCACCAACACTACTTTACAGTAGATTCCACCCCTAGTACACCTGAGTTGGCCTAATGGTGGAGAACTTGTATTCTTGAAAGAGAGGTCACAAGTTCAAATCCTGCAGGGGGTAAGGTATGAACACCTCGTATTGTGGAGCACGAGTTAGGTGCCTCCCTCATATTGGGAGTACGAGGAGTCCCATATACTGCAAGCCATCTGTAGACCCAAAAACAGACCCCCTGGTATTGTGGACTATAAAAGGACCTTTCCTTTCCTTTCCTTTTTCGTGAACCAAACAATTCTTGCAATTATTCTTAATCTCCAGTTGATTATTTCAATATTTTATTTTATTTTAAATTTGTCAAACTTCTCTATATTTAAAAGAATTTAGAATTAGTTGCTTTCACCCTTCTTCATAAGACTATTCATCGACATGAAAAATTTATACTACCCCTACAACCTATACCATTAACTCTCTTTGTTACTACAAGGGAGACCAATAGACGAAGAGTATAGTTCTCGAAGTTCCTTCCTCTCCGACTTAAAATACAACAAAAAACCGAATACAAATAAATTTTTTTTGAATTGAACACTATTTTTAGATTCCACTCAATACAAATATCAAACACACTAACCACAACATATTCACAATTTACACCAAACACATCAACATCAATATTGACTTGAACTTCACACAATCTTTCTTACTTTATGAGTTTTATATATTCTTCCAACATCCTTCGTAAAGGTGTCTAAGTGTTAATTGCATGTTATTCGATGTGTAAGCCAAAATAAACTCAAAACGGTCATTACCAAACCTTCTATTTTTTTAAAATATTCCCTCGACAAAAGTGTGAAATTAAAGAAAATAGGTTACGTGGCCTCGCTTCCTACTACACAACGAGGATAAGTTTATAAAATCGGACGGTGGGCTATTGTCACTAAAGAATCTTTCTTTTTATTTAATTATTATTAAATTGATAATGATTTTAAGTTATTTTTTTAAGTTTTCAGATTATAAGTTTAAGTTGTATAATTTTATTTTTTATGAATAAAGATTGAGAGGTATCTATTTGATCAAATCACAAATCTAAGTCATATAAATAATTGACTTATTTTAATTTAAAATTAAGGATTGAGATGTGTTCATTCTACCAAATTCATTTATTTATATTAGAATCACAATCACGAACTACCAATTAAACTTATCTTTTAAATAATACTATAAATATTAAACATATAAAATTTGTACATTTATAAAGTTAAGGATGAATAATATTTTATTTCAATATTTTGTACATTTATGCAGTACTAAGGTACTGTATTTTTGAAAGATGATCATCTAATCTTCAATAATGTAAGAAGAATTTGTATTTAATTATTTTTTTATTAAAATTTATTGTTAATTATTTAAATGACATTTAATAGAAATTCAAATTATCAAAGAGGTTTAATACTTTAAATATAGATTGTTTGAAACTTTTAAAGTTTAAATAATATTTTTTTAATAAATAGATGTTATTATATTTGTAGAGTTGTAATTAAAAATAAAGTACTTTCACAAGGATCAATAATTATACAACAATTCATTTTTGTTTTAATTTTTTTTAAAGCATTTAATAAGAATTAATGAAATGCAATATTAAATTTAAAAAAAAAAGAGTTTTTAAATTTAAAAAATAAACTTGATAAAGTATGTGTTATTTGTGAATTTATACAAACCCTAGAAATATAATTAGTAGATAATTTGTCTTCTTGATTTATGTGTTCTATGAAGATGTCACAAATCAAGGAGAGATAAATTAAAATTGTGACTAAAAACAAAGTATGATATAGATAAGGCTTATTTTTAGGTTCCAAGATGGTAGGGTAGCTCAAAACTATTGGCATTAAAATATCAAGATATGGAGTTCATTTGATAGATGGTAATTGCAAATGAGCCTCCACCTCCATTTTCAGGGTGATAGATGAGTGTCAATCTTGATTTTAATATTTTGGTGTTTCATGAGTAGATCCATAGAGCATCATCAAAATGAGAAAATTTCTTAATTATAGCAATTAAACGAGTATTGATAACCCATTATAAACCTCCAATATAAATTTCATGGTTGTTGGATAAGTTTTGGGGTCATAATTGAAAAAAAAATACCTATGGATTTATCCTCATTATAAAGAAGTTCCCAAAAATTGATTTGTTGTTCAAATTTTGATTAAAAAGCGAAAATATTGATATTAATCAATGTTCCTCACAATTTTTTGTCGATTTTGTATATCATATAAGCGTGTGGTGCAAATCTCGTTGTTTTGGCCAAAATGCATTTAAATTGTCAATAAAACTACTAAAAAATTGTTCTAATATTTTATCAATGTGAAGGGATTGAAATATTTCTTATATGATATTGTGTCATAATATTTTAATGAGACTTTGCAAGGGGGATTCATCTTAATATTTGATTTTTCCACTTGAAATTTTGTAAAATTAAAAGCTCTCATAGTGCATAGTGCAACTTCCAAGTAGTTTTTCAATATTAAAATGCATTGTATGCATTCCCATAATTGCAATGGACTAATTCCACATTAGTTGTATGGTTTTTAACATAATAACCCTATAAAATTTGTTGTTTTCACATCCAAAACCTCCTAGATAACTGAAAAAACAACCCAGTGATGATTTATGGCACCATATGCAACCAAAAATGCCCAACACTTTGCAAAAATGGCCTACAATTGTTTCAAAACTCCCAACATGACCTTTGAATGTACCAACATGGCTTCCTATGATCTATAAATGTTTTAAACACTTGGCAACTTCCTTTTAACCTCTAGAAATTGTAAAATAATATGTACAATAGTTAGAATTCTCAAGCAAGTGTGAAGCTCTATGGCATGTGGAAAAAATGCCCAGCTAATGTTAAAAATGCCCTACAAAGCTCTTTCATGCTTGGTGATGATTGAAAACACCTTGCACACAATGACAATGTCTCAAATAATGATTTAAAATTCCCAGCTCAAATAGAAACACTTGTCATTGGTAAAATTGCTTTGCAAATTAGCTTGAAATGGAATACCCACTAGCCTTGAAGGTATCATTATACCTCAAAATCTAAAAATATGTGACATGAATTGAAGGAATTCACTTTGAAACACCCTTCTCAATATAAAATATCCTTACATAGAACAAAAATTTAATGGTGGGGGATGGCACTCATAATTGGTTGCAAGGATTTTTTGTGCCAAGGAACAAATGACATCTACTAGGATATAAAAATAGTTTGTGTTATATTCTCTCACTCTAGGTATAGGATGAGTTTAAAGGGAAATAAAATGTAAAAGAAAAAAGGTTGCAGGAAAATTATTTGACAAAATATCTAACTATTTGTAAATAGAACAAGACTTTTTATTCAAAATGCTTGATGTTTTCACTTTCCACTCAAAAAGTAATTGTCTAAAGTTCAAAAAAAATCACTTGCAAAGTGAAAGTGCACTTGGAAAAATATTTTTACCACAAGGTTAAAAGGTTGGAATGCAAACAAATATTTTTCAAGACCACTTCCAGTTTTCAAAAGGGGGCAAAAGAGAAGTGTTTTAAAGATACTAAGGCACATAAGTTGCAAAAATGAGAAATCAGATTGTGTCAAGTGTCAATGTTACCTTCAATTTGAGTTTTCTCTCTTCTCATATAATGCATTTTTATGTCATTT
Organism: Sequoiadendron giganteum; assembly: GCA_007115665.2. Lineage (NCBI taxonomy): Eukaryota > Viridiplantae > Streptophyta > Pinopsida > Cupressales > Cupressaceae > Sequoiadendron > Sequoiadendron giganteum. Next base: position 600,495,491 of record CM021108.1, on the reverse strand, counting down.
TGCAGAGGTTGGGAAAACAAGGGATGTAAAGATCACTTAGGTTTGTCTTAGGAGGAGCATTTTTATAGTGTCTATACAAATATATTATAATTAAGATGTTGTTTCTCATTGAGAGCATATGAATACAAGTTGATTTGTATAATTGTCTTCACTATGTAATGTAAGCAATTTATTTGAATAATTTATATTCAATGGTCGTGTATTTTTCATTATTCATTTGTGGTATTGAATTATTTTCTGAGTTAGTGTATATTCAAGGAACAGTTCAATATATTTCATAGATAATAGTTAGAATGTTTGCATTGTGGATGGATCATTAAGTAGAATTATGCATATTTAAGCCATTAGCAAGTCATATTATTGCAAGGAAATAATATTTGATTAACTTGAAATGACCATCAAAATGTTAAGTATTGTTAAAACAAATGATGCATAGAGTTGTGATTTTATAATCCCTGATAGGCATCGATCTATCTTTGCACATCCTACAACCCCCACAAACAATCTGATAATTACAGATCTCAAGCATGTGTAACTTATTCTTAATTATTTGCTTCCTTCGTACCAGGATTTCAAAAACTACAATGAATTAATTAGTTACATGCGCAAATTTACAAATCCTTGTCAATATGTATGAAGTCTCATATCTACTAGACACTATGTTTTAATTGTGTCATGTATTTTCATTTGAGTGTCACAAAGGAGAACCCACCCGTGATTTTTTTAGTGGTTAATATTCGCTAATTGGCTAATAGTTAAAATTTGGGAATCCAAAATTGGCTAATAGTACGAGCTATAACATGACTTGAATCGCCACATTTTTATAAAATTTTATTATAGACTTATTTAAATTGCCAAAAAAATTATTTTATTAAAAAATTGAACTCCAAAATTCACATGATTAGATTAGATTCGCCTAAATTTTATAAATTATAGTAGAAATCTATATTAATTTTCCAATAGTATATCATAATTATTAGTTTCTTTAGGAACAAATTTCTAATCTTTAGTTTCTACCATTGATTTACAATATAATCTAATGGCCCTTGTTGTATGCCACAAGGTTTGTAATACTCATGGGGCCCACAATTTCAGGTCTAATGAGAATTATAAATCATGGGTACATTTTACCTCGCATAGTACAAGGGTTGTTAGATCAATTATCCAAAAGCAATTTTAAGCCCCATGAGAATTACAGATCATGGGTACATTTTACCTTGCACAATACAATGAGGGCTATTATATTATATTATATTTTAAAATAATGGTGGCAAGTAAATATTATAGTCTATCCATTAAACCCATCGGTAATTTCCACCCATGGCCCCTACTTTTCCATGATAATTATTTTTAGATTGGATGGATTTATCATCATAATTAATGCATTTTCCTATTATTTTTCAAGATTCGCCAAAATTTTCTACAAAATTTTAGTGATGTAAAAAAATCGTCAATAAAATTAATATTATTTTCGAAAAAAAGGAAAGATTCGCCGATAGAAATTAATATTTTTTCCTAAAAATTTGAAAGATTCGCCAAGATTTTATATCTTTATTTTTAGGGGATTTTCTTAAAGTTATCACTGGAACCCACCTTGGTAGTGTAGAGCCTAAAGTGTAGGGAAGAACATTGTGAAACATGTCTTATGTTCATTGACCAACCTTTAAATGTCTTTGAGTATAAGGTTTGGAAAATATTTATAAGTCATTGAAATATAGGTTGGGGAACCAACAAATATGAATTTTGATTGAAAACTTAATCATCATAACTGAACATGAATAGAGAATTCATATTTAAGTTGCACTTACCTGTGTAGTTGATTTATGTGAATGGAAGATGTTATGAAAAGTGTCCCCAAGAAGAGCAAGTATGAGAATATAAAATTAATAAAAATAAACAACACCTTGCCTCCAAATGGCAAGAACATTGTGAAAGCATGGAAGAAAAACATGTAATAAAAAGCATATGATAGACATGATAAAGAAAGTATACAAGAAGATTAGTGAGATTTGGTTGTAATGTTTCCTTGTTACTAGAGGCAAAAGACGTGTTACAATAATGCATGTGTCATCATAGGACAAACCTCTATGATTGAACATGATATGAAGGTGGTGATGTATGATCACAAATTGTTTCCTTTTTAATATTGGGTTGTATATAAAAATGGTATTTTTGATGTTGTCACTTTTTATCATGCCCTTGTTTTTTAAATTATTATGGGTTGCCATATAAATGCCATGGTCATGGGAATATATATCTAAAAATATAACTCTTATAAGTATTGGCTCATCTTGACTCTCTTTACATAATTTTGTAAATAATACTTGATGTTCGTTGGAGTGCTCAACTCAACCATTATACCACTACTTGGCATGCCATTAATGCTCATTTATACACAAAACTTACCTTTGTTGTCATTATGTTTAATTTCTCCATGTGTGATGTTGACATTAGATGTGCTAGCTATATACTTAAACTCCAATAGTGAATCCAATATGTTCCTTTTGTTCTTAGGTTCAAGATGATCCTCATTTACTTCACTTCTACTTTATATATGTTGAGGTGCTATAAGTTATTTTCCTTGTCATTAATATCCTCTACTTGAATTTTCTTGTTGTCAATAAGATTTTGTATTTTATGTTTTACTATAATGCATGTTCTCATAGTATTTCCATGTATAATTTAAAGATAACATTATGTCACTTTTAGGGGGATACCTCCAATAGTCTTCAAGAAGAACACACTATTTCATAGGATGATAATAACTAACCTCTACCTCTATATATATCATAATTATGCCTTGGATGCCATCCAAATTGGCTTAAATACTTATATAATACTATATTAATGATTATATAACTTATTTTAGAGTTAAGGTAGCCACAATCTAACTACTCATAACCCTATACACCTATAAGCTTAAGGGCATAGTAGTTTTGGGATACATTTAGATCTATTAATAATCTTATTAGGAGGTAAGGTGATTAGATATTGTAAGTTTTTGTGGTACCATGTGAGGAGGAATCTCCAACCGTGTAAACTTTTTCATCTCCTTTGATTTTAATTGATTCGTTTTGTCATGAAAAGTAGTGATAGTATGAAAAAATATCATTGTAGTCTCATGTTGGCTAGTGGGATATGTATATTTGAATTAAATAATAATCATGTTATTAGAATTATTGGTCCTTAGTCTTTAGAGTCCTTATTTTATTTACGTATGGATTTTCTCATTTAAGAAGATTTTATTCTTGGGTAGAGGGTTAGGATTTTTATTAATTTGTATTATCCTACATATCATTTGTTTTGTGGCTAAATATTCCTTTAAGTGTAACTCCTTTCTTAAGTGTCACTGTACTTACAAGGAATATTGGAGTATAACCCATTTCTTAGTTGTCAATATATTCTTTGCAAGTTATATTAGATGTAATTTCTTTGTTGTGTACATGTGTGTTATCACTTATTTTCATGAGGAATAGGACACATAGGTACACACATGCAATATAAAAAAATATAGAAGATTGGAGTTACATGCATAACTCCTTTTTTCAGCTCTATAAAATAAATATTCTCCTTCGCTTTCTTTAAGTGTTGTACTTAGTTATCTTGTTATTTTGAAATATTTATTTTTTTAGTAGAGAGATTGAGACTATTGAAATATTTCAATGTGTTATAATTTTAATAATAAACATGGGGTCTTCTTCCATTAGGTAATTTCCCCTTTAAAAATGTTGTCTCAAATTTATTATGGAATTATCTTTCATTTTGTTAATTTATTTTGTGTTGGTTATTACTCAATTTTTAGTTGTTGATCAAGTGGATTAATATTTTTCTAACATTGCCTACTATGGTTTTCAAAAAATGATCCATTATTTTATTTTGTTAATTTATTTTGTGCCGCTTATGATTCAGTGTTTATTTGTTGATCTTGGATTAACATTTTTCTAACATAGCATAATATGAAGATATATAGCATCCCGTAAGAGACCCATTATGGGAATCTAAAAATATTGTATTATTTTGTAGCATAGATGAGCCCATAAGATCTTTTAGGAATTACCACTAGACATTGAGAGATTTGTGTCACGATGTAAGAACAATATAGGGTAAGGAGTGAATTATTCAATGAAATCACATGCAATAGTAATACATACACCATAATAATTATGAAACATATCAAGCCACCATAAGGCCTCATTAGTTAAAATTTCTCTAAATACGTACATGAATAAATTATCATTATGAATATGAACAATATAAAAGATAGTCTTTATTCATAACTAGATCTCTAATAATATGCACATTATATTTAACAAGAACCAATCCATCATGAGCCACAAAAGCATCCTCAACATTTGCATAACTATCATGAGTTATATGTATCTTTTTAGTCATAGCAATATCATGTGAAAAAGAACATAAAGTATGTTTGACAAGGGTCGATTGGAATTCATGACTAAGAATTTGTACTAAAAGGCACACAAGAATAGATTTGCAACTAATCAAGGGATAAACCCTAGGTAACACAATACATGAACAAGAATAAATCAAATCTAGAAAAATAGTAGGAAAAAGAGAGCAATTAGATATGAAATTGGAAAAATTAAAAATCTAACCCTAGGAGATATGCAAAAAAGTGCCAAGTTAATCAAAATATGGAGGGTAATATACAAACCCTTAAAATTTTGGATTCTAATCAGTGATAATTCGATAAGATCAAAAACTATGTATATATGAGTTGTGAATAAAATAAATAAGAAACTAAGGCAAAGTTAAATTGAAATGACTAATAAAAATAATTGAGATAGAAATTAGGGCTTATCTTAGACATGGATTGATGTTGACTTTGACTATTGTGACTTTTTCATAGAAATTTATGAAATTTAAAATCTAGAATTAAACGGGATCAAGCCCTATGACAAATGAATCCTAAGATTTTGAGTGCTTACAATCTAATCCACTCGGTATGATCATATCCTTATGGCATGTCCTTTTCCACTATAGAAGCTAAATTTTAAGGTGTTTACATGATTAATTTGTTTAGAAAATCATTTGGTGGTAAAGAGTATCATTGTGATATGTACAAAGAGAAGAATAAATATTTTTTGATAGAAATTAGACCGATGGGTTGATTTAATAGCAGTGAAAAAATGATAATAGATGGCAATGAATTTCTTGAATTGATGATGTGTTTGATGCAAGTCACAACTGCTAAGTGACCATAAAAAGATGACAATGTGTTAATTTATTGATTGTTGATGGTTTATACTAATTGATGATTGATTCCATTAAGAGGAGATGCACATGTTTGATATTTTGATTTTTAATCTTCTTATCAAAGTTTCCTAAGATATTATCTTTAAATACATAGCACTTGATGCATAATTTGAACTTTTTGGCATACACGCCAACAAGGAACAATCATATTCTAGGATTATCAACCTTGAAAAGAAAGAAATTTTGAGTTTTGAAACTACAAACAAGGTCACCAATTCAACTCATATTCCCATAATTTCCAAATGAGTTCCTTCTCCATATTGATGAACTACAAGTATGTACATTATATTTTGATAGCTCTTACACCAACCATGGCTCAAGAACAAGGATCTTATTGGTGGCACCTCTGGGGGTCTTATTCCTCAATATTTTAGAATTATTTTTACATGCACCAACAACATAATAGACTATGAGGACTTATTAACAAGTCTTAGATTAGTTATTCAATGAAACATCCAACATCTTTCAATCTTCAAGGATTCATCATTAATCCTCAACCAAGTCACAAACAACTATCTTACCAAGGACAAAAAAAATCTCCCTTATAAGCATATGGTAGATAGATTTGAGAAAATATTTTATCTAGATATTGTGAAACCATGTCCCCCACATAAATAATAATTCTATTGATGCCATGGCCACTATCGATTCTCTACTTGACATGCTTTGTAGTGCATGAGGATAATTTTTGTTGAGCACTTGTTGATACCTATATACGATGTTCCTCATACATATATGGTATGTGACATGGTTGTTCTAATTTCCCCCTAGTATCACATGACATCCGTACCTACCTCACTACCCAAACTATCCCACCTAACTTATCCAATAACCAAATAAGTGCAAGAATAAGAGTATGATCATTAAGTTGGATATTGTCGATGCTTATGATCATGTGTATTAAAATTTTCTTGGCATGCTTCTAATTTCTTTGGATTCACAGCAAAGTGGATTGATGGAGTCTTAAGCTTAGTGACTAGTGTTTGGTTTTATAATCTAGTTAATAATAGCTCGACTATGTTTTTAGGCATTCTAGGGATATTTACCAAGGTGGATCCTTATCTTAATTAGTTGACAGTTTGATTTTGATTGTTAGAGAATAAGGACATTTAGTTAATGAGTTCAATAGTGGGTCAATTTGTTTGTCAAACAAGTCAACTCAAGTACTACAACAATATATTCACAATAGTGTCCAAAGTGGTGTAAACTAACATATAAAAATATAGACCACACTTTTATCCCTTAAAATTACATTGTAATTAAGAATAAAACTATAATATAATAGATATTTAAAGACCTTTAAATTTTTATATTAATTTTAATATAATTTATTTTAATCTTTGCTATAGACTAAAAGTCAAGTATTCATTTCTATTTTTTATGATATAAAATTTAATAAATTTACCAAATATCTAATCACTAATAAACTTTCTCTGAAACAATTGGTAAAATTATTCTTGATTTCTAATCAATTATTTCAACTTTTAAAATAATTAAAAAAAATCTTGTCAGCCACTCAACAAGCTTCACTACACTCAAAATAATTTAAAATTTATATTGCTTTCACTCTTCTTTCATAAGACTACTCATCAACATCAAAAACTTATACTACCAACACTACTTTGCAATATATTCCACCGCTAATAAACTCTTCATGGACCAAACAAATTTGCAATTATTCTTAATCTCTAATTGATTATTTCAAATTTTAAATTATTTTTTAAAAACTTAACAGTCACTTAATAAACTTTGTTGCATTCAAAAGAATTTAGAATTTGTCGTTTTCACTCTTCTTTCATAAGACTACTTTACAATAAAGTCCACTCCAATATAAATATCGACACATTAACCACAACATACCTATAATTTACACCAAACACATCAACATCAATATTGACTTAAAATTTACTCATAATCTTCATGAATTTTCTATATTCTTCCAAACACCCTTTGGAAAGGTCTTGGGTTAAATGCATGTTATACGATGTGTAAGCGAAAATAAAGTGAAAAAGGTATGTACTAAACCTTCTATTTAAATAAATAAAAAATCCCTCGACAAATATGTGAAATTAAATAAAATTAGGTAAGTGGCGTCACCTTCAACATCAACAACAATTTATCTATCTACACAAAGAGGATAAGTTTATTAATATACTCACCAAATAATCTTTCTTTTTATTTAATTATTATTAAACTGATATTTTTCTTCAAATAACTGAATTAAATTCAAAACATTTTTTAATAAAACAATATTACTATATTATTTTATTAAAAATAAATATATTATTCAAAATATTAAATTTTTTGAGAAGTTTTATAATAATTTTAGATCATCTTTGCAATTTGTTAATTTGTATAATCTTTTTAATGACTATAAATAGTAAACATTTAAAATTTGTAAATTTGTAAAGTTAAAAGAAATAATATTTTATTTTAATATTTTATCTATTCTTTAATAATTTTAAATCATATTACTAAGATAATGACTTTTTCAAAAGTTGTTCATGTAATCTTTAATAATGTATTAAGAGGCTATTTTTATTTAATCATTATTTTATTTAAAATTATTGTTAATTATTTGAATGATAATCAATGGAAGTAGTTTTCATGATGTCAAATATTTTAAATAGAGATCATTTAAAATTTTCAAACTTATATTAGTAATTTTTGTAATAAGATAATTATATTATTATATTTGTAAAATTGTAATGAAAACTAAAGTGCTTTCACTATAATTTATTTAGAAAAAATAAATATACAATTATATATATATATATTCAACAAATTTAAAGAAATGCAATATTAAGTATGTGAAAATTGAAATAAATGTGACAAAAAAAGAATTTTTAAATATAAAAATTAAGCAATTTGTTAAGTATGTGTTACTTGTGAAACTACACATAATCTAGAAATATAACTAGTAGATAATATGTCCCTTTGATTTATGTGTTCTATGAAGGAGCATCCACAAATCAAGAAGAGCAAAATATGTAATTGTGACTAAAAGCAAAGTATGATGTGTAGATATGAAATTTGATTGAAAAATTAAGCATCATAAGTGAACTTGAATAGAGAATGCATATCTGAGTTACACTTACCCATGTAGTTAATTTATGTGCATGGAGGATGCTACGAAAAGTGTCCCAAAAAAGAGCAAGCATGAGCACATGAAATTTGTATAAAGCAACAACACCTCACTTTCAAGTGACAATATCAAGTGAAAGCATGTAAGAAAAACACATGATAAAAAATACTTAATAAGCATGATAAAAGGAGTAGATGAGATATTAGAGAGAGTTGGTTGTAATGTGTCCATATCAATATGGTCAAAAAATTCATAATAAAAATTCATTTGCCATCATGAAAGAATCCTCTATTATTCCTTTATTATTGTACATGGAATGAAGGTGATGATGTATGATCAAGAATTAACCTTTTTTTAACATGGGTGATGTATAAAATTGACACTTTCAATGTTGTCACTTCTATGATGTCCTTCTATACTATTGATATTCAATTGCATACAAAAATTTCCTTTCATTATCATTATATTTAATTTTTTCATTAGACATTAGATGTACTCTTTAAACCGAGAGAGAGAGAGAGAGGTGGGAGGGAGAGGGGGTGGCAAGAGAGACTTAAGAGAGAGGGACAAAGAGGGAATGGGAGAGAAGGGGTTGGAGTGAGAGGGAGTTATCTAAGTAGGGTGGAAGGTATAGAGGGAGGGAGCTACAAAGAGAGAGAGAGAGAGGTGGGAGGTAGAGACTTGAGAGAGAGGGTGGGAGGCATAGACTTAAGAGAGGGAGAGAGAAAGAGAGAGAGAGGGGTGGGATGGAGAGTCTTCAGAGAGAGGGAGCAGGAAAGAGAGAGAGAGAGGAATGGGGGGACGGGGAGGGATGCGGGCAAGGGGAGGGAGAGAGAGAGAGAGGTGGGGGGGAAAAGAACCAACATATTCTTTATGCTCATGTTCAAGGGACCCCCTTTACTTCTCCTCTACTTTATTATGTTGAGGTGTTAAAGTTTTTTTCCTTATCATTAATATCCTCTACTTGAATCGTCTTTTTGACAATAAGATTACTTTGCCAACTAATCCAAGTCACTTTAGATAGATGTCTAAACATCAACCAACACTACCCCAAAACATATTATCTTCTATAAATCATTTTCCCCACACATAAATAAGCCATACAATACAAATCAATTATTAGATTGCACTACACATAATCAGAATTTTGAAGTTATATATTTTTCCAATATTTATGAAATTATTAAAAATGATAATGTTGATATGATAAACAACCACATAAATTTAAATAAGCCACACAATACTAATCAATTATTGGATTGCAATGCACATAATCATAATCTTTAAATTATACATTTTTCCAAATTTATGAAATTATTAAAAGTGATCATGTTGATTTGATGAACCACCACATTAATTTAACCAAAATCACATCCACACGAACAGAGCTACTCACCGGAAGGGAACATAGATTGAATCAGAAAAATAGAACAGAAATGGCAGAAGATCAAGACCATTGGGTTATATCTCATTTATCCTTTTTGCAGAAAAACTATAATTATCATCGAATGACAAATTCAACAGAAAATATAACAACTCCATAAGTTGGAAAGATAATTTAACCTGTGTATCGATATTGGATACAGTTTATTAGTCCCAGGAATCTCACCAGAAGTCCTCCTGCACCCAATTAACTACTGCGCAATCCACCTAATCTAAAATATATACACCCACCAGAATGTACAGTCTAACTCCGACTCCTCTAAACGAACCAGACGAGATTCGAACTGGTGACCACACCAGGCTAAGAAACAGTGCTCTCCGCCGGACCGACGCCCACACCCGTCACAAAATTCAAACTGGTACCACTGCAGGAGGCCAAGTCCGACGGCGCAGATTGCAGTGCCACATTCTGGGAACCTTCCCGAGCCGTGGATTCATCGGCGGTAGTGCGGCCGCAGTTGGTGCAGGGCACATTACCCGGAGGTTTCTTATCTAGGGTTTCTGGCATATGACTTCTGCAAATAGGACACAAAGAATGCGAAACAAACCACCTATCAATGCACTCCACGTGGAAGCAGTGCGCACACTTGGGCAGCACTCGGACCCTTTCCCCCTCCACAAATTCCCTTAAACAAATAACGCATTCAATGGCGCCGCCGCCGGCGTCGCCGTACAAGACCAGCGGCAGGGCATCGACTACCGCCTTCTTCAGGCCGGTGTTAGGCCGGCCTGCTCCGAGCGCCAGGGTCATATTATCGGTGCTCGCCACGTGACCACGGCCCGCCATGGCAGGTACTCTGAGTATCGAGGTGAGGCAGAGCGCGCAGCGGATCATGAGATTGAGACCGAGGCCGAAGAAGAGGGCGCATAGCAGAGCCGCTAAAATGAGGACCAAATTAGGGTCTATGGAAGGTCTGTTGGGCGTTAAGGGGGGCTGAACGCTTTGCTGCTGTCCGTCCGGGTAGTCTAAGATCTTTCTTCCATGGAAACTTGCAGAAGAAAAGCATGTCAGAGCTAGTAAAGCCCAGACTCTGTAAATTGACTTCATTCTTTCATGCACATAGTCAGAGAGTAGAAAATTTTACAGGGCAACCCTAGGGCTGTTGGTTGCCGGCGATCTGAGAGGGCGGAGGGGGGAAATATTTCTAGGGCTGAGGAAATTGTGGGGTTGGAATTTTGGGAATGTGACGTGGCTTTGATGAACAGGCGCCTGTTCGGCCCCATCCGATGAAACTCATAATTCATGACGTCCGATCTTTTTGTGGGAGATTGAAGTTCTGTTTGTTGGGGGGTGGGTAGATGAGTTCTGTCCCCATTCGATTTGGGCTGTAGCTTTTGTACCAGTAGTTGGACAAGAATATTGGAGGTTTCTTTAACCGCGGAACAAGGAACTTTCTGGTCATGAGTTCCTTTCAAGCTTATTAAATGCAGGTATGTTAGAATATTTTGACTACAAAATGCCGAAGATTTAAAAGTTCTAGAAGATAAGATTTTTTTTTGTTGAAGCAATTTAAAAAGAGGGAGTGCAATGAAGGGTTGTATTTTAATTGGTGAGGATGATAGAATGTCCTTTTATTATGTTATTTATTTACGGGATTCTTTGAGTGTGCAATTAGACTAGGTTTGATTCTAGAGTGACTTAATGGTTTTTTCTACTTGTGGCAACTTAGCTCAAATATAAATCTTTTTTATGTAAGTGTATACTTAATAGCATGTAGTTTTCACAGTCCATGATAATGTATTGCTGAGATTTCTGGTTTGAAACTCTGTGTGATTTTTAGCATCGACGTTTCTCACTCTTTTTCTCTTACTGCATTCCTGATGATGGATCATGGAGTTTGATCTGAAACGTCAATGCTAAAAATCACACACAGTTTCAAACCAGAAATCTCACCAAGTGTATACTTACTTATCATGTTGTAATATGATTTAACATGTATATCAATATCTATGCAATCTAATTATTTTTGCCAAAAAAAAAAGAGATTCTTTTGAAAGGATATGTAGGTTAAGCAATATATTTATTTATAACCAATCGAACTTAGGGACATGCAATATTATTTTATACTATTATTTAGATCTAATTCAAATAATAAGCAATATGCATAATCACACTTGAAATCAATGAGGAGTGAGAATGTAAATTTGAAGAGAGAAGAAAGAGGTTATTAGCAATTTTAATGTGATTGTTGATTATTGCTCTTTGATTTGCTAATGGTGTAATGAGAAATGTGATACTTGCTAATTGAAATATCTTATGTACCTTTTATGTATCAGTCTTCATTGCTCTTAGGGATATGATGCTAACAATGATTTATGGATACCCATAAACGCAAGCCATACTTACTCAACTCAAGGTTTTTTTTATGCAAAACAACACGATAACTCTTACTTTCCAAAAAAATTGACTCAAGGAGTGAGAAATTAGAATTTGAAAAGGCATACTAGGCCACATCATGTGATCTAGTCCTAAAACCAAGTGGCACCACACAACATAATCTATAACAAGGGGAGTTGTAGTGGTGGTTGATGGATTCAAGGTTGTGTCCGTTAGAGGGCCAAATAAGTCAAATTAAGGATTATAAAAATAAATTTATGACATCCTATGCAAAGTAGATATGCACTTTTATCCCTTGCAATTTTCTAGACCTTTTTGGTGTACATGAATCATGGATATCAAAGTAAAATATGCATTAAATGAAATAGTAAGAAGACCTATTAAATAGTAAAGGATGATGCCTTGCAATCTTTGTGTACTTATAACAACCAACATCCCTCATATGTGCCACATAAAAGGTCATTAGTTATAACTACAAAACAATGTTAGTGCACATAAAAAACCTAATCCAGAGACTAGATTAGATTATGTTTATGTTATACTTCAATGTGATACAATAAGGAAGAAGAACTTATGTGTGCAATCAAAAGAAAATATATTACCACATATATCAATAACACTATATTATAAGATCATATATAGATATTGCTTCAATATCTTATATAATCTTTCAATCATTTTTCATCTTCTATTACATGCTATTGTATCATATATATGTTCTTCACTTACTTTTATCTCTATTTTCTATATTTCTCTCTATTTAGCTATATTACATGAGGTGTGTTTACATGCATTTATATCTTCATATAATGTATGGATGTGTTCTTGGTATACTTTTCTCATAAATCTCCATCCTTCTATAGATACCACACAACTCCTATTACCATATTATTATCCTTTGGTTCTCCAATATCAACCTTAGGTCCTTTTGGCTCAATATTGGATGAATTTTTGTAATGGACTTAACTTACACTCGTTCAAGTTTTCAAACTTAGAGGAAATTAGATCAAATCATCCAAAGGGTTTTCAACTTGATAAATCAAGTTGCAAATTATTTTTAGTTCTAGCAACATCATCCTTAAACTTGAAACCATGTCCTTTTCATCAAGACATATAGGTTCTAATTTTAGACACTTAGTTCTCAACACCTTCTAATGTCACAACTAACATCGCATCCTAATACCATGTGAACATTTTCCCATTTCTATGTTAATTTCCTTTTCATTTACCACCACTAATTAATCAAATAATACATATTATTTAGTTATTTATGCTATTGATTATCCACTTATCCTAAAATAAATAAATAATTTCATTTTTCACTTATTTCTCCATAAATAATAAAAAAATAATTATTGCCCACATTCCATCATAACTCCTTCATACTCCCTTCTATTTTTAACCAATACACAACTAATCAATCAAAATAAATAAATAAAAATAACTAATTATCCTCACCCATTTTAGATCCCACTAAGGAGCCATCATAACTCTTTCTTGACTATTCTTAGTGAATATTCTCCACTCATCTCAATCAATCTCCACTTTTTCAGTCAAGATCAAATCATCACCATTCACATTCTCAGCCAAACATCTATAAATCCAACTCAATCCTTCATAAAAAACCTATAATCTTCAGATCTTGATAGGTACATGTAGAAATATTGCTTGAATCCTTAAGCAACTAAATTCATTACATCTCGAGCAATCAACTTCAATAAAGAGTGTTTTGCATTGGTGAGATTTGTCATGCATTTTGTTTTATTTGAACTCTCTTTAGCTCAACCCAACGGTATGTTTGATTTAGAATAGAGGGTTTATTATTTTTTAATCTCTTTGTATATTCCAAATCTTGCATATACATTTTAGCATGCCCAGTGCAACCTCATCCCTTTTTTAATCTTAGTTTTGCAAGATGTTACTAATTTATTTTGTGGTTTTTTGCCTCTACTTACAAATATCCAAACAAAAAATATTATATAAGGTGCATCTTAACCTCATTGTTGGGTCCAGAAGGACTAAAAACATAACTTGATTGACAATAAACCCCATAGGATTTTGTTGTAAACAATAAAAAATATTTTGAGCCATCTCCAATTTTAATCATACAAGTTGTATGGCACCCATATAATAGGTAATTTTTTTGCTTTTTATTTATTTTTTAAATAAATATTTTTATTTTAAATAAAAAAAATTATTTTAAATAAAAATTTGAAAATAAAAAAAAAATATTAGAAAAATGGGTAGCAAGTGGGAGTAGGCCCTATCAGCCACTTACCACTACCCAACTTCTCATCGACCAATTTTATAATTAGGGGAGAGTAGCCGTTACATAAGCGGGAGCCCTAACATGCGATGGGACATGCGCTTGTTGGGGCCCACGCCTATACGTCGGTCCTCAACAACTTAAAAAGAAACTCATCCATAAATAGGCACAATGACATCAAACATAAAACAAATTTAAAATGCACACTTAATAGCATTCATTTAAAAACAAAACAAGTACATGCTGATAGTCAAACATGATGAAGTGTATCCAACTTGTATCTGACATATAACAAGTAGCATTCTGACATGAAATTTAAGCAGCCCAAACATTAAGACATGCACCCATCCCCGTAAACTAGTAAACCCAACTGTCGCACCAATGCACGCGTCACTTTCACATTAATCACAACTACACAACATAAACAAGGTGTCAAGTCAACAACATTCAAACCCATCTGACCCATCTTTGATCGACTGGCAAACCCATTACAACAATGTTTCCCATTGTAGCATAACCAAACCAACATGCAAATGCATTTGCCTGTCCTATCAACCATGAGACCTACAACATGTATCAACTTCAATTTGTCCCATCTCGCCAAGTAGGGTGTGCACGTATTGGAGCCAAAGACAAATATGTTGGATGTTATGGTTGTGTTGTTGATATGTGATTGTCATTGATGTCAACACTATTAGCATTAATGCCTTGAAGGTTGTATATGTTGAGGATATTGAAAAAATTGTAATAAATATGTTGCAAGCAATCTGTGAAGTTGTGAAGTTCAGAGTGGTGGAAAGTTTGGTACATTGGTATTCAGAAGTCGTGCATTAAAGAGTTTGTTGTTGAGCCTATCTAGTTCATCCTCTGGAAGTTTTAGAGGTGCGCATCAAGATTTGAGAAAGTTGTGAGTTTATGTGTTCCTACAGTTGTTCTGTTACTGTAGATGGTGTTTCTGGAAGAAGAAAATGTAATTCTGGTGATTTGAATTGTTGTGTATGCTCCTGCGACGTTCGTAGATGTTTCTAGATCATTCTCTATCATTGTTGTACGTCTATGTTGATCGGTGTGTTTATGGTCGAAGATTTTTCCTTGGTGTGTTCGGGTCTTCATGTTCTTGGCCGACATGGTGGTTGTAGCATGTTACGGATCCTCGTGGATTAATTTTTAAATGTTTTGTGTCTTTGAGGATGTTGTTTTAGGTCCTCATTATGTTATGACCGACTTAGGTTGGTACGCATTGAGATTTGTGCAAGAATTGGGTCGACAATTTGTATTCATCTATTCTTTATTTTTGGCTGACAGAGTTGTTGATGTAATTTCATGAAGCGGATATATAAGAGCAATTGTTTTCTTCATTTGGGATGTAAGAGTGCATGAGATATGAAGTGTGTGAGCTATGTGCGAATAAAGATCAGATCATTCAATTGCATAGCAGAGTGTGAAGGAGTTTGAGCGAAGTGTGTAGAAGTATTTTTGTGCCTAACCAGAACTATCATCAGGCTTTTGAAGAAGCTAATTTCTCAGTTCAATCTCTTAAGATGGATTTAATCTGAAATATTCATGTAAGGCAGTGAGCCTTCCCTTTGAGCAGTGAGTTCTAGGCAATATGTGTGAATGCATGTGCATTCCTTATTCATTTTCTCTTATACTTTTAACAAGGTATAAATTGTGGATTAACCTCCACCGTGGTTTTTCCCCTAACAGGGTTTCTACACAAAAATCTTGGTGTTGTGTGTGTTGCTGATGTATTGTTGATTCATGTTTTCACTATAAATTATCAGATTTGAGATTAAAGGTTAATAAGGTTGAATAAGTTTTAAATTTTGTGACAACTGATTCACCCCCCCACCCGATTCACCCCCCCACCCCTCTCAGTTGTCTATCCTTGTTTTGCCAAAAATTGGTATCAGAACCGATTCCTCTGAAGAAGTTTAATAGCTTGAGGTGATCTGAGATGGCATCTTACAAGAAGGATAGTCCTAGATTCGATGGTACAAATTACTCTCTATGGAAAGTCAAAATGGAGTGTCATTTAAAGTGCATTGGTGAGCCCTTCTGGAAGATTACAAAGAACAGATCTAATATTCCTCAGAATGGTCCCTCTACTCCTGATGAGATCAAAGAAGCTAAAAATAATATTAGGGCTATAGAAGCATTATTGAGTGCTCTGATAGATTCAGAGATGACAAATGTGATGGGTCTGAAAACAACACATGAGATCTGGAAGAATTTGGAAACATTGTATGAAGGAAATGCATAAGTGAAAGTTGCTAAGCTACAAAGTCTAAAAGGCAAGTGGGAAAACATGAAGATGAGTGAGGATGAAAACATTCTTGTTTTCATGCAAAAGGTGAATGAACTAGTGTTGGGTATTAGATGTGTCAGTGGAACCTTGGAAGAAGATGAGATTGTGGCTAAAATACTCAGATATGTGCCTACTTCTTACAAAACAAAAGATCATGCTATTGAAGAGCTCAGGACAGTAACAAATGTGACAAGAGATATGTTGATTGGAAAACTTATTGTCTTTGAGTTGAGTGAATTTGGTGAATCTACTCCTAAGACAGAATCTGCATTCAAAGCTATTGTATCTGGAAGAAGCCAACAAGGATATGATCCAGGAGAAAGTTCCAAAAAAACATTCAAGTATGAAAATGAGATGAAGCAGATTGAAGATGAAGAAAGAGAGTTAGAAGAGCTAGAAGCATTGATTGTGAAAAGAGAAGCCAGAGGACAAGGTAAGTATAAAGGAAAATTTCCTATTAAATGTTTCTCTTGCAGTAAGATAGGTCATTTTGCATCAAGGTATCCTGAAAGAGTTTCTAAGTACAAACCTGAAAAGTCTAGATTTCAAAATAAATGTTATTATGTTGAAGAAGGTGTTACTAATGATGAATCTGATAAAGAAAATGGAAATGAAGATGGATGGGTATTCATTGCTATCAAGAAAAATGGTTTGGTGTCCACTGAATCTACTAGTAACTAGAACATTGAGAAAGCTCTTGCATCCAGAATTGATGAAAAGGATGAGTGGGTGATTGACAGCAGATGCTCACATCATATGACTAGTGACAAAAGAAAATTTCTAAGCTTGGAGAAATATGATGGTGGTGTTGTAAGATTTGGAGATAACAATGTTGTTTGTGATTTGTGGCAGAGGCACTATTTCTCTTGGTGGTAAATAGAATATTGATGATGTCTTATTTGTTGAAAGATTGAAGCATAATTTGTTGAGTGTTGGACAGATGGTCGACAAGGGATACAATCTTCAATTCAAATATGGAAAATGCAGGATATTGGGAAGCTCTGGAAATGTAATTGTTTCAGGTACAAAGACAAGAGGTAATATTTTTCACCTGAGTGTTGCTAGTGAAAGTTATTTAATTTCTCAAGTTGATGTAAGCTGGTTATGGCATAGGAGGTTGTGTCATATGAATTTTGATAACATTGTCAAAATAAGCTCCACACAAGCATTCAAAGATCTACCTAAGTTAGTGAAGCCTACTAACACCATATGCAAGGAATGTTAGATGGGAAAGCAGACTAGAATTTACTTTCAGAGAAAACAACATCATTCTAATGGAGTACTTGAATTAGTGCATACTGATCTATGTGGTCCTTCCAGAATCAGAAGTCTACAAGGAGAAAGGTATTTTATGTTGCTTATTAATGATTATTCTAGGATGATATGGGTTGCTTTCTTGAGAGAAAAAAATGAAGCGTTAGAAAAGTTCAAATTTTTCCAAGCTATGGAAGAGAATGAGACAGGTTTGAAGATTAAATGCTTAAGGTCAAATAGAGGTGGTGAATTCACTTCCCGAGAGTTCAATTCATTTTGTGAAGAGAATAGAATCAAAAGACAGTTATCTGCTCCCCAGACTCCTCAATAGAACAGAGTTGTTGAGAGAAAGAATAGAACAATCTTATATGCTGCTAGAACTATGATGTTGGAAGGTAATGTTCCTCATATCTATTGGAGAGAAGTTGTAAGCACTGATGTATATTCTATCAATTGGGTAAATGTCAATGGTAATTCTGGTAAGACTCCTTTTGAGTTGTGGTTTGGACATAAGCCTATTATTAAATATTTCAAAATCTTTGGACGTAGATGTTATATCAAAAAAGATGAAGATATAGGCAAGTTTGATTCTAGGAGTGATGAAGGAATGTTTTTGGGTTACTCTACTAAGAGCAAAGCTTACCGGTGCTACAATAGAAGATTGAAGAAAATGGTTGAAAATGCAAATGTCAGAGTTGATGAGGATATTGCTAGATCATCCAGGTACTGTGGATATGATTTAAATGACCAACATGATAGTACTGACAAAGGAAAGACTACTCAAACACATAATCAAGCTCAAATTGTTTTGGTGAATCAAGTGAATCAAGAAGGAGAAGCTAGTGGATGTTGATGTTCTTTACAGCGTCGGTCTGCACTTCCCAAGAGAAATACATTAAATGAATATTTTCTAAATGTCAAAGGGCCGACCCTTAAAGGATTCACACTTACTATGGCCGACCCTAAATTGTATTTATTATTTATTTATGTTTTCCTAAAAGGGGGCCGACCTAACTTGAAGAGGCGCCTCTCTTGCATAAATACAAGGTCTTCTTGTCATTGTTATTCATTCATTCCAATAAGAAGTTCACACCTATTATCAGCAGATAAAGTTCGCATCATACAAGGAAAGTTCGCCATATATTCAAGAGCAGAAATTTGCATGAAGAGGAAGAACAGAAATCCAGATTCGCATTCCTAGAAGAAGTTCATACTTGAACAACAGATCATCATTAATATAGCAGCAGACATAGTTCAAGGAAGACCAGATATATTTGCATCTAAGTACTAAGGAAGAGTGCAAATTCATTAGCCATTGTTGGGCTGTGTTGTAAGCAGAATTCTATCACTTATTATCATATATATAAGAGATATATTTGCTGGGTTTTTCTCCCTCAAGAGGAGGGTTTTCCCAGGGTATCTTGTTGTGTTCATTGTCTTATGTGTTGCATTTCTTTTGTTCAATTGGTTATCTAATCTGATCTAAGAAACACTAACAGTGGAAGTGCAGAAGAAAGAACAGAAGAACCAAAAGTTCGAGAGAATCCCAAAGTCCTAAAGTATGTAAGGCTAAATCATTCTAAAGATCAGATAATAGGGGACAAAATAAAGGTGTGCAAACTAGAAGAAGAATTGCAGAAGAGTATTGTCTGATTTCCAAGACTGAGCCGAACAATGTCAATGAAGCATGTAAAGATGAATATTGGATGGAAGCAATGAAGGAAGAATTGATGCAGATAGAGAAAAATGATACATGGACTCTTGTTCCCAAACCTCTGGATAAAAATGTGATTGGAACCAAATGGTTCTTTCAAAATAAGTTGAATGAACAAGGTGAAGTGGTCAGGAATAAAGCAAGACTGGTATGTAAAGGGTACTCACAGATGGAAGGTATTGATTTTGAAGAAACCTTTGCCCTTGTTGCTAGAATTGAAGTTGTAAGGTTATTTCTTGCTTATGTTGCTTTCAAGAATTACAAAGTCTATCAAATGGATGTAAAGTCAGCATTTCTAAATGGTGAGTTAGAAGAAGAAGTATATGTTGAGCAAACGAATGGACTTCAACTAACTGATAAAGGAGATATAGTTTGCCGATTGAAGAAAGCTCTTTATGGACTCAAGCAAGCCCTTAGAGCTTGGTATGATAGACTGGATAAATACTTGTTGAAGCTTGGATTCAATAAAGGTACTACTAACAGTAATCTATATTTCAAGATGGATCAGGATAAAGAGTTGATAATTGAAGACTTTGTTGATGACATCATTTTTGAAGGTGATGATGACTTATGTATGAAGTTTGCTGATGAAATGAAAAGTGAGTTTGAGATGTCAATGATAGGAGAACTGAAATTCTTTCTCGGATTGTAAATTACTCAGTTAGATGGTGGAATCTTTATATCTCAGTCCAAGTATGTGAAGGAATTGCTAAAGAAATTTGGCATGGAAGTTTCAACGTCAGTTGGTACACCCTGTTGATGTTAAGTACAGCGTCGGTCTGCACTTTCCAAGAAAGATTATATTAAATATTACCTAGAGCCGACCTTATCTTGTGTTATATCCTTCCCTTGTTGACTGGCCGACCTAAGTCACATTTATTCATTTATCATTACTTGCTCAAAGGCCGACCTATATGAAAAGGCGCCAAGAAGGTATATATACAAGGTTACCTTTTGATGTTCATACATATTCGAATACACAAAAAAGTTCGCTATTTTGGCAGAGCAGAATTCGCAGTCATAGAAGAAGCTCATTCTTGGGTTCGCAGTCATAGAAGAAGCTCATACTTGGATTCGCATTCCTAGAAGAAGTTCATACTTGAACAGCAGATCATCATTTTGTAGCAGCAGACCGATTTCAAGGAGAAACTTATTCATTGTATCAAATTCGGCATTGTGTTGGGCCTGAGTTCAAGCAGATTTCTGCTCTTATTCCTTCAATATATAAGAGATATATTTGCTGGGTTTTTCTCCCTCAAGAGGAGGGTTTTCCTAGGGTATCTTGTTGTGTTCATTGTCTTATGTGTTGCATTTCTTTTGTTCAATTAATTAAATAATATGATCTAAGAAACACTAACATGGTATCAGAGCGGGTGTGAAAAAGATCGTGATCAGATTTAGTTCGCAACACTTATTCTTTTTCAGTCTATCTTCCAAATTTCTCAAGATGGTGAACGGTCTGAAAATCGAGGATAGACTCGAAGGGATCTCGAACTACATATCATGGAGATTCAGGTTCATGCTAACCTTGGAAGAGAATGATTTGGCTGAGTTTGTGAAAACAAAAGTTCCCGAACCTGAGGGGGAAGAAGAGAAGCTGCAATGGAGGAAGAAAGACACTAGGGCAAAGAAAGCATTGGTTGATTCTATCAAAGATCATATTGTACCAATTATCTTCAAGTTGGATATAGCAAGAGAGATGTTTACAACCTTGGAAGAGATGTACGAAATCAACAACACCAGTCGTGCCCTTGCTCTGAAGCAACAACTTCATCATGTGAAAATGGAGAAAGGAGAATCTGTTATTACATACTTCATGAGGATTTCAGAGATAAAAGATCAGCTCTCCACTATTGGACACATGATTGATGATAAAGAACTAACTATGCTTGCTCTCAATGGTCTTCCGCTTTCATGGGAGGCATTCATCCAAGGAATCAGTGCAAGATCCGAACTTCCTAAGTTTGATCGATTGAGGATTGATTGCATTCAAGAAGAGTCAAGACTAACAGCAAGGGGGATTGGTCAAAGCTCAAAGAATGAAGAATTACAAGTTCTTACCTCTCATTCATCAAACAAAGGAAAAGGCCTTAAGAAAGGATTCTTCAAAAGGAATCGAGAAGATGGAAATGATGATGCTCCTACCTTCAAAAGAAAACGAGACATGTCCAAGATTCAATGTTTTCGTTGTGATAAGTATGGTCACTTTGCGAGGGTGTGCCCTCAACGACCTAAGCTTCAAGTTGCCACTGCAGATGTTGAAGAAGTCACTCCACAAAAGGACTCCAGTAATTATCTATTTTATTCAGCCTTGTCTAGCAATGTTTCTACGGACTCTTACACTTGGTTGATTGACAGTGGTGCTTCTAGACACATCACCGGATTCAGAAGTCACCTTTCAAACTTAATGGAAAGCAACTCTAGTGATCAAGTTGTTATTGGAGATGATGCTAGATATTCTGTAAAAGGGTTTGGAAATTCCACTCTTCACTTGGATTCTGGAATTTCTTTGGAATTGAATGATGTACTGTTCGTACCAGGGATAAAGAGGAACCTTGTTTCAATTTCAGCATTAGAAGACAAAGGTTATCAAGTTGCCTTCTCTAAAGGGAAAGTTCTTATATGGGCAAAGAACTCCAGCTTCAAATCTGCTCAAGTGATTGGAGTTAGACATGAATGTCTCTACATGCTGTGCACTCGTCCTCTTCAAGCACTTGTGCATAACAGTACCAGCATGTGTGATCTTTGGCATCGAAGATTGGCTCACATTCACTTTCGTGCTCTACCTATCATGGAGAAGATGGTCACCGGTCTTCCGAAATTCGATCAAGAACATGAAGGTACATGCAAGGGATGTGCCCTAGGCAAGAACACAAAAGGTACGTTTCATTCCAGTGAAAGTAGATCTAAATGTATTCTTGATCTCATTCATTCTGATTTGTGTGGTCCAATGTCTATTGCATCATCTAGTGGTTTCTTGTATTATATTATTTTCATTGATGATTACTCTAGAAAGACTTGGATTTATTTCTTGAGATCGAAAGAATCAGAAGAAGTATTAGTAAGATTCAGAGAATTCAAAGCGCAGATTGAAAATCTGTCTGGGAAGAAGATCAAAGTATTAAGATCTGATAATGGTGGAGAATACACTTCTGGCACTTTTCGAGACTTTTGTATTGAAGCAGGGATTAAGAGGGAGTTCAGTGTTCCCTATAATCCACAACAAAATGGTATTGCTGAAAGGAAGAATAGGTCTATTGTGGAAGCAGTGAAAGCTATGATCCATGATCAAGACTTACAAATCTCTTTTTGGGCTGAAGCATCAAGAACAGCCGTCTATGTTCAAAACAGGAGTCCCCACAGGATCTTAGAGAATAAAACTCCTGAAGAAGCATTCTCAGGCGTGAAGCCTGAAGTTAGTCATTTGAGGATCTTTGGCTGTCCAGTCTATGTTCATATTCCAAAGGAAAAGAGAACAAAGCTAGAACCTTCTGGGAAGAAAGGAATTCTTGTAGGCTACAGTGAGACATCAAAAGCTTACAGGATCTACATTCCAGGACAGAAGTCTATTGAGATTAGTAGAGACGTCACATTTGAGGAAGATGTTGCTTATAGAAAGTCCAAAGGCACTCCTATGGAGGTCGATGAAGAAGAACCTCCTCAAGATATGGAAGTTGACCATATTCCAGAGAATCTGAAGGAGGATACATAACCTAAAGAAGATATTGATCCAGCTGAGCCTTTGGATCCTACTGATGGGCCTCTAGACATTGTGATTGGAAAGAAAAGACCTCTTTGGGCTCGCAGGACAATGCAGGAAGCAGAAAGGTTTGTAGCTCCAAGAGGAGCCTTCAGAGAAAGCAAGAGACCTCACAAGTTCTCTAGCTATGTTGCCTTGATGAGTCAGATTATTGAGTCAGAGCCTTCAAATGTTGAAGAAGCTTCTAGTCAACAAGTATGGAAAGATGCCATGATTGAGGAGTATCAGTCTATACTTAAGAACGATGTTTGGGATATAGTCCCTAGACCCAAAGACAAATCTGTGGTGTCTTCTAAGTGGCTCTTCAAGATCAAGCATGCAGCTGATGGGAGCATTGAGAAACACAAGGCTAGATTTGTGGCTAGAGGGTTCTCACAAAAAGAGGGAGTTGACTATGAAGAAACTTTTGCTCCTGTGGCTCGTTACACGTCTGTTAGAACCATCATTGCTATTGCCGCATCTAGAGGATGGAAGATTCACCAAATGGATGTAAAGACAGCTTTTCTGAATGGCATAATAGAAGAAGAGGTTTACATTGAGCAACCAGAAGGATTTGAGGTACATGAGAAAGAATCTCATGTCTGCAAGTTGAAGAAGGCCTTGTATGGTCTTAAACAAGCTCCTCGTGCTTGGTATGAAAGAATTGATCAGTACCTTTCAAGTTTGGGTTTCTCAAAGAATGATGCAGATTCTAACCTCTACTTCAAGGTAGTAAATGGTGAAGCATTGATTTTAGTTTTATATGTTGATGACTTGATCATTACTGGTGAAGAACATCTAATACTAAAATGCAAGAAGGAATTAGCTTCAGAGTTTGAGATGAAGAATCTAGGTCTTATGCATTACTTTCTTGGCTTAGAAGTTTGGCAAAAGCCAAATGAGATGATTCTAAGTCAAGGCAAGTATACTGTTGACATTCTCAAAAGGTTTGGTATGCTTGACTGCAAACCTATGTCTACACCCATGGAGTCTAATTTAGATAAGTTGAAAGAAGCTGCAGCTAGTTCAGAACCAGTGGATTCTACGATGTATAGACAGTTGATTGGTTCATTGATGTATCTAGTTAACACTAGACCTGATATCTGCTATGCAGTGAGTGCACTTAGCCAGTTTATGTGTGAACCAAAGCAAATACATCTTGTAGCAGCTAAACATATCCTGAGATATTTATGTGGCACAATTGGATATGGGTTGAGATATTCTTCAAATGTGGATTTGGAGCTGCATGGTTTTACTGATTCTGATTGGGCAGGATGTGTCTCAGATCGGAAGAGTACTTCTGGTTGTTGCTTCAGTTTGGGGACTGCTATGATCTCCTGGTGTAGCAGGAAACAGTCTTCAGTGGCCTTGAGTACAACTGAAGCAGAGTATATTGCAGCTTGTGTGGCAGCTCGTGAGGCAGTGTGGCTTCGTAAGCTCCTTGCAGGATTGTTTGGTCAATCAATGGAGCCTACTATCATACACTGTGATAATCAAAGCTGTGTGAAGCTTTCTGTCAATCCTGTGTTTCATGACAGAACAAAACATGTTGAGATCAAGTACCACTATATTAGAGATATGGTGCAAAGGAAAGCTATACAGTTGAGGTATATCAGCACTGAAGAGCAAACGGCAGACATTCTCACCAAGCCTCTCGCCAGGATGAAGTTTGTATACTTCCGAGAGAAACTTGGTATGGTGGAGAATGCAGCCTTGACTGAGAAAGAGTCTCAGTAATCAGTGATCCTTCTTGAGAATGCAACTCTCTGCTGAGAGAGAGTTGAGGTGTAAGCCCTTGCTAATACAATTCTCTGCTGAGAGAGAGTTGAGGTGTAAGTCCTTGATAATGCAATTCTCTGATGAGAGAGAGTTGAGGTGAAAGCCCTTGTTTCCACCCTCTGGGAGAAGCTATGGTGGATGTCATGTGTGCGACTCCATGACAAACATCACGTGAGAGAATCTGTGATGAGTTTATACCATCTATGGGAGTAGCCATAATGGTTGATATCACGTTGAGGTGATATTCTATTTTGTTTTCATTCTAACCTAATGTGTCTTGTGCAGATGAAAGTTCATCCCTAGCTGAGAGGGAGTGTTTATGTTAAGTACAGCGTCGGTCTGCACTTTCCAAGAAAGATTATATTAAATATTACCTAGAGCCGACCTTATCTTGTATTATATCCTTCCCTTGTTGACTGGCCGACCTAAGTCACATTTATTCATTTATCATTACTTGCTCAAAGGCCGACCTATATGAAGAGGCGCCAAGAAGGTATATATACAAGGTTACCTTTTGATGTTCATACATATTCGAATACACAAAAAAGTTCGCTATTTTGGCAGAGCAGAATTCGCAGTCATAGAAGAAGCTCATTCTTGGGTTCGCAGTCATAGAAGAAGCTCATACTTGGATTCACATTCCTAGAAGAAGTTCATACTTGAACAGCAGATCATCATTTTGTAGCAGCAGACTGATTTCAAGGAGAAACTTATTCATTGTATCAAATTCGGCATTGTGTTGGGCCTGAGTTCAAGCAGATTTCTGCTCTTATTCCTTCAATATATAAGAGATATATTTGCTGGGTTTTTCTCCCTCAAGAGGAGGGTTTTCCCAGGGTATCTTGTTGTGTTCATTGTCTTATGTGTTGCATTTCTTTTGTTCAATTGATTAAATAATCTGATCTAAGAAACACTAACACACCCATGGTAACCGGATGTAACTTAGCACAGAATGATGATTCTCGTAAGGCTAATCAAACTGTTGATGTTTTGCAGCTATGGTCTGCACTTCATCGCACAAATTCCAAGGAGAAAGCAAATTAAATGTATAGCCATTCGGCTATTTAATTTATAGCATACAATAAACATAAAAGAATAAAGCAATGTAACCACATTCATATTGTTTTAATGAATTTCATTTATATTTTTCTATCTTTATTTGCAGTCACTAAAGAGGCTCAAATCTATGAAACGGCAATCTTGTGATGTATATATGCAAGGTCACTTTGTCATTGTAAACACATTCAATCTAAAGCAAGTTCGCACTATTCTTTATGAGCAGAATTCGCAGTCTTAGAAGAAGTTCATACTTAATCAGCAGATCATCATCTTGTAGCAGCAGATCATCATTTTGTAGCAGCAGACCGATTTCAAGGAGAAACATATTCATTTGTATCTTTGCATCTAGGAGAGGTGCTATTATTCATTGTATCAAATTTGGCACTGTGTTGGGCCTGAGTTGTAAGCAGATTTCTTCTCTTATTCCTTCAATATATAAGAGATATATTTGTTGGGTTTTTCCCCAAGAGGTTTCCAAAGATCTTGTTGTGTTCATTGTCTTATGTGTTGCATTTCTTTGTTAAATTTGGATTGTCTAATCCGATCTAAGAAAACATCTACCGACGTATCGAAGTGTGAAAAGATCGCGGACGATTCAGACCGGGTTGTTTGTAATCTCATTTTCTCTTTCTACCATATTCTAAATTCTCAAGATGGAACGGTCCGAAAATCGAGATAGAATCAAGGACTAACCACACATCATGGAGGTCTGTGTCTATGTCAATTCTTGGAAGAAAAAAAATAGATTTAATGAAGCTTCCAGAGTACCAAAAGTTCCCGAACCTGAAGGGGAAGAAGAGAAGCTGCAATGGAGGAAGAAAGACACTAGGGCAAAGAAAGCATTGGTTGATTCCGTCAAGGATCATATTGTACCAATTATCTTCAAGTTAGATACAGCAAGAGAGATGTTCAAAACATTGGAAGAGATGTACGAAATCAACAACACCAGTCGTGTCCTAGCCTTGAAGCAACAGCTACTTCACATTAAGATGGCGGAAGAAGAGTTTGTCATCACCTACTTCATGAAGATTTCCGAACTGAGAGATCAAATCTCTACCATTGGTCATGTTGTTGATGACAAGGATTTGACCATGATTGCTCTCAATGGTCTTCCGCTTTCATGGGAAGCGTTCATTCAAGGAATCAGTGCAAGATCTGAACTTCCCAAGTTTGATCGATTGAGGATTGACTGCATTCAAGAGGAGTCAAGACTAACAGCAAGGGGGATTGGTCAAAGTTCTAAGAATGACGATCTACATGTTCTCGCCTCTCATTCATCTAAGAAAGGATTCTTTAAAAGGAATCGAGATAATGGGTCAGATGGTGCTCCTGCATTCAAGAAGAAGTGGGACCTCTCTCGTGTTCAATGCTTTAAATGTGACAAATTTGGTCACTATGCGAGGGATTGTCCTACCAGGCCTAATCAGCATGCTTCATTTGCGGATATGATTGAGATCTCTCCCCAAAATGATTCTAGTGAATTTCTACTCTAGTCATGGGCCTATGTTCAGCTGTCAAGGTTGTGTACTAAGCGCAAGAACAACATATCATACGGTGTCCACTCTTCTGAAAATTTAAGAGATAAGTATTCTTTGTTTTTTTTGTATTTACTATTCTAGGGTAAAATTCAATTTGTTGAGTTATGCATTTCTGACATTATTTACTGAGGATTATGTGTGACTAGTAAATAATGATCACTGTAATAAGATTCTTTAGATTTATTCATTGCAAGTAGGATCATGCCAATTTGTGAAGTTTGTCCTTTATTTTGCTGAGATTAGCTCTTCTGTGAAATTGAAAGAAAGACATGTCATGATTAATGAATTAATTATCTATTACTCAGGAGTTTTTGAAATCCATGAGATAAGTATTACATGGTTGAATAATGTTCATAAATTGTTTTGTAGTTATTAGTTCATGCTCTAACATTGAGACAACTTGAGCATCAAGCAATCTGCATCTGGAAAGATTGGATATCGAAGTCATACTGAATGGAGAAATGATCAAGCTTGGAGTCATAGCTTGTAATCATTGGGCTACATTGATGACTGAAGATATCTCTTGAAGTCAATGTACCTTTCAGGTCATCATTGTATTCAAACTATGAAGGCTACAGACTGATATGAGCTCAAGTACAACGTATCACACTATGTCCAGCATTTGGACCTATCAGAATAGTTAAAAAGATAAGTATTCTTTGGTTGCTGAGGTATATCATTTATTTATTCCTTGGATCTTGTAATTAAGAGAGATAGTAGATTCTCTTGAATTGTGTTGTGTTCATTAACATAAGATCTATGGAAAAATTTCATTCATGACATAACTTGTACAATTCTAATCTTGATATTTCTTTGGATAATTATGGACTATTGGTAATCTCTATCTAAAATGCTTCTTGGACAGGTTTAGGGAGAAGAAGATGATAAGAGATTACTTAGTGATGAAAAGCTTGAGGCATCTTGTGAAGAAGTCATGTCAACCAAAGAAATGATCAAGAGGGAGTAAACACTAGAGGGACTGAGTTGGTGGCTAGAGGGAGTACATCTCCAGAAGTCTTCCTTGCAATCTCTGAAGCCAGGATCGAGAGGGAGTCTCAGTATCAGTGTTCCTTTGTTTAAAGCAATTCTCTGTTGAGAGAGAGTTGAGGTGCAAGCCCTTGATAATGCAATTCTCTGCTAAGAGAGAGTTGAGGTGTAAGCCCTTGATAATGCAATTCTCTGTTGAGAGAGAGTTGAGGTGTAAGCCCTTGATAATGCAATTCTCTGCTGAGAGAGAGTTGAGGTGCAAGCCCTTGATAATGCAATTCTCTGCTGAGAGAGAGTTGAGGTGTAAGCCCTTGAAAATGCAATTTTCTATTGAGAGAGAATTGAGGTGAAAGCCCTTGTTTCCACCCTCTGGGAGAAGCTATGGTGGATGTCATGTGTGTGACTCCATGACAGCATCACGTGAGGGAATCCGTGATGATTTTTATTTTGTGCTTATGTATCACTCTCTGGGAGAGCCATGGTAAAAGTCACGTTGAGGTGACAACATCACATTGAGGTGATATTCTATTTTGTTTTCATTCTAATATGATGTGTCTTGTGCAGATGGAAGTTCATCCCTAGCTGAGAGGGAGTGTTGATGTTTTACAGCTATGGTCTGCACTTCATCGCACAAATTCCAAGGAGAAAGCAAATTAAATGTATAGCCATTCGGCTATTTAATTTATAGCATACAATAAACATAAAAGAATAAAGGGCCGACCCTATTATCTATTATTGTTTGGGCCGACCTCATTTATATTTTATCTTTTATTTGTGTCACTAAAGAGGCCGACCTAAGTGAAACGGCACCTTGTGATGTATATATGCAAGGTCACTTTGTCATTGTAAAGACATTCAATCTCAAGCAAGTTCGCACTATTCTTCATGAGCAGAATTCGCAGTCCTAGAAGAAGTTCATACTTAATCAGCAGATCATCATCTTCTAGCAACAGATCATCATTTTGTAGCAGCAGACCGATTTCAAGGAGAAACATATTCATTCGTATCTTTGCATCTAGGAGAGGTGCTATTATTCATTGTATCAAATTCGGCATTGTGTTGGGCCTGAGTTCAAGCAGATTTCTGCTCTTACTCCTTCAATATATAAGAGATATATTTGCTGGGTTTTTCTCCCTCAAGAGGAGGGTTTTCCCAGGGTATCTTGTTGTGTTCATTGTCTTATGTGTTGCATTTCTTTTGTTAAATTGATTATCTAATCTGATCTAAGAAACACTAACACAAACAAGGTACAATTCCATGATTGGTCGATTGCTCTACTTGACTCAGACTAGACCAGACATCATGAATGTTGTATGCATGGTTGCTAGATATCAAGTTGATCCGAAGGAATCACATGTAACTGTTGTAAAGATAATTTTCAGATACTTGAAAGGGACAGTTGACTTTTGGCCTATGGTATCCTGAAGATGATGATCTTACTCTGAATGCCTTTACAGATGCAGATTGGGCAGGAGATGTGGATGACAGGAAAAGTACTAGTGGTGGTGCATTCTTCTTAGGGAAGAAGTTGGTGTCTTGGTTAAGTAAAAATCAAAATTCCATTTCCTTATCTACTATTGAGGCATAATATATTGTTGCTACAAACAACTGTACTCAAGTAATATGGATGAAGCAAATGCTGAAAGATATCAGATTTGAGTATGATGAGCCTATTGCTATATCTTGTGATAATTCAAGTGTCATAAACATCTCTAAGAATCTGGTGTTGCATTCAAAGACAAAACATATATCTATCAAATATCACTTTTTGAGAGATGAAGTGAATGATAAAGAAGTCAGATTGGAGTATGCGCCTACTAAAGAACAGATTGCAAACATCTTTACTAAGTCATTGCCTAAGGATACTTTTGAGTATCTCGAAGGCAAGTTAGGGGCGATTTCCCCTCCTAATCTGAATTGATGCAAGTTTTTGCATCAATCTGTGCACTTACAGTCATATCTTGTTTCATATTGATGTTATGGTGGCTGCTACTCAAGAGTAGTCAGATGATTCAGATATTTGGTTCAGAGCTTGTGTACATTTTCCATTGATGTCAAAGGGGGAGAAGAGTAATGTCAAAAACCTTTGAGGAAGAAAGGCAGAGAAGAATCAAGTGAAGAAAAGAGGAGAAGAGTGTAATATCTAAGAGAGAGACTGTTGGAGAAGAGCTAGTTGTATTGATGGTGTATTTTCCACATCATGTGTTTCCATCAATGTCAAAGGAGGATATTGTTGGATGATGTGGTTGTGTTTCTGATATGTGGTTGTCATTGATGTCAACACTATTAGCATTAATGCCTTGAAGGTTGTATATGTTGAGGGTATTGAGAAAATTGTAATAAATATGTTGTAGGTAGTCTGTGAAGCTGTGAAGTTTAGAGTGGTGGAAATTTTAGTACGTTGGTATTCAAAAGTCGTGCATTAAAGGGTTTGTTGTTGAGCCTATCTACTCCATCCTCCGGAAGTTTCAGAGGTGCGCATTAAGATTTGAGAAAGTTGTGAGTTTTTGTGTTCCTACAGTTGTTTTGTTAATGTAGCTGGTGTTTCTGGAAGAAGAGAATGTAATTCTGGTGATTTGAATTGTTGTGTATGCTCCCGCAATGTTCGTAGATGTTTCTAGATCATGCTCTATCATTTTTGTACGTCTACGTTGACCGGTGTGTTCGTGGTCGAAGATTTTTTGTTCGTGGTCGAAGATTTTTCCTTGGTGTGTTTGGGTCTTCATGTTCTTGGTCGACATGGTGGTTGTAGTGTGTTGTGGATCCTCGTGGATTAATTTTTGAATGCTTTGTGTGTTCGAGGATGTTGTTTTAGGTCCTCATTATGTTATGATTGACTTAGGTTGCTACGCATTGAGATTTGTTCAAGAATTGGGTCGACAATTTGTATTCATCTATTCTTTATTTTTGGCCGACATAGTTGTTGATGTAATTTCATGAAACGGATATATAAGAGCAATTGGTTTCTTCATTTGGGATGTAAGAGTGCATGAGATATGAAGTGTGCGAGCTATGTGCAAATAAAGATCAGATCATTCGATTGCAGAGCAGAGTGTGAAGGAGTTTGAGCAAAGTGTGTAGAAGTATTTTTGTTCCTAACCGAAACTGTCATCAGGCTTTTGAAGAAACTAATTTCTCAGTTCAATCTCTTCAGATGGATTTAATCTGAAATTTTCATGTAAGGCAGTGAGCCTTCCCTTTGAGCAGTGAGCTCTAGGCAGTGTGTTTGAATGCATGTGCATTCCTTATTCATTTTCTCTTATACTTTTAACAGGGTATAAATTATGGATTAACCTCCATTGTGGTTTTTCTCCTAACAAGGTTTCCACACAAAAATCTTGGTGTTGTGTGTGTTTTTGATGTATTGTTAATTCATTTTTTCACTGTAAATTATCAGATCTGAAATTAAAGGTTAATAAGGTTGAATAAGTTTTAAATTTTGTCACAACTTATTCACCCCCCTTCTCAGTTTTCTATCCTTGTTTTTCCAACAAAATATCCCACCTGCATCCATTTAGCAGTCTTGTAAGGCCGCCAATATTCAAAAACAAAACTTGGAAACAATTTCAAACAATCCACCAAACCAATCAAGTCAAGAATTAATGGCCGAAATCAATCAAATCTCCAATTCATACGAAACAGAATTCAAATTCAAAATAGGACAGCAATTTATTTCACCACACCAAACAAGCATCAATCAAATTCAAATAATTCCCAATTCAAATAGAACCAACAAGTATTCACTTATTCTGTAGTGAGCGACATAAGAAAAGGAGGACTGAGAAGCGCAGAATTTAACGAGTTAACATCAAGGGGAAGGCAACAGCTCAGATTTCAGTGCACCAACATCCATATTGTTCCAGGTTTTCCTTTCACACTTTTCCATTCGTTTACTTTATATTCTTCTTCATTACAGCCATTACTATTTTCCATTTCTAAGCTTTATATTGGTCTTCATTACAACCATTACAGTCATAGGTTTTTATTTATGTTTCCCTAGGGTTTATATTGCAAATATTACAGTCACATGTGTTTCTTTATGTATCGCTAGGGTTTGTATTGATAATATTGCAGTCATAGGTTAGCATATGTGTTCCATAATGTTTATAATGAAAATATTACAGTCATGGTTTACCATTTAAATCTTTCCCTAGGGTTTATTTTGCAAATAATACAATCATTTGTTAGCATATACATTCCTTGGGGTTTATATTGCAAATATTACAGTCACAATTTACCATTTATGTTTCCCAAAAGTTTATATTACAAATGTTACAGTCATAGTTTATCATTTCGGTTTCCCTAGGGTTTATACTGCAAATATTACAGGCATAGTTTACCATCTCTCTTTCCTTAGGGTTTATATTAAAAATATTACAGTCATAGTTTAGCCTTTCTGTTTCAGTAGGGTTTATATTGCAAATATTACACCCATAGTTTAGCATTTATCTTTCATAGGTTATGCATTATCATTCACTTTGCTTTTCATAGTCTCATAGGTTCTACATTATCATTTACTCTACTTATCGTAGTCTCATAGGTTATGCATTATGTTTCATATGTCCTGCATTATCATTCACTCTGCTTATCTTATTCTCATAGGTTATGCATTATCATTCACTCTAGTTATCTTATTCTCATAGCTTCTACATTGTCATTAACTCTGGATATCTTATTCTCATAGGTTTTGCATTATCAATCACTAAGGTTTCTATTTTTATTAAGGTTTTTTTTCATCATTTTCATAGGTTTTTGCTTCATCAATTGACAAATATTTATGCTTGTCAATGAGTTCGTCATAGTCAAAATATTCGAGCTTTGTTAAAATCTTATTGTTTTTCATTCGTAAGCTTTCTATTGTGTCATAGTTCAAATATGAGTGTGGTTTTCACTTTGTTGTGCATGAGAATGTTAATGTTGTAAATGCTTAAGAGATATGAGATGTTCTTAAACTCTAACTCCCTTGCATAGTTTGTAATATTGTGCTTCTTACTCCTCTATTTCCTTATGTCACTCACTCCAGAATAGATGTAACTCTCTAATCTATTAGAAAAGATAATCTCAATTGAAATGCAACAAACTAAAAAGATAACACATACAGAAACTAAATAATCTTATGTTCAAGCATCACTCTTTTCATACATATAAAGATAATTGTTCAAGCATTTGTGTTTCATAGTTTACCATTTATGTTTCATAGGTTTTGCATTATCATTGACTTTGGTTATCATATTCTCATATGTTCTACATTACAAACTAATTATTCTTTTGTTCAAGCATCACATCACTCTCTTCATACATATAAAGATAATTGTTCAAGCATTTGTGTTTCATAGTTTACCATTTATTTTTCATAGGTTTTGCATTATCATTGACTCTGGTTATCATATTCTCATATGTTTTGCATTACAAACTAATTGTTTATCTATTCGAGCATCATTGTTTTTATTGTACTTATTTTGTGTAAATGGCCAAGGGCAATGTAGTGGTGATCTGTATTGGGAACAAACAAACAAAAAAAGATCCATGACAAGGTTGCCCTTTGACAAACGAGGATGTAGATTCCCCCTTGAAATAGATCTTGTTGCACAAGTAGATGAGGTTTCTACTCCTCAAATACCGCAGATTGAGGTTACTACACCTCAAATACCATAGAAGGTAAAACAAATACAGAAGCTGTGGTCTTTGGATGACATGAAAAGGGCACTCTATGATGTTGAAGAAAATGGCATGTTGATAAGGGGGCTTCCAAAAAGTGGTCAATCCCAACAGCCACACTGTCCAAATGGCTAGTGGGTCTAACAACAACTTCCAAGAAAGGTCTACCAACAGTCCTCACCGAAGAGGAAGAACATCTTATTGTGGAATGGTGCAAGCAAATGGCTGATATTGGTCATGGTCTTGAGATAGTCAATCTTAAGTCTGAGGTTGCTCAAATATGTCAAAATAGGCCAAACCTTTTCACCAATGGGTTCCTAGGGAAGTCCTGGTGGATAGGCTTAAAGCACAGAGATCCTGAACTCGCATTATGAATTGATGAAGGCCTAGACAAAGATAGGGCATTCAATCTTAGAACTAATGTTGTAGATGCATTCTACAAAACACTGTTTGCAGCATATAAAGCCATGCCATATGGTCTTGATTGCATATGGAATTGCGATGAAATTGGCATCCAAGCATGCAAAAATGGGTCCATGAAGGTGCTTGCAAGAAAAGGTAGCAGGAATGTCTCTTACATTATCCCAAAGAGTCATGAATGGATAACCATTCTCTGTTGTGTCAATGTTGTCAGGCAGAGCATTCCAAGATTCTACTTGTTCAAGGGGAGTGCGAACATAGATAATTACATCATAGACTATGAACCAAATGCTTGCATGGTAGCCCAGCCCCATGCATGGATGACCAAAGAATTGTTCATAGATTGGTTGACCCACTTCAAAACCTCAGTTCCAGGTGGTGTCTCGCCCACCAATAGGGTCTTGTTGATCTTTGACGGCCATGGAAGCCATGTAGCACTTGAAACCATCCACGAAGTAAGAGAAATTGGTGTAGATTTGTTAATATTGCCATCACACACATCACATAAGCTACAACTGTTGGATGTGAGTGTGTTTGCACCTTTTAAAGCTTACTTCAAATCAAAATGTGCAGATTTTATGTCAAGGTTTCCAAACATTGAACTAAAGAGGAGAGAACTTGCAATGTTAGGCAGCAAAGCAATGAAAAGAGCTTTGATAGTTGACAACATCAAAGTTGGGTTTAAAAGGACTAATATATGGTGATTGAATCCTAATGCACTTGTCAACGACATCCATCCCAGTGAGACATTTGTGGTCAATGAGGATGTTGACACAGTTGAAAACATTCTCAGCCTTTCTGGACTTGGTTTGTCAAGCGATGATGTCACAGTATTGCAATCCACTCTTCCAAATGGACACTTGCAGACTACAATAGAAACACAACACTCACCTCATAGCTGTCATGTTGAATCAGTTGCACAAGTGGTGGTTAATGAACACACCCCTCCCATGGTGGACAACCCCGTTGATCAATTCAGTGAAATTTTAGATCTTCCATCACAACGAAGCCAACCATCTTGGTTGGTTGAGGGAGCAATGAACTTGGGCATTGATTTGGAAGTCCCAGAACAACAAGATACCTATACTTTCCCATCACCACCACCAGAAATTGAACCTTCTCAAGTTGTGCATTACTATGCTCCTTCTTGCAATTCAGATTTACGATGCAATGAAGATGTACCAGGGGGCTCACAAGTAGTGGAGGAGGTCATTGCCACACAGTCGGATGGGACACAAGAAACACAAATAGTTTCTCACATCAGCAAGTTCCTCAGGTTGCCTGTGCACATTGTCCATCAAAATAAATCCAAAGCTGGTGCAATTCAGATCACCGGACAATCTCAATTGTTGACAACAAATGACTACATGAGGTTGTTAAAGGAGCAAGAGCAAAGGAAGAAAGAGTTCGAGGAGATAAAAGCAAGAAAGAGACAACAAAATGAGGAGAAAAGGGCAACAAAAATTGTGGCAATGGAGTTGAAGGAGAATGCCAGAATTGAGAAGGACATACTGCGAAAAGAAAAAGAGCAGCAAAAATTACAACAGAAAAATGATAGAGATGCAAAAAAGGAGCAAGAGAGGCTTCGCAAGGAACAGGACTGAAAGGAAAAAGAGATTGAGGAGGCACAACGGTCTTTACAAAGAGAGAGGCAGTTAAGGAACACTTCTAATCCGTTGTCTCAAAGTAATGGAGTCTTCTGTCATATTCTCAACATTAATATCCCTCAGTTTTCCACAACAATGAATTATTCAAGCCTCTCCCAATCTAACTTTAGGGGCACTCAATATCCATATCAATTTGGCACTCGAAATGTACAGATGTGTTCACCACCGCCCCCAGCACATGTCACTTGCACCCAATTTACCACTCCAAGTCCCACTCATGTATGCAACAATCCTCGTCGAGTGGAAGGGAACGAGAACATGGCAATTGGCACCCTAACTAGCCAAAATCCATTTCACAACAGTAGCAGCTAGATGTTGCCTTTTTTTTGGTTTTCACATGCAATTCAAGTTTCATACACTTTAGAAGTTTTGATATTTACAAATGCACCAAAATTGTGGACAGTTGTAATTTTTTGTTAAGTACAGATTGACCATTTTTGTTTTGGTTTGTGAAGTAATCTGATCAGATTCCAAAAAGTGTTGTATGTAATTTGCAATGTGTGTTATTGTTTTGATTTGCAATGTATTGTGATCATATTGCAATGTGTGTTCTATGTAATTTGCAATGTGTCACTATTTTGATTTGCAATGTTTACTTCTTCATTGACAATTTGTCATTTTCTATTCATTTTCCAATTATTTTGCCATGTGGGAGGACAATATTTGTCCACGCGTTTTACAAATCGAAAAAATGACCCGTCGAGCGATACGTAGGCACCTCGGGTGCCACTTCTTGTGTGGCTCGGTGTTCGAAGTTGATACTCTTTCCAGGTCAACTTCTCTCAATCTGCCACCCTAAGAATCCACTACGTTGCATTTATCACTCGCCATCACTTCCTATACTTCTTAACTGTCGTGTTGAATTAATGTCTCCTCTCCTAAGCTCCACACCACCTCACAATTTTTTCCCAGCCAACCTATACATATACATATACATATCTATATACATATACATACATATACATATACATATAAATATACATATGTATATGTATGTATATGTATACACATATACATACATATTTTCCGAGCCAACCTGCATTGAATGCTCCCAGTGCCTCGCTCTTGTCGCCAGTTTTTCAGCCTTTCATTTTAGCAAGTTGTCGTTCCTTCTTCCCTTGCACGCCACTACCTGCTCGGTTCATCGTCTGCAACCTTCAAACCTTTACCACAACCTGCGATGCTCAGAGACCGGTTCATATTTGGGTAGAATTCGATTAGGAGATGGGTACATGCCAGTTAGTCAACGTTACCAGCGGCTCCACTTCCGCCATGCAAGCAACGAACGGGTTCCATATACATATACATATACATATGTATATAGATATGCATACATATACATATACATATGTATAATGTATGCATATGTATACACATATACATACATATTTTTTGAGCCAACTTGCATTCAATGCTCTCAGTGCCTCATTTTTCTCACCTACATCTACATATATATATAGACATATTCATATATATATACATATGTATATGCATATACTTAAACATAAACATATGTATATGTATATGTATATGTATATGAATATGTCTATACATATGCACATATATATAAAGAATATGCAAAGACCTTAAGCATATACAAGTTGGATACACTTCATCATGTTTGGCTGCCAGCGTGTAATTGTTTTGTTTCAAAATGAATACAATTATGTGTGCATTTAATAGCTGATACATATGTCTATGTATATTGTTGATGTTAGCAGCGCCAGGCTGCATCTTCCACTCATGCGCTTCAAGAAGATTGAAGAATATTAAATAGTAGCCTTATGGCTATTTAATATTATGGTCGACTTTCCTTAAGATCTTATTGCATTTAATATTGTAGCCGACTTTATTATTATTGTTTTGTTTCTCAAGATGGGCCGACCTACTTCAAGGTTGATCACAATATGTATTTATAGAAGGTCAAATGTGCTCATTATGGAATGGAAGCAAGTTCGCTATTAAAGAGCAGAGCAGAATTCGCATCTTCATAGCAGCAGATCTGATTTCAAGGAAGAACATATTCATTTGTATCTTGTGCATCTAGGAGAGGTGCGACTTCATTGTCTCATTATTGGCCATTACTAGGCCTGAGTTGTATGCAGATTTTTGCTCTTGTGCTACATTATATAAGAGATTCATTTGTTGGGTTTTTCTCCCTCAGGAGGAGGGTTTTCCCAGGGTATCTGATTGTGTTCATTGTCTCATGTGTTGCATTTTCTGATTGCTTTCATTTATGTATATTTGTTCGTTAAAACAACAACATGGTATCAAAGCGGGTTCGTAAAAGTTCTGATCAGATATGTCAAGAAACGAAGCAAGTTAAGTATCAGGAGGAGTCGTAAATTGCTAAGGGAGTCGGTATGTTAAAGTGATGAATTTCTCAGGAGATTCTTGACTGCTAGTCATGCTGATGAAGTGCCGCTGAATAATCTTTACAGTGATGAAGTCGGTATTCTGAAAAATTATATTACCATCACTATTTGATAATCGTGGGAGTATTATCGGGTCTATATGAGTCAATAAAGATCAAGGGACAGCAATAAGTTGAGTTGTCATTTCCAACAATAGCATAAATTGCTTTATGAAGAAATTAAGAATAATCGGGCCCATGAAATCCTTTAGTGATTAGTTCTATTGGGCATACTAAGAGAATCGCGACCAATACAATGAAAGGATTTCAGGAAGAAAATCAATCGAAGTTTCAATACAAATGTCGCCGCTAGTACTCAGTTAAAGACAGAGGAATAGAAGACGTGGCAATACAAGGGAAAGTCGCCTAATGAATTAAATTTGATTCAAGCCGATAATTATCTAGAGCTTTCACCAGGTTGGGAGACTTCAAGATTATCCCATGTGGATTGGTCGATGTCACATTAAGTTGTCGCTTCTTAATAATCAGGGATATATTTGAATAAATCGACATATTATTCCTTCGAGGCTACTGAAGCATTATTGAGTTCGGGGAATTTAATAATGTATTCCTCTAAATCATAAGGCACCACTTAAGTTAGCAGGCAGACAACTCACAAGGCTATAAAGGAAGTCCAAGGATTCATAATGTGTTAAATTCCACCGCTCATGGCACACAACTGTGGTTTCTGCCAGGATCGACACCATCAGGGCACAAGGTTGGGTCTGCCTTGGACAAGTTCGCTTCAGCTGTGTGGAAATCATCATCGTGACATTATATTCCTGGAATTGCTTGCTAGAGGTGCCAACACGTTTCTGAAGCTACAGGTCGTGATCATATTTGCTTAGTGTAGTCTCTGAGGACAAAAGTCAGAATAAGATTTGAATGGTCCTTTTTTTACCACATTCAAATATTAAGGATATTGCTTCTTCCTACTGTCAAAAGGATAAGTCAGCAAATATTAGCGTATGTTCAGTGGAGAAAAGTTTAGGAGAAATCTCTACTGAAGGAAAGGTTGTTTTCACATTCCTCCTGCATCATTTTCGGCAATCCAGAGAAGGGGGATTTGCCTCTAATTACAATGATGATCATCGGACCAGATAAAGAGAGAATGTCTATTCAGTATTGATTTCACCATATAAATCTAGGAAGCTTTGGTGCCTTGATTATTTGGAGATATTTGCCACCTATGTTTGGAGATGATCTGTGGATCACTACAAACTCCGAGAAGTGGTTTTTTGTTAGGTGTAAATCATGGCATCACTGAAGGTGGCCAAGATGGAACACTGCCACCGATCCAACTTTATGGTGTACCATCAATTTAAGAGATAAGTTTTCCTTGTTTTTTGATTGTATTCACTATTCTAGGCTAAAATTCAATTTGTTGAGTTATACAAATCTGACATTATTTACTTAGGATTATGTGTGACCAGTAAATAATGATCACTGTGATAAGATTCTTTAGATTTGTTCATTGCAAGTAGTATCATGCTAAATTGTGAAGATTGTCTTTTGAGATTAGCTCTTCCGAGAAATTGAAAGAAAGACATGTCATGATTGATGAATTAATTATCTATTACTCAGGAGATTTTTTAAGTATTGCATGGTTGAATAATGTTCATGAATTGTTTTGTGGCTACTAATTCATGCTATTGAGATAGCCAATCATGTATGCTCCTAGTTATGGTATGTCTATTTGAGATAGTTGAGTTCCATGAACTATGAGTAATCTCTTGTTAATGATTTAAGGATAAATCACAAGCGTAAGAGATTGCTTTCAAGAAGAGCGTGATGCATCCTATAGGTTGAAGGATGGAGACTCTACCTGCAGCCTTGAGACTAAATAATTAGCTGAAGTCATCTTTTGGAAAAAGAAGAATTAACCTTAAGAGGGAGTTCTATGACAATCCTAAATCTCTACAGAGGTGTGCATTGGAAACCATTTCTCTAAAGGCAAGCGTTGCAGGCAATGAGGTCAAGTGGTTGATGCAAGAGATTGAAGATTCAGAGGGAGCCTAGTGAACCTAAATAAGACGGTTGTGTTTCTCTAGATGTTGTTCAGTTGAGGCTTGCGATGTTATCCTGGTTCAATAGGAAGCAATCTTCTGTGGGACTAAGTACAGCAGAGGCTGAGTACATTACAGATTGTGTGGCAGCTCGTGGCTTCAAAAGTTCCTTGCAGGATTGGTTGAACAAGTATTGAAGCCAACTGTCATCCTTTGTGTTAATCAAAACTTTGAGAAGCTTTCTGTCTTTCCATGTGTTTCATGATGAAACTAAGCATACCACTATATCAGAAATATGGTATTGAGAAAAGATATTCAGTTGAGCTATATCAGCACTGATGAGTAGATGGCAGTCATTCTCATCAAGCATCTCTTCAGGATAATGTTTGTGTACCTTCGAGACAAGCTTGATATGGTGGAGAATGAAGTTCTAATTGAGAGGGAGTCTCAGTATCAGTGATCTTTATATTTGTTAATGCATTTCTCTATTGAGAGAGATTTGAGGTGTAAGCCCTTGATAATGCATTTCTCTATTGAAAGAGATTTGAGGTGCAAGCCCTTGATAATGCATTTCTCTATTGAGAGAGATTTGAGGTGAAAGCCCTTGTTTCCACCCACTGGGAGAGCCATGGTGGATGTCATGTGTGTGACTCCATGACAGCATCATGTGAGGGAATCCGTGGTGATTTTTTTTAATGCACTTCTATTTGAGATTTGAGGTGAAAGCCCTTGTTTCCACCCTTTGGGAGAGCCATGGTGGATGTCATGTGTGTGACTCCATGACAGCATCACGTGAGGGAATCCATGATGATTTATTTGTGCTTGTGTATCACCCTCTGGGAGAGCCATGGTGAAAGTTACATTGAGGTGACAACATCACATTAAGTGATGAGCTCTTGTTCATACCATCTATGGAGGTAGCCATGATGGTTGATATCACGATGAGGTGATATCCGATATCACAGTGAGGTGATATTTTATTGTGCTTTCACGATGAGGTGATAAGCTCTTTTATCATATTGAGATGATGTGTGTTGCTTGTGCAAGTGGAAGTTCATCCCTAGCTGAGAGGGAGTGTTGATGTTAGCAGCGTCAGGTTGCATCTTCCACTCATGCGCTCCAAGAAGATTGAAGAATATTAAATAGTAGCCTTATGGCTATTTAATATTATGGCCGACTTTCCTTAAGATCTTATTGCATTTAATATTGTAGCCGACTTTATTATTATTGTTTCGTTTCTCAAGATGGGCCGACCTACTTCAAGGTTGATCACAATATGTATTTATAGAAGGTCGAATGTGCTCATTATGGAATGGACAAGCCTTCACAAAACCAAGTCCCCTAAGTGATTCAAATACAAAGCTACAATAGTTGCATGATTCAATTGATGATTTAATAGTTTGTGCAATTGTTACAAGATGTAATGGTTTAGGGAGGCTTTATTTTCCCAAAGCCTTTGTAATGGTAATCTATGTTGCACTTTGTCCACAATTGGACCTTTCAACTGTGAAGTGCTACACAGCCAACCATGAAAGGCCTTAGGAAAACCAGGTCCCCTAAATACATGTTCTAACAAAGCTTTACTGCTCAATATTGTTCTATGGTAATACATGTGAATACTTGAAGGTTTTCATGGCTATTTGAATTGGGAATTATTTGAATTTGATTGATGGTTGTTTGGTGAATCTAATTGATTTCAGCCATTAATTATTCATTTGATTAGTTTGGTATATTTTTTGCAATTGTTTCCATAATTTTGTATTTAATAATGGGTGTCTTACAACTTGCACAAATGGAAGCAGATGGGATTTTGGAGTTCACCACTACTACGTTCGCATCGTACTTGGCAAGATGGGACAGACTAGTGTTGATATGTGTTGTAGGTTTCATGATTGATGAGACAGGCGGATGCATTTGCTTGTTGGTTTGGTTATGCTACGATGGGAAACATGGTTGTAATGGGTTCGTCAATCAGTCAAAGATGGGTGAGATGGGTTTGAATTGTGTTGACTTGGCACCTTGTTTATGTTGTGTAGTTGTGATTAATGTGAAAGTGATGCCTACATTGGTGCAACAGTTGGGTTTACTAGTTTACAAGGAAGGGTGCATGTCTTAATGTTTGGGTTGTTTAAATTCCATGTCAGAATGCTACTTGTTATATGTCAGATACAAGTTGGATACACTTCATCATGTTTGGTTGTCACTATGTACTTGTTTTGTTTTGAAATGAATGTTATTAAGTGTGCATTTTAAATTTAATTTATGTTTGATGTCATCGTGCCTATTTATGGATGAATTTTTTTTAAGTTGTGGAGGACCGACGTATAGGTGCACATCATATAAAGTAGAGGACACCCCCAAATTAATCAATGGCACCTACAAAAGATACAATTGTTGCAGGTCTGAATTTATGAAGCATACACATACACATACACATATACATAGACATGGACATAAGTGAATTAAACACGACTATGGAGAAGTATAGCAAGGGGCAGCGAGTGATAAATGTGACGCAGTGGAGTGTTAGGGTGGTTGACTGAGAGAAGTAGACGTAGCAAGGTTTTCCACTTGAGACCTCTTCACACATCTATACACATACACATTTACATATACAAATACATACACATACACATACACATTTACATATACATAGACATACACGCAGACATACACATACACATTTACATAGACATAGACATACACGTAGACATAGACATACACATACACATACATTGCCATCATTGTGAAGAAAAAATGAGAAGTTGCTAGAATGAAAGGTTGTAAAGTTGACAAGTGTGTGAGGCACTAGGAGCATTGGATTCAAGTTGGCTCGAAAAATACACAGGATGTCGTGAAAGTAGTATATGTACATGTATATGTATATGTATATGTATAT
Organism: Sequoiadendron giganteum; assembly: GCA_007115665.2. Lineage (NCBI taxonomy): Eukaryota > Viridiplantae > Streptophyta > Pinopsida > Cupressales > Cupressaceae > Sequoiadendron > Sequoiadendron giganteum. The sequence continues at coordinate 600,451,644 of CM021108.1, read as the reverse complement.
ACATATACATATATATATAGACATATATATATATATGAATATGTCTATACATATGCATATATATAAAGAAGATGCAAAGACCTTAAGCATATACAAGTTGGATACACTTCATCATGTTTGGTTGTCAGCATGTAATTGTTTTGTTTCAAAATAAATACAATTACGTGTGCATTTAATATCTGATATACATATACATATGTCTATGTATATGTATATATACATATACATATATATAAACAAGTAAACATGCATTTAATATCCAATATGTGTTTGATATCATCGTGTTTTTTTATGCAAGAGTTTTTCCTAACTTGAGGACCGGCATACCACTATGGGAAATTATTCATTGGTGGAATAGATGGTTGAATTGATGAAGTGGAACTTACAAACAAGAGAAGACCCCAAAAATTATCTATGCTACCTAAAAAAGGTACAAATTATGCATGACTAATTTGATGAAGCAGAACCTAACAAAAATAGAACACCCCCATATATTTCCAAGGTACAAAAAGAAGGTACAATAATTGGATGATTGAATTGATGGAAAATAACCTATGCAAAAGATAACACCCCCAAAATAATCAATGGCACCTAAAAAAAGATACAAACATTTGCATTGCAGATTTAATGAAGTAGCACATATGATAATCGTAACACCCCAATATTTATCAATGACACCAAAAAAAGACTACATAGTTGGCAAATGAATTGATGAAACGTAACCTATGAAAAACATAGCACCCAACAAATTCCAAATGACACCCGAAATTGGGAGAATAGATGAAGAATAACCATGATGGAGTTGGGTATTCGTTTTTTCATAATGGGTTTTTTTATAAAAAAATTATTGGTCCACGTGGACCGTGTGATTTTGGGTGCGTGCATATCGGCTCCTCTCCCCTACCTAATCAAGCATAACCTATGAAAAAAACAAGACCCTCAAATTCTTGTAATGCAAACAAAAAAAGCTCCCATAATTGCATGTCTGAATTGATGAATCCTAAGCATTGGGAAACATAACACACCCAATTTAATGAATGTCACCTAAAGAAAATAGCATTAATGAATGAATGAAAGAGCACGTATGAAAAACCTAAACCCCCAATTTTATCAATGGCACATAGAAATGGTACTGAACAACATTAATCGAAACGTGAACATTAGCCCATGACTGTAATGGTTGTAATGAAGAACAATATAAAGCTTACGAATGGAAAACAATAAGAGTATAACAATTATCACATATGTATAGGACTGAATTGATGGAGCAGAACCCAAAATAAATAACACCAACATATTTATCTATGGCACAGAAACAACATAAATTTTTAAGTGACTGAAAAGATGAAGCAAAACCTAAAAAAGATTAACTCACATTATTATTTTTGGTTTCTGAAACAAAGAACACAACCTAACTCAATGATAATGTAGAACCTATGATAATACGATAAGCAAAGTCAATGATAATGCAGAACCTATGAGAAAATGATGAGCAAAGTGAATGATAATGCAGAACCTATGAGATTACGATAAGCAAAGTCAATGATAATGCAGAACCTATCATAATACGATAAATAGAGTCAATGATAATGCAAAACCTATGATAATACAATAAGAAGAGTCAATGATAATGCAGAACCTATGAGAATACAGTAAGCAGAGTCAATGATAATGCAGAACCTATGAGAAAACGATAAGCAGAGTGAATGACAATGCAGAACTTGTGAGATTACGATAAGTAGAGTCAATGAGAATGCAAAATCTATGAGAATACGATATGCAGAGTCAATGACAATGCAGAACCTATGAGAATAGGATAACCAAAGTCAATGATAATGGAGAACCTATGAGAAAGAATACAATAAGCAGAGTATATGATAATACGTAACCTATGAAACAGAAATGGTAAAACTATGACTATAAAATTTGCAAAATAAACCCTAGGGAAATAGAAATGCTAAACTACGAGTGTTATATTTTCAAAATAAACCCTAATGAAAGAGAAATATAAACCCTACGGAGTAGAACCCATGTAAACAAAAATGCAGCTTCATCTATGGCAAGGAAACAACGAACAATATTATTTATGAAAGACATCAAACAACCCCAAAAATTTCAATGGCAGGGAAACAACCAGCAATATTATTATCTATTATATAAAGAGAGCGATGCTTGAACAAAAGATTAATTTCCAAAGATTTAGTGTGTTTATGAACACAAATAGGATAGTGTTCATAAATGTTGATGTTATAGCAGCTATGGTCTGCACTTCCTTCTCACAATTCACAAGAAGAAGTACATGAATTAAATGAGTAGCCTTCGGCTATTTAATTCATGATTACAATATTTACTAATGAAGAGGGCCAACCCTATTTAGTTCGCATGCTTTGGTTACTACTTGGGCCGACCTTATTGTGGTTATTATTTATTATGTTTCTTTTGAGTGGGCCGACCTATCTTGAAGAGGCGCCTCATTTATATAAATACAAATTCATATTTGTCATTGTAACATATTCATTATTCAAGTCAAGTTCGCTATTAAGAGCAAAGCAGCAGTTCGCATTTCTTTAGCAGCAGTCCGATTTCAAGGAAGAACATATTCATTTGTATCTAGTGCATCTAGGAGAGGTGCAACTTTATTGTATCCATTGTTGGCCATTGTTGGCCATTGTTGGGCCTGAGTTGTAAGCAGATTTCTGCCATTGTTCTACTTTATATAAGAGATTCAATTGTTGGGTTTTTCTCCCTCAAGAGGAGGGTTTTCCTAGGGTATCATTGTGTGTTCATTGTCTTATGTGTTGCAATTCTATTAAGTGCTTTCATTGTTCAATCTGATCTAAGAAACACTAACATGGTATCAGAGCGGGTGTGAAAAAGATCGTGATCAAATTTTTTAGTTTGCAACTCTCACCTTATTCCTTTTCAATCTATCTTCTAAATTTCTCAATGGTGAACAGTCTGAAAATCGAGGATAGACTCGAAGGGATTTCGAACTACACATCATGGAGGTTCAGAATCATGCTCACATTAGAAGAGAATGATTTAGCTGAGTTCGTGAAAACAAAAGTTCCTGAACCTGAGGAGGAAGAAGAGAAGCTGTAGTGGAGGAAGAAAGACACTAGGGCAAAGAAAGTGTTGGTTGATTCCGTCAAGGATCATGTTGTACCGATCGTCTTCAAATTGGATACGGCAAGAGAAATGTTTACAACCTTGGAAGAGATGTATGAAATCAACAACACTAGTCGAGCTCTCACACTAAAGCAACAACTTCCTCATGTGAAAATGGAAAAAGGAGAATATGTCATTACATACTTCATGAGGATTTCAGAGATAAGAGATTAGCTCTCCACAATTGGTCACATGATTGACGACAAAGACCTAACTATGCTTGCTCTCAATGGTCTTCCGCTTTCATGGGAGGCGTTCATTCAAGGAATCAGTGCAAGATCTAAACTTCCCAAGTTTGATTGATAAAGAATTGACTGTATCCAAGAGGAGTCAAGACTAACGGCTAGGGGCATTGGTCAAAGTTCAAAGAATGAAGAATTACAAGTTCTTGCCTCTCATTCATCAAAGAAAGGAAAAGGCTTTAAGAAAGGGTTCTTCAAGAGGAATCGAGAAAATGGAAATGATGGTGCTCCTGCTTTCAAAAGAAAACGAGACATGTCCAAGATTCAATGTTTTCGTTGTGATAAGTATGGTCACTTTGCGAAGGATTGTCCTCAAAGACCTAAGCAACAAGTTGCCACTGCAAATGTTGAAGAAGTCACTCCACATAAGGACTCCAGTGATTATTTGTTCTATTCAGCCTTGTCAAGCAATGTTTCTACCGACGCCAACACTTGGCTGATTGATAGTGGTGCTTCTAGGCACATCACCGGTTTCAGGGGTCACCTTTCAAACTTAGTGGAGAGCAACTCTAGTGATCAAGTCGTTATTGGAGACGATGCTAGATATTCTGTGAAAGGAATTGGAAACTCCACTCTTCACTTGGATTATGAGATTTCATTAGAGTTGAATGATGTACTATTCGTTCTAGGGATAAAGAGGAACCTTGTTTCAATTTCAGCATTAGAAGACAAGGGTTATCAAGTTGCCTTCTCTAAAGGCAAAGTTCTTATATGGGAAAAGAACTCCAACTTCAAAACTGCTCAAGTAATTGGAGTTAGACATGAATGTCTTTATAGGCTATGCACTCGTCCTCTTCAAGCGCTTGTGCATAACAGTTCCAGCATGTGCAATCTATGGCATCGAAGATTGGCTCACATACACTTTCGTGCTCTACCTATCATGGAGAAGATGGTCGCCGGTCTTCCAAAATTCAATCATGAACACGAAGGTACATGCAAGGGATGCGCCCTAGGCCAGAACACAAAAGGTACATTTCATTCTAGTGAAAGTAGATCTAAATGTACTCTTGATCTCATTCATTATGATTTGTGTGGTCCAATGTCTATTGCATCATCTAGTGGTTTCTTGTATTATATTATTTTTATTGATGATTACTCTAGAAAGACTTGGATTTATTTCTTGAGATCTAAATAATCTGAAGAAGTATTAGAAAGATTCAGAGAATTCAAGGCACAGGTTGAAAACCTGTCTAGGAAAAGGATCAAGGTATTGAGATCCGATAATGGTGGAGAATAAACTTCTGGCACCTTTCAAGATTTTTGTATTGAAGCAGGGATTAAGAGGGAGTTCAGTGTTCCCTATAATCTACAACAAAATGGTATTGCTGAAAGAAAGAATAGGTCTATTGTGGAAGCAGTGAAAGCTATGATCCATGATCAAGACCTGCAAATCTCTCTTTGGGCTAAAGCATCGAGGACAGCCGTCTATGTTCAAAACAGGAGTCCCCACAGGATCTTAGAGAATAAAACTCCTGAAGAAGCATTCTTAGGCGTGAAACCTGAAGTTAATCATTTGAGGATATTTGGTTGTCTAGTCTATGTTCATATTCCAAAGGAGAAGAGAACAAAGCTAGAACCTTCTGGGAAGAAAGGAATTCTTGTAGGATACAGTGAGACATCAAAAGCTTACAGGATATTCATACCAAGACAGAAGTCTATTGAGATTAGTAGAGATGTCACATTTGAGGAAGATATTGCTTTCAGAAGGTCCAAAGGCACTCCTATGGAGATTGATGAAGAAGAACCTCCTCAAGATATGGAAGTTGACCATATTCCAGATAACCTGAAGGAGGCTCCAGAACCTAAAGAAGATGTTGATTCAGTTGAACCCTTGGATCCTACTGATGGGCCTCTAGATATTGTGATTGGAAAGAAAAGACCTCTTTGGGCTCGTAGGAAAATGCAGGAGGCAAAAAATTTTGCAGCTCCAAGAGGAGCTTTCAGAGAAAGCAAGAGACCTCACAAGTTCTCTAGTTATGTCGCCTTGATGAGTCAGAGCCTTCAAGTGTCGAAGAAGCTTCTAGTCAACAAGTATGGAAAGATGCCATGTTTGAGGAATATCAGTCCATACTTAAGAACGACGTTTGGGATATAGTTCCTAGACCCAAAGGCAAATCTGTGGTGTCTTCTAAATGGCTCTTCAAGATCAAGCATGCAGTTGATGGGAGCATTGAGAAGCACAAGGCAAGATTCATGGCTAGAGGGTTCTCACAAAAAGAGGGAGTTGACTATGAAGAAACCTTTGCTCCTGTGGCTCGATATACATCTGTCAGAACCATCATTGCTATTGTTGCATCTAGAGGATGGAAGATTCACCAAATGGATGTAAAGACAACTTTTCTAAATGGTGTAATAGAAGAAGAAGTTTACATTGAGCAACCCAAAGGATTTGAGGTATATGGGAAGGAGTCTCATGTTTGCAAGCTGAAGAAGGCCTTGTATGGTCTTAAGCAAGCTCCTCGTGCTTGGTATGAAAGGATTGATCAGTATCTTTCAAGCCTGGGTTTCTCAAAGAATGATGCAGCTTCTAACCTCTACTTCAAGGTAGTAAAAGGTGAAGCATTGATTTTGGTTTTATATGTTGATGACTTGATTATCACTAGTGAGGAAGATCTAATTCTAAAATGCAAGAAGGAGTTAGCTTTAGAGTTTGAGATGAAGAATCTAGGTCTCATGCATTACTTTCTTGGCTTAGAAGTTTGGAAAAAGTCAAATGAGATGATTCTAAGTCAAGGCAAGTATACTATCGACATTCTCAAAAGTTTTGGTATGATTGACTGCAAACCTATGTCTACACCCATGGAGACTAATCTAGATAAGTTGAAAGAGGTTGCAGCTAGTTCAGAACCAGTGGATTCTACGATGTATAGACGATGTATAGACAGTTGATTGGTTCATTGATGTATCTAGTTAACACTAGACCTGACATCTGCTATGTAGTGAGTGCACTTAGCCAGTTTATGTGTGAACCAAGACAAATACATCTTGTAGCAGCTAAACTTATCCTGAGATATTTATGTGGCACAATTGGATATGGGTTGAGATATTCTTCAGGTGTGGATTTAGAGCTGCATGGTTTTACTGATTTTGATTGGGTAGGATGTGTCTCAGATCGGAAGAGTACCTCTGGTTGTTGCTTCAGTTTGGGGACTGCTATGATTTCTTGGTGTAGCAGGAAACAGTCTTCAGTAGCCTTGAGTACAACCGAGGCAGAGTACATAGCAGCTTGTGTGGCAGCTCCTGAGGCAGTGTGGCTTCGTAAGCTCCTTGCAGGATTGTTTGAACAATCAATGGAGCCTACCATTATACACTGTGATAATCAAAACTGTGTAAAGCTTTCTGTCAATCTCGTGTTTCATGACAGAACAAAGTATGTCGAGATCAAGTACCACTATATTAGAGATATGGTACAAAGGAAAGCTATACAATTGAGGTATATCAGCACTGAAGAGCAAATGGCAGACATTCTCACCAAGCCTCTCTCCAGGATTAAGTTTGTGTACTTTTGAGACAAGCTTGGTATGGTGGAGAATGCAGCCTTAACTGAGAAAGAGTCTCAGTATCAGTGATCCTTAATTGATAATGCAATTCTCTATTGAGAGAGAGTTGAGGTGCAAGCCCTTGATAATGCATCTCTCTATTGAGAGAGATTTGAGGTGAAAGCCCTTGTTTCCACCCTCTAGGAGAGCCATGGTGGATGTCATGTGTGTGACTCCATGACAGCATCACGTGAGGGAATTCGTGATGATTTATTCGTGCTTGTGTATCACCCTCTGGGAGAGCCATGGTGAAAGTCACATTGAGGTGACAACATCACATTAAGTGATGAGCACTTGTTCATACCATTTGTGGAGGTAGCCACAATGGTTGATATCACAATGAGGTGATATTCTTTTGTTTTCATTCTGATATGATGTGTCTTGTGCAAGTGGAAGTTCATCCCTAGCTGAGAGGGAGTGTTGATGTTATAGCAGCTATGGTCTGCACTTCCTTCTCACAATTCACAAGAAGAAGTACATGAATTAAATGAGTAGCCTTCGGTTATTTAATTCATGATTACAATATTTACTAATGAAGAGGGCCGACCCTATTTAGTTCGCATGCTTTGGTTACTACTTGGGCCGACCTTATTGTGGTTATTATTTATTATGTTTCTTTTGAGTGGGCCAACCTATCTTGAAGAGGCGCTTCACTTATATAAATACAAGGTCATATTTGTCATTGTAACATATTCATTATTCAAGTCAAGTTCGCTATTAAGAGCAGAGTAGCAGTTCGCATTTCCTTAGCAGCAGTCCGATTTCAAGGAAGAACATATTCATTTGTATCTAGTGCATCTAGGAGAGGTGCGACTTTATTGTATCCATTGTTGGCCATTGTTGGGCCTGAGTTGTAAGTAGATTTTTGCCATTGTTCTACTTTATATAAGAGATTCAATTGTTGGGTTTTCCCAGGGTATCTTTGTGTGTTCATTTTCTTATGTGTTGCAATTCTATTAAGTGCTTTCATTGTTCAATCTAATCTAAGAAACACTAACAATAAACACTAAACTTCAACAACAAAAAATGATATTTGCAACACCAAAAGTCCAATAAAACAAGTAGAAATTGCAAACCAAACTCAAAAAACCGAATAATGGCAAGCCTTAGTGAGCAAGCTCACCTGGGTCGAACACGCGAGGAACCTATTTGTTGCTTGCGGTTACCTTCATGGCAGCGAGGAACCCATTCATTGCTTGCATGGCGGAAGTGGAGTCATTGGTAACATTCACTAACTGGCGTGTACCCATCTCCTAACCAGCTTCTACCCAAATACAAACCGATCTCTGATCATCGTAGGTTGTGGTGAATGTTTGAAGGTTGCAGATAATGAACCAAGCAGGTAGTAGTGTACAAGTGAAGAAAGAACGTCTACTTGCTAGAATGAAAGGTTGAACAGTTGGCAACAAGAGCGAGGCACTGGGAGCATTCAATACAGGTTAGCTCGAAATAAACGCAGGGTGGCATGGAGCTTAGGAGAGGAGACATTAATTCAACACGATAGTCGAGAGGTATAGGAAGTGGTGGCGAGTGATAAATGCGACGTAGTGGATTCCTAGGGTGGCAAACTAAGAGAAGCTGACATGGCAAGGTTGTCAACTTCAGACGTCGAGCCACATAGGAAGTGGCACCAAAGGTGCCTATGTATTGGTCGACGAGTCATTTTTTCAATTTTTAAAAGGCATAGACAAATATCAACCTCCCACATGGCAAAATAATAAGAAATTTTTTTTTAAAAAATTGATATTGTTGGGTATTCGTTTTTTCATAATGGATTTTTTTTTAAATACTATTACCATGTGGACCGTGCGATTTTGGGTGCGTACGTATAGGCTCCTCTCCCCTAGTACCTACTGTTATTCTTGCCAACCACTATCACTTCCCTTCCCTACTCCCCTATCATGTGTCATCCTCCACCCTTGTTCCACTTGAATGGCACCGTGCCCAAAGCCACTAATTATTGTTATCTCATCACTCAAACATCACCCACCTAGTGAAGCTTCCCCAACCAACCCCTCTTTTGCACCAAAATAATTTTTTTTGTCAAATGAGCATAACTTTTGCTTAGAGAGTTATTTTTTTGCATTTGCATTGGTGTTGGGAAGTTTGTTCCAAGTACTCCATATAGGTATAGCTATTTTTTCTTGATTTTTTGTTAGGCATTAGATATTTTTGTTTTAAGTTTGTATTTATGTTTTCTTTTGGCAAGCATAAATTCTGTATGAAATCAAAGTTCGACAACAAAAAAAAGAAATTGATCAAGAAATCACAAGGAATATATTGGTAATTGTTGTCACATGAAAACACACCTTGCTAAACATAGGCTCAACATTCCAATGACATAATGAAAATAACCTCATGGTGTGAGACATTGTAGTTGAGGTTAGATCTCTAGAGAAGGTTGCCTTCCTTTTCTAAACTAGGTGCAGATATGTTGGACCAACCCAACATATGAAATCCGAACACTAATCCTATTCTATTTGTTGATGTGTTTGTCATTGATGTCAAAATTTGGTCTTAAGAAGAGGATTTGATCATGTGTTTGTCATTGATAAGTTCTTAATGGATGCTTCATGCTTGTGCTTCAGGAGTTGAGGAGTTGATCATCATGTCATTATAGATGGTGTGTTGATTGGAAGTGTTGACAAGATTGGAAGTGTTGAAAGGATCCTCATCTAAAGGTTGCAGTGATAGCAACAATTTCATTCATGATGTCAAGTTAAAGGTTGCAATGATAGCTTGAGTTGTCATGATCTTCATACATCATATTGTAGAGTTCATAGAGTTCATTTCATATTTATGTGTCATGTGTTCATGGTTGTCATAGTAATAGGAAGATCTTGCTTGTCATGGAGTCTTGGTAGTATTTAACCATTGCAGATTGCAGACACAGAAGGTTGAAACTTGATCACCTTGCATTTGGTCATTTCAAGGGGTTGTCATTCATGTCAAGGTGGTGATACAAAATTTTATGCTTTCAAAATGTTGATGTTATATTTCAAAGGTGTTAATACAAATTGATGTTGGGTGTTGAAAAGGAAATTTTGATGGTGCTATATGGTGGTTGGCAGAGGTCATGATTCAATTACAATGTTATGCATGAAATGCTAAATCGCTAATCTAAAAACCCTAAAGACCCAAGGGTTGTTCTTTTTGCATGAAATGCTAAATCTCAAGTGCACTTTTCTTATATTTTAAAAGTGACTTGCTATAGGTGGTAAGAGGTTATTTAAGTGACAGCATGAAGGGAAATCATTAGCAACTGGCCTCTTCTCTTGGTAAAATTGACTGAATAGGTAAAAGCTATTTTGCTCATCATTCAAAAGAAAAATCAATGGTCATTATTTAAAGGTATAAAAGGTGGGTAAAGAAGATCAAAGGTTGGCTTTTAAACTTCACAACGGTTGTTTTCTGGTGACTGCATTTTGATAGGAAGTTTGACAATTGGGTTTTCTGAATGGACTTTTTGAATGGCACCAAAAACTCATTCTGAGTTAGTTTGTATTCTACTGTGCTGGATATGTGTAGGGTTGAGAAGATGACATCGTACTTTTATCATGATTGAATAAAGAGGGAAGATTTGGATAGCAGAAGATAAAAATATTATGGAGAATGTTCTAATCTGAGTGTGTAATCTCTAATCAATTCTCAATCTCAACTTAATACTATGCAAACAAAGGTATGTATTGAAAATGTTGAGTAGATACAAGAATAATATAGAGAGAAAAGTTTGGTTGCTTGTGTTGCAGGGTATATTCATCATGAATAGGAGATTATGTCTTCAATGAATGGAAAAATTCTCTATCTTAGAACAACAAAGTCTCTGATCATTTGTGCATAAAAGGTTTACCTATGTTTTTGTATGACATTGATTTATTTGATCTAAGGTTGATTGTCTTAGTAGTAAACATGACCATATAAAAGAGCAATTATTATCATCAGCCAAGTGTTGAGTGTGAGATGCTAGAGTTATGAAGTTGAAATGAGTTTGAGCATGGTGTTTGCAGAAAGAGGCACTGAACTATTCAAAATTGTGATTTCCAAATGGTTAAGGTATGTTATGACAAATTTGGATAGGGTTTTGACTAAGCAAGTATATTGTTTGGATTCAAAAGGTAATATTAGGGCAGATACAATTGTATTTCTTCCTATAATTCAAGGTGATATTGGTTTTATCAGAGCATGATTACCTAATATTTGAGTGTGAGAATACAGAGCTATGATTTGCATTGAAACAGAGTAACCCTTTGATTGTTTACTTATTTTCTTTTGAAAATTTCCAAAGAGGCAGATTAAAGATTGCTAGTGAGGCAGATTGAAGTTGGCCAGTGAGGCATGTTGATAGCCAGTGAGGCTTGAGTATTTTGCTAGTGAGGCTTGTTGTATTGCCAGTGAGGCATACAAATTGTAAACAACAAGTTGTTGGCCAATGTGGCTTAATAAAGCAATTGTTCAAAGTGGTTTTTCACCCTTTTAGGGTTTTCCACTCATAAACCTAGTGTTATGTCTTCTCCTAGTGGTTTCTCATATTGGACTTGATTGGATATCTTTGTTCTAGTATTACATTCTAATTTGCATGTTATTATAACTCTCTACATTTAGTATTTGTAATGTTTGAAGTGTTTCAATGGATTGATCTACATAAGTCAAGTATGTTAAGGATTGAAATTTGATTTGTAATTAGACCATTGATTCACTCCCCCCATCTCAGTGGTCTTGTACTCCAACACTATCAACTCGTAGAGGAAAATGGAGAGAAGGAATTGCATAAAAAGGGAAGGGGAGGTGATGCACTAGAGTAGAAGCATCTCTTCCTACTTAGACTAACACAATGCATCAATGAAAATAGTCAAAAGGACTTACATAGTTCTCTATTCAACCAATTTTCAAGGGTGCATATGAAGGTTCGAATTTGACAAGGTGTCGGAAGGATAGGGAAGATTCACAATCAACACCTACAAATATAGATAACACAACATATAGACATAGAAAATGGTAGAAAATAATTTAAACATGAAGACCTAAAGGAGATATACAAAACATATCTAAAGAGAGAAGAGATGAAATGACAACTTTCATTAATACAAAGGTGTAAGATTGTTTATAGTTGCAGAGTGCATAGAATCGTAGTGTCTGCTAGAGAAACCAAGGGAAACCCCTTTATAATGAGCACGAAAGTGCCTTTTATACAAGAGAGAAACTAAAAAAAGTGTGCCCGGGAAGAGTGTCCAATAATCCTCTAACCCCAACATGCCTTCACATTGATGTCTCCTGAATATGCATGTAGAAGGATGGAGATCGCTCGATAAATCTATGATCTAAATCTGTGAAATGTAAGCAAAAAATTGAAAGCCTGAAAGTCCAAAACTTTAACACTTTGTCATTTTTTAGGTTTTCATGGGTTATTTCATGCATGATAACTCATATAAGATCTCTTAGATCATTTTTTATTGATGGGTCATATAAGGTGGCATAAAATGTCAACATTTTGGTGATCTTTGTCGGATGATTGCCTATTAATCATGGAATCCAAAGGCCTTATCAGTCCATTATGCATTGAGACAAAAGGAGAAACAACAATAATTGGATCCTCCCAAGAAAATAAAACTTGTGCAGGATTGCACTTTGAGAAAAAACATAACACCTAAGGGCATATATTCCCTTAAGGAGAATGTAGGGTGTGGAGCCACACTTTTTGGAAAATAAACAAAGTAGCTAAAATGTACATGACTCCCAAAAACCTCTTAGAAATAAGGTTTGAGATGAATCCATTTAACTAGAATTAGAAGAACCTCACCATCCAACCTAGAGAGATGGAATGCATTGACCTCCTTACTAATGGTGATGACATATGATCACTCCAAATGGCATCTATTTTAGTATGCCTTCCTGCTTTGGCTCTATCTGCATCCCATTTCAGCACCAAGTCTCCCTCTTGGAACACCCTGTGGGTAGCTTTCTTGTCAAAAAAATTATTGACCTATGCTTGGTGAATCTCAAGAGTATGCATAGCCTTGTTCTGAGTCTCTTCCAAATTCATTAGCTCAGCCAATCTCACTATCATGGCATAATTTTTTGTCAATTCCGACTATTATGCTAACTCAAGAGAAGACAAATCCAGTGATAATGGTAGCCTTGCTTCCCTTCCATAAATCAACATGAAAGGATAATTGCCAAAAGGTCTCTTTAGAGTGATCTTGTCAGTCTAAAGGGTTGTTTTCAGTTTGCTATGCCAAGACCTCTATTTATCCTCAATGATCCTTTTAATTATCTTTATGAGGTTTTTATTTGAAGATTCAACCAAGCCATTACCTTGAGGGTAATTATTTGATGAATTTTTCAAATATGTATCTGCTCAATTAATAATTTGGGTACAAAAATACCTTGGCATTATTAGAGATGATGGTGGAAGGGGCACCAAACTTGGTCATAATTCCATCAAGGAGTTCCAAAATTGAAACCTCAGTAGTATCCTTCAATACAATCATCTTTAGCCACCTGATGAATTAATCTATGGCTACTATAATCCATTTATGACTAGCACTAGATGGTGGATTTATCAAACCAATAAATTCCAACCCCCACTATGCAAATGGTTGATCAACCTGAATGGGATGAAGGAGCGGGGCAGTTAACCTTTGCTTCCTGGAGAAGAAATCACACCTCTTGCAATTTCTTATCCATATATGAGAATCATTAAATAGGATTGGCCAATAATATCCAACTCTCATTACCTTAGTACAAATGGTCCTTGCAAAAAAGTGGCCACTTGAAGGGCCGTCATGGAATTATTCCAACAATATTATGATGACCTGATTTTTTTCAATGCACCGTAACAACACTCCATTGAGGTTTTTTCTAAAAATTATACCATCTACCAAGACATGGGGAATGGATTGCAATCTAAAATGTCTTCTTTTGGTCGTATTTAAATCTAGAGGATACCTACCCTCCTGCAAAAAGGTAGTCATGTCGTTTACCCAATTGTTTTGAGTGTTAATGTTGGATTGGTGCTCCTGTAACACAAGGGAAAGCTTCATAGGAGTCTCAAATGTTGAGACAAGCTATTGCCTCTCACAAGCTTGGTGGTATCCATCCAACTCTTTTTCCACTGACATCTCTGCTCAACAAAATTTGTTTGATGTTGACATGAGGGACCATTAACTAGATCATGTTGTTAGACAACATATGTTTGAATTTTTTCAATGACCTAACAACAAAAAGGACCTGCTTCTCAACATAGTTATACTTGACCTCATAAACTTTAATTCCTTCACTGAAGAAGGCAATGGGATGCTCTATATTTTCATTGTTTAGTTGTGTCAAGGCAGTTGATATGCTTTCTTCTCCTCCAAAAGTATAAAGAATGAAATCCTTGTCATAATTGGGATTGACTAGGGTGGGAGCCTGAGCAATTTCTTGTTTGATGGCATCCAAGTTATCCTTATCTTCTTTGATCCACTTGAAAACCATATTTTTATTTAGCATAAAGGTGAGAGGATTTACCAAAGTTGCAAGGTTGGGAATGAATCTCCTCACAAAATTAATTATTCCTAAGAATATTTGAAATCCCTTCTTGTGGTTGGAGAGTGGGATAGATAGGATGGACTCCACTCTCTTTGGATCAATGACCAAACCATCTTTCGAAATAATATGTCCAAGTAATTTTCCTTGGTCAATGACAAAGACACATTTGTTTGGATTCAAGGAAATACCATATTCCTTGCACTTCTTGAAAACTTGTTCAAGGTGGTTGAAGTGATCACCTGCATGTTTTGAAAATATTAGTAATATCATCCTAGTAGACCAACACAAAAACAAAAACATCTTGAAACGCCATGTCCATGGCCCGTTAAAAAGTGTCACCAACATTGGTTAACCCAAAAGGCATCTTACAGTAAGCATAGGTACCCTATTTGGTAGTAAATGTTGTCTTATGTTGATTAGATTCTTGGACTAGAATATGATTATAGCCTAAGTAGCCATCCAAGAAAGATAATTTTTTTGAACCATTATTTTTTTGAAAAATTTGCTTCATGGATGGGAGAGGGTAATGATTCTTTAGGGATGCTTTATTCAAATCTCTGAAGTCAACACAAATTCTTATTTCCCTATTCTTCTTTCTGACAAGGACCGATTTTTCCACCCATGAGGAATGCTTGATGGGAAATATGATCCTAGCCTCTATTAATTTGGTTAGTTATTTCCTCTGTCTTGCAATCTTAGTATCTAGGTCTAACTCAATGGTGTAGTGGTCTAGGTTAGGATCAAAACCTTTCAAATCCTCATAGGTCCATGTGATCACATCATCAGAAACCTAACAAAGCTTAATGGAAGCTTAATTTTCAATTTTGGAAGATACCTTTCCCAAATTCAAAGATCTTCCTTTTTCAATTGTAACTAGCTTGTAATCACCCTTCTTTGCAACTAGGTTCATTTTATTTTGTTTCAACTAGTCATATGTGTTAGACACACAAGACAACTAAGAGGGGGGTGAGTCAGTTGTAAATTAAAACATTCAAACCCTCATTTACCTTCAAACCCTTATTATGCACCAACATGAATGTAAACTAATGAAACATAAACACATTCACAACCATACACAATAGAACACCAGATCTACATGGAAAACCCTAATCATGGAAAAACCATGATGAGGATTAACTCACATATATATAAATAGCAACACTAATTACAAATGGCTCACTGCCCAGAAGAAAAGAATGCTCACTACCTAAAGGACTCACTGTCCGGAATAGAAAGAGAATCGAAGAAGACTGTTACAAGGAAGTTCACTACCTCAAAGAAATAAGAAGATCCACCACAACAAATCTACACCATCTGCAACCTTTGGCTCACTACATCCAACAACTTCAAGTACACTAAAAATGTAGACACCTTTTGCTCATTGCTTCTGGTAGTCATAGACGTTTAAGCTTACACTCATATCACAACACTTGATTGCATTTGCATCATCCTTCACATCACACGCATCTCCAACAATTAACCTTGATTATATATCTTATGCGACCTCAAACAACTTCTCTAGGTTGGCCTCAATGAAACGTATGCACCTCAAACATGCAACCACCAAATAGATCGGCACCAAACACTTCCACGGTGGAAAGAAGTGAAGGTGGACCAAACCAAGGGCTAACTAGGACCCAAATCTATACCTACACACTACACCATGCTTCCACAAACAACAAACCATCTCCTCAATCAATGTTAGCACTCTAGGTTGGTGAAACCTACACTAACACTATCAAACAATCAACTCACTCTTCACCAGGTTCAGAAACATCCTACAGACAATGTAGCAACATTACACAACATCCTCGATTATTCCAACATCATCAAAATATTCAACAACACTATCACAACCACCTGAAACTGAGAATACTATCATCTTAAACCAGTCAAACTGCCACTGAAACACAAAACATGAACTAAGCTTGTGAAATAGCTAAACACCAAACCTTCCAAGGGAAGATATATACAAACAATATTAACACATTCCCAAATCCACAAGACAATAAACTTCAATGCAGAGAAATGCAGAACAATTCCATTTCTCCTAAACAACCTTCTTCACAGGCAACACATTGTCAAACACATCTTCCACTACCACACGATCTAGAACCTAAAACTCTAAATATAACAACTCTAATCATCTCATCCAAACCGAACAATCACATCTTCAACCATGAAGAAATGTGGAGCACACAAAACATAACTCTATCACCTTGTACACTCTATATTCAAATTTTCTCAAAACAACTTGGAAACCAAGTGAACCAGCTGCATCAGCAACACCTGCTCAACATGACAGCTCCTCAACATGACCACACTAGAGGTTGACATCAATGACAACACCAATGACATCATAATGCAACAATATCCCCCATTTTCATTGATGGCAACACTAGTTCTGAAAAAACATCAACAACAAAAGCAACCCTACATCAAGCAACACTCGCCCTTACTTGGACATTTCTTACATTTCAAACTTCTTTCTTTCTCCCCTTCTTATATTTTTTAGGTTTCTTTTCTCTCCCCCTTTGACATGAATGGAAAATTCTCTCCACTTCTCTCTCTCCCCCTTAGGGGCACAATATATGCTCCCCCTAACTGCACCAACCAAAGATACCACTACCTACTCCCCCTAAGAGGTAGCCTTCATCAGTCCAAGACAAAGAATAAATCTTGAATTGCTCACCTAGACAGATTCACTAACTCATGCATCTAGTTGAAAGGAAGGGCAATCACCCCTAACTTCTGTCCAAGATACTCAAATGTATCTTTCGGAAGAACCTTTGTGAAAATGTCTACTATTTGATCCTTTATAGGAATATACTCCAACTTCACTTCATTCTCAACAACTTTCTCTCTTAGAAAGTGATACCGGATATAGATATGCTTTGTCCTTGAATGCATTATGGTATTTTTTGAAATGTTGATAGCACTTGAATTATCACACAAGATAGGAATAGGTTCAACATATGATACTTTGATATCCTTCAATGTTTGTTTCATCCACAACACTTATGTGCAGCAAGATCCTGCTACAATATATTATGCCTCTACAATAGATAGTGACACTGAATCCTACTTCTTACTCAACCAAGAAACCAATTTGTTTCCAAGAAAGAAAGCACCTCCACTTGTACTTCTTTTTTCATATGTACAACCTGCCCAATCTGCATCTGTATAAGCACTCAGAGAAATCAATATCCCTAGGATATCATAGACTAAAGTCCAGAGTGCCTTTCAAATATCTAAATGTCCTTTTTATTGCCACCACATGTGATTCTCTAGGATCTTCTTCAAATCTTGCCACAAGAAATATTGCATGCATGATATCTGGTCTAGTAGCAATTAGATATAACAATCCACCAATCATGGATTTGTACTTGCTCGGATCTATCTTAGGAGATTCATCATTTTTGTTCAAGTTACAACTAGTAACCATGGGAGTACATACTGGTTTAGAGTCCTCCATTCCAAACTTCTTTAACATTTCCTTGACATACTTTGATTGTGAGATGAATATACCTTTACAAAATTGACTGATTTCTAGCCCAAGGAAGAAATTCATCTCCCCAAACATTGACATTTCAAACTCATTTTGCATCTTCTCTACAAACCTTTTACACATTTCCTCATTTCCTCCAAAGATTGTGTCATCAACATACACAACTACAATCAGGATTTGATCTCTCTCAACCTTGAAGTAAAGATTGTTGTTTGCAGTACCCTTTTTGTATCCCTGTTGCAATAAGTACTTATCCAATCTTACATACCAAGCTCCAGGAGCCTGTTTGAGTCCGTATAAAGTTTTCTTCAACCTATAGACCATATTAGAATCTTCTAATAATTGAAAACCTTATATTTTTTCAATATACACCTCTTCTTCTAACTCACCATTCAAAAATGTAGACTTGACATCCATCTAATACACCTTGAAGTCTTTATGAGCTGCAAAAGCCAAAAACATCCTAATGCCTTTCATTCTTACTACTGGAGAAAAATTCTCTTCAAAATTTATGCCTTCCACTTGTGAGTAGCCCTTACACACAAGTCTAGCTTTATTCCTTATGATGTCTCCATCCCAATTCAAGTTTTTGTGATTAGCTCCAATTCTTGGCCAAACCAGTACATGATATGTGTTGTGAAGATTAAATATACATTGTGAATGTTAGTTGGGTCTATTTTAGATCCATTCCTACCTAAATTAAGTATTGCACGGTTTGCTTGAGCACGAAGATGATTTTGAATCATGTGTGGTGTCGACAAAAGCTATTTTGGATTGTTTTGTTTACATCTAATTTGGTCGACCTAATTGATGTATGCAAATGTAATTGGATATATATATATATGAGACTTTTTGGAGTTGAAAACAAATGAGAAGAGTGAGCATGAATGGCATATCAAGTGTGAGTGGTCTCATATGATGTGAACATGCGAATTCAGTGGTGAGAGATCAAAATAAGAGCAGAGTTGTTGAGCAACTGCTAAGTAGAGCAGTAATTTGTATTCAAAGTTTCAAAGGAACTGAAATACAGGACAAGGGAGGTGCACTTTGTATCAGTTCATATTTTGGCAGTGAGCCATTTTTGTATTGTACTTAACTTTGGCTATGAGCCTTATAAGGATAGTGTGTCCTAGCAATGAGCCCCTATAATATACTATATCCGGATATAATATATTGTGAGTTAATCCTCACCGTGTTTTTTCCCATTTTGAATTTTCCATGTAAAAATCTTGGTGTTCATGTGTTTTGTGACTTTGTGGATGATTCATAATTTCATTCTTTATTTTTGTTAACATGTTTTGGTAATTGGATAAGTTGTGTTCAAAAGTTTAGTAGAATATTGATTCACCCCCCTCTCTCAATATTTTGAATTTTCTCAATATTTTGAATTTTCAACAGGATTAATCTTCACAGTAAGAGGAAGAGATTTGGAGAGTGGTGAAATGAGGAGTTGCATTTGGAGGAGGATAAATATTATCCAAGCTAAGTGTTGGAAGAGGAGAAGAAAAAGGAATTCTAATGCACCTATTATAGTTATGGAATTTTTTGTAGGTTGTTTACAATCTAGAAGGGTGGTTCTACCATCCAACTCTATTTTGTGAGTTCAAGTTCACAAAAAAAAATCTTACATAACATGTCTGATGCAGGATCATCCAAGTCCATAGGCAATCTTGCATCACCAAAAAAAACCCTTTCATGTTCATTTTTTGTATTTCTGGTTTAGGTTTGAACTTCAAGTGAATCTCTTGGGGTGTTGAAGGATAAAATATTTAGACTTGGCTTTCATTTAAAAAATTAGAGGCAACAAGGTGTTCATTGGTATGTTATATGGAACTTGTAAAGTAAAATTAATTAAAAATTAATTAATTTACTCAATTTGGATGCCAAGGGAAGTGTACATAAGGAAAGTGACATTTGGCATTCCTTTCTTTTAATTTACATGCCTAGAATGAAGGAAAAAGCTAGTGATTTTAGGATAAATAAATAAATGACTTCAATTTTAGTTTGAAGTGAATAAGCATGAATTAGCTTTTGATTTTATTCATTTTAATGAGACATCTACAACAACAATTTGTGGGAATGCAGCAAGATTGGGTTCCATTTTCAAAGGCAATTAATGATGAATTTTAAGCATATGCAAATGAGTTTCAAAGATATTTAGATGGAAATTAAAGAGTATATTTGGGTATCAGTGTTTGATGCCTCGTATTGGTTTAAACATCTATAAAAATACATCCTCTAATGGTATTAAAAATAAACAATTAACAACAACAAGGTTGAAGAAATGATTTGCAGGTTGCTCTAGAGGATTGTATGAGAAAGAATGTAAAAAATCAAACTTGCCAAGAGGAAAGGAATAGAAGAAAAGGAATAAGAATTTTGGAGGTATTCGAATTAACCAAAGAGTTGTAGGATGAAGGTAAAAATCAGATTTTAAAAGAGGAGTGAAGCCAAGAATATGTGAATACATGAGGGTTTGAAATTTTGAAGACATGAAGTGTTTGGAAAAACTTAAAAAAATTGAATTTTTGGAAAAACTTAAATCATGAATGCATGTAATTGAATTTTGAAAGATTTCTTGAATGAAATACATATGAGAGTTTGAATAAATTTATGTTTCCATATTTTTTTAAAATATATGTTATCTTTGATATGTGTGCAAGATTGTGGATTGGATGATATGTTAAGGCTACAAGGTTGGGTAGTTTGATAAGACCCCCCCTATCTTGTCTGCATCAAGAAGGTTGAACAAGAAACTCATGAAGAAATTGAAGAGGAGAGCTCAAATATTCCTAATAGTACAAAGGAGTAGGTAGAACCTCCACCTCAATTCTTGAGGAGGTCTAGTTGACAAAAACAATTAGACAGGTATAATCTTCCTAATTGAATTTATATTTTTTCTTTGATTACTATAACTAAGGAGCCTAGAACTATGAAGGAGGCAATGGATATGGATGATTATGTGTCCTAAGGAGTGACTATGGATGAGAACATAGTTGCATTGAAGAAGAATGACATATAAGACTTGGTACCATTTCCAAAAGGAAGAAATTTTGTCAAAAGTATATTGATGTAAAAGAAAAATATTAATTTAGATGATGGTGTTGAAAAGTAGAAAAATTGGTTGAAAAAAGATATTCCTAAGTTGACATCTATAAATTTCTTGTTATTTGTAGCAATATATTTTGATTTAGATGGATGAATGTGAAGACAATATTCCTAAATGGTGACTTGTAAGAAGAGATCTACATGACTCAATGAAAGCACTATGTTGTTAAAGGCGAGAATTATTTGGATAAAATTGGAAAAAATATGTATATGGTCTCAAACAAGAAGTTACGGTTTACAGATTGAAAAAATATTTGTGTGGACTCAAACAATCTCTTAGAATGTGGTACGAAAAATTTAATTCATTTGTATTTCACTTAAAATTTCAAAGATCTAAATTAGATCATTGTGTTTATTATAAAATAGACGATATATTCCTTGTTATCACATTGCATGTAGATGATATGTTGTTTTTTGGTAATAGTAAGAATGTGATTTATGATTTGAAGTCTTAGCCTTCAACATAATTTGACATAAAGGACTTCAAGGCCACCAAGTATATCTTGGATATGGAGATCAGAAGGCATAAAATAAACATAAAACTTTAGTTAGGCTAGAGAAGGTAGATGAACTCTAACTTGCAACATTTCAACACAACATATAGCAAAACAAGGAGTGTTCCTATTTTTGTGGGAATTAAGCTTTTAGTTGAGTAGTGTCCTATGACACCCATAGTAATGAAGGATAATGCTCTTGTTTTTAACACCAATGCAATGGAGAGTTTATTATATATACTATGGTCTATACTAGACCAAGCATTGTACAAGCAATAGGAATATTCAACCACTTTAAGGCTAATCTCAAGTGAGATCATTAGGGTGCAGTTTAGAGGGTTTTATATATTGTGAAGTACCTCCATGCACTCTACTTGTTAATGCAGTGATTCTCCAAGGAACTAGCACTTAGTGGATATCCATGGTTTTTGGTTAGGTAAGTGATGTCAACAATAGAAGATCAACTAGTGGATGTGTTTAATTTATTTGGTAGTGCTATTAGTTGGATGAGTAAGTGATGAATTGTGGTCATTTTGTCCACTACATAGGCTAAGTACATGACAACTACTAATCATATAAGGAAGCCATTTGGATTAAGAAATTATATTTAGATGTGTGGCTAAGTCAACGAGCTATTAGATTTCTTTGTGATAATGAAAGTGTCATATGTATGGCAAAGAATTCGACTTTCATGTGAGGATGAAGCGCATAGATTTTAGTACCATTTTTTCTAACATAGTAGAGGATGGGAGGGTGATGTTGAAGAAATTTAACACTTTACATTATGTCACAAATGCATTAATGAAGTCAGTTAGCACAAAAAAATTCAAGTGGTGCAGTTAGTCTAAGGGCATCTTGACCCTTAGCAAATAATCGACAATGTTGATTCCCTTTACTCTTGCAAGATGTTTGAAAAATGGGATAATGTTGGGAAAGGTGTCTCAACCTTGCATCTTAATGTTAATAATAGCGAAAAATATATAATTTCTGAGTGACAAAACACAAAATTGTAATCTTTAAGGTTTTAGAGGTCGATTTAGCCCTAAAAAGTGTCAAAACAAGCCTTAGCCAAAGCAAGTGAATTACAAAAAAGTGGATCTCTTCAAGATCTTTAATTTTTTTTAAATGGTTCAATCAACTTCCTAGGTCAAAATTTATGCTCTGCAAGTTAGGCCTCTCATATTGAAAATGTAAAAGCATCTATAACACATAAGAGGGTTATAAGAGAAAATTACATAGGTTGATGCATGATATGATACATCATTAGACATTTTTATTGGAGATAATGGAGTCAAAATGGAGCACTCAAGTTGGCAAGCAGAGCATGATGAACTTATGACAAGGGGAAGGAATATGTTATTTTTAACCTATGGACTCATGTTGCAATTTGGGTGATGGCTTTTGACTATGGATTTGGGCGCCCCACTTTGGATGGTTTTAACTCATGGTTTACTAATTACTATTTGATGGTTTCATGTATTGTTTCTCATATATATTGTGTTTGAGATAAAGGTTTCATATTGAATTTTATAGGTATTGTTATGCAACCAAAATTATTTTAGATTTCTTGTTGGTGATACTCGTAAAAAAGCTTAGACTCTAACAATTGATTATTAAATAATACATTAAGTTGCCTTGGAGTGTGAATTTTCTCTCTAAAAAGAGTTTTCTCCATGTAAGTCATTGTGCTATGGTCTATTGATTGTGTTTATTTCCTTATAATTGTATGATTAATTCGATTTTAACATATCTACTCCCTCCCATAAGAAATGCATTCTACACCTTGACTTTCTTTCAAATCCCAACTCTACAACCTTTGCCTCCACACTCCCACATTTTAAAATTAACAAAACTAAGTGAGGATAAAGTATACCCACTTACATGGCGTGTTAGAAGTTGCATAGTCAAAATGTTAATTTTTCGACATTGAATAATGTCTTGTCTATTTGTGACCAAGAAGTCCGCTAATAGTCTTAAAGTTATAGTAAAATGTACAAATCACTCACTTTTTGAGTATTTTGTTTAGATGAAATGAATAGCCAAGCACGAGTTTTGTGCAAAGTGAAGTCATGGGTGGGTGGAAAGAATTGATAAGGTTATTTGTATATGGATGGATGGATGGATGGATTGATATGGATCATTTTTATAGTCTACGATATTGGGCGATCTATTTTTTGGTCTACATATGACTTATTACCTCGTACTTCATGCAGGAGGCATCTAATTGTGCTACAAATGAGACATACATAATCTACCCCCAGAAGGATTTGAACTTGTAATCTCTCTTTCAAAAGTTCAAATTCTCTACCATTAGACCAACTTTAGCAAAGCTCTAAGTTTTGATGCCTAGAATTTTAATGATATCGAATTTCCACAATCCATAATGTTTATTGTTGCAATGGTTTATGGATTAGATTGCATGAGATTTTTTTGCATAACGTTTCATATCACACTCTGTGATCCATTATCAAGATGAAAGAACTCAAGGAGAAAAATGGGTGAAGGTAGAGTTAGCAAAGCTCCGAGTTTGCACGTATAGAAATTAATTCCTCCTTACCAAGCACAAAGGTTTGCAATAGAAAAGGTGATAAATAATTTAGCCGCAATAACCGTTAACATTCTCTTCGCCCAATGCTAATCTTAACTGCCACGACATGATTGTCGAATAGCAAAACATTGAAAAGTTTTGTGGGCCCCACTACCACCATGTTGTAATGGTAGCAAAAGTATAAGAAATTCACATGCTACTTAAGCTCAACCAATATCACATGGATTCTAATGGCATATGTTTATAGTGGCAAACACATGTATGCAACCATGATGACATATGTGTATCTTTATGAAAAGTTACTAGCATAGCCATTGCAATGTATGGGCATTTGGGACTTACCTAGAACGTGTGCCATTAATTGTCATGCATTATATGATTGAAACAAATTATCCAAATATAAATCGTAGAAGAAGGGTAGAGTTATGGTGCACAGATGATGGAGACTTTGAAAACTGTATAACTATAATTATTATATTTACAATACTATTAGCATGTTAATATTAATATATATAACTTAGGTACACTATTAATAATTATAATAATTAATATACTAAGTAAAAATGCTACAACTAATTTATCAGTAGATCAAGTCTATTTGAAACTCTTAACTCAAATGCACATATCAAAACTAAAACCAAAATTAAAGCAGAAACTGATGATCAAGGAACAACATAAGCACACACATTTGCACATGAGAACCCCAGATATACGTGGAAACCCAAGATGGAAAAAACCACGGTGAGAATAGTTGCTTAGATCTATTTTCCAAATCCAACCTCACAAAGCAGAAATATGCAAGTGAATTTTACGATATCAAGTAGGCACCAACCTACCAGAGACACCAATCCCCTATTGTGTTTGTAGGCACCAACCTACTTGAGACACCAATCCCCAATTGAATCAGTACAATAGGTAGAACACCAGTCCTACTAGATTACAAAGATAAAGCTTGTGGATCTTCAATTGTAGCCTAAGACACCTCATACACTTTTGTACTGGCTACAAACACTCTTCCACACTTCTGATGATCTTCTAATAATGGTACACACTCTAAAATGCAACTCACATTGAATAACTCTAGCTTCACGATCGTCTCCTTGTATTTTCACTTTTTGTGCTTCATCAAACACTCTCGATTCACATTGTGCATCCATCAAACTGATGAATATATACATGACATTACATTAACAAATCTTCTATGTCGACCAGGGGCCCACAAATAACCAGGACAACAAAAGATGGACCTAAATTCAAATTTCATGAAACGTGTAACAGGTCAATCCAAAATCAAATTTTGTTGCCGCCAAAAGAACATAATGTCATGTGCTACCACAGGAACCTTAAGCAGGTCCTATCTTAACACCACACGCAAGATTTGAATTCTGCACGCAACTAGTCATTACCGCACAAGCCTTGAACACCAAATGGTTGACAGAAAAACATAGAGAACCTTTTGTCACTAAATTTTTTTTGCATGTTGAACATATCCTCCAAAAATTCAGGAATATGATAGAGCTAGTGTAAACATACTCTCCTCTGAAACCGCAAAGCAAAACTACATTTCTGAAAGAAATGTTGACCATAATTGTATTGCCAAAGAAATCTCTTTGCCCTGAGAGTTGAATTGAAACATTTGTGTACATACTTTTGCACCACTACTGTCATAGTGAATAGATGAATTCATGATATTGCAAGCTTACAGTAGTCACACACACTTCTGGAATAACATATATTTTTGCAAATCTCTGCAACTCAAAATGATAAGTCGAAGGGAATATAATGATAATTCAAGTACTCCTTGATAACCTTTGACATCAATGGCAACCTATGTTCAATAGTTTTTGCATATCTTGACTCTTGAAATTGTTCACTACCCTACTAGTGACATCATGGAAAAGCTCACAAAACTCTCAAATTCCATATTCTTTGTGGAGGCCCTTTGTAATGACAAAAAAGTTCTCATACATCCTCTTGTTTTTTACACTACTAAAATGGTTAATCCTCATATTTCGTCCCTCACCAATATCTTTATTAATGGTTAAATTTGTTCTCATTTTTCAAGCTTGTGCATCTAGGTGCCTCCCTTGTTGATATTGTGGCTTCTTCCATTGCTATTGGTGCAAATTCCTATACATCTTTTGTTCTTCTATATAATAGTGGTGGTAATGGTAGGGTTAGCTCCAAATCTTGCAATCAACCTCAAGCAAACCCAATTACTTATCCCTACAAGAAAAATTTTCTTGTCTCCTTATGCTCCAAGGACAAATATTGATATCAAGGTTGGAGGAGGAATTAATCCTAAGCATATTAAGACTATAATTTGGGGAGAATGTGACTGAAATTGAAGATTGGCTGCACCAAGTTGTCCTAATTAGTAAGTTAAAAAAAAAGGGCCAAGGCAAGCTACTACATGAATGTTGTCACTTTACTAGAAGCCCCTTTTGAAAAAGGACAATGCTACTTGCCTATACACAAAAGGTTAGTTTTAGGTATTGTGTAAATCTCCCTTGAACATAGAAACACTCCTTGAGGGGGCACAATTTAGGGATGAGGCTTTCATAGGTATGAAACCTTGGTTTCTAGACTTTGATCCTCTCACTAAATCTTTCATTGATTCTCCAATTTGAGTTAGGTTCTCTAACCATCCACTCTGATTTTCGACCTCTAATTGGCTTTCACCAATTAGAAATTTTATTTCTATTCCAAATTTGTCTCTAATGATGTCTTTTCAAGTTTGCAAAATTCTTCTAGGGATGAATTTATCCAATAAGTTCCTAGAGGAAACTTGTTTAAAGGTTGCAAACAAGATTTGGATGCAACAACTAGACTTCATTCACCTATTGTGCAATGTCCTAAGCAAGATACTTGGAGGAATGGGAGTAAACTAAAACACCAAATTTCTTCTTATCATCCTTCTTAAGACTTTTCTATTGATCCTTTGGATAGGGCTTCTTTGGATTCTCAAGCTTCTCCAATAGCTCCCTTTCCTTGAGACAAGTTTTCCTCTCGAGTCAAAGTTAAGGAGGCTTCTCCCTATCTCCAACTTGGACCCAATAGGTCTTCTTCCACTAGTGTTGAGGTAATCTTCCTCCCTTGGGGATCAATTACAAGTTCCCAGGAATCCTGTTGATGTTGCTCCAAGTGGGAATTGCAAAACATGGGTACCACTACAAAAAAGACTTTCCCTACAAGGGACATAAAGACCAAAGTAAGATGAACTTAGATACCATGTTAAAAAAGGTTAAATCAATATTTGCCTTAATTTAGGTTTGTACAATCCCTTCGTTTATGAACAATATTTTCATATTTATAATTTAAAATGCATTCAAATCTATTTTTTCTTTAAAAGGTTAATAAAATGGGTGTAGTCCTACTCTTTCAATATATATATATATATATATTATAATAACATTGTATTTATTATATTATTATTTGATACTTACTTATAAAATACACTCTAATATTATTTATTTTTTTTAAAAAAAAAAAAATTTAAAAGCAAAAAAACAAAACTAATCCTAAGCTACCAACATATAATATAGCTCACATTTTTGCACCCCACAACTCTAAGCCTAACCCTCCATTTGGGTTTGACTATTAGTATAGTCATTGCACTTTTTAATAGTGCAAATGCTAGTACTAGAATAAACCTTGATTGAAACTACACATACTTAGAACTCATGTTATTGGAAAGCATCCTATTTATGCATCAATTACTTCAAAGAAAAAAATTTAATCGTACACATCACAATTATCAAAATGATCCATTATGGCCCCATCAATCTCTAGCCATTCAACAAAGTTAGATTTCATCCATCAAACCATAGTTGGCAAACTCAACAAGTACTCACCAATTTTTCACGTCACCAAGTTACTGACAAATTAACTCGCCAATCAGACTCACTAAGTTTCCACACAAAAATGTGCCAAATATGTAAATTCTCATTGAAGTGATAATATTGTGAAAATGTTGTGCAACGTAAAGTTTTGTGTGGTTTTGAAGGCCTTAATTTGGGCTTGGTGGCAAGGGCACTACCACTTGACCTTGCACTATATCACAATAGAGAATGCACCAGGGGCATTACCTCCAAACACCGTGGGGGCACTTCCCTTTGACCCCCTGGGGGCGTTGCTCCCAAACCCCCACAAGGTGCATTGCCCCTCAACCCCGGTAAGGGTGTTGCCCCCAAACTCCATAAGGGATGTTGCCCCTCAACCCCCTTGGGGTCTCCACTCCTAGACCCCCACTAGTATAAGAAATTTGATTACAATGAGGGCATTTGGGAGTGCAAACCAAAATCGACAACTCAAACAGGTATCTTTATCACTGTCATAATATCATTGATCAATGATAAAGTATCATACTAACAATATCAAATACTCAAATGCCATTATTATTATAAAAATTTTACAATACACCCTTCAACTTTGCATAATAAAGGTACAAAAGAAATCAAAGGAGGTCATTGATGTGGTCGAATCAGAGCCACAAACAAAGCCTTCAATGTTGAGCAAGGAGATACAATAGAGTGCAAAGGTTAGAACGTCTCTCCAAGTTTTCACTAAACTAGGGAAGAGGAAGATGTAAAATGTTTTAATATGCAATTTATCAATTATGATCAGGAATTTCAAAGGCAATCATCATAAATTCATAATAATTGTTAGCTAATTATTGTGTTAAGAGTTCGTATGATGATGTGATTTTGTACCTATACTCAATTTGTAATCAAATGAATCAAATTTAATAGAAAACACTTTTGTACTCATCTATGGATTCATTGAATATATTGCCATTGAATTTTTGCAAAAAGAATGTTTTTTTTAGAAATTTAAGCAATTTTTCTAAATTGCTGAGTTTTTTGCCGAGTTTTCCCAAGTCTTTGCTGAGTCATAAATTTTGGCTCTATCGAATTTTTTCCGAGTCCGAGTGTGCCAACTATGCATCATGGAGAAACATCTTCTAGCCGTTTTGACTCATTTCAATGGCTTTTCTTAATCAATTCAATAGTGTCTCATGAAAACTTAGGAGGTCCTGTGGCCCTTGGCAGAGGAAGTGGCCTAGGTTTTGCAACTTCCACAAAAATAACCCTGCCATCCAAAAACTGCAGAAAAAAGTTTTAAGTTACTTTCTTACAATGGTCAACCTTGACAGGAAGGTATCAGGAAGCCTCTTTAACAAATTAGAAAAATCTACAAAAATATTAGCATATCGTACCTTCCCATCCATCCCTAATATTGCTTCCTGTGCTTCAGTTTCAGTAGCATATTCAATAAAGCCAAACCCTTTTGATCGTTTAGCAAACTTATCCATTATGACTTTTGCTGCAAATTATCCACCAAGAACATGAAAAACATGAACGTATAAAATTTCCATGAAGTCCCAGAATAGAAATAATGACAGGCACATACCTTCTACAAGTTGACCAAAGCGTGAAAAACATTTCCTCAAACCATCCTCTGTGGTGAAAAAAGAAAGACCTGCCACCAAATCCTATAATGGTCAATTCTCTATTCAATAGCAACTTGGAAGATGACATATTATAAAGTGAATTCGAATACATGTGCCTCTTAACATGCTTTGGTTATAATGGCTAACATATGTTTCTTCCAACCATCGGCTTTTACTTTATTTTAAAAAGCCACTAAATCTCATGCATTGCTTCTTAAACAAAAAATGAAAACAAGTGTTCTTTTTAAGTAAAAAGTGAAGCACCCATAATTTATTAATAATTAGATAATATGAGTTACAGAAGGTGTCACAAAGCCAAAACCAGAGGTGAGTATGATGCCAGAAATATAAAACTGCAGTAAAACTCAGAGAGAACTGCAGAGTAAGGAATCCAGGGGAACCAAGCCACATGAGTGACTAACCAGAACAATATTATTTGTAAAATGTATGTATAAGTAAAATCAAGGTGATTGCCTAGAACTTGGTTATCTTCAGTCAACATGGAAGTCCGTCAGAAATTACAAGCTTACATGGTATCTTTCTCAGGATTTCTAATCCTGCCATACATCCCAAGCGTTCTATATGCTTTTAATGATTGCACTGCTACAAAATCTAACCTGAGAAAAAGTGAGAAGCAAGCTTGCAGGCTTCAACACTCATGTGCCTTGTGAAGTTCCAGTGGAAACATCATTTTTCCCTGTAACTCTTTATTTTATTGATATTCGAGGACTTATAAAGTTCATCCGCACATGAGGCAATGCCTTTTCTTCCAATCAAAAGTAAAGCTTTGTTGATACTAAATATTGATATGATTACAAGAATTATTATCAATGCTAATTTAATTATCTACATGGTTAATACTAAATAGTGCACTGATAGATATTACAGGAGAAGCATTGACATTACTCAAGATGTACATTATACATAACATGAAAAGGGCTCCAGTAGATGAAATTGAAAGAAACCCAAAGCTTAATACGCTGACACTATAAGTGTTCATTCTGAACTTGCTGTAGTAAGTAGTTTAGATTTTATATCAGCTGTGGACATCACCTGTTGTAAATTTGGAGTGCCGTAGTTGTTCTGGTCTTGTAATGTGCTCATCATCTAATATAAGTTAAGCTATTTTATGAGGTTGCCTTAGTGCATTTTGTCTATAGTAAGTATTGTGCTTGGAGAAACTACATCTAATATTTCTTTAACATTTTAAATTTTTATGTAACTGGGTGTGGCAAATGGGTGTGAATTTCAATATGTAAATCCTTATATTCAAATAAGGTGGCAACTTTTCCAGAGATGGCCTATACCATTTGGGACTCCATCCCTTCTAGACATATTCTAAATTTTGTGAATATATTATTGTATCTTAGCAAGTTCTAGTTGAAGGAATTATGTTTGAAATTCCTAATCTACCCTCCCTCTGACCATCATCAGTTAGAATTCTTGAAGGCCTAGTTTTTCCTTCAAAGAGCACACTGTCTAAACACTTAGGCTTGACTGGTTCTTGGCAATCCTGCTCCATTACATCCATTGAAGCTATATTGGGTATTTTCCTAAAATGGCTCTGTGCACTCCCGGGACCACCTCCAGTCAGCCTTTCATTTTTCTGCAACCTTCCTCAGACCTCTGCAATTATTGCAGAAACGCTTACTTAACCTCTTTCTCTGTCACTTGTGCAATCTCAACTATTTATCTAAAAGAGAGAATCTGAAAATGTGTAAAAGTGTTAGTTTGTTTATTTTGAGATCAGATTCTAGATGGACAGATAGACTAAGTAATTAAAAGTAATATTTCACATATAAGAGAACATTTATTTTTAGCCGCATCTGCAAGTTTTCTGTATTTGAATTCAAAATTTCCTATCTACTTTATATTGATATTATAGCCTCTCTTTTTTAACCTGACTACGAAAGCAAGAGGTTTTATTATAGCATTTATGTAAAACATTTAAACTTCAGATCAAAGGAATCAACATGTTGGAGCTGCTGGAACATTCAATTTTTTTGGGAGGTCCTTAGGGCTTTTCTGCTGTGTCTTTTGCTAAAACCCTAAGCCCTTTGAGTTTTTGGCACTTTGTAATTTGTATTGCTGCTGTAGCTTTTCCAATTTCACGTTGACTGGTTTATCCGGTGTAATCATTTAAGTGTGACAGTTAATGCTTTTGAGGGTCGTGGTTTTACAGGCCCTTGTCTTATTCACCAGTGTGTGCCAGTGTTAATTGTTTGTATCTCCATGGTGGTATCCAATTTGCAGGTAGAAACAAGATGTTGACACCCTATGATCCTTTTTCATAGCCACAACTATGTATGCATCGATTCAACTACTACAACTGCCAAGTCCACCATTATGTCCTAGTTTGGATTGAGTTGTTTCAAATCTATACTTCTCAACCAAATGAAGCAGATCTAATGTCGTGGAAGTTATTGTGGATCCATTTTTTATTGTTTTACTAAACTATGACATAGGCTGCTATCAAAGCAATTGGTTAATTAGAATTGCAAGTCGTTGCAAATTTCCGTAGGCTTTCAAAGTGGTCATTTTCCATTTCCTATACCATTTCCTATATGTAGAAGTTCTTGTTTCATTCGAGGGGTTGGTCATTGTCATTTCCAGTGGACTTCTGTGAATGTCAAGTGGTTGTTTGGGTTCCAACTGTTGAATCAAGTTTTCAAGAGTATAGTGTATTCTGAAGCATATGAGAGTCAGCAATTGTTGTGGATGTCTGCAATAGAATGTCTCCAAGGTTGTATGTATGTTTTCAAGGGGATCTGTAACAGTTTGTACAATTTCTCTCTTTGTCACATTTGCTAACATGAATGTAATGAATATTTGATAAATGTCGCAACATTTTTAAAACACTGTAGACCTTGCAATGATCATTTATTTCTTGCATATGGATTTGTATATAATAACTCTAGATCATTATATATGTTTTATGTCAAATGTCTACTCTCTAATGCGTTTATGTTTAGATCATCCTTCTATGTTTCCATTCACTATTTCTCCCCTCTTGTAAACAGTGACTTTATTATCCATTTGAATAGGCACCAGTCCTAGGAAATAAATGATACAATCATGCTTCTAAACAAACAAAATCATTAACTAATAGTTTGAAGTTAATTTTTATGTCTCTGCAATTCATGATTCAGTTATTAAAAACAAAGAAAATACTATTTGTGAGGATTACCAACAGAAATACTTTGTGAATCATGTCCTTGTGTCATCATCTTGCATATCCTACAATGATGTTATTATCAACTCTATAAGAGGTATATGTGAAGTTGGCTAGTCTTTAACCCAATGACAACTTTTGGGGTTGAACTTGCCCTAGATACAATTGCAAAGCTATTTTATTGTTTTACCTTTCTACACCTTCAATCCCATTTAGGATCACCTCTAGGAATACCCTCCTGGGTTTAAGCTAAAATCCCAAAGTGCAGGAGAGCATATCCACCCTTGTTCATTGGCCTTTAATCCTCCATAATCTGTGGATGAACCTTGGTTTTACTTTCATGATGACAAACCCTAGCCATGAAAGTTCAATTGTAATCTAGGATTTTGGAGAAGTGGTTTTGGGACCCCACACATCAGATAAGGCCCTATTTCATGTACAAAAAAGTAAATAGAATTTTTATAGGAACTTGATGCAACCAACTACCAGTATGGATGTTTACAAAAAAATGACCCAATAGATGTCCAAATATTAAAATGATATTTGCTGGATGAATATGTAATCTACAGAAGTATGGAAAATTTTAACCATAGGTTCAAAACTCACCAAATACTCATGACTCACAAGTACTTGCGACTAATTTTTTGTGCCAAGCAACTCGACCTCAAACTCATCGAGTTTTTTGGGCCAAGCTTCCCAAGAGTTTACAAAGCAACTCGCATTGAGTACATGGCAAGTCTATAGTAGAAACTCATGCAAGCAAAATGTTTGCCAAGTTTTGCCAAGTTTCTGCCCAGCCACCAAGTCCAAGTCAAATTAGGGTCTACCGAGTTCTTTCCAACTCCAAGTTTTTGAACTATGATCCTATCATTCTAATACCTCAAATCATGTCCACCACAATGAGTGAAACTATCAAAATGGGTTTTGATGATAATGTTTGAACCAAAATATTCATCATTTTCAGTGCTGAATGGGAGTGGCTATGTCACTTAAAAAGTGTGAAATTCATGTGTTTGACTTATGATTTTGCCATGTCATGATTTACTAACAGTGCTACCCTTCTAGGATGCAATTTTCAGGTGGTGGAGCCAACTCAAATGTATGATATTCACTTGTTTTTCATTACTAATATAGTAGTCACAATTTTAAATGCATTCTACCACTTGAATCACCCCTTCCTAATGGTAATGCCACATTAAAGTGTGACTCCTTTTTACTTTAGCAACTGTTTTTTCCTTTTTCCTTGTCTTTTGCTGCCTTGTATTAATAATGCTGCTTGAAGAAGATGCTAAAATAGCACCATCTGCCAACCTTATGATCTCAAACTCTACTTAGTGATCTTCATCTCCTCAATCTACTGCCTAGCCTATCATCAACCAAGGCAACATTTTCATCCTTGACTTTGGAATAGCTCAAGCTTGGACAACCTATAAGACTTGTTATGTGAAGAACTAGACCAAGACATAACCATCTTGCGACTTGACAAGGGAGAAATTTGGTTAACTTCGACAATATGACAAGAAAGAATTGGTTTAAGTCTACATATCCGACTATAAACAAAGTTTTGTGGGGATACCAACATGAGCACCAACAGTTAGCTCAAACCAACCCTATCAAATGGTGTACATGGAATGGTAAGGATGCAATAGAGTTGAGAATGCTTACAACTTACCTCCTTTCGTAGGTTGTGAATTCCTCTACTACAAAGAGGAAAGAGGAATTGGTCCACATACAACTTCATTTTAGTAATTCAAAAGGAATAAGCTTACCTCTTGATGAAAGGAGAAGTTGGTGGCTATGCATAGTGCCTTACTACTTCAAGATCAACAAACTCCTGAATCAGACCACAAATGTATGTTGAGATGTTGATCTCAAACATGCCACACAAATTGACGAAGTGGTACATGAGGGATTGGTTGGAGTACCATTGGATGAGACAGTTTCTTATATTGGGAGGTCGTCATGCCTGAACTCCAATTTCGCTACAACCAAGGATAAGGCATAGAAGCAATAAATCTACTTGCTATATTGATTTTCACATTTCTATATTTTTCCATTCAGTAGTTGTAGGCTTTTGCCCTTTGTTGCATATCCACATTGGCAATGAAACAGAAAACGCACATGAAAACAATGAAATTTTGTTAATTTGTAAGTCAAATCTCATGTGAATTCTCAATTCAGCTCTATTGTTTTGTAATTTGGCCATATAATGAATGTGGTGAATGCCTTTTTTGATATCATATGAATAATTGAAATTTCCTATATTTTTAAATTTTTGTTAGTATGAAAAAGGAAATGAGATGAGAGAAAGAGGCTTACTCCTTATGGAGACAGAGCAGCAATATATAAATTTGAAGATTTACTATTATAGTTACCACATTAATGTTACAATTACCATATTAATGGCAATACAACAAGCTCATTAAAGAGCTGTAACAAATACAACTACTTTATTTAAAGACCTACAACTAGCCACCTGATTGATTACATATAAGTGTAAACATGCACTTTATTACATCATTACTCTAATACATTCTAATACCCCCTTAATTACTAAATCAATAGGATCTAGAGGTTTATTCTTTAAATTACAATACGGTCCCTAATATGTGTAGAGATGGAGAGAAATATCTGCACAAGCCACCTTCATGACAATAGGCACATGAGAAAGATACGCAAAAAGAATATAATGAACATGCCTTGCAAAAGAGTTATCAATTGGTTTTCCTGTCTTCTGAGGTGACATGTCTAATTCATCATCAGTCTCACCTTCAAAATACCATTAGGGCCTCCAAGGCATAAGAAGTGAATGCTACGGAGACAAACTCTGTATGGGTTAATCTTAGCTGCAATGGAGACACCTTCAGTTCTGTGTTGTATTGCATAGGTGGAGAAGAACCACCTAAAGGTCGATGCATTGGAACACCCCATGAATTGGAAGGTACATCTATCGATAGTGTCACAATACTAACTTCTATCTTGATCTCCTCAGATTTATGAGTTGCTCCTCTAATGTAGCATGCAAAACAGGATCTGGCCTAATGCCTTGAGCAATTACTTTATGTTGGTTTACATCACAAACAATGCACCCTTTCCCACAAAATTGAACTACAACGTGATGATTTCCTGTAATCTAGCTGATAGAGAGTAATTTTTGTTCAAACCTTGAACATACCTAACATTTTGTATTAATAGTTTGATTTCATTATTGAATGCAATTAAAACATCACCTATCCCTTCAATTATATGTAACTTGCTATCACCAAGAAAAACAAAATCCATGTGACTATCACATATCAATACTTTTGACATATGAAGTGTCTAGATGCCCCTGAATCAAAGAACCAACAACTGCTTTTAACACTATCTAAAAGAGCCATATTTTTCATGTGTTCAATAGGTGGTCAATGGATTTCCTAAATCTAGTGTTATGGTACCTTTGAAAGATGAACCCCCTAGTTCATCAGGTCAACCTATGCATCAACTTAGGTTGGTTCTTCTCCACTTGTCTATCAGAGACACAGGACTAAAGGTCTTCCCACTCCAAATAGAGCTCCACTTGAGATATTACATTTCACAACATTCACTTGAGACTCATCAAAGGCCCAATTAGATGCCCCTGAATCAAAGAACCAACAACTTTTTTTTAACACTATCTAAAAGAGCCATATTTTTCATGTGTTCGATAGGTTGTCAATGGATTTCCCAAATCTAGTGTTATGGTACCTTTGAAAGGTGAACCCCCTTGTTCATCACATCAACCTATGCATCAACTTAGGTTGGTTCTTCTCCAATAGTCTATCAGAGACACGGGACTAAAGGTCTTTCCACTCCAAATAAAGCTCCTCTTGAGATATTACCTTCACGAAATTCACCTGAGACACATCAAAGGCCCAAGTAGTATTATTCCAATTTGAAAGGTGTAAATGAGGATGAATTTCATCCTTCAAATGAAGAACCTCGAACAGAAGGAAACCAGATTACTATTTCAACTATTGAGCATGTTCCTTTTGCTCTATCTTCTGATTTTTTTTCAGGTTAATGAACGAGAAAAGTTTTCTGAGGCACAAAGTTTTCTGCTAAATATCAATGCTTTCATATGGTATCAGAGCCTCACTATTGAGAAGCTTTTGAATGCAAGGTTGTAGCTCCATTTTTTTTCTTACTCCTGGTCATTGCCATTGCTGGCAAAGTTCTCTACTTTCTATACAAATCTTAGGCTCCCTAATACAAGCTGCAAGGAGGAGGCAACCATTTGAGAAGCATTGCTGATTGCCCAGGCACTCAAGACTCAGAGTAACTAGCTTGGAGCTCATACTTCCAAGAGGAATGTCTTGTTCCACTTTTCTGGACTGATCTTTAACAAGAGTCTCATGTGCAGAATTGTGCAGCAACATGAGGACACCAGCAGCAGTGTAAGGAGGCCAGTGAGCAGCCTTTTCTATATAAAAATTAATAAAAAGGCTGAAGGTGCTGGGAGCATTTGAGGCATAGCAGCCACTCATAAAGGACACATTGCAGCAACATAAGGAAAGGCGTAGGTATGAAGATTGTAGAGCAAATGAAGGAAGGACCAGGCCATGTTAAGTGCAATCACACTGGCTCTCCAGCAAAAGAGTGCTGAGGCACAACAGCAGCAATAATAGGAGTTGCACAAGAGGTTGAAGGAGCTATGAATGAAATCAGTCAAGACACTGGAGAAAGAACTGAGTGCAAAGCTTGTTTAAACTTGTGGATCGAATGTTGCACAGCCTCCTCATTTCTTCCTTTGATTATGTTGGTATCTTACCCATTTCTCCAAGTTTATTAAAGTTTAAACTTTAATATTTAGAGCAGCATTTTTTATTTTTAAAATGGTGCGATTTAAATATTCAGGGTGCTATCTAAACCTCACCCCTTGAACAAAGAGTATCTTATAGTGGCCTCCAGCCAACCTATTTGCTCCTGGGAATTTGAGAATTTGTTTTCTACACATCTGTGTTAGGTTTTCAGACTTTTCAATTTTGTTTTGGTCCAGCCCCACTGAGCCAACCTATAGTTCTGAGATGTAAATGTTGGCAGGACAAAGCTAGCATGTCTTGAGGACAAGACATAGTTTAAATCAGGGGGTGATGTTGACAAGATAAAGCCAATCCAATCCGATTAGTTTATAAAACCAAAAGGGTGGCCTACACAATTGCAGAACTTCTAGAGAATTTTATGATCACATATAATAGGAGTATTTATTATCACCCACTTTTGGATTAATAATGTTGGCAGGAAAGAGCTGATCCAATCCTATTAAGTAAACCTAATGGGGTTAGATTGCCAGGACAGAGCCGATCAAATCCCATTAAGTAAACCTAATGGGATTGAATAGGCTCTGTCCTGTCAACAGCAAGAATCTAGACATTACTTTTGCCCAACTCTCAAACGCTAGCCAAAAACAAATTATAGCCTATGAAGTCTTAGGATACTTGGCACTTGTTAGTACCATGATCTTGATCAAATTGTGTTGGAGGAAAAACCAAATCATGATCTAGAGTATGACAAAAGGCATAAGGAAGTGTTAATGCTTGTGAATTTGTTTATTGTAGATGCATTGATTTAGGAAGTTCAAAATGCTATTGATGTAACCACTCTGTGGGAGAATCTAAAATTTGAATGCCAAACATCAGAAGCTAGTCATGCCTTGTATATAAAGAACTTACTATTTTCTTCTACATTGCAAGAGGGGTGATCCGTCTCATAATACTTGTGGCTAAAGTATATAAGCAATCAACTATCTCCTATCTATAAGCAAGCAACTTATGAAGACACGGTTAGCTTTGGTTTTACAGATCTTGCCATCGTCATATGATTCATTTGTTGAATCTTTGCACTTGATCCTAGAAACACAAAAACTTGATTTTGAGAAGGTACCCACACTTCTCTTTAAAAAGGAGAGGAAACAGGATGTAATGTCCCTTTCCCAGATGGAATTAATTAATTAATTTAATTATTTAATGTTACCTGGCAAGTAAAAAGTGCATTTATAAAGGTAATAATAAATTAATTAATTAAATGGTGTTTTAAAGTGACGTTGGGAAATATTAAAAAGGTATTTATAAAAGTCACTTTAAAATAAGGAATATTTAATTATTTGGACGGGAAATGTTTGTGGGGGTATTTAAAGTGGAAATTAAACCCCACTTGGAATATGCTTGATTATTTTCTCTTGTTGGTGATTTGGAGGAGTTTTTTCAAGCTCTTGGCTCCGAGACAGAAACCCTAGGGCGACTGGGTTAGGTGGTGAGACTAATCCACCCTAGCTGGTCTGTTGGAGAGATCACTCAGGTCTTTCACAGGTGTGCGTCATTGCAAAATTCATGAGTCTCCTTCTGTAAGACACCTAGCAGAATATACACAACAACAGCAAAATATAGGATGTTTGGAACTCCAAATTATCTTAATCAATGAAGCAAGATACACCAAGTGATAGCTAATATAGATCGACAGATGATAACAATACAAGCACCCAGGAATACACTCAGATCAAATTAGGATACCAGTAGCGATCAACACTAATCTCAGACTTTATTCAAGCAACCAACAGATGCTAACAATGGTGATCCATGCTATGCAAACAATAGAGTGAACTGAATATGCTAACAGATGCAACCTATCTTTGGATATCAATACTTATAGGTGTATGTATGGAATTGCAGCGATTAGTTAGTGAAGAAGATACACTATCGATATGATGCCAATGTAAAATGCCCCACACTGATCATGCACATTAACAGAAATTGGACCACAAGATATCTAACATTCGGATCAGTAACAAATTCACTTACAGATAACACAGAATTATGACTGAGGTTTCAAATTGGCAATGTATAATGATAACTGATGTATGTCACACAGTACGACGGAAGATGCCAGACAATACGGGGAGTAATGATATAATGTGTACAATTGACAAATCTCGTAGAGAAAACACGGAATTCTCTAAACAGGGTGGTCAGGATATCAATGGCTGATCATGCACTAAGGAGCAGAGCTAAGTATGAGTGAGGAGCTTGTGATAGGAGTTGGTGCAAACAACTGGTGAGTCCGATCTGAATCAATTGTCAGCACCCTCTTAGTGGCGCCTTCCTTGCATTCAACTGCCCGCGACAGAAGCCTTTGTCAAATTGTTGCCAAAGCGCTATGAAGTAAACTCTCAGTAGTTAGAGTGTGGGTCGTTCCTAGATGTGAGGGGTGCTATAAATGTCTGGCACGAGCCAAAGGCTCTACTACTAAATCGTCAACCCATCCAAGCTTTCCTGCGAGTGTCATTGAATGATCCTGGCAGATACAATTGGAAGTCAATCACGAATAACCTGGAGTAGCGAATAGCAGTATCACGATAGCAAGGTATGGATGTTGTCCTACCTTGTGATGAGTCGTGGAGGTTTTTGTCTCCAATGCCACACCAAACGTGAATGTCCAAACTGTGATGAGAAACTCCAACAAAGCAATCAACATAAATATGTATCCATTGGCGCCTTCCCAACTAGGTCGGCCAAAAATTTAAATTTAAATGTTATTGCTTAATTATTTAAATTTATATTATTTATTATTATTTTAAAAATATTAATAAATATTTATTTATTAAATTTAGATTAAGTGTTTAAAAACACTGTTTCCCTCCAATTTGAAAATAGGTCTCAATCAAGGACGGGGACATCACAATCCTCCCTACTTAGATGTTGCTTGCCCTCAAGCAACTTCAGGTTTGGATGCTCGATGATCTCCACTCCTTCCACGACCTCTCCATCCTCTTGGCTGCAACTACCTCAGGGCCTCCCTTGGAGAGACCTTGAAGAACGACCTCCTTCCCATTAGATGTGAACTTCAACTCCATAGTTTGATAGTCTGCCATGTACTCCCCAAACAAGTGTAACCATTGCACTCCCAAAACCACATCTGATTCACCAATGCCAATTACATAGAAACCATCTCGCATCTTGTGTCCTAGGGTCAACTCCATTTGTTGAATCCGACAAGTGCATGGAATACTATAACCATCTGCTACTATCACATTAAATCCTTCAAAGTCTTCGACACTTAAGCCCGTCTTAGCCACTAGCCCTTCATCAATGAAATTATGGGTGGCTCCACTATCTATTAATATTGTTACCTTTTGTCCTTGTAAGTCCCCTCTAATACGAAGAGAGTGGTAACTTGGTGCTCCTAAAAGTGTTGCAAGAGTGCCTCTCAAATGTCCTCCCTCCAATGTCACCACGTGTTCATCCTTATTAGTAATGCCCTTGGGTTCACCTTCCCCCTCCTCAGTATCATCATTGGAGACTACCTCAATATAGTGGATGTGTCCTTTCCCCAAACACTTGTGACCCAATGCCCAAGGCTCCCTACAAGTGAAGCATAACTTTTTCCTTCAGAGCTCGTTCTTAGACATGTCCATCCTGCTAGACCTTGATGGTGGGGTCGTTGATTGAGGAGTGATCTCGTGAGGTGGCTTCTTTTGCTGCCCTATTGGTGCATTCTTGAACATAGGTTTATTCTTCATGGTGGAATCCTCAAGGCCTAAGGCTCTTTGAATAGCCTCCTCCAATGATATTGGCTCTAAGGCTCTCGCCAATCCATGGAAAGACTCTAATAGCCCCTCGATGAACATGAACATAAGTCTCCTATCCGTCACATTAGGAACCATAACAGCAAGTCTTTGAAATTTTGTGACATAATCATCCACTATCCCATGTTGCCTTAGTCGTGTAATTTCTCTGAAGTATACCTCTAAATCTCTTCTATCAAACCTTTCTATGAGCCTTTGTGTGAAATCAGCATACATGTTAACAAGGTTAAACCCTTGTGTCACAATGCCATAATGCCACCGTTCATGAGCTACACCTTCCAAATGTAGAATGGCAAACTTGATTGCTTCATCTTCGGTCATAAGGCTGAGTGAAAAGTATGTATCTAGCTTTTGGACCCAAGCTCATGCAGTAACTTTTCCAAAACCATCAAATGTAGGAAGTGACAATTTACTTACTTTGTGTTGGAGGTCTCTATTGGATTGATGCGTATGTTGCCTTCCTTCGTTCCTCAATCCATTCCTTGATCTAGCATTATTGTATTGTTCAAAGGGAATCTCCCTTCGAGTGATGGCGTCAAGCCTCGTATAATCCTCTATAAGGGTAGCAAAATCGAGCTGATTTTGCCCTTCTTCTTCTTGGGGTGCCTCTATCCTAATCAAGAAAGTGGGTTGGGAAGGTCTGAGAGTTGATCCATTTGGAGATCTGCTCGAGTTTCCAGCTCGAGCCCGTTATGAGTTGCCCTCTTCAGCATTGTTTGGCACTATTATGTTGTTGGTGACTACGTTGGTAAGGTTTTGCATCATTTGCATCAGCATTTGATTCATTTGATCTTGCTTTTGTAGAAGTACCTTTATCTCATCGATCTGATCACCCATCTTCTTCTTACCTCTGTGATGCGGTAAAACTGAAACTACTAACAAACTTCCTGCAGCATTGACACCTTATCACACAAATCACACCATACTTAACATTCTGGTCAACTACTGTTGTCTTCATAAGTCTGCATGTCCTACGGTCCTCGCAGATACAAGGAT
This sequence comes from Sequoiadendron giganteum, assembly GCA_007115665.2. Taxonomy (NCBI): domain Eukaryota; kingdom Viridiplantae; phylum Streptophyta; class Pinopsida; order Cupressales; family Cupressaceae; genus Sequoiadendron; species Sequoiadendron giganteum. The sequence continues at coordinate 600,409,291 of CM021108.1, read as the reverse complement.
ATTCCCACCATATGGACCGCTCTTGATAGCTACTGAGCGCTACAGACCAAGCCAATTTCCTCCATTCGGCATATACTAACTATCCTTCTCTCCACAATCGCTCCTATTCACTAATTCCTTATACCTTGCGGGTATTCACAGCTTGGAATGGACGTCTACCATCACCACAGGGAGATGTATTCCCTGTCAAGGTGCGGCTGACATGAAATTGTCCGCCACCTTCCACTGTCCTACACCGAGTCACACACGCACTGCTCAACGCAAAGGTCGACTGTCATGAAGCACGGGACTGGCATACAGAAACCGACCCACTGAACAGTACCTTCGTTACATTCAAACAAATGGTGCAACCCTTAACAACCAATCTGCACCCACAGTATTGCAAAGCACACAAACTAGGAAAGAAAATGGAGCAATGCAACCCGAAATACAAAATGGACACCTCACTTAAACAAAGCAAATATTAACACAGCAACTAGTTCGGCCAGAGAGCCCGATTTCTTTTCCTCTCGATACTCACTCCTGCCTTTTTTTCCTATTCGCACTCTCTATCTCCTCTCCACAATCGGTTACACATGTTCTCTCTTAAGAGAGATTCTACGATAGTTAACTAAACCGTTCCCTACCCGATATGCCCATTCGGTTACAACTGTTTTTCAATCTTTTGTATGAATCTATCATTGCAAATTTACATTCTTAACCATTTAACATGGTCCCCCGAAATGCTAACTCTAAAACATTACAATATAATGAGACTTGAGGTGCTCCCGCACCATACTCCCAGACTTAATAGATTTCCAAGTCCCATGGAAATGCCGAGGTGAGACTGTTGCAATTCAAATCTTCGCCTCTGTGTCTTCATCACTGAATCAAGGCGTCCGCTGCTACCGTCGTTGTTGTCACATGACTCCCATCAATGGAGTTGATGCTAATTGCTGTCCTCCTCTCTTCATGGTGCTGCTTCACACCACCACCGTACTGCCATCTCACCCACACACGATTCTGGAAGATGCTTCCCACCCTTCTCTGAGTGGTTGCTCTCATTGCACCTTCTACCCAGCTGCATCGTGGTGGAGACAATACGAAGACCCCAGCTTGAGATCTTCACAACGTCCTGACTGCAGCTTGGAGGGATCAACGTGCAACCAAGAACCCACGCTACTGCCTGGTGTAGATTGCCTTCTACACACTCAGAACCTTCTGAGCTCTGATACCATTCTGATGTGGTAAAACTGAAACTACTAACAAACTTCCTGCAGCATCGACACCTTATCACACAAATCACACCATACTTAACATTCTGGTCAACTACTATTGTCTTCATAAGTCTACATGTCCTACAGTCCTCGCAAATACAAGGATATTCCCACCATATGGACCGCTCCTGATAGCTACTGAGCGCTACAGACCAAGCCAATTTCCTCCATTCGGCATATACTAACTATCCTTCTCTCCACAATCGCTCCTATTCACTAATTCCTTATACCTTGCGGGTATTCACAGCTTGGAATGGACGTCTACCATCACCACAGGGAGATGTATTCCCTGTCAAGGTGCGGCTGACATGAAATTGTCTGCCACCTTCCACTGTCTTACGCCGAGTCACACACGCACCGCTCAACGCAAAGGTCGACTGTCATGAAGCACGGGACTGGCATATAGAAACCGACCCACTGAACAGTACCTCCGTTACATTCAAACAAATGGCACAACCCTTAACAACCAATCTGCACCCACAGTATTGCAAAGCACACAAACTAGGAAAGAAAATGGAGCGATGCAACCCGAAATACAAAATGGACACCTCACTTAAACAAAGCAAATATTAACACAGCAACTAGTTCGGCCAGAGAGCCCGATTTCTTTTCCTCTCGATACTCACTCCTGCCTTTTTTTCCTATTCGCACTCTCTATCTCCTCTCCACAATCGGTTACACATGTTCTCTCTTAAGAGAGATTCTACGATAGTTAACTAAACCGTTCCCTACCCGATATGCCCATTCGGTTACAACTGTTTTTCAATCTTTTGTATGAATCTATCATTGCAAATTTACATTCTTAACCATTTAACATGGTCCCCCGAAATGCTAACTCTAAAACATTACAATATAATGAGACTTGAGGTGCTCCCACACCACTCTGCCTCCTATTCCACTGTCACTTTTCTGAGTGGCTGCCTCAATCTTCTTTCTCTTTCTTTCTATGGCTCTCAAGTCTCTGGTTGTACTACATTCACAAAAACTAACCAACAGGCTGGCAGGATTGTTTGCTCTGATACCACTATAAGACACCCAGCAAAATATGCACAACAACAACAAAATATAGGATGTGTGGAACTCCAAATTATCTTAATCAATGAAGCAAGATAGACCTAGTGATAGCTAATATAGATCCATAGATGATAACAATACAAGCACCTAGGAATGCACTTAGATCAAATTAGAATACTAGTAGCGATCAACACTAATCTCAAACTTTATTCAAGCAACCAACAGATGCTAACAATGGAGATCCATGCTATGCAAACAATAGAGTGAACCAAATATGCTAACAACAGATGCAAACTATCTCTAGTTATAGGTGTACCGTGTATGTATGGAATTGCAACGATTAGTCAGTGAAGAAGAAACACTATCGATATGATGCCAATGTAAAATGCCCCACACTAATTATGCACATTAACAAAAAATTGGACCACGGGATATCTAACATTCGGATCAGTAACAAATTCACTTACAGATAACGCAGAATTATGACTGAGGTTCCGAATTGGCAATGTATAATGATAACTAATGTATGTCGCAGAATACAGCAACGGAAGATGCCAGACAATAAGGGGAAAAATGATATAATGTGTACAAATGACAAATCTTGTAGAGGAAACACGGAGTTCTCTGCCCAGGGTGGTCGGGATATCATTGGTTGATCATGTGCTAAGGAGCAAAGCTAAGTATGAGTGAGGAGCCCATGAGAGGAGTTGGTGCAAACAGCTGGTGAGTTCAATCTAAATCAATTGTCGACACCCTCTTAGTGGTGCCTTCCTTGCATTCAAATGCCTGCGAAGAAGCCTTTGTCAAGCCGTTGCCAAAGCACTATTAAGTAAACTCCTGGTAGTTAGACCGTGGGTCGCGTGAGTCTCCTGGATGCAAAGGGTGCTATAAACGCCTAGCATGAGCCAAAGGCTCTGCCAATAAATCGTCAACCCATCCAAGCTTTATCGCAAGTGTCGTTGAATAATCATAGCAGATACAATTGGAAATCAATCATGAATAACCTGGAGTAGTGAATAGCAGTATCACAGTAGCAAGGTAGGGATGTCGTCCTACCTTGTGATGAGTCATGGAGGTTTTTGTCTCCAGTGCCACACCAAACATGAATGTCCAAACCATGATGAGAAACTCCAACAAAGCAATCAACATAAATATGTATCCATTGGCGCCTTCCCAATTGGGTCGGGTCAGCCAAAAATTTAAATTTAAATGTTATTATTTAATTATTTAAATTTATATTAATTACTATTATTTAAAAAATATTAATATTATTATTAATTTAGTAATTATTTTAAATATTTATTAAATTCAGATTAAGTGTTTAAAAACACTGTTTCCCTCCAATTTGAAAATAGGTCTCAATCAGGGATGGGGACATGACACCTTCGAAGACAAATTTTCAGGAAAGATATTGGGGTTTACTAGGGGATGATATTTTAGGGTTTATATCTTCAGTTTGTATGGAGTTATTATCAACAATTGTATCAAATATCAGAGGTGATAATAACTTTTGAATTACACAGCCAATATAATATTCATTTATTAGTTTCAGACTTTTGCATAAGGGTCGTACATATTGCTGGAGAAAGGTGAAGACCCAGTTTTTATCATATTTTGCAAAGTCTGGAGTCAGAGACTATCACAGCCCTCATTGAAGCTATCGAACCTCACATACAACTAATTGCACCTCCTTCAAAGTCCTTGAGAAGTCAACGGCTGAGCTGGAATACCCATGTGGAAATTTAAGCTGGACCCAAAAGGAAGAATCGCTCCTATTATTTCCTGCCTGTGTAATGTCATTTCCTAACTGTAGATTTGAGTTGTAGAAGAAGTGATTTCAGTTTGGTTAAGTGTGTGTGAGCTGGAGCAGAAACGTGGGACTGAGTGCTTCCAGTTGGCCGCAATTTACACCTACAGCCGTGAAAGGGGGACATGAGTGCTATCTGTGAAGGAATGTGGGGTGTCAAGCCCCTGTAAATTGTTTGCCAACACCTATCGCAGCTCTCAGATGGGCCGAGTGGAGAGTATGGAGTGAGAAGTCATGCGGGGGTCTTAGCAACAAGCCCGCAACCTCTAATGGAGGCATCAAAACTGGAAGATAGCAGAAAAGGAATCATCAATCTTCCAGAGGAGATATTGCCTAGTTTCCAGACTTGTATGTTGCCTTTGCATAACAATGAAGTCTTATGGTGGCAGCCTGTGTATGCATTAACAGGTCAGAATTGAAATAAATGTATTTTTCGTGCAAACAGTCTTACCAATCTGTGTGTAAACATTGGTTCCAGATATGCAAATATCACTGTTATGATATACCCCTGTTATGAGATACTTGTATAAGATTGTAATCATTGATTGTTGAATGCAACTACCTGGAAATGAATATTTATTTATTTTGCAATGAGTTTCAGACATTGTCATGTCATTTGTTTGACAAAATGTTTACATATGTCAAACTGTGAAAATCGTTTAAAAATATCGTGCAAAAACAAGAGGGGATTCTACAGTGGTATCAGAGCTGGTATTCCTGCCAGCTTGTGAATTTGGGTGTACTTTTGATAGTAGAAATTTCTGAGAAATATTGAGTTTACCAACAATTTGCATGAATCCAGAAGACAAAGAATACTTCACATATAGGAGAAATAGAGATAGGGTAAACATGGGGATAGAAATGAACAGCCAGAACAAAGCACCATGCAGATTCTTAATGACCTAGCAAGAGGGCAACAACAGTTGGTCCAACTACTTACTCAATTTATGGCAAACAATCAAGGAAACCAAAACAATTCTAGTAACAATGGTTCAGGAGGATCAAATGGTCACAATGGTAATAATGGTAACAATGGGAATCATGGTGAAGTGAGTAACACTCAGGTGCCTACGCAAAATAACTCCAAGGCAGCAAGTAGGATGACTCCTAGGCCACTTTTGCCCAATTTCTTAGAAGGGCAGCAAGTTGAAAACCAGGGACAACAAGGGCAAGGTGAAGGATTTAGTGATTACTTGAGGGAGTACCAAACTCTAGGTGAAGAGTTTCATGCAGCGATGTCCTTATAAGAGTTTTGCACCATTTAGTACAGGAACAGGCCAAGAGATAACAACAGGTGTCCACAGAATCAGGATCTTCAAAGGGAAGCTAGGAAGTTGTCTCTAACCTCCTTTGATGGTTCCAACAAATGCACTGCCAGGGCCTGGATGCAAAAGTTGGATACATATTTCCAACTCAGCCCTATGTTAGAAACTGAAGCAATCAAGTTTGCTACATTGCATTTAGATAGAGAGGCCCATGAATGGTGGTACCATGGGTTGGTCACACTAGGGCATGCCAGTATTACTTCCTACCTAGATTTCACGCAAAGGCTTATTGATGGATTGGATAAGGACTCGAAGCTACACTTCAAGGAGCTAGTACAGCTCAAGCAGGTTGGGACAGTGGATGCTTATATTTCAGCATTCTAGAGGCTCTCAGTTATGGTGAACGATGTTTCAGAGCACAAATTAGTTGTCCTTTTCATTAAAGGATTGTCTGAGCCACTTCGTGATTGGATTAAGGCCTTTAGACCAAAGCCTCTATAGGATGCCATCCAGTTGGCGCTTGATCTTGAGACTGCTTAGCCTACACTACATCCCCAAAAGAAAAATCCCAAGGACAACAAACCAAAGTCCAAGCCAGAGGAGAAGACTTTCAATCAGCCTAAGCCTACGCTACCTAATATTGACTTTGAGACAAGATAGGAGTTGCATAGGAATAGGTTATGCTTTACATGCAAGGAACCGTGGGAACCCAGTCATAAGTGCCTTGGGAAAGGAAAAGTGCATTACATAGAGGTCATCTCCGATATTGAAACTAGCTCGGAGAGTGATCACAAGGAGCAACCTCGGGTACATGACAATGTTAATGCCAGAGGTATGATGCATGGTACTATTGCCTCATTATCCAAAGTTCCCAAGTACCACCCTTTCAGAGTAAGAGAAGTCCTAAGTGGACAAGGGGTCACCTGTTTGGTTGATAGCGAGGCAACTCATAATTTCATTGATGGGAGTTTAGTGGTGAAGAGAGGATTGCAGGCTAAGAACTTCCCAAGATTCAGTGTCATGATGACTAACGGTTTCAATATGAGTTGTGCTAGTTTGGTTTTGAAGTTGAGCATTCAATTGAGTGACCATGTAGCCACTGATGATTCGAAATCGGTGAGGCTGATGTTGTCTTGGGTATTCAATGGCTGCATTCACTTGGCAAATATAGCCAAGACTTTCAGACGATGGAGCTAGAATTTAAACCAGTCAAGAAGAAGATAGTGTTAGGAGCATTATCTGATGATGCGCTGAAAGTGGATACAACTAAGTGTGGGATAGCATTGGGAGTACAAAACGATTCCCACCTTGAGCCAATTGCTCTTCCAATTTTAATCCAACAAGTGGGAGAATTTTCAGATTTGGTTCCAGGTTTATCATCTCACACAAGGTTGTGTGGTGGCTGTCCAAGAACGCTAAGCACAAAAATTCCAAATTTGGCATGGTTAACTGAAGCTAACTGTCTGGATTGGTGTGAGAAAAATTGTTACTTCAGCGTCTGGAGTTTGGATGACAATGCTTTCCAGACCTTGGATCTAGGGACTCACACGATGATCAGATTACTCCACAGGGTACTCCGGGAAGAGAGAACTACAGATTTTGATTGTATTAGAATGGCACAGCAGAAGCGTAGCGGAGCATTCTACAAGTTTATTTGGGATCCTAGTATTGGGCCATGGGATACAAGGACGGATTGCTTGAGGACAACCAATCTCGAGAAGGGAGGATTGTAATGTCCCTTTCCCAGATGGAATTAATTAATTAATTAATTTAATTATTTAATGTTGCTTGGCGGGTAAAAAGTGCATTTATAAAGGTAATATTAAATAATTAAATTAAATGGTGTTTTAAAGTGAAGCTGGGAAATAGTAAAAAGGTATTTATAAAAGTCACTTTAAAATAAGGAATATTTAATTATTTAGGTGGGAAAAGTTTGTGGGGGTACTTACAGTGGAAATTAGAGCCCATTTGGATTAAGCTTGATTATTTTTTCTTGTTGGCGATTTGGAGGAGTTTTTCAAAGCTCTTGGGTCTGGGACGAAAATCCTAGGGCGACTAGGTTCGGTGGTGAGACTAATCCACCCTAGCTGATTTGTTGGAGAGATCACTCAAGTCTTTCATAGGTGTGTGTCATTGCAAAATTCGTGAGTCTCCTTTAGAGATGAATTTTTCAGGAAAGATATTGGGCTTTACCAGGTGATGATATTTTAGGGTTTATATCTTCAGTTTGTATGGAGTTATTATCAGCAGTTGTATCAAATATCAAAGGTGATAATAACTTCTGAGTTACACAGCCAATATAATATTCTTTATTAGTTTCAGACTTCTGCATAAGGGCCGTACGTATTACTGGAGAAAGGTGAAGACCCAGTTTTTATCATATTTTGCAAAGTCTGGGATCACAGACTATCACAGCCCTCATTGAAGCTATCGAACATCACATACAACTAATCGCACCTCCTTCAAAGTCCTTGAGAAGTCAACAGCTGAGCTGGAATACCCACGTGGAATTCGAAGCTGGACCCAAAAGGAAGAATCGCTCCTATTATTTCCTGCCTGTGTAATGTCATTTCCCAGCCATAGCTTTGAGTTGCAGAAGAGGTGATTTCAGTTTGGTTAAGTGTGGGTGAGCTGGAGCAGAAACGTGGGACTGAGAGCTTCCAGTTGGCCGCAATTTACACCTGCAGGCTGTGAAAGGGGGATGTGAGTGCTATCTGTGAAGGGACGTGGGGTATAAACCCCCTGTAAATCGTTTGCCAACACCTACCGCAGCTCTCAGATGGGTCCCGTGGAGAGCATGGAGTGAGAGGAGGTCACGCGGGGGTCTTAGCAACAAGCCCGCAGCCTCTAGTGGAGGCGTCAAGACTGGAAGATAGCAGAAAAGGAGCCGTCAACCTTCCAGAGGAGATATTGCCTAGTTTCCAGACTTGCATGTTGCCTTTGCATAACAATGAAGTCTTATGGTGGCAGCTTGTGTATGCATTAACAGGTCAGAATTGAAATAAATGTATTTTCTGTGTATTACATTCTTACCAATCTGTGTGTAAACATTGGTTCCAGATATGCAAATATCACTGTTATGATATATCCCTGTTATGAGATACTTGTATAAGATTGTAATCATTGATTGTTGAATGCAACTACCTGGAAATGCATATTTATTTATTTTGCAATGAGTTTCAGACATTGTCATGTTATTTGTTTGACAAAAAGTTTACATATGTCAAACTGTGAAAATAGTTTAAAAATATTGTGCAAAACCAAGAGAGGATTCTACATAGGATTAGGCATAAGCATCAATTTCAAAATCTACAAAAGGTGCATTCAAAGCATGGATCAAAGGCAAAGGTACGGAGAACACTAGAAGTGTCCTGATAACTCATCAAGAAGCAATAGAACATCTAGAAGATCAAGGGGGAAGTGCTTTTACCATGATGAACCTGGACACTTAAGAAAGACTTGTCAGGGAAAGAATGGCCAAAGTGACCAACGTATGCAATGAACAATCCATGGAGTCAAACACTTGGTACGTTGATTCAAGTGCATCCAAACACTACACATGCCACAAAGACTGGTATGTATCTTTTACGAATGACAAAAGTGCAAGTAAATAAATCAGTTTAGAAGATGGATGGGCTCATTTTGTTGAAGGGTGTGTTGATGATCGTGTCATGTTGAACAATGTTGTCTATACATTCAAGAATGTTCAATATGTTCCTAACATGAACAAGAATCTTCATTAAATCAGTAAAATAACTAGGAACTTGCTCTTTCTGTCAACTTTCAAGGCACCAAATGTATGTTCAAAACTCTCCACAATGACAAGGTGATTGTAGGTGGTATTGATGAGAAGACATTTAAAAGCCTGTTGAAACCAAAACGGCAGAATCTCCTGCACTAGCAACGGCAGAAAATAGCAATATGATTTGACATGAAATGTACTTGAAATATCTGTATTTGTCTGTGCTAAGCAAGCCTAATATGATGAACAGACTTCCATCCATACATGAACTCCATGATGTATATACAAGATGCCAAACGGGAAGACAAAATCAGCACACATTTAATACTTATAACGCATGGAGGACCAAATGATTCTTAGACCTGGTTCATGCTGAATTGTGTGGCCCAATGAAGATACCCATTGTGTCTGGAGCCAATTATTTTCTGCTGATGGTTGATGACTTTCCTAGGAAAATGAGGACCTACTTATTGAAAAGTAAGTTTAAATGTTTCTCTCATTTCTTAGCAAACAAAGCCCTAGTTTAAAAACAAATGGATAGACCAATCAAGTCAGTATAATGGAGGGGAATTTGCCTCCAATCACTTCAAGGAAATCTGCAAGGAGAATGGTATACACAGATTGTGTACTACTTCACACACTCCACAACAAAATGGAGCTGTGGAATGGAGGAATGGAATGGTTATGGAGATGGCAAAGTGCAAGGTGCATGGTCAGAATGTACCACATCAGTACTGAGAGGAAGTTGTGAATACAGTTGTTTACATGCTTAACTAGAGTCCTTATAAGGCGTTGCTGAACATCACTCCTGAGAAGCATGATCACAAAGGAGACTAAGCATGATCACAAAGGAGACTACTGATAAGTGCCTTCAATATTTTTGGTTGTAGCTTTTGCAGTGATTTCTGAACAGAATAGGAGTGAACTACAAGCCAAAAGTAAAAGGTATATGTTTGTCAGCTATAGTAAGCAATCAAAGGCATGTGGGTTACTTGATGTCTCTACAAATAAGACTGATTAACAGAGATGTGGTTGTAGATGAGAAGATTTATTTCTTCTCAGATGATGGTAAACCTACAAATAGCCATGTATGAGAAACCATTACTGATGCATCTGGTGTAAACATTGAAGAAGGCTCAAAGCATAACACAAGCCAAGAATATCAGGGGATTTGCTAATTATGTTAGTAACAGGTAGCCTGAGCACATGAACATCAAGGGGGCAACATCAAAGCTAAGCTTCAATGATGTTGCTGAGTATTTTCGATACAACCAAACAAACTTTGAAACATCAAGGGAGCATCATGAATGCTCAGTTCCACTGATTAAACTCGGCATTTTGGATGCATACATGAATCTGAAATAGATTGACATTCTGATTGGCTACTGTACTTGTGTGGCATATAATTTAATTAGCATTCTTAAAATTTGTGACAAAGGTCTCAAGACTCGGCTTACACCCAGGATGCGTGACACTCGGGTTAAAGGCTTGCACAAATGGACTATAAGTATAGAGGGATTAGGGTGCAACCAAGGGTGCTTGAAAGCTAGCTTAAAGGCTTCTAAAAGGGACTCTAAAGGGCTTAGAGTGTGTTATTTCTATTCATGATCGAAGGCTAAGATGCTAATACATCGACCTAGGCACTTGCACTCCAAAGCGTAATTTTAGATTCACAAAGATTTTACAATTATTGTCAAATCTAATGTGAAAAATACCATACCCAGCAACAAGATAGTATTCTGGAATTTTGTGAGGAAAAACTCGCAAAAGCAGTTTCTATAGTTTCCTTTTAGTAGGTATAGGGTCGATAAGGGTTTTTCTGGGGAAAAAATTACTGTAACTCCTAGCTGAGATAAATTTTCTTAGGTTCTATCCACGAGCGGATTTACAATTGCTATTGTAATATGGGACTTATTGAAAAACGTGGGTAAGATGGTAAAGGAAGTTCCTGGGTGTAGGGGAATGAGTTCTTCCAAGGGGAAAAGAATTACAGTGGTGTATACTCAAATAAAATACAATCAACTATTTTGCGCACTAGATTTCCATATCAATGCAAACTCAGTATATATCAAAACGAGGATTTTATAGGAAACATACCGCTAACAAAGAGCTTCTTTTTGCTTATCAATGACTCGGGAGGAGCGCATTCCTCTGAAGTAAATGATGAAGGAGAAGGCAAAGAAGCAACGATTCCCAGCAACCCACTTCGCAAAAGGGGAGATTTTAGTTGTTTTGCAGGCCTGCATGTCAATATCCTTATAGATAAGCATGTGGTTGCTCCCAAGGCTGGAGAACGAGAATTTGGCCTTGAGTTCGTAGGAACAATGGTCCTACAGAATGGGGCAGGCCCTGAGATTAATGCCATCTTCTTCTATAATTTAATCTTATCTTCACCAGGGGATTTTTCTTTCAGCTCGGAAGTTGATTAACAGAGAGACTATGATGGCCACTACAAACCTTCGTGCCTGTAATCCTCAGCCTTTCAAACTGTTTGCGAAGTATGGACAGATATATACTTCTTCCCCAACATATTGATTAGCCGATTGTACTCTCACTATTCTCTTAAGCCGAGGATATTTCTACTATTATCTCATTCCCTATTTGAACTTCACCAAGTTTATTTTTTCCATTCACGGTCTTATCTTACCGGTTTCTGTTCGTCGTTTTTTACATTCGTTGTTCACCATCTTTTGTTCGTCCGACTATTTTTCGAGGGTTTTGGCTGCTGCCTTATTTAGGGTGGGGTCCCATGGAGGGGGCCTTCCTAAAAAATTTCAGTGGGTGCTGTTGAGAATTTTTAGGATTATTTTAAAGTGGGTGGTCTCGTGAATTTTATAGCATAGTTCAAGCTCAAAAATTTAATCTCCTATATTCATGGAAGCCGGTGGTCTCATGCATTTTATTATTTTGCATATTCAATTTAGCTGAGTGCATAAATATAAAATAAATAAAAAATTAATTGGCAAAATTTTTAAAGCTTTATATGATTAACAAGTGGCAGAAAAAAGCCTAAGCTGGTGGAGCAATTTCTAGCCCCACCCCTTTTGCTCCCGCTTCAATTTTTGAGCTAAAAGATAGGGGCTGCTATTGTTGAGGAAAAGATTCTAATTTATCGTGTAGCATTTTTGTTTTGCTTCATGAGACCCCTGCTCCTTAAAAATAGATCCTGAAGCCCCCCTCATGGGACCCCACCCTTATTCAACACCAAAGATGGTTCGATTTCATGATGAAGTGATTTTTGTAGTGGCTGTGTAGAATCAAGAGGATAAAAAGTGGTCAGAATTATTAAAAATCCGTGAACAGAAAGACAATGTCAAAGGTTTCCAATAATACGGTCTTCATTGAAAATATGTCAATGCGATTAGTAGGAAAGGGAATGCTATTTTCAATTTCTATGTGGAAGTTAAAATGGTTTTAGAATTAAAAAATATTTTATATAATATACATTATAATAATATATTTAAAATTTTATACAATATGGCAAATGAACCAAATCAAAGTTTGGTTTGCCTTTGTCTAGGGTGATGGGAAGGTAATGATTGCAATCAATATTGAAAAGAGTGTAACTCTGACTGCAAAGTCAAATCGACCTATCTAATGTGTCGCCATCTCCTCAACATTGAGTTTTGGAGAGGAAATCTACAATGAAGTGGTAGAGAACGAAGCATTTTCACTGAGTTTGGCTTGGTCGGGGGTTCAAAGGGTTCTGGTTGAGCCTCCTTATTTTCCATTAATGGATCTTAGACACATGGTGCCCCATCCTAGATGGAGATATCCAAATCTATCCCTATGCGAGAGGGTTATTTATGGTTGTTTTCAACAATGTTCAAGATAGAAATGCAATCCTATGTGATTACCAATAGAATTGTGATTAATATTTGCTTATGTTGAAACCATGGCACCCCTCTTTCAATCCCATTACTGAATCCTTCGATGCTACTCCAATATGGGTAAAGCTTCCAAACCTTCCATTGCAATTTTGGTTTGAATCATGGTTTGAAGCCATTGGTAATTCGTTGAGAGTTTTTGGGGATGGAATTATCTTTTAGACTATGAGGGGTTAGCATTTTGGTATCGTAGATGCTTCAATACTAGACATATTGCTACTCATTGTGCAAAGTGAAAATTTGACAACCAAGACACTTGGTGGAAAAATGTTTCACCTCAATATTATTTAGTAGCAAAGGAAGATTCATGCCAAGATAGAAAAACTCTTAGTGATGCCCCAACCGTTGGGGATGGCATACATAAGGCTTCACCGAGTAAATCACAACCAAATCTGAGGGCCAAGGATGAATCCCCTCTTGAGGGGAAATATAGCCTTTTTGAAGTTAAGGATCCAAAATCAAGTGTGGAGCTAGTAGATCAAGCGGAAAATGCAATAATTTCATCTACTGAGGGAGGGCAAAAACCTAGAGAATTTGGTCGAGGCTACAAGTGTTGGGGATCCAAAGGGCAACTAGACAGTAGTGCAAAGGAAAAGGAAGAAAAACGAGGTCTTGTTCAACATGCAGCTTCGCTTGCATACCAGATGTGGAGCAAAATTGTAGTATCTATGGTGTCCTCATTTATGCTCCATGCCACTATCTTGTATCTCATTCATGAGTTTTTATGGGTTTTGGGGAGTCTAGATGTGGGGAATGAGTTTTTTGTTATGGGTTTTGGTGACTTTATATGGTGTAGCTAAACATAATCTTGTATACATGCATGTTAAGAGGCTCTTGATGTGAACCTTTTTTTATATTCAATATATGAGTGTGACCCCATAGCACCACATTGACATATAAAAAAAAATGAATAATTATATAAAAGAATAATCTATATAATTAAAAATTAAATCTTACTTTAAATAATTTTATATATTCTAATAATTATAATCCAGATTTTAATTATATAATTATATAATTATAATTGTAACTTAATCAATATAATCATATTTATAGTAATAAACATAATCTTAATTTAATACTTAATTATTATTATTTTAAATTACTAGTTTTAATAATTATAGTAATTAATTATAAATTATGAAATGTCATATATAATTTATTAATAAAAGTTAAAAAATGAAAAATTCAATTATTCAATTGTTATTATATTAATAATAATTAAAATATTTGGGGCAAGAGCCCTAGCTCGGTTGGCTAAACCTTTCTTCTTGTAGGAGGTTGGTCACGAGGTCTAGTCTCCCCCACCCTCATGGTATTGGAGGGCGTGTCGTGCCAACGACGTCGGTCACGTTAAAAAGTTTACCAAGCGCGCTACAGTTTGTAGGGGGTCGTGCTACCCAATTCATGCAATCTAAAAAAAAAAAAAAATATTTAAATATTAATAATATTTAAAAATAATTGTAGATGTTTTTTTTTTTAGATAAGTTGTTACCTTGTGGGGGTAACTCCCATATAGTTGATCCGATTGAAATTGTACAATTTTTGTTATTGGGTACGCATTGTCCCTTTAACCTTTATTTGATTTACATTTTTGTATACTGCCAAACTTCATCGTTTCCTGTGATATGGATTTGGCTTCATTCTCAAAAAAAAAAATTAATCCCTTTGGCAGTTGTCTCCCACCTTTCTTTGAACTTTTCCTGTCATGTATCTTTTTCTTTTTGCTCATCGCTCTAGTGTGGTTAGGTGACTCAAAGTGGACACAAGGGAAGACTACGAGGATTGGATAAACAGCCATGGCTGTCACGTTGGGGCCATCGCCGCCACCTTACTGGTTGATGTGATGTTTTTAGAGTATCGAGCCCAAAGAGGGGAATGCTATACCACTATTTCCAAACACCTGCCAACAAAATTAATTGCTACTTTGTGAAAATGTTAATGAGAAAGGACCTCATTTGTGTGAGGGAGATCGACGCCAATAGGAAAAGTGTTCGAAAAAAACCATTTCATGGTGATTATTTTCCTATCAGGAAAAATCACACAACAATTACAATGGGGTAAAGGCTACTACATGGGAGAAGAAAACACCAATATTTTGGCTTCCAGACTTCCTGCAACCTTTAGAGAGATGTCACAAGAATACAGATATATTCGCATAATGGGTATTTTGCCCATCATTCTTTGTTGGTAGCCTTTTGCAACAACGAGTATGGGGGTTGGAGGACCACATCCACGTGATGATGGCTTTCAACACAGTTGGGTAATTGCTTTCAACATAGTTGGGTCGATGGAGTATAGTTCCAGACCATAAAGTAAAACCAGTCAATTGCGACTATGGTAAGAGCCAGTCTATTGTGAAGTTGATAAGAGGTAGAAGAATTTGTCGTTTTAACACAAACCCATTGTTGGGAATTTAATGGCTAATGTAACTGAGGAGATGAAAAAGGATTTTGCTCTTTTAACCACATACCCATTATTGGTATTTTGTTGTAAGTTAAATGTGTAGAGGTATAGACACCTGGATACATTATGGCAACCTATTTTAAATTCCACTTTATTAATGAGTTGTCTTTCACAAAATTCCAGTTATAAAGGTTTTAGGTGTTATAGCAAAATTTCGCTTTTAATTATTGGAAAAATTTCAGATGTGGAAGTAGATTTCAACATTTTAACACATACCCATTGTCGGTATTTTGCAATTAAGGTTGACTATTGTGAATAATGTAATGGTAAAGGATTTTGCTGATTTAAACGCAAACCCATTTTTGGTATTTTGTTGTAAGTTACGAGTATAGAGGTATAGATGCTTGAATAGGTCTAAAGTGTATTTTCCTTATCACCTTTTATCAGAAACAATTTTGCATTCATTTGTCCCATTTTTCCAATAATTTAGGGGTGGGAAGTTATATGTTCATTCACCGTGGATACCATACTACATAGTCAGTTGAGATTTGTCGTTATGAGTACCTGGGAGTTACCTTGTGTCTTGTTAAAACCATAATATTTCTTATCAAATTTTCAGTTGTATCGATTTGGAATATTTTGTGTTAGATGCCACTGAATGAATTCAGGGAGAGACAAAATTCCAGTTATATTTTTTTGCATTCTAATCGAAAGAGATATTGTTATGAGACCATGGTTGATTAAACTTAAAAAGGATGGTCGAGTAAGCGCATAGATCTCCTTATCTCCTTTTAACAGTAATGAGCAGGTGTGGGTCCATCCTTGTAAGATGATCGATTTTTGGACTTTGGATAGACTATCAAAACTTACAAGAGATGAAACACTTAGGAACGTAGGGAGGTAGGAGAAGAGCAACCGTAATTGAGAGATTTTTTGTTAAGTGCTGGGAGAATAGCCCAGGTAGAAGAAGACCAATGTAGGAGAGCTACCATTAAACACATTTTATCCCTATTTTGAGACAATGGGGATCTAAGTGTAGAGTTGGTTCGAGAGGGGGCCAAGCCAGTAAGGCAAGACAAAATTTAACTGTTATTCTAACTTGCCTTATATTGGAAAGAATACTTCATAAATTTTATGTTGGTTGCCAATGTGAAACCCTATCAAAGGCTTCAATGCTAGCATAAGTAGTTTGAATGTTTCAGCTAGGTTAATAAAGGTCCCCTAGGGAGTAAGACATGGGTGTAGATTCCAAGAAGATTAGGTAGTTTATAGGGTTTAAAGGTAGTCAATTAGGCTACAAGGGGATACGAAAAGGTACACTGCAACCTATGGGTACAAACAAATGGGTGTAGTGTCCAAATTTGAGTCTTACCACAATGAGCCCTTCTGTATATTATCTGTTTTTTACTTTTGGTCTTTTTGTAGTATTTCTAAAAGACCTTCCCACTTGCACGTGTTCTCATCAATAAGTAGAACCACTTCTTGTCTAACACCGATGTTGGTCAGCAAATCTACTATAATATTTGACTCTTTGTATACATGTGTAAGTTTAAAGTCATCCATTTGCTCTAGTGCTTCCCATATTTTCATAATCCAACCTTTAAGTTTCCAATTTGGTGTATCCTTCTTTACAACTTCCTACACACATAGCAGAGAATCCCCTTCTATATCCACATGTTTAATGCCTTTGTTTATACACAGATGTAATCCCAGAGCTAGAGCCTCCATCTCAGCTTCGTTATTCGTAGCCATACCTATTTTCCTTGATAAGGCCCACATACATTGCCTTTTACTATTTCTTATGATGCATCCTGCACTTGCTGCCCCAGGGTTTCCTTTGGCAGTACCATTAAAATTGAACGTATACCTCCCTTCTTATGGGCTCTTCCATTTGGCCTCTCTCCTTGATTTAGCTTTGTCTTTCAATTGTCCCTTTGGCCTTCTTAGTTTACCCCATTTCTTCTGTAGAGACTCATCCCATTTGGTGAATGTGGTACCAAACTTTATTAAGATCCTTGCATTGAGTAGCTCACAGATTCCTTCCTCAATTCTCAGTACTAAGCAACTTTCCTCCATGCACTTTTCTTGAAAGATTCTACGATTTCTCTCTTTCCATAAATGCCAAACTATCATAGAAGGTGTTGCCATCCACACTTCTGACCATAGTGAATCTTTCCTTCCTTTGGGCCAACAACTTATCCACTCTTCAAATTTTTGGGGTCTTGCTCCTTTCCATTCAAAGATATCTTGGATCCAGTCCCAACATTTTGAAGCATACTCACAACTTAGTAATAAATGATCAATTGTTTCACTATTTTTATAGCACATGTTGCATCTGCTAAGGCCTAAAATTCCCATTCTTTCTAGTTTATCCGATGTAAGGATTCCTTTATGTAATGTTGTCCAAAGGAAGGCACTAGCCTTAGGTAAGACTGTTGGGTTCCAGCATAATCTAGTGGGCCATTTGGGGCTGACACTTATGGCATTCTGGATTTGATAGCCTAATCTAACCGAGTATTCCCCTGATTTTGCACCACACCAAATTATCTCATCCTCTTCTTCAGTAAGTGTGAACTTCCTCTTTTGCAATTTTTGATTGAGCCTAATACGGGCCTCATCTGGGATGGGTATTCTTCTTGTGTCGATCCAATCAAACTGGAAACCAAGTTGCGGATGGTCAACATCTATATAGTCCCTTACTTTGCTTCCCAATTTGTCAATGATCAGCTCTATATGTTCCTTTATGCCTTCTAGTTTTTCTAGTGGCTTGTATCCATTCCATGAGTCATACCAAAAGTTGGCTTGTTTCCCATTGTTGACTTTCCATGTTAGATGCTCGGTTATGATTCTTCTGCTGCTCCATAAGAAGTTTTGCGTTGCCAAGCCTCCTATTGAGGTACCCATGGTTAGAATTCTTTTGGGGTCAAAGCAGTCTAGGTATTTACCCTGAAATATTTTGCACCACAATCGCTTAGGTTCCCTATACATCTTCCATGCAAGTTTGGCACCTAATGCCAGATTTTGCTCCTTCATCTTTCTAAGTCCTGCACCACCCCACTCTTTAGGTAGGCATGCCTTGTCCCAATGTACTAATGGTATCTTTTTTTCCTCTTTAGCTCCTTCCCACATAAATTTCTTTAGGAAGCTTTCCAAGTTGTTTTCTGCCTTTCATGTCATTTGAAAGCAAGACATAACATATATAGGTGCAGCCGCTAATACAACCTTGATCATTAATATTCTCCCAGCCAAGGTTAGCCATTTTTTTTCCATGTTGTTGATTTATTTCTGATTTTTTCTAATGTTTCCATCCAGTGTTGGGATCTACTTGCCCCAATAATTAGAGGAGCCCCTAGATATTTAGCTGGAGTGGAAGCAATTGGGAAGCCCAGGTATCTGGCTATTTTATTTTGGGTTATTTTATTTGTGTTGAAGAAGAAAATATTGGATTTCTCTTTGTTCACCACTTGGCTTGACCATTTAGAATATACTTCCAATGCCTCTTTGATTATTGTAGCTTCCTTCATAGTTGCTTCCCCAAACAATAGTGTATCATTTGCAAATTGAGTATGTGTGATTGGGTTAATATTTTGTGCTACTTGGATGCCTCTCCAACTGTTATTATCCCTTTTCTGCTTGAAATATCTGCCCATTGCTTCTGCCATAATTATGAAGAGGAAGGGTGACAGAGGGTTACCTTGCCTTAACCCATTTGTGGTTGGAAAGAAGCCACATATAGCGCCATTGATGCACATAGAATAATGTACCGAAGTTAAGCATTGTTGTATTAGTACAATCCAGTTTTCGTTAAATCCGATTTTTTGTAGAACCTTGATTAGAAACCCCCATTTTATTTTATCATATGCCTTGCTGATATCCAGTTTGATCATCATTCCTTGGATTTTCTTGGTGGCCATTGTATGTGTAGCCTCATTGGCTACAATAAATTTTAATGACCTATAATAAATTTATATTCTAAATAATTTAAATTTTTAAATTAAATTTATATTTTTTACTTTCTTATTTACAATAATAATTCTATGATTTGTATACAATAAAAATATTTTAATAATATTTAAATGTTAATTAGTCAAATTTATATATTCATAGGGGTAAGGGTTGGAATGATTAACCATTTTGTAATTTGTTATGAATTCATTTTTGCTATCCATTTTTTATTTTTCTATTAATTAGAAAAGAGAGGGTATTGAGTTGTTCCATATGAATTGTAACTTAAAGTTAATTAAAACAAGTAATCGCACCTTGGTGTGCAATGGGTACGCCGAAGAGTTGTGAAAGGTTGATTAGGGAAAAAAAATTATCTATTTTTTGCAATTTGTGGTGTACACAAGGTTAATTGGTAAAGAGAGATATAGGGGTAGATAGAGTGAGATAGATGGAGAAATAATGAGATTGAGATAGAGATAGAGGGAGATATGGAAGAAGAAATATAGAGAGACAGAGACAGAGACAGAAAGGCAAATAGATATCGATATAGAGGTCTAGGAAGAGGGAGAGAGAGAGAGAGAGAGAGAGAGAGAGAGATGGATGGATGGATGGATAGAGAGGAGACATCCACACTCTATGAAAATTAATCCATGTTAGATGCATGCACTATGTAATTCACCACATCAAAAATAATGTTCATGTTCATGGCCATTACTGTGATTATGGTTATGTTCATGATCATGGTTGTGGTTATGGTTATGATTGTGATTGTGAATATGTTTATGGCAATGGTTCTCTTTGAAAATACCATGACCATGACCATGATCATGATTGTGAAGATGATTTACATTCCCATACTACCAAATTGGAAACATTTAAACCCATAGCTTCAATGTTCGGTATGGGCAAGTCCAACTCCCCAAGCCTTCCTAAGACCTCCAAACTTTGCCTCCAAAATCCCTACTTGAATCCTACTTCACACCCGCCCTACAAAATGGTAGTACATGTGGATCCTTCTCACAGATCTCCTTCATCCATGGGGCAGGTGTCCTTGGTCACCCCATTGAACCCAATACCCCTAGACACCTTTGGCACTCCTAGCCCTTGGCTACTTCAACCAACACTACCCCCCTATCAAATGTAATATAAAGAATTCCAAAATAAAAGCAAGACAAGAATTAATCAAATTTTTTATGATGTGTGATGGTTTGGAAGTCGCCTCTTAGAACTATATAAAGCATTTTAAAAAGCTTTGGAATAAATATAAATATATTCTTGTTATTTGATTCACTAGTTTTTAGTAATTGAATATTTATTATAATACTATTAGATTTCATCATACATTAAGATTATAAAGTATGAAAATGAATCCCTAAACTTTATGGAAATATATGAATAATTATATAAAAAACAAATTAAGGAAACTTTTTTCAATTTATATAGATATTATATCTTTATATTTTTTTTTATTTTCTCAAGTTTTTCCCATTGAAACCTAGGTGATTGAATACCCTCTGCATTTTTTCCATGCCATGGAAATGAAATGCTACCATGGAATTTGTACCTTGACCTTTATTTACCTTTGTGGATGGTTGTGGTTACTTAATCTTATTGCAATCATTTGTTATGTGATAATATGATATTATGTAAGGACCAACCATGATTTATTTTGAATAATTGTGTCAATAAGAGTGGGTAATTTAATCGTGTATTTGTAAAATGATTTGATACCATGATGGTTGCAATCTAATCTAGACATGTCTTGGTCAACCTACTTATATGAAGGTTAATGGCGGTCAAGAAAGAAAAATATCATATATTATCATATTGTACCTACACTATCTTGTATCAATCAAGTTATAGTTATCCATTTTTGTGTTGTATGAGATATCTACTATGCTCATTCTTCTATACTACTTGTTATTGCATATTGCATTGATGTCACAATGTGGGCTAATACTTGAGTTTCCTGCACATAGGGGTTGCAACTCCCTTCCCTCCTCATGCTACTTTGAAGATTGAAAAGGGATTTCAAGCTTATTGCTTAGATTTAGCATCCATCTTTTCAATTCATCAAGCTTTTCCATTGATTGGGAAAAACTTGTCATATTAAATTCTAACTTGAGGAATCTCCTCGAAGACCTCCATATCCTCATGAAAAAATGCTCTTATTGTTTCATGCATTTGGATTCAGTGTCGTGGTGATGGTATGATCATTCTATTTTAATCATAATTGCTAGAATAATGAGATCTAAGTTTAATTTGTGGAATTAAGTAGGATTTTATTCCAGATTTGTGTATGATTGACGACATTCTAGTTGAAAGAAATTCAAAAATATTATGTGTTTTGTGTTTCCTTTAAAGATTTCACCCCATTAATGGTGAATGTGTGAATTTTGTTTCTATTAATGGTGGTTTTAGAAGATCTTGTAAAAACGTGCAAACGTGATTGATTGAATGCTTTATGCTATTGTCCGATTAGAATAGGTTTATATTATTTTTGGTTTATATCACTGCTTGTTACCCTACTTTTTCACTTTATTTTATAAATGGTTCATACATTGTATTGAAAGAGCAATAAATTGATTTCCAATTTGCTATATCTTGAAATGTAATCTACTATTTTTGAATAATTAAGATTACCTTTCATGATTTCATTTAATTTTTTAGTTACCTAGATTTCATATCCCCTCGTGAAACTACATTGATCTCACAACTGTGCTACCCACATGGTCATGACCTAACAGAAAGGAATATTGAAGTAGTTCTTACTACTTTTCAAGAGAGGCAATTAACCCTAATTGCCTAGCACATTGTGTGTGACTAAAATTATCATCAGAATTGGCACTAGAAGGAGGGCCCACACTATAAAAACTAGAAAATATTGGGTCATTTTTTGTAGAGAGATATCGTAGGATACTCAAATCTTCTCTCAATAAAGAATTTCTGACTGAGTTAGTCCAACATAGGAAGACAAGGAGTGATAAAGGGAAATCCAAGGTGAAGCTTCCAAATCTGTAGCTTTGTCGTTAAAACCTAGTTCACCATCCTCACCTATGAGTCCAACAACACCCTAGATAGTAACCCCTATTGCCTCTCCACCACCATCAATGGCATATTTTACTATCAATGAAAGCTCTTCCTTAAATGTTGGAGCAATTCTGAATGAGCTTCCAAAGAACCCTAAATTTTTTTGTCCTAAGTATGTATATGATGAGTCAAGGATAGCAGAGGATCATATCAAAACCTTCAAATAAATTTGTATTCAATCTCAAACTTCCCAAATGGATGTGGTTTGCAGGTTATTTCCCTACTCATTAGGAGAATTCGCCTACAATTGGTACCTTAACCTCCCTCGAGGAGGAATCACAACATGGCTATAGTTGGAGACTAATTTTCTAAATCAATTCAAAACTTACATAGACCCAACCATTTTATACAATCAATTTGTAACTTGCAGAAAAGAACCAAACGACCCTCTAAGTATCTACAACACCCAATTCCATAAAGCTTATAAATGATTGGTGGACCCATATGTGATACCTAAGCTTGCATCTATTTAGAACTACCTTAGATCCCATTACCAACCTGTTTATGCAAAGATTACCTGAGAACCAGAGAAACACACTAGATGCAATTTTCAACCAAACACTTGTCTTCACCCAACAAATGGATGTGCAAGCTAGAAATATATCTAGGGATTTTCCTTCTTTAGGTCCACCAAGGATGGCCAATCAAATGATGACAATAAATCATGCCCATACACCCTTAATGAATCCCATCCCAAGAACTCTAAATACACCCCAAAATTTGCTATCATATCAACCCCCTTGTCCAACATACCCTTACCACGCCCAAACTTACTTATCCAGGCTATGGATAGGAAGTAAATGTTACAAATGGCATAAGACAGTCAGCTAAACCATTCTTTGAGTAATCAACGCCATCACTTTTACAAAATCAGAATACCCAATTAGCATCGGAGGTTGAGGCCATGAAAAAGATGCTCTCTCAAGTGGCGAATGAACTAACCCGTCTGGAGTTTAATCCTCCCCAAGCAGAGAACACTCATAATCAAAGCAGTGGCCAAGGTTTTAATCATAATCAAGGGAATGATCAAAGTAATAGAGGTTTTTAAAATAGAGGATTCAATCCCCAAAGGGGCAATTGAACTTGGAATACCTTACCTAATAATGGAGGAGTTTCTAGTCCATTGGATGGTGCTAATGTGGTGGATTATGTAGATAATATTGGTTGTAGGCTTCATGAAACATATGACCATATCGAGGCCAACTGCTTAGACATGCAAAGAATGTCTTCACTAATGCAAGGTAGTTCCCAGACCTTTACTAGCAGCATGAACGCCATGATGGTAGATTCTTATGAGATTAAAATCGAGACACTTTGTTGAAGAAGAATAATTCACGTTTCCATTGAAAATGAAAATGAGCTAGAAGGAGTGGACATCCTTACCTTTCAATCGAACATGAGAAACTATAATTTGATATTCAGGAAGGAACCTTTGACTAATGGTATTCCGCCAAGCTCACATCCAACTCCCCAGACCCTTGTGCGGACAACAATCCTCCTACCCTGAAGGAACCTTTCGTATGGAAGACTAGATCAAATAACTTTACACCCCAAATCAGAATGAAGAAAAATACAGTGTTGTGGATGATCTAAAAAGACAAAAGCAAAAATCTCCATCTATGACATGTTGCAGCATTGCCCAACCCAAAAGGAAGCATTGTTAAAATCATTAGGCAACCCCATTGGAACTTCTACTAGTTCTACTCACAAGGATAAAGGACAAGCCCATAATACCTCTAATTCCATGGCTACTATCTTCAAAGGTAAAACTAATATTCCCCCCTTTTTTGTTGACAATACGCATGTTTGGTAAAAATGTCCATAACTATTTAGTGGACTCTAGGGCATCATGTAATATCATACCCTACTCCATTTGTCAAAAGCTAGGAGTAACACCTAGACTAGCTAATAGAGTTGTGGTCCAATTGGATAAAACTAAAGTCAAAGTCATAAGAGAGTTAAATAATGTTCATATGCAACTAGCCTCTAACCCAATAGTCCAGGAATACATGTAGTATACATTCCCGAAATGTAGAGAATGTTGCTCAGAGGGGAGTGAACCAAAAACTTGAGAGGATGGTTCTCGACCAACTTCACACAACTATGGTTGTCGTGGAGGGAGCCAAACAACTAGATAAAGATCAATGTCGAACCTAAGTTAAAACATACAATAACTACATATAATGCCCCAAATAAGGTGACATTCATGGAATTAGACTTAGGTGTGTATAAAATGAATGACATTATGATAATTCCATTAAAATTGAAGAACAACAAGAGGTGGACAGTACTGTCAAAGGGTTGCAAGAATTTGACACTATGGATCATGTTTTTCAAGATTTTTTGAATAAAATATATTGTGATATAACTAACCTTGGGGAGTATGCAGATACCTATGTACTATTGTTACTAGGGTGGTGCAAGATCCATAAAGTAGAACACTCTGAGTTCACTTGTCTATCTTGTCAAGATGCTTGGCAAAGAGTTAAAATGATGAACTATTTGAAGCTAGAGGGAAGTGACTTAGAGGTGAATATCATAGAAGATGAAAGTTTTGATTCATTGGATCACTCAACTTCAGAAGATGAGCAAGATACTAGAGATGAGGTTCTCATTATTCTCATAGAAAAGCCTCTTGGGGAGGAAATCTTGACCTCCATAGAGAAGAACCTATCAGAAAATGAGGGAAATAAAATAAGAGATCCAATTATCACTCACTAAAGTGGTCTAGGAAAGAGCAACACCTAACCAAAATCACTCCTTGAAAATCAAACAATGTGGAGGCTTAGATTAAATGGATCTAAATGCAAGTAGGGGAATGGTGCCAGGATTTAGTTGGTCAACCCATAGGGGAAATCTTTCCTGAGTGCTTTCAAATTGTTGTTCACATGCACCAATAACGTCACAGGGTATGAAGCTTTGATCAGGGGTTTGTTGTTGGCCCACCAAAAGAAGGTCAAACAACTATTTGTAGAAGGGGATTCTCAACTAATTATAAGGCAGGTAAGGAGCTAGTATTCCTGTCATGATAAAAGATTGGCCACTTATCAAAATAGAGTATGGGATCTGATTGAATATTTTGAAGCCTTCAACATAAAGTCAGTCCCTAGACGAAAGAATTATATTGCAAATTCCTTTGTTGCTTCTGCAAGTTCCTCAGAACCTATGACTAGTTCTAGCCTAAAATTATTTTCAGTGGAGATGGTCCTTGTACCATCAATTCCAGATAACATCACTAATTTTTAGGTATTTGATGATGATCAACATATCCTCAAATTCATTACCAGCTCTAGGATATTCACTGCTCAGATTATTGAGGAATGTGACAGGGATCCATTCAAGATAGCAGAAGATGGCATCATCAAATTGAAAACCAACACTATCCCCAAGGGCATGGTAGCGTTGGAAAGGATATTTGATCTTGATAATACTGCCAAGATTCAGAAGACCACCACTGACTCAAATGGGAGTAAAAGTGATCTCCACAATTTGGGAGACGAGTTGGATAAAAGAAGTTTTTATTAGACAAACTTGTACCCTAGAAGAAAGAGATTGAATAATAAAAGCCTTGGTAGATTATAGAGAGGTAATTTCTTGGAGCTATGAAGAGCTCAAGACTTATGATACTTCGATAATCACACATATTATCCCTCCACAAAAAGATACAAAGCCATTTAGGTAGAGGCAACGACCAATTAATTCATTACTCAAACCCTTAATTTAGAAAGAAGTTCAAAAGCTACTGAGTGCTAGGATCATTTATCTAGTACGACACTCAACTTGGGTGGCCAACCTAGTACTTGTGCGAAAGAAAAATGGATAAATTCGGTTATGAGTGGATTTTTGAAACCTCAATTGAGCTTCTGAGAAGGACAACTATTTGTTGCCTTCACTTGATGATTTTTTGTAGATAGTCAACATGTCCCAAATGATGTCCTTTTTGGATGGGTACTCAAGATACAATCAAGTGATGGTAAGGGAAGAATATAAGTTGGAGATTGCTTTCACTACAAAGTGGATCACCTTTGTGTATAGGAGAATGTCATTTGGGCTCATTAACATTGGAGCCACTTTCCAAATAGCAATGGATATAGATTTTAAGGGGATATAGCTCATTAACGTTGGATCCACTTTCAAATATTCCTTTCTTAGAGAATATTCCACCTACCGATGTTAGCGCACAACATATTTTGTCAACCTTCAAAATATTTCGTCATCAGCGATTTTTTCAGGGCCCCAAATATTTTTTTCCCGATAAAAGGGAATATTCACCAAATATTCTTGCTAACATCAACATGATGTCATCTATATGGATGATGATGTCAGCCTATAGTTGACTAGTCAACGGCCCCAAGTCCCCTTCTCTAGCTTAAGGGAATAATTTTTTTATTTTGGTCATAATTTGGGCGTATGATGTCGGATTTTAGCAAACAATGTAACAACCCCATTGTTCTAATCAAAAGGATTACCAATTTTTTAACCACAAGTGAATAATTCACGAAGCCATCATATAGCAATAATTTTTTTTTCTATGTCAAAGACTAAATGCACATCTGAAATAACACATATTCCAAACTTTCCATTTGCATTTATAATTGAATATTACAATCTTTCCAATACATTTATAATCTCAAGATAGCATTTCTTGCATTACAACCTCCATATACATGGATATAAGAAAACATACATAGCTCCTTAAGCTTCATTATCACTTAGTAACAAATGGTCTAGGAAATCACCTACAAATCTCGACCACCAATTGATGAGGAGAAGCAACACTCAAGCGCTTTTCCACCAATCACATACTCAAATGCGGTCCCTCACACATCTACCACATATGGAAAGATAGCCCCACCCTTCAAAAAAGAGATTGGTTGGTAAAATCCCTTAACAAATAGCCTTCATGAGTTTAGTGTTGTTCCTTACAATTCTGGAACCTAATCATACGGTAGCTACAACTACGAGTATGAAAATCCCGAACTAGAAATTGTTTATACTAGACACAGTGAACTGACAGTGTAAATAGTGGCTACTTACACTACGCTGGCCAAAGTTTCATATAAAAATTCATCCATTCACCCACTATCCTAGCTCGATTTGTTTAATGACCATTCATGTACTATGCTTAGGAAATTCCCTCTGTTGGGTAATCGTTAACCCCAGGAACAACCTATATCTTTTATAATAAACTGCACATAGACAATTCCCTCCATTGGGTAATCGTTAACCCTAGGAACAACCTATGACTATAACATTCCTACTAAGTAACTCAAGTAACTCCTACATATTGAGTAACCAAATATCATAATGTCACAACATTCAATAACTCTTGTACCAAAGGTGTGATCCCAACTATAAAAGTCCCCAATCAAAGGTTTATCTCAACATTAAGGACTCTGTTCAAAAGTATCAATGAATATCCTCAAATTAAAAGTACAACCTTCAACAATAAATGACTTCACTCAAAGTATAATCTTATCAATAAATAACCTCAATCAAATGAATAGTCTCAACAATAAAATACTCTAATCAAGAGTGCAATCACATCAATAAAAGACTTGTTCAAAAAGTAGATTTTTATCAATAAAATGACTTCGGGTCAAGAGTGTAAAACAACCAATCAAGTAACAATCCCCACTCAATAGGGAATAGCCACCTATGGCTCCAATCAATAATCAAGTAAAACAACAATCAAGTGACAATCAAGTGTTGACTAACAATCTGGCTTGCATAACGTTACAACCTATCAATGACAACATGTCTCTTATGCCATCATTTTTGTTGTATTACTACCCTTATTAACCACTAGGATTTACCTAGCATAATATACTATCAAATACAAGTTACTTCTTTCATTGGATAATCTAATTCCAAGGCAATCTATGAACTTTCTATAGTTTGGAATACACAATAACTTGAAGACAAATACTTCATAAGATTATTCTAAGCGTCTTCTTTCCCTACTATATAATACTAAGAACATAATCACTCCGTATTATGGAGTATGTAAAAACACTCAAGTAAGGTAAATAAGAAGTAAAATATAATAAGACTCTTTCAATATCATAATCTTTCTTAATCTAGCAAATCAATGCTCTTTCCACACAAAACATCAACAACATTCAATCTTTTCAAAACATAAACAATATAAGAGGGCAGAGTAACATGCCTATTAAACACTAATTCCAAAAGAAATAAACTGACTTCCAAGCTCAATTGACTCCAAGACTCCTAAAAAATTTCTCCAAACCACACTAAAAAATACTTCACAAAATCTCACTAAACTCTCCTCACAACATCTCCCAGCTCACTCAAGAATTAACTCAGAATGAAAACAAAAAAATGCAAGTGGAGAAACACATCCCAAATGAAGTATCCTACACCCTTATTTATACAAAATTATGAGACTTATCTGCCTATAATCAAGCCTTGCACATTGACACTTCTCAGCTACATGGTTCGACTCGGCATTTAACTTCAATTGGTGTCAACATTCTAAAACAATACTCATCAAAATAGAACAACAAATCGACTAAAACAAAGACAACAAGAATTCTTCTTAGAAATGCAAGGTGAAAGACAAATAGGTCGACTCCAAATATGCCAGCAAAAACATGACTTATTATACCTTTTACTTGGTCTTCCGTCATTGGATAATACTCAAAAATTGGACTTCTAATCATAATGCAGATTCATATTTTGGTGCCACCTATTTCTTTCCATCATGCATTTTGGTGTTGCTATTTTTGGACTAAGTCAACGACTAAATGCCATTCGAATACCTCTTCAAAATTTGGACTAAATCTACAAACATAATACATTGCTTTAGCAAGTTGGTCGATTCACCTTTAGAGATCACAATGCTGCATAGAGTGCATATTATATGTTCTAATGCCATTTATGCATAGTGCACAATATATGACATTAAGTTTGTGCTTTATTTCATTGAAACTTCAATGCTTTATTAAATCAAACAACACTTTAAAAATAACAACATATATATATGAACATCAACTCTCATAATATTATTTATATCATTCAATATTTCGATATTATATATTCATGTTATTATTTTAATATGTAAATCCATATCTGTATATATTTATATACTTATATACATATACACATACATATATTGATATACTCAATATGTGTGTATATATACATATATCCATATATACATTTGCTTATTCAAATAATAGTACATATTTACAAACTCATTGATAATATATGCACATACAATGTATATATACATGTCTTATTATCCATTCAATATTTTCATGCCCATGAGCAATCCATTCATGAGCACGTGTAGGTATGTCTACCTACGTATACTCATGTATGTATTAACTCACATTTATGGGTTTACCGTCGACATGTACATGTATATATATATCATCAATTATAACAAAGAACATATAAGAAGAACTCACAAGCACAAAGGAAACCTAACAATATCACAACAAGAAAATTCACAACAATACATAAACCTTCCCCAAATTCAACCACAAAAAAAACTAAGGGATAACTTACCAATTTCCCAAACTACGACTCAATTGGACCAATCTATATGTGTGTGTGTGTGTGTGTGAAACTCAGTTAGACTTCGTTTAAGGGTTAATCGACCAATCGCTTCTCCTAAGTGATACTTCCCCTCCCTTCCGGAGGATTGAATATGTCCCTGCATCCAACTTAGTACAACACCAAGGTAGTTAGATGTTCATAATAAATCTATTTGCATCATAATACATTTCTATCAACAAAGCATTAGAATGTTCACATTGCAATACATAACATTCCATTAATTCAAAACATATTCATTCTTTTGAAATCATTAACATCTTATTGCATATTCACATATTTCATTCACCTAACAAACATATTATAGTCATAATTTACATTTATCAACATTTTCACTCATAATGGTAAAAGTAACTCTATAACTATGAAACGGGGTGTAACAAACAAGATATCATCAAAAAGTTGGTTCCGCCAAATTTCCAGTGGTATGGATCTCATCACCTGTTTTTGCTACTGGTACATTTTACAGCCTATTGAAGTCAGAGGTGTTGTTTTCAATCTTGAGTTCGTAACTTTTGACCAACTTCTCTATTTTTTGTGATTCTAGCGACGTTGAAACCGTCTTTTAGATCTCTTCAATTCTACCCATGAAATTTTTCAAATTGTTCTCCATGTACATTTTATTCAAATTTTGTGTTTTTGCACTCTAGTGAATTACTTGGACGTCTTAGCTCCTAGAAATTTTTTGTTTGCACAAGATGACTCATTTTTGGTTGTTCTATATGTATTTCCAATATTATGTCCTATTTGGATATTGTAGACATCTTTTTCATGCACATTCTCTTTTGTAGAGACGCTGAGATAAAGTGCCATTATGGTGTATACTTTTTGGGGGTTTTGCACATCTTGTTGTGCCTTTTGTACTCGCACTATGATATAAAGTGTCATGGGGGGTTGATGTTTTTCTTTTCTTTGCCATCACACCTTTTTCAAGTGAGTGTTCCTTCCATGACAATAGTGAATTCTAGTGATCTTGTCTCATGCATGTGTGCCTTAGTTTGCACACCCTTTTTTATTTATAGGTTGTTTCTCTTACATGCACTTCTTGGTTTCACACAGTTTCAGTGTACCTGTCACGACTCTCCCTTTAATGTATTATGGGGGGTTTCTACTATTGGTGCTAATGCTTACTTGGTTTCACATTGGAATGATCTACGTATATAGTTCTTGTTCCTATGTACTTTCAGATGCAATGTACATCAGTGGTTGGTTACATGCATTTCATGGAGACAGATCATTTACTATATGGACACTCTTGCATTCCTATTTTTGGAGGCAACCTTTCATTTTTATTTGATCAAAGACTATTGGGTACTTGTATTTTCAACTTGCATCTTGCATGTCGAGTAGTGTCATTTTTGGTCACTCATACAGTTTCATGTGTCATCTGTATCTTCAAGTTCTAGATGTTTTCCTTTGTTTTCCATCTAACTTGAGTAGTGTAATTGGGGACACTCATGTAGATTATTGTCTCTCTTGTGATCAGTGTTCTTCAAACTTATTGGTACCTATATTTTCAACTTGTATCTTGCATGTTGAGTACTCTCGTTGGGGTTACTCATGCGGATTCATGTACCACTCGTATCTTTGAATTCTAGATATTTTCCTTTGTTTGTCATCTGATTCGAGTAGTGTTGTTAGGGTCACTCATACATATTATAGTCTCCTCGGATCTTGATATTTGTATCTTCAATTTCCAGATGTTTGCCTTTGTTTTCCATCTGACTTGAGTAGTGTCATTGGGGCACTCATGCAGATTCTTGTTATCTTGATCTTGATCATCATTTTTTTAGAGGAGGTTCTTCATTTCAACACCATATCAGTCTTCATTCAACAACATTCTACAACTTCATCGTGCTTCTATGATGTTCTACATATTTCTCTTTTTTCAAGGCATTGTTTGGTTGGAGGCTTCTTAGTCCTTCACACCTTGATTTGGAGGCTTTTCAATCCTTCATTCACCTTTCTCTCTTTTGGAGAGGAGTTTTCTCCCACTGTGGTTTTCTCCCTTTCTCTAGTTTTGAGAGATCTTTTGTTTGTACATGGGTACCTTACCAGACCTTGTTTTTCGGGACCCATCTTGCATTCTCTTTTAGGGTTTTTAGCTACTCCCTAAGTTCATCTTAAGGGGGTTTTAGAGTAATCATGCATTATCTAATGATTAATTAATCTTTAATTAATTATTAGTCTAATTTATTTTCATGCACTTAAGCTAAACTTAGGAGTTATTTTATGCTTTTAAGGTTTTTCTCCTATATAACACTCAACCCTCATTGTAATTATCACTCAAGATTTCATATCTTTTTGGTAGTCTCTTGCTTCTGTAGCTTTTTCTTGTTGAGGAATATTGCATATATTGCTTGTAGATCTCTTTCGTGGAAGGTGTATTTGTTTGTTGTTTGATCTTGTGGCTCGTGGTTTTTCACAATTCTAACATTTTCTATGTAAACTATGAATAGTTTTGTGACCAAATTTCAAAAATAAAATAGATGTCATATTATACTCTTAACTTAATCACAATGAGGCAACTTTTTTGGCACTTATTACTTATTTTTTCCCATTAGTTGAAGGAAAACATGGTTGGAAAAGAGATGTTTTATTTTACTTTTCTTAAATAAGTACTTGACTCCATGAATGTCAATGCTTTGAATTGGTAGGAATGATGCTTCAAAGTGAGTCTTCAGAGGCCAATTTGTAAGTAAAGTAAGGACATTTTTGTTACTAGTCATAAGATAATCATGTTAGCTGTACCAAAAAAATTGATAGACACTAAAATTTGACTACCATAAAGTCATCAAATCAACAATTGTGCCAATGTATGATTAGATACCATTCTCCTTTCCTTGTATAATTTTCATGATAGCATATCAAATGCATGCTTTTTTTTCGTTTTATAGGATTCTCCTACAATACCACTACTTTTAGATTTGAAATCAAGCTATACAATCAAGCATATTCATGAGATGACAAGCCTTACTCCATATTTTCCAAAGTAATCATTTTATGCATATTATAGAGTTTAAATTATGGTAGCATAACATTAGAGACAAAAAATTACATCATTTTCTTGCATAATGGCTTACTTGAAAAAAGCGTCAAAGCATTGTTAATTTTTTTTTGATAAGTAAGTTGTGGGGATAGGGGCCCACTCCCTTTATTAAAAGATAATAAACTTACAAAGAATTGCCAAAAAGTAGAGAAGGAGATGAAAGCTACAAGAGTCTCTAGAAGAAGAGAGAAGAAGGGGAGAGCAAAAGAGACCTACAAAAGAAAAAGACTGAATCAAAATTCTAGAATTGATACAATGGTGCCAAAAAAGAAAAGGCGGAGAACACCGACTCAAAAAGTAAGCCCAACACTATTTTCGAAAGAGAAGTGCCTCCAAAGTCTGTTGTGAACCAACTTTTATACCTTTAGTGTGAAGCTTCTCTACAGTAGACTTCCTCCTGACCTTCCGCTTTAAGCCATAATTAGGTTTAGATTGCCACTTAAAACCTGAGAAATCCCTAATTTCTTCTTGGGGGAATCTAGAGAAAATTCTTCATAATAGTCCTGATAATGCTCATCCAAGTCCTCCGTGAAAGGGAAAGTGCCATCAGATTCAGAGTCGTCATCCTCTGACCTAGAGAGAGGGTCATAAGGGCACTCATGAGCAGGGACAATAAGAGGAGAAGAAGGGTCCATCTACTGTTCCAAAATCGGAGATGAGTGAACCGCTTGCTAATCCAAAATCGACTCTATCAACTGGGGAGGATCGAAGAATTTCCCATGATTCCTCCAAATGAACTCAGTGTTAGGAGCACTAGCCTTCTTGATCCACTTTTTCAAACAAAAATTCCTCGCCCCTGCAGAATGCTTAAGGGAACAAGCTTCAATCCCGTGTCTAAGCTTATTGCAACGGAAGCAACGAAAGGGTAAGCCCTCATAATTTTAAAACTAAGTCCAAACACCAAGCGAAGAATAGATCTGAATAAAATGGGAGAGGGGTTTAGAAATATCCACCATAGCACACACCTTGTAGAATCTGCGATCAAATGCCACCCCATCCACATCAAGCTTGAAAAAGGACCCCACCTGATTGATCATATTGCTAAGAAAATCCATATTTTGAAGAATAAGAGGCAGGTTGTAAAGCCTGATCCAAACAAGAATAAGAGTAATCTTCGTAGTGGTCGGGTCAAAGAAAGGCGACCAAGGCGAAATAAGAGGCCATAGCGCCCCAAAACCCAAGTCCCTTTTTGCAAGACATAATTGCAATCCTCCGTAGAGCAAAAGGTTACTAGAAAAAAACCAAAATCCAAAGATTCAATAGAAGGGAGAGTCAAATTACTCTAGGTGTCCTTGATCTAGTCGATAATAGAGGACACCAAAGGATGCTTGTGCAGACATCTCAAAACAACCAAGTGAACACCCAAATCCTTCACTTGATAGCATCAATACAACTATCAAAAATGCTAAAATCTGTTGGCTCCTTAGAAAAGGAGATAACTGAATCTCCAAGAGAGAAACAATCATTGCCAGACTGAGGGTCCATATCCTTATTTCACAGAGGGGAGGGAACAGAAGGAGCTAGAGAGCTGGGCGAAATAGGGTTTTCTTGCATAGAAAAGTTTTGACAAAACTCAGAGCACTCATGATAAGGGTTCGCCCTGTTTCGACACCCATCAACAGAACCATTAGGCATGACACCAAAATCAACCCCTGCCTCATTAGCATCCAAAGACTTAGGGATTTCCTGCAAAACAAAAATTCGACAATACTTCGAGCACACATGAAAAGGGTTCGCTTTGTTTTGGCACCCAACAACAACATTAGACACTACACCAGAAGCAACCCCCGCCTCATACACAATCAAAGGCTCGAAGGTCAGAGATGGAGCAGTCATCGCAGTGTCCTGCGAAGCCCTAAACCAAAGATTATATCTCTTTCTTTCCTCTCCCACCACAACAGTTCGTCCACCACGCCTTGTACCAGGGAGATGCGAAGAAGAACCAATCGATCATTTTTTTGTCTTACCACATTTTGGTGCTCCATCCCCATGTGCAACCATAGCAGGAGTGACGCCATTGTAGGCAGCGCTAGGAGAGCCCTCACACATTGAGTAAAATAAACACCAGCAAACAACTTTAATCAAAGAGAGGGATGCATCTCTCAGAGCATTGTTAATTAAGCTCATAGATAAAAGATGAATTATATAAATATAGTTGTTTCTTCTACAAATAGGCTTATGATAAATGGAAATTGCAAGCTATTTTTTACCTCTATAAGTATTTGATTCGGAGATCAACCAAATTTTACTCTTCATAATTTGAGGGAAAGGTAAAAAACTTTAAGTGTAGTAGAAACCCAAGATCTAATTTTTGTAGTGCTGATTAGTTTTAACATTCATTGTTCATTGTCTAGTTAGTAACTCTTCTATTTTATGGATATTTTCTAGGATTGTTAGAGATTTGAGAATTAACCATAATGACTATGCTTACATTTCCATAAAGGAGTTAGTTTGAGAATTATTATATACCTTTGTGACATCCTAATCACCTTTTTACCATTCATACTCTTATCTAACAACCACATGCCATCATAGTTCTTGGTCAAAGCCTTTCTCCTTAGTGTGACTTACAAAATTATTCCAATTAACAATTGCTATTTGACGAAATTTCACCTCGAAGTCATCTAAAAAAATCTTAGATGTTATATCTCTTGAGAAATACAACCTGGTACACTTGAATACAATATTTATTATTGGTCTTTTTTTAATTTATCTTATTTTTATATTTTTATTCTATTTATGTGCTTGCTTAGATTCTTTTGGCATTTTGATGTAGGAATTAAGTAGATTGGATATAGAAAATTATAAGGTCAATTGTTTTTAATCTTACACTCGAGAATTTTTGTGTTCTATATAATTGTTTCGTGTCATGTTTCTTTCATATTCAAAATTTTACATGTTCTTTTTCTTTGAATGTAAAGTATATGAAATCCTTGTTTTTACTTTGATAATTCTAGTTCAGAAAATGAGCAAAGTTAATAAATTGCCAAGATTGAGGCATAGTCACTTTCAAACCTCTGGTTAGTTCAAAATACCTATAGTTTCATAAAAAAGAGTACAATGCATCAACATTTCATATCATATTTCATGATCCATCATTAGGATGATATATAGCTAGAGAGAAGAGAATGAAAAAATAGTAGCTGACCAAGAGAGTTAAACAAGTGTAAAATGTGCACACGTCAAATAGCCGCAAGGGAAACTTTACTATGGTTCTTTTCTCATCGAGTTGTGCTTGTAGAGTACTTATTGTCATCATTGCATAATAGTATATATCATTTTAATCTTAATAATAAGTAATGAACGTGCGTTGTAAGAAATTACTAAATAAATTATCATCTTTACATTTAAAAAAAACACGGTTGTAAAAATTCTCTCAATTCTTGAACCCTAGCAAAAAATTATGTATGAAGACCTTATTTTGTGGCATTAATATTTAATGAGCATGTTTTGATATTTCATAATATTTCAATTAACTAGAGAAATGGTGGTACACCCACCACTTATGTTTCTTGGTTTATTACTTATACAATCTTCTAATTCACTCATGTTAGGAAATGGTTGAACATACAAATAACCATGATATCATTCAACTTTCTACCAAAAGTTTATCTTTCCTTCTCTCTCTCCCTCTCTCCGTATTGCAACATAACATGAGCCTGTTGGTAATGGAATTTACTATCATCTTGATTTAGAGGTTTTGTTTTAGTCATGGATGCATAGTTGATTTGAAGCTATCACTTCTCCATTTAGACCTTTGTTGCACAAATGACATCATTTGCTAAATGACCTATCAACTGACCTCATGTACTACACAAATATGTGCAAAAAATTGAACAAAAAATTTTCTAATAGAGATACGTGATAAATAGAAGTGCGAAATTAGTATGCACAACTAGTGAGTCCTCTCCCCTAATTGACATTCCATTCCACACTTCTTCGACGTACCCATTGCACACTAAGATACATTGCTAGTATTAACTAATAAAAATATCTCATTTATATTTTATAAAGTCGCTCAAATTTGTTGTCAAACATATCTATTTGAGAATATCTAGAACATTTAATTATAGATAACCGTTTGAATGAAATCGTTGAATATTGGATCAATCCAGAGAGTCGGCGGAAGCCGGGGAAACGATCTCTCGACAGTTGGCAGATAAGAACATCGCATTACAGCCGTAGATTAGCTTCCACCGCCTCATTGTAATGGTCCGATTCTTTGACAGGCATCAGAGCTCACCTATAAATATCTATTATGTAAACTCATCTCTTGCAATTCATATTGGAGCCGAGTCATCTAATATACAAACGGCGGCCTCTTCATTTCAATGGCGGGGATCGCGAGCTTGTGGCGCTCGGATGATTAACGGTTCAGTTGCTATGATGGCTTTACGGTGCAAAATAAAAATTTCGTTTTTTTTTTATTATTTTTTCTTCAAATTTTGTTACAGTTGAGGCGGCTTTAGGGTTTGATGAATATTTTTCTTCTGTAGTTGGGTGTGTTCAAAGAAATCTATTCTAGCCCTAACCTTTTCTCTGGCCCTAACAACAATTATCTGCAAGCTTCTCACCGAGGTCAGGCAGATCATGCGTTTCTTGATCTAAGTTTTTTATGTTGAATTTTTTAATTGCAATATAATGAAAGATTGACCTGAGTTATACAGATCACACATGAAAGAGAAGACGCTTAGCATAACACTCCCTCTTCTTGGCCAAGAGAGTGGATTATTATTTATTTCTGTTAAATCATTGTGCTTTGCATCATGTTTTCTCCATTTGTAGGCCGATCGACTGAAAAATCAGGCATGCCAATTAAGGCCACGAAGAAATCTTGTAAAAGAGCACTGCAAGCTAGATTTGTTCCTCGGCCTTAGTTTTTATGCAAAGTTGTTTCCGCAGTTTTTAATTATGTATTTCTAGTTTTCTTTTCTCTTAATTTTTCTTTAGAAAAGGTTTTAGTTTTTGGGAGATCTCTCCTAACAAAGGGCTTGTGGGCTTTATCCTATGGAGGGTTGAGCCTGACCAGCTGCAGGGGAGGTGATGCTTATGTTCATTTATATCTCGATCCAAAGTTTTGATCAGCCCGACCAAGAGAGAAGGTGATGAAAGGCAATTATTGCTCACTCGGGAGAGAGACCAGCCCAACGAAAGGTTAGAGGAAGTTGTGCTCATCCGATGGAGAGGCCAACCAGAATTAATAGGTTTTAGATGCTTCGAATCTGAGTATTATCTCTCCTTCAACCCCTGTTTCTTTTTGTGCATTATACAATTGGCCGATTTGCAGAGATCATTTATTGGAAGGATTTTTGTATGGAGATCGAATGAAACCAAAATTAATTAAAATACTTTTGTTTTATAGCATTTAAGGGTTTCACCGCCATCATTGATGTGGAGCAAGCTGGGATGTAAGTTTTTGGCGGATTGACCGTAATTTTATTTTCTGGCATTGAAAGGTTTCATCACTATCATTGATGTGAAGCAAGAGGCCAACCAGAATTAATAGGTTTTAGATGCTTCGAATCTGAGTACTATCTCTTTTCAACCCCTGTTTTCTTTTTCTGCATTATACAATTGGCCGATTTGCAGAATCATTTGATGGGGGATTTTTGTATGGAAGATTGAATGAAACCAAAATTAATTAAATAGTTTTGTTTTATAGCATTTAAGGGTTTCAGCGCCATCATTGATGTGGAGCAAGCTGGGATGTAAGTTTTTGGCGGATTGACTGTAATTTTATTTTCTGGCATTGAAAGGTTTCACCACGATCATCGATGTGAAGCAAGCCGGGTTGTAAGTTTTTAGCTTAATCACGATCCTAATTAACATAAAAAATGACTACGAAAATTACTTTCAAAGACTTAGTTTCCATGGCATGATAGGCTTTTCACGGAAGTTAATAATTTCTTTAAAAATTTATTGCGGTTGGTATACCGTCAAGGGTTTTATGTCCTCGTAGGGGTTTGAGCAAAAACACCGATGGCTGTGGAGTGAATCACTCTTGGTAATCTGTAAGTACCTTATTGTCATAAGATTTTTTTTGCATTTTAATTAGTACCTCCAGTTGGTTTCAGAAAAGATTAGAACGGTCATATATGGTAGCATTGGATTTGACAAAAGATTATGATGGTAGCTGTATGGTGGATGTCTACTTCTGCACAGACATGGATTTCTGAAACCCTAATCATTTGTACCATATTCACCTTTTTATCGTTTGTTTTTACTTCTAAGCTAGGATGTAG
The DNA here is from genome assembly GCA_007115665.2 of Sequoiadendron giganteum. Taxonomy (NCBI): domain Eukaryota; kingdom Viridiplantae; phylum Streptophyta; class Pinopsida; order Cupressales; family Cupressaceae; genus Sequoiadendron; species Sequoiadendron giganteum. The sequence continues at coordinate 600,370,007 of CM021108.1, read as the reverse complement.
TAGTCTGTTTTCGGCAGGTAGTTCGGAATAGAGGAAATCAGGAATTGGGGAACCGACGTGCCTCGAAGGCACTATCAATGGGCTTCATTAGTTCATGGATACTTTCACTTGCATTGAATAAATGGGAGAAACAACAGAAATGGTGGTTCTGAAGTCTTTATGGATAAACGAGGAATCCAATCTTTTGTTTTTCTTTACAGAGGAGGATTACATGAAAGAGAGAGCGCTCCACAGTGGACATGGATTTGGTTTCAGCCTCCCAACTATGGAAACAAAGCACCGTCTAATTTTGGCAGTACGATGTCAATTTCTAATTCCTTTATTTGAATTTAGTGATGTGTCTTTGATTAGTTATGCAAAGAGCATTTAGCATACATATGACACCAACCTAAGTTATTGCAGTGAAGTAACAGGATAAAGTGGTACGATATTTGTCACTTTACCAGAAGTAACAATGTGGAATTAAGTTGTGCGATGTTTTTTTCCCTCACAAGCCTTGCAAACAATGTGGATTAAAGTGGTGCAATACTTACTCCCTTGTACTTTCTTGGTAGTTGTCTATTGTAGATTTTACATAATTGATTTGTTCACGAGGTGATCAGTTATTTTGGGTGATATTATGCCAAATGTTTTATTGGGTGATTGATGTATTCGGCTGGTCCAGTTGCAGTTTTGATAATTCTCGGTTGGGAACTGACACTAAGCTGTTCATAGTTGTAAATTTGATGCTTGTATAGTCAATACTCCATTTAGCGTAGTCTTCTATTATTATTCATGTTGTTTTTATGCCAAGTATAAATTAAATATTGCGTTGGCAGGGTTGTGAGTTTAAGGTTTCAGCGTCTGCGGCTTTGAAACTTATTGGTTTTTATGTTAAATAATAAATTATTATTTGATATCGCTTATTGGCAGGGTTGAGAGTTTTCATCTTTTTCCTGTTTTTTTTCGATATTAAATAATTCCTCTTTAATATCCGACTGTTGAGCAGCACATCGTCTGAAGCGAAGGTTGAGGTAATGATTCAATTTTTCTCACTTTTCTCTCAAAGCTAAGGGAAAATCATTAACTAGAACGTAAAGGCGAAGAATTGAATTTTTTTTTTTAAATAGCAGGGCGGTTTTGTATTATGCGGATGTGTTGGTTTAAGTAGCAATCAATGGGTTCTAGCAGTCTTAATAATATAGTTTGTTTTCGTGAAGCAGCATAAAGTGATTTGTGTAAACAAGCGCTACTCTTTCCTACATATAATGGAAGCTTGACTGAGGGAATCGGACTTGGGCTTGAAAACGGTATCAACGGCTTAGTTAATTAGTTGGGGATCACCAATAATAAGTATCTAGAAGTTCAGTTTGTTATTAAGGTCTGAAACCTTGTTTAGGAGATTTTTCTCTACTGCAAGTGATAATTTTTTTGGTAAATTTTCATTTGAATTGAACAAATGTTTAACTGCAACAAAAAACGGTGTGAAGACTTAACTATACAAATGTGGAATCCATTCTTTTACTTTTGAGTTTATAGGGAAGAGAGCGCGCTCCACGGCGGACATGGATTTGGTGTCTTCTTCCAGCTAGAAAACAAAGCAGCCTCCAATTTTGGCAGGAGGATGTTAATTTCTAACTCCGTCCTAATTTGAATTCGCTTTGTCTTTTATTAGTGAAGATAACTAATTTGATAAGTTTTGTTAGTATCGTGTTTTGGTATATGCAAAACAATGTATTCTCTCTGTACAGATGGTGAGTCGGCAACTTCAACGTGGCTTTCAATAGGCGCGGGATGTGGGTTATAATTGATCATTATCAGACTACTCTAAAGGATGTGTGGAAATTTGTTACCCGGAACAATTAATTTTATTCTGACTGAAGGTGAGTTGGCAACAACTTTCGCAATACGGAATAGGTGGGGTAATGGGTTATGTTTGATTCTATCAGCCTAGTTCAAATAGTTTGGAATTCCGACTTGTTTAAATATTAACGCTGGTTATCTCTGTGAGGATGACTGTACTAAGAGCATTCAACTTGTATGACTCCAAATCCAACCTATGTTATGCAGTGAAGTGACAAGAATAAGCGGTACAAAATATTTTTTCCATTGCCAAGTAATATTGTGGTGCAATGTTTCGTCCCTTACCACGCTTATGTTTTTTACCTTGTAATTATGGCAGTCGTCTTCATTGAACCATACACAAGTAGATTTTTTACTTGTTTGATATTGTACAGACTATTTTATTGGGTTGTTCGAGTATTCGGTTGGTCAAGATGGTAAGGGGAAGGTTGAGGTAATGATCAATATGTTTAAAAAAAATTTGAATCACTTTTTTTCTGGAAGCGAATGGAAAACTTCACGTAGGAGGGAAGGGTTAAGAAGCTGTTCATCCTTTTTCAATAGGAGGGTGGTTTTGAAAGAAGGGTTTAAAGTTGCAATTTAATATTGGTTTCCCTTCTAGCTTTTGCGATTTTGTTGGCTGAAAATAGCAGTCTTAATAGAGCTTGTTCTCATTGGTGTATACAAGTCCAGTTCTATGGTACTTTTAGGTGTAGTCTTAAATTGGAGGTTTGGCCGAGGAATCAGCCGCGGCTGGAAAACATTACCGACAGGCATTGGTAGTTAATTGAGATCGCCAGTTGTCTCCCAAGCAAAAAGGTTTGAAAGTTTGTTTAGCATATCATTATCTACTGTCTAGTGATATAATTATTCTTTGATTTTAATTTGCATTGAACAAATGGGAGGAACAGAAAAACAAGAAACATTTCATTTCCTTTTTGAGGTTGTAGGAAAAGATTACAAGCAAGAGAGAGCGCTCCACAGTCGTCGTGAATTTGAAGCAGCGTTCAATAATGGCTGTAGGGTGTCAAGTTGTATATTCCCTGATTTGAATTCAGTGCCGTGTCTTCTGATAGTTAAAAGAAATGAATTCATCCTGTCTTGTTAGCAATGTCTTTGGTTTATGCACTTTCTCTATACAGATGGTGTGTTGGAAACATCCAACATGGCATTGAATAGGCACGGGATTTGGCTACGCTTGATCATTATCCGTCTACTCTATTGGGTTATGAAGGATAGAGAGCGTGCCACAGTGGATATGGAATCTGTATCAGTTTTCAGCTATAAAACAAAGCAGCGTTTAATTATGGTATTAGGTTTCTACCTAATTTTAATTCAGCGGTGTGTTTGATCAGTTTAAAGAAATGTTTTGAAACTGTATTGTTAGTGTTTCGTTTGGTTTATGCACTTTCTCTGTACAGATGGTGTATTGTTAGCGTGCCACAGTGGATATGGATTCGGTATCAGCTTTCAGCTATAAAACAAAGCAGCGTTTAATTATGGTAGTAGGTTTCTACCTAATTTGAATTCAGCGGTGTGTTCGATTAGTTTAAAGAAATGTTTTGAAACTGTATTGTTAGCGTTTTGTTTGGTTTATGCACTTTCTCTATACAGATGGTGTATTGTTAGCGTGCCACAGTGGATATGGATTCGGTATCAGCTTTCAGCTATAAAACAAAGCAGTGTTTAATTATGGTAGTAGGTTTCTACCTAATTTGAATTCAGCGGTGTGTTTGATCAGTTTAAAGAGATGTTTTGAAACTGTATTGTTAGCGTTTTGTTTGGTTTATGCACTTTCTCTATACAGATGGTGTATTGTTAGCATGCCAGTGGATATGGATTCGGTATCAGCTTTCAGCTATAAAACAAAGCAGCGTTTAATTATGGTAGTAGGTTTCTACCTAATTTGAATTCAGCGGTGTGTTTGATCAGTTTAAAGAAATGTTTTGAAACTGTATTGTTAGCGTTTTGTTTGGTTTATGCACTTTTTCTATACAGATGGTGTATTGTTAGCGCGCCACAGTGGATATGGATTCGGTATCAGCTTTCAGCTATAAAACAAAGCAGCGTTTAATTATGGTACTAGGTTTCTACTTGATTTGAATTCAGTGGTGTGTTTGATCAGTTTAAAGAAATGTTTTGAAACTGTATTGTTAGCAATTTGTTTGGTTTATGCACTTTCTCTATACAGATGGTGTATTGTTAGCGTGCCACAGTGGATATGGATTCGGTATCAGCCTTCAGCTATAAAACAAAGCTGCGTTTAATTATGGGAGTAGGTTTCTACCTAATTTGAATTCAGCGGTGTGTTTGATCAGTTTAAAGAAATGTTTTGAAACTGTATTGTTAGCTTTTTGTTTGGTTTATGCACTTTCTCTATACAGATGGTGTATTGTTAGTGTGCCACAGTGGATATGGATTCGGTATCAGCTTTCAGCTATAAAACAAAGCAGCGTTTAATTATGGTAGTAGTTTTCTGCCTAATTTGAATTCAGCGGTGTGTTTGATCAGTTTAAAGAAATGTTTTGAAACTGTATTGTTAGCGTTTTGTTTGGTTTATGCACTTTCTCTATACAGATGGTGTATTGTTAGCGTGCCACAGTGGATATGGATTCGGTATTAGCTTTCAGCTATAAAACAAAGCAGCGTTTAATTATGGTAGTAGGTTTCTGCCTAATTTGAATTCAGCGGTGTTTTTGATCAGTTTAAAGAAATGTTTTGAAACTGTATTGTTAGCGTTTTGTTTGGTTTATGCACTTTCTCTATACAGATGGTGTGTTGTAAACTCTAACATGGCGTTGATAGGCACGGGATTTGGCTAATGCTTGATCATTATCAGTCTACTCTATTGGGTTATGAAGGATTTGTATAAATTAGTTTTCTCGAACGAGTATTCTCCTATGGCAAACACAGCGGCAATTTAGAACAGGTAAGGTGATCGCTATGTTTGATTACATCATTCCAAGTTCAAATATTTATAAATGGATTTGCGGGGCCGTTTAATTTTATCCCTGGTTGTTTTTGTTAGCATAATTGTGAAGAGTATTCAAACTTGTATTACTCCAACCTAGGTTATGGAGGTGAAGTAAACAGGGGTAAGTGGTGCAATATTTATTCCCTTACCAGAAGTAACAATGTGCATTTGAAGTTGGGCAATGTTTCTTCCCTTAGCACGCCTAACAACGTTGTTTCCCCCGTTTTACTGGTAGTCGTCTCCAGTCAATTTTACATAACAGAATTGTTCATGGAGTGATGAGCTTATTTGAGTGATGTTATGCAAATTTGTTTTATTGGGTTGATTAAGTACTCTTTGAAACAGACGCAGCTTTAATATTTCTGCATCTTTTTCCCATTTTCTTGTTCTGTCAAAATTACTTATCTTGGTAATATGACTCTTCAGAAGAGAAGGTTGAGTTGATGATCAATATGCTTCCAAAAAAATTTACACCTTGTTCTGGAAGCTTACGAAAATCTTTACTTCAAAGAAATCTTACAGTCATGTAATTTTGTTCTTTAGCTTTTGCAATTGTATTGACTGAGATTTGTTTAGTCTTAATATCATTTTTTTTTGTTGGGCAGCATAAGTCCTTGATCAGTTTGTCTAGATGATACATTTTGGTGTAGTCCAACATAAATTGGAGTCTTTCCTGGGGAGTCGGAGGTGCCAGGAAAATAGTATCGACGGGTTTCGTTAGTTAATTGAGACACCAATTATCACCATGTAAATTGAAGTAAGCAATTCATTTGCTTTCAAAGGTGTGAAGTCTAGCTTTATGGATAATGGATAAATGATCAAAGGTGTAAAGTCTTAACTTTATGGATAAATGAGAAGATCATTCTTTTATTTTTACGGTTATAAAACAATTACAGGCAAGAGAGAGCGCTTCGTCGTGGACAGAGGAGTTTGGTGTCAGCTTCCAACTATAAAACGAAGCAGCAATCAATAAAGGCAGTAGGAAAAACTTCTTTAACTTATTTTCCTGTTATGAATTTAGCGGCGTATTTACTGTTTGTTCTAAAGTTTTGTAAGCATTGTGCCTTTGGATTACGCAAAACATTGTACTTTGTGTCTGTACAGACAGATGGGGATTTGGCATTGTACAGACAAATGTGCGGAATTGGGCATTATTAGCCCTGTTTATTGAGTTCTAAAGGATTTGTGACAGTTTTCTCAACCAATGAATATTCTCCTTAATGACGGCGAGTTGGCAACCACAACTGGCAATTCTACATAGGTAGGGGTGGTGGCAATTATAGCAGCATAGTTCAAATAGATTTTAATGGATTTGCGATTCCGTCTTTATGAGCATAATTATGTGGAGCATTCAATATGTTTCTGACTCCAACCTAGCTTATTGCAGCGAAATAAAGGGATAAAGCGTAACAATATTTATCCTCTCACCACAGTAAAGTGACAATGAAGGTTTCATCATTACCATCTTACAATGTTTTTTCCGTTGGTACTTTTGGTAATTGTTTGCAGGGAACTTAACAAATGAAGTAATGAGTTTATTATTTGGGCGGGTATTATACAAATTATTTTATCGGGTGGTTGAAGGACTCGATTGGGCCGGCTGCAGCTCTAATGAATCCGAGCTTCTTGGTTGAGAGCTGGGAATTGAGGAAAGCTGTATGTTCTTGATGGCGCTCTGTTTTGCTGCCAAAGATCACTGTTCTTTCCTCTCCTGGTTGCTTCTTGCATCAAAGATTGCTGTTGGATGGCAACAACTTTGCTGCCTCTTATGTTGCTGTTTTGTAACTTTGTAAGGCTCTGTAGCTGCTCCCTTGTTGCTACATGCCTTTTCATGGTCTTTTATATGGTCTTTTTGCACAGCTGTCTATATCTTTTATGTAATTTATTATTATCTTCTTCCAATAACTTTTTATCCATGCCACCTGATTTGCAGCCATGTTTTCTAATGCGACATAAATAAAATTTTGCATGCCAGTCATTTATTAGCAGCCTGATTTGCAGGCTTAAGCATTTGGGGTTTTACTGATTTATTATCTTAATACTGAATTGCTCTTTTCATTGGTTGATTTTGGCAGGCTTCAGTATTTGCTGTGTTACTGACTAATGATCTTTTTCCAATTTTCTTTTTCTTTTGGGGATTACCCTTGGTATTGTGGAGCATTTTGGTGTTTAATCCCTTCGGAGGGGGAGGTCGAATTGATTATTGTATACTAAATAAAATTTTGTTCGTTATTGCGATAAAGGGCTTAAGAAGTTTATATAGTTTTTTCTATTCGAATCATGCTGGTTTGCTATTATAGACAAGTGTTTATAGTGTAATTAAATGGCCGCCTTTTACAATCTTTCACAATTGTGTTGCCTAAATGAACTTTCTTAATAGACCTTTTTCCTTGTCCTGCAGCATATATTTGTGTTACCAAGATCTAAAATTTTGCTCGGATATGAGATAGGTTTTTGTTGTAGTCCAACATAAGTTTGTGGGTAGGGCTGAAAACTTTGTTTTGGGTGATACTTTATTAATGAAACTGTAAGGGGTTTTTTAGGTGGCTTGTAATTATCATAACGTTGTACCGTATATGATTCCTCATGTGAAAAGAGAGCCTTTTAAGAGCTGTTTTTGTGGTTAACATGTTTGTGTGCAAATTTCTAGGTCTGTAATTGAAGGAAAGGCTTATGTGGTTTCTCAAAATGATTTTTTTTAAGCTAAATGCCTCTTCTATAATATATTTACCGTTTGACGTACCGACATGATTTTCTTCTCTGCTCAGAATGAAGTCTATCAATAACCGTCCTTACTCTTTTTTTATTTTCCTGAGTTTAAAAAATATTTGATTATCATGCCCTGTTTTCTATTTTTATCAATAAACAATAAAAGATATCAAGTTTTTACAATCCATCAAATTGTTTAGTATATTTTATGGAATCAAAGTCATGACGAATAGAGAATGCATGACCTGACACAAGAATCAGCTAACTTCTAAGGGCATGTCTCCATGCGGCTGTTTAGTTTATTTTGGTTAGCAACTGCTCAAAATTTTAAGAGGTATTTTGTGGAGTTGGTGATCACATGATTGTATTTTTTTTTGTTTATTTTTAAGCAGTCAGTTTAAATTTGATTTTTTAAATTGTTAATAATATTTTAAAATTGGAGACAAATGTAAAAAGGGAGACAAAGAGATTGTGGAGCCACATGACATGCAGCAGCTACTTATTATGAGACCTCATATTTTTCCACAATATTAACATGGGGAACTAAATTTAATAGTTAACCAAAAATTTGAATCAAAACTAATTTTAACGAACTTGAGCTTTGTAAACTTTCTTAACACACCCTTTTAACATACCTTTCAACTAACTTATCCAAGTAAAATGCTTATCTAACACCTTGAAACTAACCAATTCTAGTAAATCTAAGACTATTGCCAGCATTCTGGCCAATTGTTAGTACATTAATCACACGTTTTGTATGAATCAGTTGTGTAACTATATAATTCATTTAAATTATTTTGTTAGAAACTGAGAGTTCCCGTTATTCTATGCGGTCATCTATATGCTTATGTGAGATGATTGGAGGGAGTGCTGTTGCTGTGAATCGTGAAGAAGTCATTTATAAAGAGCCGCGATGTTTCCTTTGAAAGAACTATTTTTGATTTCTTTAGTTAAAATAAAAGTTTGTTGCAACAATCTAGCTGTAAGTGTCATGTTCATTGTGATGGGTTACTATCTCAGAATGATAACAACACATTAACTGCAACAGTCTAGCCAAAGAAGGATTAGTATTTAGATTTTATTTTATTGCTTTATATTTAGATGTAATTTATTGTTTTTTCTTTTTTTTTTGGTTTAGTTTTAATTTTTATTTCTCAATGGTTTAGTCTTTCTTTGTCTTCGTGTGTAACTTGTTCTTTCCTTTTCCTTTGTATTTTTAGGTAGTTTGCAACTATTTCATTTTTTCTTTTAGCTCTTTATTTTCATCTTCTTGATAAAAAAAAGTTAATGCAAAATTTTTCACAAAATCAAATCCAAAAATCATTGAAAAAGAATAATAAGGTCTTACTTGAAAGAGTGACTACAAATATGTTTTTATAAGTGAACTTTGTTCAAATAAAATGGAAGCAATATATTTTTTTTATAGAATACAAAATTGGAGAAATTTAGTGGTATTGGTGAAAATGTCAAATTCAACGTACAAGGTTCTTTATATTGGGAATGCTCTCTTTTTCGAGAAGGATTAACAAGAAACGTGATATGGATCAATTGGTTATTTGGTGTTACAATGATGCTATTGAATTGACTATTGTTGGATTAAATACCCTTGTTAAATACTTTTATCTATTAAATACTGTCCTTGGTTCTTATTCGTTTTTGAGGTGTATGGTTGGAAATAAATGAAGTCTTTAGGTGTGTTAAGACTTTCGGTTCTTATGTTGCTCTATCCTCTTTTGTTCATCAATGAAGATTCTTAGTCATCTTTGGGGACAAAGTTTCCATCTCAAGTTGTGTTTTTAATTGAAGTGTAGTCTTGTGATAATTGGAATTATGGGGTCATAGTAAGTGTGAGAATGTGTTGCTTGGTTAGTGTGTGTGGTTAACAATATGTGGTGGTAAAAGTTCGTGTATTTAAGATGATTGAGAAATTAGCTTTTGTAATCATAAAATGAGTTATATATATACTTTGTATGTATAGTAATATTTGAGGATAAAATAGATTTTGAAGTGGTCTTAAAACTTTTTACAATGAACATCATCCTACACAAAAAGCTAGACAACAATGAAATTGTAGTCGTGAGAAAAATATTCAAACTTAAACAATTAAGCCTTACTTGACAACAAACATACCAAAATTTATATTAGAAACATAAGAATGTTTAGGAAGACCTCTCTTCTTTTTATAGGCAATTGTCTATAAGACAATTTTTCAAATCCTTAAATCAAGGGGAAAGGAGAGGAGAATCCTTTATTGTTGAGAAGAAGGGTGTCCAGTTGAAATAGACACATTGCTTTGAAATCAAAGACATATGAAATGAGTTTGCACCTTGAAATAATTAGGTTCAACAAAAGGAGAGATTAAGATAAGACCAATAAAGGGTGTTTCATCAATAGGAGGCATCGACACAATGCAATTTAAAAATGGAACTACCTCTAAAACAAGCCCTTAATGATCTATAGAGATCACGAGATCACAACAATTCTCAAAAGAAAAAAAAAACAATTAAGTGTTGAAGACATGCATTTAGTCATCAAGTTGCTAAACTATAGGAGCAATGAGAAACAAGGTGTCTAGTAAAATTACAATTTTCAAAGAAAGAGCTTTGGAAATGACAATGTCAACTAAAAATATAAGCATAGGTGGTGTGGCTAAAGATTGTAGACACCCAGGACTTAGAAACTTTTATGAAAGCATAAGAAAGATCATATATGAAAGAATAACTATATTATAGCAAGGGATACAAATATACGATGATAACTAGATTGAAATTACCAATAAGACTTATAACATATCTTAATTTTATGACTTGATACATAAAGTGATAAGTAACCCATGTGTACACCAAGTAAACGTAAGTAATCGCCCATTTCACACCAACACCCCCTCTTAAGTGTAATTTAAGGAGAACGTACAAGATGTAATGATGCAAAGATGTGTCTTGACTATTAGGCCATGTTAAGCACTTATGTACAAATGTAATATCTCACAAAGAAAGAAAATGAAAAAAATTAGCGAATAAAACTCTTCCCCAAAAGAGAAATACCAAAAGAAGAAATACAACATGCACCACACCCCTCAAAGGAGAATCCTACTGCAATGATGGTAGATGCTCGACATTGAATGCTAAAAATGATAATACTGTTTTCCATTTGTTCCCTTTGGAAAAAAACAAAACTAAAACTGTATGTAGAGTGTTTTCCATTTTTGAAAGGAATATATGAGAAGAAAAATGTTTTTGTTTTAATTTTTTAAATGTTGTTGTAGTGTTCTGCTGGTGGAAGACATACCATGGAAGCAACTCTTAGATTATGAGGGTCTCCCCTTTCGGTGTAGGAGGTGCATTTCGGTGAGTCATCTGGGCTTTGCTTGCCCTCTTGCCCGTCGCAAGGGTGCTGCGACTTGGTGGAAGGATGCTCTCCTGGATCACCTCACAGTGGGCTTTTCTTTGGAGGTTTCTTTTGTGGAGGTTGATCGTCTTGTTGCTGCTCCTCACTCTAACCCCTCTGATGTGGATCCACCTTTGGTCCGTTCTACTGACACTGTTGTGCCCGACCCGACCCCTGTTGTTGATGCTCTGGTAGACCCTGCCTGCCCTTTGGTGGGAGATTCTGATGTTTCGTTGGTTGATTTTTGCTTGACTGTGTCACTGTCGTCTCCCTCGTTGTTTGGTGGTCCCGTGGTGGCTGTGGAGGAGTCACTCCTCTCTCCATTCTCTTCGCTCCTTGTTTCTAAGCCTCCTTGGTCGGTTGTTCTCTGGAAGAAGAAATCTGTGTCGGCTTCTCATTTTCGGGCTCGTGGAGCCAATGTTGACCCCTCTATGTCTGGGGTTGCTTAGTTTCTTTGGTTTCCACTGCTGACAATCAACTGTCTTTGGTTGTTTTTATAGTTCAAATTCTGTTTTTTCTTTGGCCCCTTGGGCTCTTTGTGAAGGGTTCGACACCTTGAAAATGCTAGAACATAATCCAAAGAAAGGGGTGACATCTTTAAAAGCTATTCAAATATCTCAATACCAATGTCAAAGTGTGTAGATATAGATATAGAACATAATCCAAAGAAAGGGGTGACATCTTTAAAAGCTATTCAAATATCTCAATACCAATGTCAAAGTGTGGCAAATGATGAGGTAGAGAAGGAAAAGAGTGGATCTAGATCCTCCCCCACATTTGAAAAAGATGATGCAACTCCATAATGTCCTCCAAGTTTACAAGATAGGACTCACAAAACAATGTATTGACAAATAATCATCTTATGACTGAATATCTTACTGTAAGTTTGTTGCAAAATTTTGAAGAATAGCTTTTCCCATCACGTCATTGCAAAGAAAGGGAAAGAAGCTTGAGTGGTCTTAGAAATGTCAAGGAAAGATTGACCACAACATCAATACTAAAAGCACCAGATCGAGATGGCAACTTTGTGGTTATAACAGACACATCTGGAGAAGGATTGGGTGGAGTATTAATTCAAGATGAGTGAACCATAACTTATGAGTCTAGGAAGTTGAAGCCCTATGAAAAACATTATGCTTCGCATGATTTAGAGTTAGCAACAGTCGTCCATGCATTACAAATGTGGAGACATTATCTGTTGGGAAAACCATTTGAACTCAAGATCGACTACCATGGTATCAAATATTTGTTTACCCAACCTAATCTTAATGCACAACAAAGAAGGTGGTTGGAGTTGATATCTAACTATAATTTCAACATCAGTTATATCAAGGGGAAAGAGAATCGAGTTGTTGATGCCATAAGTTGTGGGAGACATATCTTCTTGATGATACCAGTCCAACCGACTTCAAGAGTCTAAGTATTGCGAGAATCTAACGTGATGAGTTCTATGAACAAGTCAAGAAAGCACTCACAAATAATCCGAAAAATCAAAGGTATGAAAGATATCACCTTGAACCTAATGGATTATTAAGGTTTAAGGGGAGAATTTATGTACCAAATTTTGGAGAATTGAGGGACTTGGTATGGAAAGTTCACAATGCACCATATTCAAGACATCTTGGTGTAACCAAGCCGTTGGTTGATGTGAAGCCATTATATTTTTGGAAGGGTATGAAAGGAGACATAACAAGATTTATAACAAGTTGCTTAAAGTGCCAAAGAGTGAAGGCAGGGCATCATCATCTTGCAGGTCTTTTGTATCCACATGAAGTTCTTGAAAGCAAGTGGCAAGTTACTAGTATGGATTTTGTGCAAGGTCTCTCTATGTCTAAGAACAAGGACAATGCCATTTTGGTAGTTGTTGACAAGTTGACAAAAGTAGCTCACTTCATACTAGGGAATATGATTGATGAAGCTCCTATAATAGCACAGAATTTTATTCAAGAGATCATTAGATTACAGGGGATTCCTGAAAAGATCATTTTAGATAGGGATGCTCGTGATATCTAGATTTTGGCAAACCCTATTTTTTTCACTTGGAATGAAATTGAATATAAGCTCTACTTATCATCCAAAAATAGATGAAAAAATTGAAAGGGTGAACCAAGTATTGGAAGACCTACTAAGGATGTATTACATGGATCAACAATACAAGTGGGGGGATTACCTACATTTGGTAGAGTTTTCATATAGAATAAGCCTTGGGCCAAAAATATTATCAAAAATGGAAGAACAAGTTGGAATCATTAAGTAGAGATTAACAGAAGCTAACGATAGGAAAAACAATTATTCTGATTTTAAACGAGTACTTAAGAATTTTGTAGTGGGGGATAGAGTTTTGTTGAGAGTTAAACCTCACAAGAGTTCTATCAAGTTTGAAAAATCATCCAAACTAGCTCCGTAGAATGTTTGAACTTTTGAGGTTATTGAGGAAACCAACCCTGTTGCGCATAGGATTGTCTTGCCACTAGCTCTTGTCAGAATGCATAACCTCTTTCATGTCTCATATTTTATTAAGTATATACCAAATAATAACCATATTATTGATTAGGATGCTTTATAGGTACAAGACTTGGGGTTGGTAACAATCGAGACGTTCAAGGTGATTGAAACATGTAAGCTCCACTTGCATAACTGAGAGGTTGTGCAATGGAAGTTCCAGTGGGATCAATATGTAGAAGATTCTGCCACATGGGAAGACTATGCTAAAATGAAGCAGACGTTTCCACAAGTCTTGCTAGATTTTGAATTTTTTTGAAAACAATGATGTTTTGTGATGTGTGTTTTATGCTATGGTCATATTTGATACTTAAAAATCATCGTGGACAATGATTCACAAGGGGGGAATATGTTACACCTTATGTGTTATTACCTATTTACTATTGCCTTGTTTGGTAAATTGTTTTAATAAATGTGAATATGTTTTACATATATGAATTTTGATGGAAATATGATGAATAAATGTTTGATTCTATTTAATATTTTGTGATGATTTTGTAAATGAAATATATGTGATGTATATGAATGTATTGATTCAACTAACTATTGTTATGGTGAACTAAGCTGAATGCAAGAATAGGTTCAAGCCTCCGAAAAAGAGGGGAAGTATCACTCAGGAGAAGAACTTGGTTTGGTAAGCTCCAATTCAATCAAATTAAGTATTCACACACTCACGCCTTACTTCTCTTAGTTGATTCAAGCCAGTTGGGTAGATGGTAAGTGATTCAGTTTAGTTGTGTTTCTTTATATTGATTTGCGATCTTGTTTTATAAATATTTGGAATGAGGTATATGATGAAGTCTTGATGATAAGTGGAAATATTTCCTTGTATGTTTATAGCTATGTTGATGAGATATATGCATTAAATGTATATATGTATGTGTCTATGGTAAACTCATACATATGAGTGAATACGTGCATGGGTATATGTGGGTAGACGTACATATGCATGCTCATGGACATATTACCCATATGCAAGGGAATACCAATTGAACTAAGGTGACATATATATGTATATATACATTCCATGTATATATGTCGATTGATGCATATGAATGTTTTTATAAAGATATTGAAATGGTATTACGTATATGTATATATGTAGTATTAATATATATATATATATATAAATATTGATATATATACATATATATATAAATAAAAGTTATTGAGATAATCTCCAAACACATAACATAGCACTATTCTTAAGTGAAGCATTGGATAGAATAAAGCACATAAGTAATGTAAGGCACAACCTTTAATGGAATAATAACCCACATAAAGTATAGGAGACCAAGTCAAACCATTGTATGAAGCACATGTGAGTTATACGTTGCTATGTAAACATTTGAAGGAGAAGTGAATACTATTTTAAAAGCCATGTAAACCAATCAAACCGCACTATAAACTTGGGCGTCAATATATGAATGTGGTGCCATATTGCAAGTCTTTGGAATGCTTAAGAGGTCTTCAAACTACACATGATTGTAAATAGTATTGAGACCCAGTCAAGAGAAAACTTGGCAGCATTATGTGAAAGAATTCAAATTAGGAAACTTTTTTTTGACCTTGATGTCTCTTTTATGAAGTCGACTCAGCTATTTAGATGGTGAGGACTATTATGAATTGCAAACTTGTGAGTTAGCTTGGTGATTCGTTGCATGAGGATGGAAAGGTGACAAAAATACTAACTTGTTTGTATCCTTTGGTTGCTCACAAATTAGTATAAATAGAGGTACTCATTCTACCAAATGCATTACTTGTTATTCTGATTTCCTTATGTTATTTTGCTGCAATTTCTATGCAGAAAGAGTTGCGAGTTTGTGAGGTTGAGAGTTGTTTTGTTGTTTTTCATTGGTTTTGTGTTGAGAATTTAGTGAGAAGCTAGAAATGGATTTTGGAGATTATTCTTAAAGGAAGTTGCAAGAAAACTAGAGCTATTAAGATAGGAGAGAGAAGTAATCAGTTGGAACTATAAATAGGCATGCTGATTTCTACTCCTTTGTTATTATGTTGGAAAGATTGTTTATTGTGTCGCCATATTGAAATATTTTTTTATTTGTATGTGATGCTTGGATATGTTTGCATATCACTTGGTTGTTTTCTTGTTTTGTGAAACCTTACTTTTGATATTTACTCTTATAGATATGTATACAATGTTGTATTTTTATATGAATATAAACATTATTTTTACTATATGTAGATTGTTGGTACTATACGAAGTATAACAACATTCTAGGTGCATAGCATAAGATAGATTTGTTTTAAAACACTTGATTGTTATGCCAGTTTGTTATGAGTTAATGGGAAGGTTATTTCTGGGGTTAGGATAATCCACATGGAAGGGGATAGACTAAAATAGAATAGATAATGGGAAGGTTATTCTTGGGGTTAGGATAATTCATGGGAAAGGGAATAACCTAGAATATAGTACTATTGGTCAAAATACAAATTGAGCAATTGTAGTGGTGAATATATGATCCTCACTTGAAGTACTAGGTGTTGATTCTTTGGCCAAAGTAGTGTAGGTAGCCACTGTCTACACTGTCAATTCACTGTGATCCAAGTACATACTAGGCTGAGTATCATAGAAATAGAGGTTGACTTTATGGTAAGTTATAGATATGTAGGACACATCACTATGCTCAGGAAAGACTATATCAAAGATGAGGTTACCAAACCAATCTCTTCATTAAAGGGAGGGCCATCTTACCAAGTTTGGTAGATGTGTGAGGACCACAGTTAGTCCATGGTGGGTGGAAAAGTGCTTGAGTGATGCTTTTCATCATGCAGTTGGCATTCAAGATTTGGGAGGACATTCTTGACCATTTGTATTTCTAGTTCATGTGAGCTTGTTATTTAGCTATGTATGTATTCATATGACCATCTATATAAAAATTATAAATGTGAAATGCTATCTTGAATATATTTATGTAAAGTGAAATCATACTTGTATTATTGAAAAGATTTTTTGTTTATGCAATAGAAAAGTTTGGAAAGGATATGTTTCAAATGGTGCATTTATTATTGAAAAGAAAAATATTTTTTTTATTGCTCTTATTGATAGATGTGTAAATTATTCACTTGTGGTTAAAACTTAGGAAAATTACTGAGTAGAAGAATGGGCATGTTACAACCACTTTGGTGAAGATGACAATCAATAATTTTGTAGATATGGATATAGAACATAATCCAAAGAAAGAGGTGACTCCTTTAAATGTTGCTCAAAGATCTCCACACCAATGTCAAAGTGTGACAAATGATGAGATAAAGAAGGAAAGAAAGGATCTAGATGCTTCCCCACAACATCTGAAAAAGATGATGCAAATCCATAAGAAGTAACATCAAAGAGGAGATGGATATCCTCAATAATGTCCTCCAAGTTTGCAAGATAGGACTCACAAAATAAACTTACATTGTTTGACAAGTAATCATCTTAAGACTATGAATATCTTGTTGTGATGAATCACCAAAATCCATAAATATAAAAATACTGACGTCATCAAAAGAAAAGGTAGTTAAACCTAGGGAGTAATGAGAAGCAATGTGTTTAGTAGAAAAATATCTTCTACAACTAAAGTGATGACCCTCATAATCAAGCATTTTAGTCCATAGTCTATATTCCAAAATAAGTAAAAGTAGACATTAATCTTGTTGTGCACAACCAAGCTCCAAAGCAATAGGAACCAAGCAACAAGATGGATTCACAAACTGCCACAACCACACTAAGCTCTGACAACAGAGTAACCACAACCGCACTAGGCACTGACAATAAAACAACCACCATTGCACCATATGCCAACAACAAATAAACCTCAACCATACCAAGAAGATTCCCATCCATATTATCTAAAACCCCTTCTCCTCCAATTGGGGAATAACAATTGCAAGGAAATGACCCTTGAAGTAGAAAAAAAGGTGGTTGCATCCTATATTATAACAACAACCCTACTAGGCTCAATAACGCACACAACAACTTGCAAAACCAAGTCGAGGAGGCAAATGCCCATCCATATTCTCTAAAACCCCTTCTCCACTAGTTGGGGGAAGAACAAGCCACAAGGAAACAACCCTTGCATTAGAAAAAAGGTGGTTACATCATGTATTATAACAATAATAACCCTACCAGGCTCAACAATGCACACAACAACTTGCAAAACCAAGCCGAGGCAGTTGTTCTAGTGGCAGAGAAAAAACATCTCCAACAATAGAACCACAACCGTTCTAAGCACCGACAACAAAATAACTACCAATGCACCAGATTCCAACAACAACACAACTACAATTGCACTAGGCGGATCTCATCCGCATCCTTTGGATCCCCCTCTCCATCTTCCTCATTCTCTACATATTTGAAATTTTCTCCTCACTCCCTTTCCCACTCATCCTCCTTCTAAGAATGGGCATTGTAATGTTACAGGATGTAGTGTTACTAAAATGATTGTTTTTGCATTGGTTATTCACTTCTATTTTAATAATATTGCAACTTGTAAATTATCTTAACTCTAATGTTCAATCTATTAAATTCGTTGCTAATACGTGAACTACTTTAGGAGGAAAAGTGACATTACATTCGGTATTAAAGCCTAATGATCAAGCCTTTTAAAATCTTTGTATTTTTAAAAACTAACATTTAAAAAACTCCACATGTATTTCTAGCATTATACCTTCACCTTAACTTATAAAGTTTGTTCACATATGCTAATATCGATTTCTTCATTAACACTATTGAAAATCTTGAATCATATATCTATATGCATATCCATGTTTAAGATTTTATTCAAGGTTAATATTGCTTTATAACTACCTTTTACACCTAAAGTCAAATTAAGACATTATGTTCACACTACCTAGGATGAATACTTGGCATACTTTGTAGGTTTGTTTTGTGAGTCCTATCTTGTAAAATTGAAGGACAATATTGAGGATATTCATCTCCTCTTTAATGTGACTTCTCATGGAGTTGCATCATTTTATTCAGATGTTGTAGGGGAGCATTTTGATCCTCACATTTCTTATAGATACTTCATCATTTGTCACAATTTGGTGTTGATGTGGAGATCCTTGAGTAGAATTTGGAGTCAGATTTATCTTTGGATTGTATTCTACAATAATCTCTATTAGATTCTAGATTGTCATCTTCATTAGTGTGGCCTAGAACATATGACTTGATTGTGGTAGCTTTTGACATCAACATGGAGACACTTGAGAAGAATTCAGAGACATCACACATGTTCATATTTATTCCTTCATATTACTTTCAGGAACGAGAAGATATTATGCATACATTCTTGGTTTGTTTCTTCTTAAGGGGAGGAATGTTTTTCAACGAGATTGGATCATCTTCAACATTTATCGTCAGGAATCTACCATCATTGCACGAAACTCTACTTTGAGGGGGGTTGCATGGTATATCTTTTTCTCCCTTAAGGGAAATTTTTCCTCACATCGGTTTTTTCCTTCTCATTCTTCTTTGAGAATATTTTATTTTTTCTTTTGGGAAGGATTTTTGTCCCACTATGTTTTCTCATTTTTTCTATTTGTGAGAGATCATATTTGTACATGGGTACCTAATATGGCCTAGTATCCAATACCCATCCTTGTATCTTGGATATTCTCCCTAAGTTGCAGTTAAGGGGATTGTTGGTGTGAAATGGGTGTTTTACCTAGCTAGTTAATCACCTAGGTCCTTTTCAAAGCATAATATGTCTTAGAATAGATCACTCTAGTTTGTTTTCTAAGAGATTTAGGAGAAAATTAGTGTTTTTTTTTCTTCTAAAAAATCCAATATTTTCTTCTCTTCTATCTTTGAATGATATGGAGAATCATAATGGTTTGATAGAAGAAACAAATTTATATGGGTTTCATCTTAGTTTTGGTGATTCTCAATGTGAACCAATTTTTGGTGATTTGTGTGTTATTTTTGGCTATAACATTGTTTTTGGAAGGCTTAAGAAATTTGATCTAGGCTTTCATTTCACAAGCTTTTAGAACCTATAAATTTAATTTTTCAAGATCATGTTGTCAAGGGGTTTGATTTTTTGGCTCTACACTATTTATGTAAAAATGTATATGGTAGTACCACTGTCATGTAATAGAATAGAAACATATACCTAGAAACCTTTTGTTTGGTGATTCCACTATATTTTTTGGTTCCTCTAGATCTAGTATCTTCTAAAGTTAGTAGGTAATTTTCTATGTTTGGTAGGATTTTTAGCAAAAATACTAAATTTGGTGAAGATCTCTAATTTTAGTGGCATTGTTAAATTATCTTTTGTGGGAGACTACACTATTGGTATTTTAAGTTTTACAATGACTTTTAATGTTCAAAGGGATATACATATGCAAAAAATTTAGCTCTATTTTAATGGCTATGTGCCTTTGTTGTTTTTTAGATTTGACTTTCTATTTTTCTAAAAATTTAATTTTATTAGAGATTTTTTATTAAATCACGATTTTTGAGAGTTAGAATAATCACAACTTTCATAAACGAGCTCCTTTTATAGCCCTATTTTTCGAAAAGAGTTTTTCTAAGCTACAATATTGTGTAGTTTTATCTCAATTATGTAAGCACTTTGTAATTTTAGCATTTTGGTCCTTTTGGAGCCTCTATTTTTTTTAAAGATCTTGGATTGTAAAACACATCAAAATAAATTACCAAACATTATATTGTTGGGGGATTATTACAATAGCTAGTAGTAGGGGGATTTTTATGTTCATTTGTATTTAAGAATTCTCACTTTTATTTTCTATACTTTAGATCAAATTATCAATTCCTCTTCTTACTCAATATAATTACTATCAATGAAAATCTAAAATGATAATCATGGTGAGAAGCAAAAGATTATTAAAAATTATTGTGGGTATAAAACCTAAGCCTATTGTAGATGTAGTAAGATTTAATTGGCTTAATAAATGTGATGAAGCCTATGATCACTTGTGTTTTTCTATATTTCTTGATCTACTCTTTCATATTGCATCTTTGGATTCAACCTATATTTAGAGTACTTTGACTAATTTGATTAGGACATAAGATGTTGTGAGAGGTCATAAATTGTAGAATGAGATGATTAATCAAGCCTTGTAGTTTTGACACTATAAATGACTTCTTCACTAAGCTCAAATAATTGAGATTGTAATTAAAACAATGTGGGATTGCAAATCAAGACATCTAGTTGATCCTAAGAATTCTCTCCAAAATTGGTTTCAATTATTTAGTTTTTTTTTTATAATGAAAAATTTAAAGTTTAATTTAAGATGCAATGCATATTCGATTGACTTTGCATTTATAATGAGATGGGTTGATAACAAGTTGTTGACAATGTGAGGTAAACAACGAATTTTAGATTGATAAATGATTAACAATGATTTAAAAAATGAATAATTTTGAACTTAATGTGTGAAGATTTATGAAGTGGAATATAAAGATGCAAACAAGGTATTGCCAAGTGCTAACTTCCACCATAGCTAAAAAATAGAAACATAAAATAAAGTGAATTCACTATAATATTAAAAATATAATGATAAGAAGTAAACAATTGAATGTATGAAGAGGAATTAAGGATTTCACAACTAAAAGAGAAAATCTATTGCATGTTTAAATCATACATGGTCCCATATACACCAAGTGTGTGTAACATAGGAGAATGGTGTGAATCCCTAGGATTTTTCCTTTAGGTCAAGCCCTTAGTCAGGGATAAATTACAAACCCTCCTCGGAGAAGGTGTAAAAACCTGGTGAATCTTGTATACTTCTCAAAAAAAAAAAAATTATTGGCAATTTTTTTTTGTTTTTCGAGAAAAGAAATCTCAATTGGCAAATCTTTTGTAATCGCTAGAATTCTATGGAAAATCTTGGCAAATTGTAATTTTTTTAAAACCAATAAAATATTTTCATTGGTGAGTACAACCTATTTTCAAACCAATAAAATATTTTTATTAGCGAATTAACGTTGTTTTCAAACCAATAATTTTTTTTGTGGGCGAATTAAACTTGTTTTCAAAACAAAAAAATTTGCTGGTGATTAAAACATGTTTTCAAACCAAAAAATATATTTTCATTGGTGAATTAAACCTATTTTCAAACCAATAAAAAAATCATTGGCGAATTAAACATAATTTCAAACAAATAAAAAAATTCATTGGCAAAATAAATTGGTATGCCAATAAAAAACCATATCGTGGGTGGTGAAAATATCAAATGCTATATATTGTTCTATTTCGAGACAAATTTTCCACACATCCAAATTCCTTCATAAAGTGTCTGGAATGGGGACACATGTCAACATATTTATTATATGTTCTTAAGTGAAGTGTTATGTTTGAATCCATATGTCAGCGCAAATTAATATAACCGATGATTGTTCGATGTATAACTGTAGTTGCATTTTGGAAGCAAATGTCTGAAGCACTAGACTTGCGAAATCAAACCTCCGGGATAACTCTAGAATCATTAGATTTCTAAATATAAATGGTTGACCTTTTATTACTTATTAAATCACTTAAAGTCATGACACCTAAAATAATATTTTACTGTTGAGTAGCTATCAAAAATTGAAGGTCGCTTAAGTTATGACTTAAGCCTTTGGAGTCATCGTGGTGATCAACCCCTCGACCTAGGCGATTTATGGTTTCATGGAGTATCAAAGACTTTAATATCTCCTAGGTCCAGTGACAAATATTTTCTCACGAAAAATCAATAGTTGAGATTGGTGATTAACGATCGGACGGTTCTTGCATTGCTTAGAAGGTGATGTCATCAGTTTTTTGTGGTAATGCAGGATTATGACATCTTTCCTTGGTGGGACCAAGCTCGTGGTTAATAGTCTAAAAGGGAATCAACGGTCAATGCTAAGCTCATCAAAGATCAATGGCTATCACAAGATTGTAGATTGTAAAGGCTCTGACAAGATCAAAATGTGATATGCGAAAATGCGATATAACCGTTCAATGGATGATTGTAGATGCATTCTAGAAGCAAATGCCTAAAGCACTAGACTTGTGAATTCAAACCTCCAAAATAATGCTAGAACTGTTAGATTTTAAAATATCAATGGTTGACATTTTATTATTTATTAAATCACTTAAAGTCATGACTCAATTATTTCGAAATAATATTGTCACATTAAGTGATGAATTAAATGTTCAAGTGTTGAGTACTGATGTCTTCTTTCTATATATACTTCACCAACTTGATGTTCTTCATATCATTTATAATATATTTGGCTTTGCTTTCTTTCTTCTCTATTCATAATTTCACTATGATATTATGGAGTCTTCATGGCGTGTCATGCTACCCAAATGTTTTTGGGAGAAAAGAAGCAACGATGCATATGATAGATGAAAGATGGGTATGATTTCTACTATTCCTTGTGTGCAGGTTGAGGAGGCTATAATAATAATTGTGGGTAGGGAATGGCTTCAGAACAACTCTCGTGCTCTATTTTCTGAGGTAGGTTCTTCTTTCTTGTCTAATTGCATGGACATTTTGCTGGATAAAGATTTAGTGAAGACGCTGGCAACGTGTTATTTACAACCTTTCATTTACTCTTTTTCTTCGTTGGAGTTGACACTTGAGCATTACAATTTTGAATGTGGGTTAGCACCTATTGGTAGAATCTTTCCCAAAGTTGAACTGGTTGCTTCTACAGTGCAAGATCTTGCCTTGGTTGTTATGAGGTGTGGTCTGGTGTGTGATATGATAAATGAATCATTATAGAGTTTGGAGTTTTGGAGGAAGGATTTGGGTGATTTTCTTTTCTTCTCTTCTCTTACTTTGTTCAATTTGATTCACCTCCTTCTCAAACACTCGGTTGAGGGCCTCTTCTATTTTTACATATTGTTTTAGTAATGAATTGTGTCTATATTTTACTGTACAACTCTTGTAATATGTATTTTATGACTGGTTTTTTGTCACGGTTAGTGGATTTTTGGCCAAGCTAGCTATGTACTCCAGTCTTCAGCTACTTAAATTAAAATACTTTTTGTGGATCCGTTCTTGTAAATTCTTTTTGTTTGTCAATATAAAAATGTGGCTTTTAAGACTGATTATCAACATATAGTTCTAATCATAAGTGAGCAAAATTTATTGACTTATTAGTGGAAAATGATAATGATTAAGCTACAAGAAGCTATTTAATTCTCTCTTAGTCTTTTCAATGCTTCAAAGTACTCTATCTGCCATTTAATTCTCAATTTTTGCATATCCGTTAGATTGCATTTCATTGAAGAAAATGTGGTTGCGGTACCATGGATTAATGCCACATGTACATACGAAGCAAGTGAAATGCTTGATTTGATAACTTGATACTAAAAATGGTAGAAAGTATGGTATGTATTTTATTTTTATCGATTTCTGAATATTTGCTTCATTGTCTTTCTTTGAAGACAATGTGGTTGCAGTACCGTGAATTAACGCAATATGCACATCCAAAGCGAGTGGTTGGATAACTTGATATTAAAAATTGCATGATATATTGTAAATGATGATGTTATTAATCCAGTGATGAATTGAAATAATATTTGTAATGATTTCATATCATTTGAGTGGTGTGTTTGAAAGATTCTCAGCTTGAGGTATAGTATACATGTAGCCAAACATCAATCAAAATAAACATTGTTAGTGTAAGTGGCTCTCACATGATTAAATTTGGTTACTTGGTTATTGGTTAGCATAAAAAATAGAAATTATACCTCGCACGACTCACGAGTAAATAGGGATTATGATGGTGAGCTAAGAACTCATAAATGACCCATAAATAGGGATAGCGAGCACAACTTAAATCATTCGTAGAAGGCTTTAATATTGAGTGCAATGTTTTGAATTCTCATAAGGGTTTTCATTTTGAAAAGTTAATAAGGAATAAGATGATGTGATATTATTGGGGATACTCTAAATTCTCCTATCTCTAGTTATGTAGTTACAAAGTAAAAGAACAATTTCCTTCAAGTTCAGAATGGGTGGAATGGAAAGAAGTTGATTTGGTTTACTTGGCTTCTTAGACAAGTTTTGAACTAGGATGAGGAGCTCTGATGGCGATAAGTTATTTCATAGAGAGTACGCCCACATAAGTATTTTAATCTTATTTGCATTCAAAGCCAATGATTTCTCATATTTGATAGAGGCCCTCAAAGATGGACTGTGGAATTTCAAACTCATTGTGTGCTTTCTTGGTACCTTGGAGCTACCCGAAGATGGTGGCAACAAATTTACTACCCCTAATCTTTTGCATAATTCTAGTTGGTAAAAAAGATAGGTACATTTTATATCTTCATAGCTCCCATTTCCCAAGCATGGTAGGCAAGCCCTATGGATTCTCAAAGTTATTTTTTTGGTAATTAATATGGTTTGGATCGCATAGCTTCCACTACCAACTTGGAATCAATTATGTCATTTTGGGTTGTTTTGGTGGATTAGATTGAGCATATTATAAATGCAGAACCATATTTGAGATCCCAAGATCCAAACCATGATTGACAAGCCCCACCAGTAGCAAATTGGAATCAATCATGTCTGATGTAAAGTGACATGTCATTTATACTGTAAGAGAGGGGGACCAACCACGTCAAGGCCCTAGGTCATGGAGGGCCAAGAGCAGTAGGCTGCCCTAACTTACCTCAGCTTAAGGGAGTGTTAGGGAGCCCTGGATGAGAATGATGAGGACTATAAGGTTCTTCGATCACTCTGCAGACCCAAGACTCGAGATGGGGCTAGGCAAGTCAATTTTTTGGGTCAAATCTATGTCTTAAAGAGCTCTTTGTTTGAGGATGAAAGTGTGGCTCTAGGACGACAGCGCGACGGGTTGGCGTCTCGCAGGTGCGTTGGTGTCCATACGATCAAAGGACCAAAAAAGACAAGGTCGAACACTGGAAAACAGATTCACAACCTAGCTAATGATTTTTAAGGGAACAAAATAGCACTATGAAATAAGAAATGTATAGACGAATATGAAAACAAATAGATTAACGCTAAGGTGACAAGAATGATCTCACATAAAATCTTGTTCACTAGCTAGCTCCAAAAAAATTTCCACCTGCATACAAGAGAGGAAAATTATTGGGGGGCTATATAGGGGTATGACTCATCTCAATGTCTCCAACGAGTTTTCTATCGAAGACAAATCTCATGAGGATTGTGTATCCTAGCACACTAAAGTTTAAAACAACTTTAAAACACATGTTTATTGTTTATATCATAAATTACTCAACCGTTTGATAAAAATTTGATGAATGGTTGTAGTTGCATTCTGAGATGAGATGCACAGAGCGCTAGGCTTACAAACTTAAACCTTCAAAATCACCCTATAACCATTAGATTTACAAAGATCAACAATTGAGAATTTGTTATCAATGCAGTTTAACTGTTCAATTTATTTCTAAGTGTTTATACAGAAATGCAATGTACTAATTGTGTAGTTCGGAGGCAACACATTGATGTTTCATTCACTTTAATATTCAAAAAAATAAAAAAAATAAGTGAACTTTCTACTGCTAAGTGATTTTATTTTTAAGTGAGAGGTTTAGCACAAAGGGATATTTCAGATTGCTCATTGCACTGCACCAGGGAGATTCTGGGTTCCAACAAAGCCAATCCATGCCTGTTAATATTAATCTTTTCAAGAATCAAAATCTAGGTGAGTGAAAGATAGAATTCCTACGGCTACATTTCATCGTTTCTTAAAATCTTATTTTGTCAAACTTTGGGTTTAGGGTTGAGAACTTGAGAGACTTGAGAAAATTTAAGGAGGACGTAAGAGAGAATACACATTGTACAAACATGTCTACCACCAATAGCAAAAAAAAAAAAATTGTTGGGAAAGTCAAAGCAAAATCGGATAGAAAAATAGATCATGCCAAAGTGCTTAAAACCCTAGGTTTCACTGATGAATACCATTATATTTATGATCCTAAAATATATGGCAGGCTTACCTCAAAACTTAGATTTTCATGTGAGAATAAGGCTACAAGCTAAATGCAAATTACTAGTTTTAGTGCATCGTGGGTAAGTGGATTAGGGCGCATGATGTTACATGAGGTTTTCTCTTGCCCAAAATTTATCATGGTCGGTGCCCATAATTATGATGATAACAAAAGATTAATTATTAATAAAGATAACAAAGAAGAAATGTTATCCATTTTTGCAGAAGAATTTGGAAACATGATGGGGTTTACAACTGAATAATTTGGAAATGTCCACATTGACCTAGAAAAGCTTGCTAGTGATTACGAAGCAGTAGGTGAAAGGGAGAAAAATACTTTTCTAAATAAAATAGTTATGGATTGTCAAAGAAACTTATTGAAAAGTAATCATAAGCCTCATTATGATTTTTTAATTTTTAGACCATAGGTTTAGGATACTATTTCCATGCTAGAATTTTGCCTCAAACTAGATAGTAATCGAGAAGTGGGTGCAAGCCTCCTTGAAATGGTATTTAATATCCATTATAATGGATAGCCTGTCAAATATAACTTTCTTGAGCACATTGTAGAATCCATGCAAAACATTTTTTAATGATTAAAGGAGGTTCCACTAAGACATTTAGGTTCACAACCTACTTGTGCTATTTTTTTCTATTCAAATTTAGTGGAATGTTTCAAACCAACAAGCTTCAGATTCAACCCTATAGGAATGATGAGGAAAATAAAATGACTCTAGTATATGATTGGACCACTAAGATAAAGATGCATGATTCTCGAAGGAACTACAATAAATTTGTAGACTACTTTTTGTCTCCATTGTATCAAGCAATTACGAATACTTCAATGCTTAGATTGCCTATGTCATGTAGAAATTTCATTCAAATAGGAAAAAAAATACAATTGGTTGATTGGGACTTAATGGAAGAATATATTGTGCTAAGATTTTATGGATCAAGAGTAGAGCTATACAAACTTCAAATACATGCGATAGAAAGGGTTTTTACATTGGAATATGTAAGGCAGATGGAGTGTACTAATGAACTATACTTTCGCAGTCAAAAAAAGAAGACCTTTTTCCTTCTTTATCTTTTTCATGTGGAGAGTTCACATTCAAGAGAAAAACATTTAGTGTGGTACACGATCTTTTGATTTTTTAAAAATTTGATGTTGTCTGTCACTAGAAGTATGATCCATGTGACACCATTAAATCAAGGATTGTGGCCAATAGGAATGCTGCAAGTAGAATTCAACATCAAAGTAAACCCTTGCTTGAAAAATTGAGAAACAAGGATTCTTGGGATGAGGTTAAAATAGCAATGGAGAAAAGTGTTGCTGAGAAAGGTCTTTATTTTGAACAATTGTTAGTAGAAATTATGGCATTGCATCAATAGACAGGAACAGAGAATCAAATAAGGAGTTACAACAATTTATATGAAAAAAGTGATAAACCATCTAGTAGAGTAAAAATGCTAGATTATCTAGATAAGGATTGTAGAGAAAAAAATAGTCACAATAAAAAATTATTGCCTTTTGGTCTATGAGGAAGGATCTAGGTGAACCAAGAAGTAGTGTAGAGTTTGGAGATATCAAAGAAGATTATGAGTTTAGCAAGTTGTGGAATATAGAGCATCCCAATGAACATGAAGAAACTAATGATGAATATGATGATAGGGAAGAAAAAAGTGTACAATATGCAAACAAAGACAAATCTAGTTTAAGTGAGGCCAAACAATAAGCATATACTTTAGGAGCAATCATAGCTAAAAAAATGGGTTATGAAGGTGGTCCTTTGGGGTCCCAAGGACAAGGACCTTGGACGGTAACAAATGTAGAACTTAAAAAACTAGTTTATAAACGCGGCCTTAGACTTGATAAAATAGACCAAGGGCATACAAGTACAACTAAAATAATTCATTTTGTTACAACTTCAAATCCTAATCCTCATGGTCAAAAACAATCACAACTAGGATATGCCCATGGTGGAGAAACTAATGCAACTGGCACTGCCACTAGTGGCGATGGTATGGGTAGTAGTACTAGTAGTGGTCAACATGTGTTACAACAACAAATTACACATAAGAGGAAAAAAATATAAGATACCACACAAACAACCAGTGATCAAGGCATACTAAAGAGGGCAAGGATTATGATAGGTTCAATCCAACTACCAGTTCCACCACAAAGGAGTTATTTCCAAGCACTCCTCCAGTTAGTGTGGATGCAACAACAACTTCAAGTACTCCCAGTTCTTCACCATTCAAGCATTCCATTATTTCTACGTACCTAGGTTTTGATTATAATGATGAGTTTAAAAATAAATCAAAATTGTATAAAACATAAAGGAAGCAACTGATAGAGAGTTCGTTTGTTGTAGCTTTAGAACCTGCAACAACCAGGGTATTACCCACATTTGACCCAAATAAAGAAATCATGGAATACATGTTTGTTGTTCCCATAGTTCAAAATAAACCAGAAAATTAGATGGATTGATTTGAGTTTCAAGTGAGCATATTCCATTTGGATTTTTTTGATACAAAAATACTGACAAAATTAATGTATCCAAGAAGAACAATGAATTGGTGTACACATCATTGCTAAAGCAAGAGACATAGACAAAGAGAGAAAGTTTGCAGATTCAAATAGAAAATTTATAGGAAGACCTAGCAAATGAGAAAGCAAAGAGGAAAGCAACAAATAACAAGAGCAATGAATTAGAAAAAAAGAATTAAAAAATTTGCCTCTACATCTATAAGCAAAAAAGATAAACAAATAGAAGAGGATAAATAAACCGAGGTGGAATTGAATGAACTAAAGCAAAGGTTAGATGAGAGAAAAAAGAAATATATGATGAGGGAAAATACACTTCAAAAAAATTAAGACGAAACCTGGGGAAAGAAAATCAACAGTGGGAACAAAAATTGGAGAAAGAGAAAAAAAAAAGTGAAAGATTGGCAGCAGAGCTGATGGAAGCAAAAAATGAAATAAACTCTTGTCAAAAAAAGTTAACTGCATTTTGTAGAGAAATAATGAGGCATATGAAACAAAAAATATGGGAGGAAATAATGCAGAGATTTGATCATTTGTGTGAATTGTTTCAATTGATTGATGCTATGAGACTACATTATAGGAAGCTCAAGAAATATTTAATGGATAACAAAAATATGTTGACATTAGAGAAATTTGTAAATCAAGTTCAACAAGCAGTCTACAAAGTAAATGACAATGAATTGAAATCAAAAGGGATTAATAATTGGATTGATGTCTCAATGATGTTGTCATCTATCATTCAGAAATGTTTTGGAATGCATGAAATAGAGGAATTTGTGCATCTGGCTGCAAAAAAGATGAAGAAGGTGGATGAAAAGGTAAGGAACTTGATAGAGCTTGGTTTTCCAGAGGATTTCAACACAAAGGAGCGATTCATTAGAAAGGATGATTTCAGAAAGAAGATGGAGGGTGGAAGGAATATTGATTTGGATCGATTTCCTCAAAACTTAGATGAGGTGAACTATTTGGATTCCATCAAACCACTGATAATCTTGAATGCAAGTTTGACTAAAACATTCAAGTCAAGTTCCAATTTTAATCATACATTGTTAACAAATTTTCAAATCAGACATCATTTAGAACAAATGTCAGTGACACTTCCATCACCTGAACAATGAAAGTTGCTACAAAAGCTGATAAAATGATTTGATATTGATAATATGAGTCTCCAAGTTCCAACTCAACTTTGTGCAGAGTTGTCTTTGAGCAATATTTTTTATTGCCTCTATGTATTCATTCATTTGAAAATCAATAAAAAAACTCAAATTCAATAATGTGTTGATGTTCAATTATTTGTATTATTTATTTTATCAATTGAAGAAAAACTCTGGTTTCAACTACTAGATACACATTAAACGATTGTTGATGTTCATTGCTGTATATTCTATTGTTGTTAACATGTTATTAAGCATTGAGTTGAGTGATGAATCACTGAGTACATGTTTAACACAATTAAAATATGAAATTATTAATAATATGTTAGTTTATTCAATTTGATGCATAATTTCATGGAATACAATATAAAATATCAACTACAATTTGAAATATAAAATTCTTGGTAATCCTCAACTGGTTAAATTAGGGTTGTTAGGTCTGCAACCTAAGACTTTCTAAAACCCTATTATCCTAAAACCCTGGCATTCTTACGTTTTGTTGTTGACATCGTTAAATTTTTGACTGGTCTTTAAGTTATGGCTTATAGGTATCGATGTCATGAGTCTTGCATCCCCTTTTGCTAGGAAGTTTCCCTTTAATATATTGTTAAGCTCTAATTATTTTTCTTCTTGATGTTTTTTGTGTTCTTGGGGCAGCCTGGATATGTGTCGCTATATTGCATTGTCTCTTTGGTTCGCTGAGTGAACAATTTTGTCATTTTCAAGTCCCACGATACCCTGAAATGATGACATGCATCCAAATATTTCTAAGGGCTAATGTTGCTTATCAAATGTTTTATTCCCATGTCGCTAAGTCTTTTTGTCTCATTTGAAGTTGGTCCCCCTACTCCCTAGTCACTTTAAGTTGTTATTTTAGCACGTGCATTTCATGGAAGCTCTTGCCTTCGTAGAGCTCTGACAATTTTGACACTTTCCTCTACGAAATGGGAAATGTTGACACATATTAAAACATGCGCTGAATTTTATCACAAAGGCATAGGCCTTTGCAATGCCATGGTGTGACCAACTTTGTGCTCTAGCAAAGTCACGAGATGACAAGTTTCAAAATCTTGGCGCTTCGCGATGAGCTCTTTTATCGCTAAAGGCACATTTTTGTTGTATTCACCCTTTGCGAATGAGCGAAATGGTGACACCTGTCCCCATGGAGACAAAGGAGGTTGCCACTTCACAAGAGGGCTAATGTCATTTATCAAATATTTTATTCCCATGTCGCTGAGTATTTTTGTCTCATCCGAAGTTGGTCCCCCTATTCCCTAGTCACTTTAAGTTGTTATTTTAGCATGTGCATTTCACGGAAGCTCCTACCTTTGCAGAACTCTGACAATTCTAACACTTCCTCTGTAAAATGGTGAAATGTTGACATGTGTTGAATTCTATCGCAAAAGCATAGGCCTTCGCGGGGCCATGGTAGAACTAGCTTTTTTCTCTAGTGAAGTCGCGATATGATGACAAGTGTTGGCATCTTGGCGCTTTGCAGTGAGCTCTTCTATTGTGGGAGGCACATTTTTGCCATATTCAACTTTTGCGAATGAGTGAAACGGTGAAACCTGTCTGCATGCCGACAAAAGGAGGTTATCACTTTGCACAAGCAAATTCAAACTAGCATGATGGTTGTTGATTTGAAGATCTATGATCCACATTTAAACTTGACAAATGTTTCTCACTGGTCGCGCGTTCAAGCATGCAAAGGAAGTAATGGCGGATGGGATTGTATTTTTTATTTCTCGAATTCATGATGTTGAGGATAAATTACTTGTTGAAATTCATTTCTCTCACAAATGCTAAGGTAATCAAACAAGTTGTAGTTTTTTGGATCAAATGAGGGCTTTTCTGGTGCTAATTAGGGTTTTCTACAACATTTCAAATACGTAAATAAATCGATCTTGTTAGTTAAATTCAAGAAAAATTCAGGGTGTAGGGTGTTAGGATATGGTGTTGTACACCATTGCATAAAATGATTTATTATAATGTTGCAATTAAATAATTATTTAGTTGTGATGCACCAAGGTGTGTGGTTAATCATACTAGGTAATTATTTGGGGACCATTTTATGTTGTATTGTAACATTGCATTATTATTTAATGTGTGAGAGACATGTGATAATAATTAAATATTGGAGAAAATATTATATGAAGTGAAAAATTAGTACTCAATATTAAATAAGGGGTTAGTGGTTTTGTGGCACATGGTTTTATCTTACCACTTGGTTGTATTTGTGTGAGCTTCAGTCTATAAAAAAAAACACATGTTTAGTGGTTAAGGTTGGCCGAGTGAGTGGGTTGTCATTATTGAGTCTTTTTGAGGAGTGCATATGTGAAGCATGGCATGAGATGTGTGGATTTTTGTTTGGACACATGAAGATGCATTGAGAGTCTTGATGCTTCAGAGGTATTCATTGTAACTCTTGTATTGCTTTATTGTTGAATAATATGGAGTATGGATGTTTTTGGAGGTTGGATTTTTTCAGGGTATATCTTATGTCATCTTTTATGGGTATGTTGTCTATTCTGTTGCATATGGATTTTGAGTACTTATTTGCATAGATTTCTCTTTTGGATTATGTGAAAATTGTCATTAGATAATTGCAAGTTTCCTTACATGTAGTATCAGAGCTATGGTTGTGCTTGAATAACCCTAGATTGAGAAAATATTGTTTGAGTTTGAATCTATGCATTGCATGAGAGAATGAAAGACATGGCAAGATATGAGGGTTTTGCAGATTGTTTATTGCAGATCTGAGAGTTTTGTGTTTGTTGTTATGATGAGTTGTTTGCAAATTTGGGGTGTGAAAAATGTTGGGTCAAAAGGGTTTTTTGGTTGTGCATTTAGATGAAGGTTTCGTGGAGGAAATTTTGTAAATGAGCCCCTGAGACAAAATGGACCTTGTGGTTGGATTTAAGTTGGTCAAGAGACAAGAATTGATATAAAATATGCTCTATTTTGACCACTGAAAAAAATGAAAAAAAAAAAATAGCCCCTACCTCTGTTTGACTGTACAGATGTCAAATTAAGGGTTTGCAGAAAAATAATATTAAAAAAAATTCCAATATTCTCGTCCGTATATTTATCCTGCAAAATTAAAAATCAAAAAAATTATAAACCAATTAAAAAAATCATATTGAAAAATCTATGAAAAGCAAAATAAAATATAGCAGTGGGGGTATGGGGTCCACAAACCTGTACCCAACCCCTGTGTCAGATCTTGCTCAAATCCGTTCTCTGTTTCAGCACTTATCTTTTTCTTAACCGCCACTACATAAGAGTTTTGTCAGCGTTTTTAAAGTGTTCTTTATAAATTGAAATGGCTAGAATTGTTTTTAAATGAAAATTTTTAAGAACCTTTTTTTTAATCTATACCGCCCACTTTACTTAAAGTTTTGAAATTAAAAGTGGTCATATAACTACCCCCCCTCCCCACTCCTTTAATTTTTAAAATATTAAATGAAAAAAATCATGACCTTTAAAAAATTTAATATTTGTTTTGGAGCGGGCCCACTAAAGGTTGCTTATATAGTTAAATCAAACATCTTCAAACTTACATAACTTTCACTCAAGGTGTCGGTTTTTCAACTTCTTGTACTCATTGGAAAGTTGGTTTCAAGCACTATACAATGGTATAGGTTTGGTTCCATGATTTTTCTGTTTTCATCAGATTTTGGGGCCCAAAAGTTAGATGTTCTTGGTTGCATGGTTTTGAGCATAACTTTTGCATACATAATTGGATTTTCAATTTTGAATAAGCATTGGAGAGAATTTGCAGTGCACTATACAATGGTTTATCATTTTGTGGTGCAAGGAATGTATGGTACTTGTTTGATCACTTGTAGGAGCCTGAGATTCAGGGTGTGATTGTGTAAGCATCTAGACGAGCCAAAAGATGAAACCTTGAGGGAGTACATGTTTTTATATGATATTTATGATGGTACAGTTGATTGTTAGTTTTGTGCTTCCTGGTATAAGTTCACAAGTTTTTTTAGAGTTGGAATTTGATGGTGACATTTACATATGTCTTTAGTTTTGAGGACATGGTTTGACACGAGTGGAGACTTAGAGTCTCGTATGGGTGATAGTTGAGTGTAGGTACAACAATGGCTATGGTTATGGTGTCATGGGTATGCAAGTACATTTGATGCATTGCATGACATGATCGTGTATGTGGTTGTTTGGTGGTGTTTTGGTTTGATGTTAGGAGGCTGTTCTTATCTCCTTGATGCTTGTATGGTTCCTTGACTATGGTTATTCATTTATGGACATGGTTGGAAAATGAGATATGTGGTTGATTTTGTGTTTGAGTCTTGATGTCTACAGGATTATCTTCTTTCATATCTTAGTTTGCAATTTACTAATGTGATGATGAGTTTGCATGTTCCACTGGTTGGATCTATGAGTTATGTGATTGGTAGGTATGTGTAGCCTATTGATTGCAGTGGGATGACTCAGATGTGGAATGTCTATATCCACCAGATTCAATTCATTGTTGTAGATTTCATTAGTTGGCCTTGTCTGTGGTCATTTGTTCATTGGTATGTTGTTTTGACATGAGAGGATGGATGGTTAGAGTACTTGATTAGTTGGTTCATGGGACTTGTAGCATGTGGTTTTATCACAATGTCATGATAGCTTGGTTACATTAATTGGTTGTGCACTTTCAATGGGAGCTTTTGACAGTGATGATTTGGCAGTGTAGGATTGGTTTGTGATGTTTTGATGGCAGTTGTATGTATCTTCTTGGTTTGGAGATCTTGGTTTCACTTGTATGTTACTCACATTGCAATTGAGTGTGTGTAGACATGGATGATCTTCATGAAGGAGATGGTAGTCATGATACCATGTGTAGCTCGATATCATGGTTCAGTGGGAGTTGTTGGTAGTGACGTGGATGCATCATTGGTGATGGCTATCTTCATGTGATTGGAGATATGGTTTCTTGGTTTAGTGTATGTTGTTATTATTTAATGGTTTACTCTTGATGCTAGCTTAGAGTTTTGGAATGATATGTGTTCTCTTGAGATCATGATGTATGCATTGATGCATGTGATCTTCTTGGAGGAGATGTTAGATCATGTTGTCATGATAGGTTCCTGATTTTGCGGTTGGATCTTTGACATTGATCTTGGTGGGTCTCTTTGTATTTAGTACAAAGGAAAGCAAGCTACACTTATGATATACCATAAACCAACAACAACACTACATCAACCTCAACAAGAATAATGTGACTACACATTGCCAAGAACAAATGAGCAAGGGCCTTAGAGGCTGAGACCCTTACGCAACCTGATTTTAACCGGGACCAAAAACCTTTTTATTCGGGCCTAGATACCCATAAAATTACAAATAACTTGCTTGCATTTGCCAGGCATTAGCACACCAACCGCTCATGGATTTCACCCCAGAGCCAAAGGACATAGCCACCAATGCAACAAAGAAGCAACACTGAGGCCAACCATCTGCTCAGTATCAGCAATATAGAGCCCAACAAAAGAAAAGGTAATTTAATGGATAAGGACACCATTAAACCCAAACCCTTAATAAAAAACACAAAGGGGAAACACCCCTTGAAACTCCCAAACGCACCACAAACCATCTCCAAATCCACCTCAAGAGGAAGGAGCTCCCCTTTATAGGAGAGGATGTTGTGAAAACCCAAAAAACTAGTAGCACACCTCTCCAGCAACCTTGGGCTCCACCTCAATAGGAACACCACCAGAGGAAACCAGAAAAGAGGACTTTCAACCACTTGCTCCACGCCCACCTCCAACTCAATAGGAAATAACTCTTGACCATCAAGATAAATCTTCACCTCAAAAGAAGACATAGAGCAAAGGAAATGGAAGAAATCCAGAGCACCAGAAGACTGGGGAGACACATCAACCTTTGGCTGAGCAAGCAGGAGCTCCAAGAGAGATACCAAAACTAAACTAGCAAGAGAAGCTATAGGGAAAAATTCAACAACCAAGATTCTCCCCAAAGTAGCAACAAGGAAGGCAATCCATCTATCTAGTGGAGTCTCAAAAGCAGATGAACCATTTAGCTTTACCCTCTTGAAACAAACCAAGATCTCCACAACTAGCCAAGGAAACTATTGGGAGTAGGAGCTGGAAGAAAAAGGCAACCCACTCCACCATCTCAAAGCATCATTCGACTTCCAAGTCAGACCCAAAAATAGAGAGCTCCTCCAAGATGGAACCCATAGCCAAGAACAAATGATAACCCCCTTTGAAAAAGATAGCCAAGTCAACCACAAATGGCACCCAAAAGCACAGAAAGAGAGCCCAAGAAGAACCAAAGCATCACAAAATTCCAAAGAGACTTGACTTCCAATAGGCGCCACCGAAGCTTCAACATCAAAAATGCTATTCTCAACATCAGAGAATCCCCACAAAGGGAAAACAAAAGCTCTGCAAGAAGGCCCAAGCAACAAGAATAAAATCCAAGAGCCTTGCATCATGAGCATGTACCACACCTCCAACAACCGAGGCATTTCCAAAACAGGCAAAGAAGCCAAACCAACCCTGCATTCAACAGGCACCACTGAAAGAAGGCCAACCCACCAGAGGAAAGAAGCCCCAAATCTCCCAGGCAAGCACCACACTTCATGACTCCAATCCTCAACCAATGCAGGAGGAACCAAATAAAAAACCAAGGGGGGCGGGAGCACCAGATCCCAACACTCACCAAGCAAAATCTTCAACCCACCCACACCTAACAAGTCTCTATGGTCAAACATACCAAGAAGCACATAACATAAAAAGGGATTCAACATCTCAAGAGAAGATCCGCCCCTCCCTAAC
Source organism: Sequoiadendron giganteum (assembly GCA_007115665.2). Taxonomy (NCBI): domain Eukaryota; kingdom Viridiplantae; phylum Streptophyta; class Pinopsida; order Cupressales; family Cupressaceae; genus Sequoiadendron; species Sequoiadendron giganteum. The sequence goes on along the minus strand of CM021108.1, from coordinate 600,333,184 downwards.
ACAACACCAAATAACACATCTAGAGCTCCAACAGAGATCTCTGGCCTCCACAGGACAGAGCAGGGGACATCCAAACAGACATAAACCATCGTCGTCCAAAGGATCTCAAGAACAACAGAAACAGAGCTCCCAACACCCTCTCCATCAACAAATTTCGAGCCCACGGAGCAGCACCTCTTACCGCCAACGACCTTCCACTTGGATGAATGGCGCCTAAAACCTCCATCCGGGTCTGCATCGTCCTCACTTCCATCATCTGCAGCATCTACAGATTCAAATTTTCTCCCTCACGTCTTTGTCATCGCCTTCTACATCGTCGTCCTTTTTATTTATTCTTGATCAACACATTCATGATAATAATGGTGAGAAGTGAAGACCTATAGAAGAAGAGATGGACCTGATAGACAAAGTTATGATTCTCTCCATGTTTCTCTCATTTGAGATCTGATTTTGTGGAGAGATTATAGGGAAGAATTATGTCATTTAGTAAATGCCTCATTTCTTATATAATACATAATAAATGGTGTGAGAAGAGATCATTGTTATTGTTATTGGTACTTCATTGTTGATTATTTATCACAGCTTGGCATAGTGTTGATTGGTGGACTTGATATGCTTTGACATTACCGATGCAGTGGGAGTTCTTGGATATGTATGTTCTTTATTGACAGGTTTGATACATGGAGCTTGATTGTTGTTTATGGGTTGCATATGTTCTTGGCATGAGTTTACTGATGTATTGATACCTTGGAGGTATGGATGGTTGGATGTATTAGCATGTGTTGTGGATGCTATTTCTGATCATGTGGTTTTTTCATTTGTAGCTTCTTGTTTGGAGCCTTTGTTATCACTTGGATTTGATGCATGTATTCTTGGATTAGTGCATATTCACCTTGGCATATTCATTTTCTTCCATAGGTGGAATGTTGAAGGAGGAGAGGAGTTCTTGCTTGAGATTGTGGTCACTTTGTTCTTATTGTAGGTATCTTGATGGAGCACGAGAGCATGTTATAGATTCATGTGGTTTCATGTATGGTTATGAATCTTATGATGATGTATTTCATGTATTGATCCTTTATGCAATGTATACAACAAGTGGGAGAATGTTGGGATACAATGTTGTACACCATTGCATAAAATGATTTATTATAATGTTTTAATTAAATAATTATTTAGTTGTGATGCACCTAGGTGGTGTGGTTAATCACACTAGGTAATTATTTGGGGACCACTTTATGTTGTATTATAACATTGTATTATTATTTAATGTGTGGGAGACATGTGATAATAATCTAATATTGGGGGAAATATTAAATAAAGTGAAAACTTAGTACCCAATATTAAATTAGGGGTAAGTAGTTTTGTGTTCACATGGATTTGTGGCACATTGTTTTATCTTACCACTTGGTTGTATTTGTGTGAGCTTGAGTCTATAAAAGCAAGCACATGTTTAGTGGTTAAGGTTAGTTGAGTCAGTGGGTTTTCATTATTGAGTCTTTCTAAGGAGTGCATGTGTGAAGCATGGCATGGGATGTGTGGATTCATGCTTGGACACATGAGGATGCATTGAGAGGCTTGATACTTCAAAGATATTCATTGTAACTCTTGTATTGCTTTATTGTTAAATAATATGATGGAGTATGGATGCTTTTGGAGGATGGGTTTTTCCCTTTTGAGGGTTTTCCTAGGGTATATCTTGTGTCATCTTTGATGACTATGTTGTCTATTCTTTTGCATATGTATTTTGAGTATTTATTTGCATATATTTCTCTTTTAGGTTATATGGAAATTGTCATTAGATGGCTGCAAGTTTCCTTACATAGGGAAGATTGTTGTTAGTTCGTAACTATAAAATAGTGAAAAATTAGGGGTATACGTTGCTGAATTTTTCTCAGACCCTTAGTTGGGTAGAAATTCTGTAAAACCCTAGTTTGCAATATAAATGCTAGTCCACTGTAATTGCACAAAATGGTTGGAACTTCGGCTAGGAAGAGAAGATCTCTAGAGGAGGAAATAATTGTTTTACTGCCAGGGTCATCGAAGAGACCAAAGGTTGGTCCAAGGTGTGGTGGTGTTACAAACAAGCTCATGGACCAAGGTAGTGGGTGGAGAGACCCCATCATTCTGAATGAAGGATATGTGTTGTTCAAGAATGCATATAGGAAGGCCTATGTAGACATGCCAATTTGCAACATTCAGAACCTTGGATTGGGCAATCTTGTGGTGCCCAATGTCTTCCTGAATGTAGAATTGATAAGGTAGTTGGCCATGGAATATGACCCCAATTCTAGGTATTATTCGCCACCAATGGCCAAAGTTTGTTGCCATTGGATAAAGACCAATTATGTAGGGTATTTCAATTAGACCCTAATGCACGCCTACTGATTGACTTGGGTGCATTGAACATAGAGTATGAGAGAAACAAAGACAGTTACAGGGTCAAGTGGTTGCCCTGCTCTAGGCCAAAGAGGCCAAGAAAAGAGTTGTAGACGTTTGACAAGCGTGATTTGGAGCCTTTTGCCTATGAAATCTTCGAGCCCTATTTTTAGAAGACCTATTTTTCATTGATGTAGGTCGGGATGGATAACTGGATCTAGATCCCTGTAAATGTGATAGTCTTGGCAGTAGAAATTCAGAGTAGGGATGCCAATAGACCCTATGACTTTGCGGGGTATGTTATTGGCCAATTGCACATGTCCCTTTGTGCAATTAAGAGGGATCCCTTTGATTCTATAAGCTTCAAGCAATATTTATTCTACTACATATGATATTGTAAGCAAGATTACAAGTATGACCACTACAATTACAAATAAGGGTCATAGGGGAGAAGAATGTGTTGTTACCAGTCCAGGAATGGACATACTTATAGGACAAGGACTGCAGGCATTCCAACTATGCCGATTTTGAGGAGTTTTTTTGTCAAACTTCTAAGGAAGGGGCTAGGTCTCCCCACTGATTGGGGTTTGTCACATGAGGTAAGAAGATTCTTGAGGCCTCTTGAACTCACCCCAAAGAAGAAGATCAATCACAACTGGGCACCTGATTGGTTCTATTCAAATACTGTAGTGATCAAAGTTTTTGGGACCCTAGTTGCACCCCATGTGCTTCCTAAGGATGTCCTTGATAGATTGGCCTTTTCTTGAAATCATGTGGCAACTAAATAAATCTGATAAGATTCATTTTAGGAACAACAAGAAGCATGGACTTCTTCTTGTTGCAGTAGAATTTTCAGATTTCATGGCACTAAATAGGGATGGTATGGAGCTGATCCTAGAGAAGTTGCTCCCCTACAAATTAAAGGTAGACAAAGTCAGAAGATTTGATCCAGAAGGCTTCATCACAAAGAGAGGGGTATCTCCAAATTATCAGCCTATCATCATGTACATGATAAAATTGAAGACCTGATTAGGAACTGCTCCTCATAGAGCCAGGCAACCAAGAGAAGGGAGCTATGGGTCAAGATCCAAATTGTAGAGAACAAAAGGATGAAGGATGACTCATCCTTCAGAGGGTCATTCCTACACATAAGGGACCCCAAAGTTAGGATGATGACTATGCTTGATAATGCTGGCCAATTTCTAGCCAATGTCCCATAGATGCATCTAGGAACTTCAGGTGTTTCCTTTTCATCCAGAGCAGAAGCAACCCAAAGCCCCCAACCAGTAACCCCATTACAGGTTATTGATCCAACTATTGGGTCTTTGGTTGACTACCCAATTGATACTGAGGAGATGGATGAAGATGCATTGGTGATCCAATAGGAACTTCCTCCTCCTAGGATGCTTATTGAGAGGCCCACAAATGATAGGTTGATCATCAATTTTGAGACTGGTGGGGATGTCATTAATGACATTTGGGAAATCGCCAACCAATATTTTTTGAATGATGAGGCATTTATCAACACCCAGGAGTTCATGGACCTAGTTCTCAAGAACAAGGGGCAAGAGTTGAGGGAAACCCTCACTACAGGTAGTTTCTTTGAGTAGGAGCAAAAGGCCACCATTGAGGAGTTTTGGAAAAGGGTAAAGTAGGAGACGGAGGGAATGAATCCTCAAAGAGGAAGGGAGTTGGTGAAGAAGGAAAGATGTCTTTTGTTGCTAGGCTGGGATATTTCCTCAGCCATTGCTTTTGATGCAATAAGGAAACATTAGGGTGAGAATCCAATTTTGAGGTCAGAAGAACAATCTGAAGATCTATACTTTGGGTCTAGATTCCACCATGTACATGAGACCTTGGCTATCTAGTCAATTTTCCCTGAGACTAATAAGCCATGGGTCATATCCAACCCAAACAAGCTTACAGAGCATCTTTTTGTGAGGAGAGTTAGAGACACAAATGCTACACAAACAACTTTTGTAATAGTCAATGCAACTCTTTTCATAGAGGCAACTGTTAGGAAGTTACAAGTTGATCTAGACAAAGCAAATTCCCTAAATCAAAACCTTGAAAAAAGGCTCAATACAGTCTGGGGGTCATTGCCCCCTCCACAACAAATAGAGGATGCTCAGGCCTCACATAAAAAAATAAAATTGTAGGTAGAGATAAAGGAACTCAAGGAGAAGCTGAAACAAAAATAAACTTTTGGTATTGAAGGAGACTTGCTTACAATTTTAAATGCTAAATCCATTCTCTGGGCTATGCAGTAAATGGAAATCATTTATGGTGAAGAAGTAGTTTGTAAATCTACACAAAGACTGTTCTTATGATCATGCATTATTGAAGCCCCATCATTTCCTACACACACCAACGTTTTGGAAATTATGAAGTCATTCATACCTCCAATTTCATTCAAATATTTCTTCTTTTTCAAATAGATTTTGTGATGTTGAATTCTCCTTCATTTTATAAACACATAGTATCTATGAGGTTGGGAGACATGTTTGTGTATAGTATACACATGCACACATACCCAAGAAGTATTATCTATTGTAGTAACTTCATCTAAAGATAATGCAATAAAGGTTGACTCTTATTTTTCCTGTAAATCTTGGTTTTCCACCTTCGCAAGACAACTTTCCCATTCCCATCCATAATTTATTGACCAATGTGTGCTAGGAAATTTAGGAATGCCCAAAAAAGATAATAAACTATTATATTATGGGTAGTTTGTCATAAGACACCCTCTAGTCAAAATATGAAAACAAACACTCAACTAAACCATTTTTTCCATGTTTGTGTTAATATCATTATCTTTCCAAATTGATCTTGAGTTGAACCTCCAAATTTGGAAAACTTCGCCTTTCTTTGCATGTGTGCATAATATTCTAGGGCATGCTTAACATGAAGACATTCTCACTTTGATTTTCATCTTATGACTGAATTTTCCTTTCTCTTTGAATTTATTCATAAATTCTTTTCTATGGTGTAAATTTTAGCTGTAACATCTTGTCCCTTTTATATTTCCAATTAGAAATCTTACACTTGCATTCTATTAGAATTTCATCTTTGTTTGCATTCTCCACTAGTTCAATGAATGGATACTTTGACACCCAATCAATCTAAAAATTCCTTGTCACATCCCAATAACACCCCATCTTTTATTTGGTTTTTTGTTTTTCCTTCCATGCAACAACATCATAAATAGCACCAAAATTGTCATCTAGGTAAATTAATTCATTTTGGCTATCTTGGGTATCCCTTGGAACATCTTATGTGGTATTATCATCTAACTCAATTGACTCATTTTGTTCTTCCTTTGAGGTATTGTCTTCTTCGTTAATATTAAGTGCAAGTGTTGATGTTGTAGTTTCATCTTGATCTAATGGACCATAAACATTTCCAAATTACGACATTATGGTTCTATGTTTTGATGGATTTTCTTCACCACCTTCAAGACTCTTACTCGTGTTCCTTCTCGACATATCTCATAAAATAAAATCTTCCAAAAAATGTCTTCTTGTTTAAGAATGAATCATAGAATGTAGATCAATGGATCCTAAATGTATCCCTATCAATATCATTTGTAAGAATGAAGTAAGAATGTCAAAGAGATAAATAATCTTTATAGCACTATAAAGAAATGATCGCTTACCTTTAGGTTTTCACTGACTTGCTATTCGCTAATACAGTAATACATGTAGTTGTAACTTTCCTATTATTTGAATTGAGAGCTCAAAAGTTCAGAATTAAATAAAATATGTAAAAAAAAAAGAGATTTTTTATTGTATTTATATTAATCCATATTTGGAAAATTTCGTGAGATTTTTAAATGGTATAGTAAAATTTGGTGAACCTCGTGTGATTATAATTTATGATACATGTAAATGTTGAACGAATCAAACCTCAATAAAACACATACATTGTAATTTTCAAGGCAACTATGGACCTAGGATTGACATGGATTTATCACAGTATCCATAAGATGGGTCCTCATATATGCAATTAATTTTTAATGTTATTGGTGAAATGGGTCCTCACATGCAATGAAAATTTAATGTTTTTGGCGAAATGGGTTCTCATACAAAATGTAGTTTAATGGTATTGGCGAATATGTGAGTGAATTAATACATACATCCAAAATTCATAGTGAAAATATTAATTAAACCATTGGAAACACGTAGTTTGTTATGGTGAAATTATTAATTACATATGCCTCATTAAATAAATTGATGGCAAATTGAAATGTATTAGATTGATAATTCATAAAATCCGGGCAATTCAACTACGCCATTGGTTGCAATGTATTTGCCAATTTTGAATTGGCTGATATGAAATATTTGCCAATTGGTGAAGATTTTCCACTAAAAATTTCCCTAATTAGAATCAATCTTGAGGGATTAATAATGATAGGATTGAGATGTGGTGATTTTATGAACCAAATTTAGGCAAAAATATATCACTTGTAGACTAGTTTTACATTAAGAACACTTTTATGAAAGCAAACCCAAAACAAAAGGGAAAAGAACACAGTATGCAATTTTCACCATTACAGCTATAAGCATTATAGTTTTAGTTAAAGATTTTCAATATTGAATAAAACATTGCTTGGAAAAAATTTAACAAATACAAGTACATCAATAATCTTTGTAAGTGTAGACTTAAGGTTGATGCATGGATTTGAATTTTAAGTTGTAGGACTCAACTAAAAAATTTGGTTGACAATCAATCTTTTGACATCTAAATATAAATAAAAATTGATGTGTTTAGGAACATCTTTGGAGAATCCATTGAATTGTGAGGGCCATGTTCTCCTCGGTCAATAGATTTAATAGCTTTGGAACAAGGATCAAGGACAACACACTAGTGTGCAATAGGCCTAGGGTGAGACATGATGCAATGATATGCTAATACTGCGATGGTGCCCCCCATAAATGTTGAATGATAATGTTCTTTAATGACTCCTAGGTTGTATTTCATGATTGAACATGATGTTAAATGAGTGAATGAATGGCTATAAATACAACATAACATAAAAATCAACATAAGTGTTCACTAAATTATCTCACAATAGTTAGTGGGAGGAAGATAATGAGATTTAATTTAAGTTTAAACATTAATAATTTAGGGATTAGATATGTGACTATAAAAATGATTTGGATCAAGTTTGTACCCATAGATTTAATCCAAGATGGTGAAAGAAGGATCTTAAGATTAGAATCAATCTCTAGCAATGACTAATGATGGGATTGATATATAGTGATGTTATAAACAAAAACGTGTCACCAATAAAAAGACACTCTAATGAAAATAGATCCAAAATGAAAAGAAAAAAGACATGGGCACACAATTTTCACCATTTCAACTGTATACATTGTGACTTTAGTTGAAGCTTTTCAACATTGAGTAAAACATTATATGAAAAATAATTAATATAAGAGAAAAATTCTAAGAAAAACATATAGTCTATTTTGCCTTGTTTATTTGGACCAGCTAAAGTTTAGAAAGATTTAAACTAATCTTCTCTTATAGCTCGTTTTTATCTATGAATCCAGAACAAAGTTATTAGACAAAGATTAGATACATCCCACTTTAATGACATGGTTGAGCCCAAAATTTATGTTGGCCAAGAGAGGGAAATAACAAATTATATCTACATATGCAACTAAAGTGAGCACTGTAAGCCTGAAATTGAGCAAAGATGAAGGACCACAATTCTTAGGGAGGGAGACTCCAAAGCCTTCACGTAAGTACCAGGCACTTTCTGTGCCTGTACTAAAACTAAATGTCAGGTTTCACCTCCACTTTAAGTGTGGACAACCTTATTCATTGTTGGTTATTTTTAAATATTATGCAATTTAATAACTAAAACTGAACTTTCAGTAATTAAAACAATATAATTTTTTACTATTTTGGATAATGTGTTCTGAATCTAATTAAGGTTGTATGTCAATCAATTGAACAGATCATAATTCCAATAGAATAAGACTCCTTAAATAACCCAAAAAAAAATCATCTTTATCACAGATAGTATGGTAGAGTAACAATACAGTCACTGGTGTACCAACAGTAGAATCAGATCCATCAACCTAAAAAATTTATAGTATTGCTTCCAAAACCAACAAATAAATATTACCAAACAATTTATGGGGCCACATAAGAGAATCATAGCTTTATGAAATCTTGTAGGTTGTTGCTTACGTTGTACCTATAAGCCATACAAGGGATTCCTTTCTGCATACGACATCTCCTGTTGCTATGGGCACTCCATGTATTTTTTGGTACTGTGTAGTAATGCCAAAGATATTGCAAATAAATTGCTTATACGTCCAGTCCAAAACAAATATGATGTTACATATATTCTTGAGCATAACAATCATGGACAAAGAAATATGATGTTGAAAACAAGGTTTTTATTAACTCTGGTTTCTGCCATGGTCATATCTTTTATGGCTAAACAGATAGTGTTGCATTCATATTTGGGTGAAATAAGTTTTGTTCAATCTTACAATACTTTTCTGTTGAGAAGACACCACCATGATCATAAACACCATGAAAATGCAGTAAATTGTGATGAGATATTACCACCTATCCCTTGGGATGAATTGGATTACTCTACTGTTTTGATTGTTGATCAAAATGGGTGTGGAAACCATTCGACTGTGCAGTCAGCAGTGAATGCAGTTGCAGATTATAATCCCAACCGTACTATTATTCTCATTACTGCTGGTGTTTACTCGTAAGTCTTTCTAATCTTGTTTTCTTGTTTTCTTCTTTCAAATGATCTGTTCGGGAGAAAAACATATGAGCATGTTAGTAATTTAAAATTGAAGTGATTAAAGATATCACAAAGGGTAATCATCTCGCAACTTGAAAGAAAATGCAATGACAAGAAAAAATAAGTCAGAAGATATTAGGGTGTAAGTTACTTTTTGTATAGTTATTTTTCTACGTTTTTTATTAGGTAAATGATTTTGGATGGAAGATTTTCAAATCTTATATATCAAGATAAAATATAAACAATAACATGAAACAAAAATTTATGAAGAAATAGATTTTAAATTCAAAAAAGATTTTACTAGAAATAAATAACAAAACAATAAATTTATATAAAATAATTAAAAAAAAAAAATCAATATTTCGGATTATATCATATATAAGTTATCAAGAGGAAAACTTATAATATATGACTGGTTGGTTACAGATTTTTTACATAATGTTAATTAGGTCCGCCTATCAGAAATATAAATTATAAATAGTCTTAATAGTTACAAATTATAATCAGTTTTAATACTAATTTGAATGCATGGATTTCTATTTAGTACATGTTGATAATAAGCCTTTAACAGTGTGCATATTTGCTTAATCAGAAATTTGAACATTGAGATTCACCAAAGCTAATAGCTATTCTCATTAATGAAAATATAATTTTTGATTAATTTAAACTAATTTTATTTTAAAAATAAATAAATTAAATTTCATTATTATTAAAATGAATCAATAGAAACCTATCTTTTTATTGATCAAATTTTAATTAATAAACATATTCAATCAATTCTTCTCAAAAAAAAAACAAAAACCTGATAACCTATTTTGAATGTTTCAAAATCCCTTACATCTAGAGGCTTTTTTTTTTTCAAATTTTAATTGTAAAAATATTTACTCGATCAATTCTTCCCAAAGCCCAAAGCCCTATAACCAATTTTAACTGTTTCAAAATCCCTTGTAACACCTGTTAGCTTCTCCTTATCTTTTTCAAGCCCCAGTGATTACATGTAGTGGAAAGAAAGTTTAAAATTCATTCTTTAAAATATTTATAAAAGAGACTGGCCACAACTGAAGAGAACAGAGAAATTGCTACACCACTTTAAACGGTGAAGACTATCAAAGTGTCCACAAAACTGACAAAACTCAAGATCCAACCTGGATTCAGTTGTATGTGGAAGACAAAATTGATTGATCTATCTGTCAGTAACCTCCTACATGCAATTGACTACAAAATTTAATACTGTAATGCAGAGAGAAAGTGAGCATTCCACGAAGTAAGCCCAACATTACATTTCAAGGCCAGGGCTTCCTTTCCACTTCCATAGTTTGGAACGATACAGCTAATTCCTCAGGTAGTACATTCTTCAGTGGCTCTGTCTCAGTCTTCTCAGACAACTTTGTTGCCAAGGATATAAGTTTCAAGGTAATCAATCCCCCCACATGTTATTTCCAGATTAAAATTTAAAATCAATCTTTATAATGTCTGATATTGTAGATCTCTATCCCCAATATTTGTGTATTGACACAGATTTAAGTTAATGCACTTTGTAGAACTCAGCTCCAGTTCCCAACCCTGGTGAAGTAGGAGCTCAGGCAGTGGCTTTGAGAATTGCAGGTGATAGAGCAGCATTCTATGAATGTGGCTTCTTTGGTGCTCAGGACACTCTTCATGACGATAGAGGCAGACACTATTTCAGATTATGCTTTATCCAGGGCTCCATAGATTTTATATTTGGCAATGCCAGATCTATCTACCATGTAATTCAATTCCACCCACCTCTTCCTATGTATATATTTATGACTTTTGCTGATTTACACATTATGTATTTTTTATTTCAATCAATATCATTTGCATTTGGTCACTACCCATATTTAAATACAGTAATATTAACTCACAGTTAGTTGTTTAAGATTTTGGGTCCTTTAAAAAAAAATCGATTCATAATTTTGGACAAAAGCGTTTATCTAGTAAAATAATCATAATTAACATTGTTTGTTATTATTATACAAAACTGTAAGACCCTTTCAAAATCCTCTTCTGATTCATAACTTCGATAAGAAACACTTATCTAATAAAAAACTCGTAATTAACATTCAAAGAAACCCAAGTAATTGAAGTTGATGCTATCAAATACTAATGGCAAAGGAATTGCAGGGATGTGTGTTGAATTCTATTGCAAATCCAGTGCCAAGTGGTTCTAAATTGGTAACAGGGGCCATCACTGCACAAGGACGAGGATCTGCCCTAGAAAACACTGGGTATTCTTTTGTGGCATGCGTTATCAAAGGCTCTGGAAACGTGTGGTTAGGCCGTGCATGGCGACCATACTCCCGAGTTATATTCTCATATTCTTATTTTTCTGATATAATTTCTCCGGATGGATGGAATGACTGGAATGATCCCTCCAGAGATAAGTAAGTACTTGAAAAACAATTTAAAGTTTACAACTTTGAAATTTGGAATTTGATTGTTGTGAGTATTTTTGTGGGATAAAAATATAAAATTTATTTTGATTGTTAATCAATTATTTTTTTTCTGAATTTGATCGTGTAGATTTTTATTATCAACATTTCAAATCAAATTTTATGATCAATCATCAAGCTATGAATTTTCCTTGTTTTCGTATTTTGATGATGAATCATAGAATTTTTCTCCTTGCTTTCGTATTTTGATGATGGATCATAAAATTTGATCTGAAACATTGATAATAAAATTCTACGAGATCAAATCTACAAAAGTATTAACTAATTTCATGTTTTGATTGTTAAACCCAATTAAAAATTAACTTTGATGTTTTGATATGAGCAGCACTGTATTCTATGGGCAATATAGATGTGGAGGACCCGGAGCCAATCAAACCACGAGAGTAGCCTACTCGAGAGAGTTTAACGATACAGAAGCTGCTCTCTTTCTTGACATATCTTACATAGATGGAGATGACTGGCTTTTTCCTTCAGTTCCTGCTTATTTACAGTTGAATAAAAGTAACACATCAAAGGACCGTGGCCTAACATGACAGGGAACTTGCTTCTGTTTAATTCCCCTTTCTATGGGCCACCGCGGAGGAACCCGGCCATACTCCATATTTAGTGAATATGTTGATCTGGGTAATTAATTGCAGAATAAGGAATATGTTCATCTGGATTTTTGCTTCACCAACAGATTTGGGCATTTCTGATTCTTATTTGTTTTCAAATAAGAATACTTTTTTCTGATATTTTACGAGCTAAACACCTTCATCAATGTCACTAAGATATATCAGATTACAAATTTATAATAAATAAGATTAACCATTAACGTTTCTATGATAACACAAGTGCATAAAAGCTTAACAGGAAAGCAAAATCCAGGATTAACGCAGAGGCAAACGTTAAGGTGGTTGAGCTTGTAGCTTTATAGAGTATAAAGAAAACTAGGAGTTACAAAATGCCTTGTGTGAGTTGGAAAAGCTTTTTATCAAGAAGTCACGCAAACTCTTGCTTGTACAGTAATGGATTTAAGGCCTCACTATATCGAGGAATTTAAGTCTAGTTTGAATTTGTGTTTATATATGTAGTTATATGCACAGTTTTCTTTTTTAATATTGGAAATATTGTATATAAATATAATTTTTTAGTAGTTGAATATAAAAATTAAAAAAGGTTTATTATAATTGCAATGAAACTTAAAGATAATCATTTATTCTAATCATCAAAATCTATCAATTTAGATATTATAATGTTAAATCAGTCATACAATGGACTAAACCATTACATCATCTATATCATATATAAAAGTGTTAAATGCATGTCATCACATTTCTTATCTACTTCATCAGTAAAAGACTTAATATCCTTCTCAAAAGATTTGATTCTAAATTCAACACAATCTTGGACCAAGGATTAAGGATATATCCTAATTGGAACAACTAGTAAAGGTGAAATATCCATATCCAAGTCACTACCAAAAGAAGGCCTAAGACCACTCTGCATCTCAAAATACTTAATAATAAATGCAATAATATTTTTCCCCTTGCTATTAGAACCATGATCATGAATCGTAGAAGAATGATCACCTCCACCAATTACAACATCAAAAAGACCACTATCCCCATAATAGGCTCAAACAATAGGAACCTAAGTCAAAGAAGAGGGACCACCTCCACCAAGATCAACAACAATATTAGGAATAACACCACTTAGGGAGTGGACACCAACACTACCAAAATAAATATAACCAATATTTTCCATCAAGTCAAGGGCATAAGAATCCTTATGAAAAGTATCCAAATCTATGGTGTTAAGAAGAGCATTATTCAAAGAGATGTCCTTCTAAATTGGCCATCCATCTTGGTCATAAAAAATCATTAGGAATCATGTCCCACCATGCTACATGAGGATCAACAATTGGACTACCACCAATGAACTAATGGATTTTTCTCTTTCTTCTTATGCACTTACATAGCAACAACATTGGCAACTAGGGAAATGATGACTTTTTAAAAAAATCCTTTGAGCACACATTTACATCTCTAAAAGATATCCTCATTCCTAGCAATTCAAATATACTAGAGATTTTTCGAAGACATATCATTATAGCCTATTCAAAAATTTATCAAAAGAAAATGAACTCATAATTTTACCAAATAAAATATCAAACCAATACTAGGTTCACCAAACATAGAGCCCACATAGGTAAAAGGTATTGTCAAACCAATTTAGAAGAAGGATGATAAAAAGAGAAATGGGTGATAGAGTCAACTTTTCCATAGACCAAACAACTTTTGGACCTAGCACCCGGGTAAACCCACAATAGTGGTGAACAATTTCTATGAGGAAGGAAATTTGAGAAAATTCGACCAAACCCCTAAATTTGAGAAAATTTGCACGCATACAAAATTTCATGTTTTAGGGGGTTCGTTCGAACTAGGGGGTTCAACCGAACCCAAAAGAGGGGTTTGGTCGAACCACTAGTTCGAGCGAACCCCCTTTTGCATGGTGGGTTCGTTCGAACCCCATGAAGCCACGTTCCCTAATGGGGAATTCAAAAAAAAGGGGGGTTTGCTTCGAACGAACCCCCCTTCACCCTTTCGAGCGAAGGGGGGTTCATTCGAAGGAGGGTTCGCTCGAACCCCCCTTTTTTGCCCTACTCCCCCTCTTCCACCAAATTTTACCAGATTTCTGCCCTTCGAAGCTCGGGTTGAGGATGAAAATGGAGGAGACTTCACAAACCCAATTGGAAGATGGTAGTCCTCAGAATGAGCTATCCAACGAATTAAATTTTAATATGATTTTCTTTTATTATGTATTTTATTTTTTAGCTTTATTAAACATAGGTTTTTCACTGAAAATCAAAATCTCTGGTCTGCACATGTGGAAAAATATCAGATTATCAAATTTTTTTTTTTTAAATATGCTGAGGCTGGGTATTGATGTCCTTGATCCATTAAAAAAAAAAAAATTGAATTTCGATTCATACAGAAAAAGTTATGTTGTATACAGTCCGCATATGTTTGAATTGCAATTGGTTTGACTTTGCAACTTGATTAAGGAAAAAATATTCAATAAAAAACTATAAGACCAAATGCAAGTGCTAAATATCATAGTTGCAAATCTAAATTCGAAAAAATTAGAATTTTATCCTTCATACAAAAAAAATTATGTTGTATACGGTGAGCGTCACTTTTTTAAAATGTTGTTTTCTGAAAAAAACCAGTTTTCGTGGGAGATGAAAAAAAAAGTGCAATCTGATTCCAAAAATTTTGAAAAAAATATTTTAGAATCTACAAACAAAATGTAATGAGACTCTAGTTTGCATCATTTTCGAATTCCTCACGGTTTAGTCGGTACAAGAGCCCGAAAGTGAAGATTTAGTTAAAAATAATAATTGTAGTGTCCAGTTTGCCCAAAAATTGTAAACCACTATTGTGGGATCACCCACCCAACATAACCTCATCAACAAGAATTTTATTAAATAACATTGTCTATCTAAAACAAAATCTAAGGTTCAATAAGGTTAGACCAAACCCTCCTTAACCACTTGAACTCGACACTATTAGGATTATGAAGACCTCAAACATTATTTAGTCTTGTGATCCATTATTCAATGAAAGATAATAAAGAATATAAATACTTAGAAGTGACATCCAATAAATTATTGGACCCCTCAACCAACTAACATTGTCCCATAAATTATTATTCCACTAAATAATGTTTTTGATAAGATAAGCAGCATTTTCAGGGTGTTGTACCCTTTACATAAAGAGCCCAAAGGGCCAAAAGGAAACTTAGTTCAAACCAAGAATGAAATAAGAAAGAGGACAGACCTCACACAGAAACAATTGACAGTCAGTTGTCGAACAACAGCCTAGGACTGGAAAACCCCATTCCCAGGGGGGACCAAATTGATTCCCAAAACTCGAGGCCACGAAGCAGCAATAGAACAAGGGAGTCCCTTTTTTTTTTGTAGCACAACCAACCAAGAAATCTCAGAATCATCCCCCGAGCAAGGAGAAAGAAGCGGATCCACAATATCCACCAAAGGCGAAGAGCCATCACGCTGGGGAGATGACAACATAGGAGAGGAGAAAAGATTTATCGAAGGACCAGCTAAGGCATCCAACAAGTTCGAGCATGCTCTGACAGAACAGTGTCAACAGAACAAGCCAACATAGGCTCCTTGGAAGGGATAGTCAGAAGAGGAGTCGGGCAAGACAGGTTCATGAGAATACTCAATAGGGTCAAACTCTGTAGAAGAAACCTCCAAAGGAGGAGAACCTATCGTGAGATGATCTGAGAGAGAATCCTTCCACCAAGTAGCAGCGCTCTTCTGGCGGGAAAGCGGGAAGCCAAAGGCCAAATGACACACAAAGAAGCATCTCCTACACCGAAAAGGGAGACCCTCATAGTCCAAGAGTTGCTTCCAAGGTTTGTCCACCACCATCAAGACTACATCAGCATGGAGGGGTTTGGAGATGTCCAAATCAACTAGAATACGAGCTACCATAGTGTGTCCAATATTTTGAGTCGTAGAATCCACCATCAAAAATCATCCAATGTTGTTGCCAATAGCTTCATAATATGAATCCTCCCAAAACTAGAGAGGGAGATTCAATAGAAGGACCCAAACAGGTTTGGTATTCAATGACTCTATAAGGGGATTGAAGGAGTGAGACCAAGGCCTGATGAATAGTGAATGAATCCCCACATCCATCCCTTGTCCAGCACACGATCACACTCCCTAGAGGAGGCAAAGGTTGCTATATAAAAACCCCTAGTGCATGGATAGAGCTCAATCTCCCCAAAGACCACCGGCTTCCAGGAGGTGGAAACCCAGTCATGGAGGTCAGGAAGGGAGGGCCACAGGCCATTAAACCTACAAACCACTCCCTGCAATAAATAAAATTCCTCGTTTTCAAAAACCTCAGGTCTGCAGATCACCACAGGGGAATCACGAGCACAAGGCAAAGGTCGAGCATGATCCAAAGTAGAAGGCTGAGAACCCACCTTAGCAGCCTAAGAGAAAGACTTCACCCGAGAAGGAAATCCCTTAATTGAGACATCCACTCGAGCAACATGGACAAAACCCACAACCCATGGAGCATCCGAACCCCCGACACACCCATCCAACCCGCAGCCAACCACAGAGGGCGCCACGACCTCGGGAACCACTGTAGAAGGTGTAGGCAGAGAAACCCTATTAGGGGACATCCCATCAGGAGGCACGCCTGCAAGGTCCACACTGGCTAGAGCCTTTCCCAGCAAGGAGACAACAGGAGGAGGGCCCCCGTAGGCCTCTCGAACTCCCCCTGTAGCCACCGCAGCTGGAACAACATCCAGATCACATGCGCCGACGCCATTCAAAACAGAGAGTCGTTGGCTGCCGTTCCTGCTCACGCCGTTGTCATCCATAGTGAACAAATGATTCCACTAAATAATGTTGAAGTAGCCATCAAGCCCAAATATTTGAATCATAGTATACAATATTTTTTGTGGATTAAAAATATCAAATTTCCTATGTATAAGATCACAATCCAACAATTTCTCATCTTCAAGGATATCATGAATATATTTAAGACCTTTTTTATGCAAAAATAAGTAGAATAACCTCTAGTAGAAGCCAGTAAGGATTTTTTTCCATGTAAAAACCAAAAAATAGATCTAAATCCCAAAACCTTGCCATTAACCCTAGACAAAACCTTGTGACCAATTGAGCTCTTTCATAGAATCCTAATCCTTCCATATAGAACAAAAAATAATAGAACCGTATGGATTAACTTTGAATTTTCCAACTAGAATACCCCATAGATGCAAACCCTACGAGTTAGAGTTAGCTTTAGGCACACAATTAGCCAAATTATGTCTAAATAGAATTTTCCAAGGTTCATTGCTAGAAAAAGATTTTACAATCTATTTAATAGCAATAAAAACACCATGAACAAAGATATATCTTAACCTCATACCACCCAAAACTCTAGGAGCAATACATTGGGCCCAAGAAAGATCAGGGCTCTTTTTGTTACCTCTACCATTAAACTAGAGAAATTTTCTAATAAGATTATTAAATTGTACTTAATATGGGAGGAAGCAACAAGTCAAAAAGAGGAAAATTAAATAGTATAGGAAGAGCACTTTTTACAAACTTGAAACCTTCCAACTAGGGAAAGGAGACTACCTTGCCATTTTAAAATTTTACTACTAAATTTATCTAGAACCCACTCCCACCTAGCTTTTAGAGAAGGATTTAATATAGAAAAAATAAAATGACCAAATATTTGACAATCACAATGAAACCAAAAGAAATCCACCTCTATTCAAAATTCATTTCAAGTAATCAATATTCCAACTCAAAAAACTAGACTTATAAACATCAACCTTAGAACTAGAAACAATACAATAAAACTCCAATATATTATCCAGCATTTTAAAATTCTCTTCATCCCCTTCAACAAAAAATAAAGTATCAACAATAAACTAAAGCTCGACAATAGAATCACTAGAAGGTAAGGACAAACCTTTAATAAGAAATCCTAAGGACACGTCCCTTAAAAAATAATGTAAATCTTCTATATAAATAACAAATAAATAAGTGGCAATAGGGCATTTTTGACTAACGGATTTGTAAAGAGGAAAAGAGCTAGAAAAATCACCATCGATATAAATTTATGTCTAAGCATCTCTAAACAAAATATATTGATCTTTCTAAAAAAAAAAAGAAAAAAGTATAAACCCAAGAGCCTTAAACATAAGTAAAATAAATGTCCACTCAATCTCATCATAGACTTTCTCAAAATCTAAAATCTAACCATACCAACACTTTTCTTACAAGATTTATCCTAATGCATCCCTTCCTAGCTTGTAACCAAATTATCAAGAATATATCCATCATTAACAAAAATAGATTGAGAAACAAAAATCGCATTAGTAAACACTTTCAACATCCTCAATGCAAGAATTTTAGCAAAAACAATGTATGGAACATTCAATAAAGTGATAGGTGTACAATTATTCATCTAAGAGGGATTTTCTCCTTTAGGGATAAGTGTAACATGGCCCATATTAATATGCTTACCCAAAGACCCGGTCACAATGGTTTTATTATAAACTTCAAATAAAATCTTGCTAATCTAGGTACTTTTTTATTTATAAATTTTCATAAGAAACCCATCACACTAAAGAGATTTCCCATTTTTCGTGTGGAAAATATCATAATAAACATCATCAAGAGATGTTGATTGAGTGTATTAGAATTACTATGGCTAAGTTTGTGAGGAAAAACCTTAGTCTTAGTACTTATAAGATTAATTATAGTATTATTAGTATATCCCCTAGTAAAAAGATCAACATATAATTAGAAAGGGAGCATCTAATATCAAACTCCTTTAACAAAATACCATTCACATAATAGCATGTGTTTCCTCTTGTATGTTTAACTTTATTAAATTTAAAAAAAAACTTAGAACTTCTATTTCCCGAATAAAGCTTCGCATATGTCTAGATTTAAATATAGCACCTATATGCTTGTAAAATTGGTCACATATAAAAATGCTTAATTTCAATAGCCTTAGTGTAAATTATCATCAAAATGAATACTTTGAAGCTTATTTTTAACACAAACCAATTTCTTACAATTTGATACTTCTCTTAGCTCTACTTTTGGCTTTATATATACCAAAATTTCTCATAAAATAAATAAAAAATCATTTTCTTTACCTCACCTACTAACATAAGGTCCCTCTTATATTTTACCAAAATTAAAAATCCAAATATTCTACAAAGTATAAACATAAAAGGGGACTTTCAAATGAGAAGTATTCAATTTGAAAATTTCTTTAAAGATATAAGGAGACTTAGGAACATAGGAAATAGGAAAAAATACAATCTCAACCCTACACCAAATCGTTATCATGAATAGGAGAGATGCAAAAGAGGATTTATCTACCATAAACCTATCTAATCTAGAAAAAACTCTCTTATTAGCCTTTTGGAAATTATACCATGTAAATTCAATCCTTTTACTATCCTCCTTACATCTAAATATGGAATTGAAAAGATTCTTCCTCCTTTTAAACTTGTCCCAAAATACATTCTCATTTCTTCTCCATTCAAATTTGCAATCACTCACCTTATCCACATTGACTATCTACCATATTAAGATACCCACCCACAATCCATGGAACTACCTTCAAGTTAAAATATAACCAATTCCATAAGTATACTCTGAGAATGCCATCCTATACCTGCTCAAACATGGACAAACCCAAGAGTATTAGTCATCTAAACAAGAAAAATAAGCATTCCCTATGAGATTCTTAAGAATGCTAAGAAGATGAAAACATGATCAAACTAACATGAAATAACAAGTAAATGAATATGAAATCCTAATCTAAACTACTCAAACCCCATCCCATAGGGGGATTGGTGTCACTTTGATGTGGAAAGTGGCTTTTTCCCAATCCCAATTCGATAAGCTCCAAGATCCTGATGAACAACATTTGGTGATTTTGATACAAAATGATAGTAGATTCAAGCTAAAATGATATGAAAATCATGAAGTTGTGGATCAAAATGGATTTGATAAATGTCAATTTCCCTCAAAGATAGTGATAGCAATTGGATGATTGATGGATGAAATGAGCATAATGACTTTGCATGAGATGATGGATCCATTTCAAGTAGAAGAGCCCTCTACTTATAAGATTCAAGGGTTGAAGAAAGAGTGAAATTGATGAATGTGGGACTAATAGGGGAGCCAATAGAATTGTGACACTTGTCACAAAGCTAATGGATGGAGGTGGAGTACATTTTGGAGAATGTGTAGAGTAAAGGCATGTAGGTGGATGTGTAAGAGGATGTAAGATGAATATGGTTGAAATGTAAGATAATGTTGTTGAAAGTGTAAGAGGGACAAGATGGCATGTAAGTGTAATTAAATGCCTTTGTAAGAGGTATTTATGAGTTTGGAAGAACCATTGAAAACTTTCTAAAAATTTTAAATACCTTTCGGAGGGAAATTCAACAAAAGGGGCTTTAAAGGAATATTCCTTAGAATATGTCTTTGTGATGATAAATAAGGTAATTACTTATAAAATAATTGATTTTCTTGTGCAACTTGGTTAGTTGACTTGTAGGTGAAGGGGTGAGGGGGATGTAAGAGAATTGAAGGCTTGTTAATGAGGATGTAAAAGAAGTTAATGCCTTTGTAAGGGGCATTAAGGGTTTTGTAAGAGGCTTAAATGCTTTTAGAAGAAGCATTGAAAACCTTGTAAGAAGTTCAAATGCCTTTGGAGGGAAAGTCAACAAAAGGGGCTTTAAGGGAATATTCTTTAAAATATGTCTTTGTGTGGATAAATAAGGTAATTTCTTATTTAAAAGAATTGATTTTCTTGTGCAACTTGGTTAGTTGACCGAGGGTTGACTTAACCAATGGTGGGGTTAAAGGCTAGGAAAATGGGTATTGGAGATTAGGGGGTAATTAGGTTAATTAATTTAGAATTAATTAATCTAAGTGGGATTAGGGGTTTTTATGACATTTGTTAAATAACTAGATTTATTTAAACAAATGAGATGACATATGAGATTTAATTAAATAATTTGATTTATTTAATTAAATTAGATGAACATTAGTGAATTAATCTAATAAATTATTTTATTTGATTAATAGTAGAAATTGATGAATTTAAGTAAATAATAAGATTTATTTAATTAAATAGTTAGTGCGGAGGTGATTTAGGAGGAAGTGATGTTAATTAATTAGAATTAGATACATAATGTTGATCAAGATTATTTAATTGTCTACATTTTGCCCCTCTTTGAAGTAATGAACTTGTTGTGTTGATTCAAAGAATGAAACTGCTAAGATCAAAATTAAAAAAAAAATTGATTTTTTGGATGCCCCATTGTTCCCCCAATGGAAGGAATTACACTGCTACATTACCCCTTCGAGATATCGAGCAAAACTGTCAATATTTCGATTGAGATCACGATAAAAAATGTAAGAGTGGTTCTGCTGATCGGAGGACAAAAAGATAAATCTTTAGAAAGATCGGATATTTGATGTAGACAATTTTCATGATGTATAGACAGTCATTAGCCATGGGTAGCCTTGTGTATATTTTGAGATATCACACATATTTTGGATAGAAATATTAGTAAAGATAGAAGAATAAGAAGAATAAGATGGATGGATGAATCCTTGAGTCCGAGAAGATACAGAAGTCCAACAAGTCTATGAAT
The DNA here is from genome assembly GCA_007115665.2 of Sequoiadendron giganteum. Classification (NCBI taxonomy): domain Eukaryota; kingdom Viridiplantae; phylum Streptophyta; class Pinopsida; order Cupressales; family Cupressaceae; genus Sequoiadendron; species Sequoiadendron giganteum. Next base: position 600,311,326 of record CM021108.1, on the reverse strand, counting down.
CGTTGAGACTTTATTAGATATGGTGATGAGTGATAATGATTTGCTTATCTAGGGATTGGGACATGAATGGAACAACTTTCCTTATGTTTGATAAAACACATAGATACGATGCATCAGGGTATGGACAACCAGGATGGCGTTGTATCTAGTGTGATGGACTTTGACTCAGCAAACAAATAGGAGTATCCTTGTTCACACCTGACATACAGAAACCATTGCTAGGATGCACTTTAGAAGTTTCAAATATCTCAGACCAAAACACGGAAAAGCATAACCTAATAATGTAATAGTCAACAAGTTGTTCAAAACACCTTACATACATACCTAACAAAGCAAGTATTCGCCAAGTTATATTACAAGAACGCCCAACAAGCACAACAATTGAAAGATAATGATTAAAGCCCCATTCCTTTCTCTCTAAATCATTTTGGTAGACATCATTGAGAGGTCATTGGAATGGGCATAATAAGATAAATCACACGAAAAGATCAAGTGAACAAACAAGTCAATGTTCTTCATACCTCTAGCCAAAGGGATGTGCTTTGTTTAGGATAAGTATCCAAAGCGATTGCCAAAGATAATGCCCATTGTAGGAAGGATGCATCCTAGGACATGTTAGTGGATGGTGGCAAGTTGATAGGTTGTTCGAAAGGTCGTTGATATAAGGTTGATTGACATGTTTTCTAAAAGGATCAAGAGTTTGATTTTGTGTTTGAAGTTTGTTTTTGTTGATTCTTGTGGTTGTTTTTGTTTATTTTGCCAAAGGATGAAGGTGACAATTGATTTATTATGGATGATTGATTATTGTGGGTGAAGCAAAATGAGACGGATGGATTTTTTTCAAATATTTGGATGTTTTTGTAATATTTTGAGGCTATTTTTTTGGGGTTTTGTGTTTTCAAATGTTTTTGTGTTTTTCGAGATTTATGAATGTTTTTTGCGTTTTTGTGTTTTTTGATGTTTTGAATGTTTTTTATTTTTCACATGATTTTGATGATTTGGATATGGATATGTGTGATGATATCAGACCTATTTGGGATCTTGTTGAAAACTAAGTTAGGTTTGATTGATCCAATTGATGGATTGATGATGATAACATTGTTGAGGATACACAACAATGCAAGGATAGTGTTAAGCAGCACAAGGATTGGGAAGGATATCCCAAGATGATGATGGATTGGTTGAATTTGATTGATCAAGATTTTGAAGTTCGGCTTGTAACAAAAGTTGTTTTGAATGATTTGATGTGATGTTGAAGCGCACGTTAGATGCAACAGATATTGATTTTTTGGATCGATGTTTGATGAAAGATAATGCTTGATAAGGAACATCTTCTCGTCAAAATATGCCATGGGCTTGTGATTTGTATTTTGGCTCACAAATGCTTTGACCAATTTAATTTTACGTTTTCCAATGTTTAGATCACCACATAAGTTGGAAGATATAAATCAAGGTTTATTCCTGAAGCAAGATGTAAATATCTACCCCCAGTGTCTAGCAATGTATGGAATGCCATGGGTGGAATCCTAGATAGATGTATGGATGGATGGATATGGAAGCACGCAAAGGATGCCAAGGATTATCTTGTGATAAGATAATGTGTTCGAACAAAGGATGCTCATTTGGATAGTGCTTCATGGCTTAGATAATATTGGGTAGGATTGGATCAATGAAAATGACTCATATCAAGATGTTTACCATAAGCAAGTGTAAAGTGTATGCCAAAAATTTTCCAAGTTCAAAATAATTTGGAAGATGGATGTAGATGGATGAAAATGGATTGGATAAATGGTTCATGGATGAATGGTTTAATTATGGATAAGATGGATGGAATCCTAGATTTATTATGGATGAGATAAGATGATTTCACCTGAACTAGTGCACATAGATGCTCGATTCTACACATGAAGCCTATTTTCCAGGTTTTCATCATGGTACTTGCCCAAAGTGCCACCATAGTGATTTTCACTGGAAGACAATTTTTTATCTTTACTCTTTTCATGATTTTTTAATTTTTTTGGTTTTTGTGAAAGATCTATGCTCATGCTAAACCACTTGGTGGTGCTAATGTAAATATTTTTTTCAGAACGTGCCATAGATATCCTGATTGAAGAAGTTGTTTTGCCAAGATACGTGCACTTGAATGCAACTTTTGAGATTCCTGATCTACTTTGTTGATACTCGAGATAGTGTTGTCTTTGTGCGCAAATCGCGATAGAGTGTCTTCTGAATCCTTATGATGAAGGTTGGCTTCCAATACATGGTCAATGTGAGAATTGGATATCATGCATGGAGGAGTGGATGGTGGAGTATTTTTAGGAATAACAGATGGATTGGTTGATAGTTTGGAACCTTTGACTCTCTAAACTTGGGAAGATGAGCAGCGGTGGGTGGATACGAAAGTTTGTGTGGAATTAGGACCAACTGTTTGATATACTTTGTACATTGCATGAGAAGCTCGTGTTTTCATTTATGGACGTCTTTGATGGATACTTTTCCTTTTTTGATTTTTCCACATAGTTTCTTTGACTAACGGGGTTTGATAGGGATAATCTTTCTTTGTATTATTTGGTATCCACTTGTATTTGATTTGTCCTTCATGCTTTACAACATATTTTTCTTTGATAACGTTCTTCGTGCTTTGATTCAAATCTTTCTTTTGATATTGGTCCCAATTCATGGATGGGGTGATGGGTGGATGAAGATTCGTGATATGGTTGGTTGTAGTATCGACATTGGTTTCATCATAAGGATTCTTTGTGCTCCCTATGTTGACATTTGCTTGAGATGAAGTTTCCCCTGGTACTGTGGAAGTAGTACCTTCATGCTTTGATTCTGCCTATTTCGATTTGTCTTGTTTAGCAAGCATTCTCTGATAAATGACCACTGCGGATGAGGTTATTTCAATTTGCTACTCTGTTGACTCTAGAATAGCATGTTCGGTTCGACCTATTTCCTTGAGTGGATAATGTTGGATATCTTCATACATGGTGTCCTCAATGTGAATTTGGGATATATTTGATCCTGATGTTGATAACTCAGCCTGAATGTAGGAATCAATGACCTCTTGTTCTTGTGTAATAATGTCAAGAGTAAAGGGATCTTGTTTTGAATGAACATCATCTATATGTCCATCCAAAGAAGGCATCTCATGGGTAGATGGAGGAGTATGTGCTATATGGATATGATCATCATTTGTGACATCTTGTATAGATTGGACAATGCCCATTAGATCATTGCAACATCTTGGAGATACCGATTCTTGATCTTTATTCATTTTGGAATTGCTTTCGACGTGCTTTGGATCAAGTTTTTGACATGGATCAATTTCAAAGGATTGATTGTTTACAAAGGGTTCTTGGATATCTTCATTAGACATGGGAAATGGCTCAATATCCTCTTGATCTTTGAGTAGATTTAGATCAAGTATTGAGTTTAGGATTCCTTCAATATTTGCAACCATGAGGTCTAAGGATATCAATATGTCTTGGAAAGGACCATTGCTAGACTTTGGTGAAAGATATTGATCATGCTTTGGAATAAATTCTTGATATATGTCCTCTAACTCATAGGTGATGTAGAGATATTGTCAACATGATCATCGGTGGACGGATATTGATCATTGTCCTCAAAAAATTTGGTGGAGATATTGTCAATTTTTTCAACCATAGGATCAAATGATGTTAACATTTCTTGAATAGGATCATTGTTGGATATTGTTGGTGGGTTTTTATCATGATTGAAAAGTGACTCTTGATGTATGTTGATTTGATTGTTGGATGAGGTAGAAACATCTCCAAGGTGCTCACTGATGGATAGATCTTGATCATTATCCTCAATAGTTGTGGTGGAGAGATTGTCACTACTATCATTAGTGGTTGAATCTTGATCATTGTCTTCAACAGTTATTTTTCTTTGATCAAGAAGGTCTTGGATGAGATTTTTGAGTCGAATATAATTTGATGTTTTATGAAGATTTTCTCTATGATACTCACAATAAGATATACCCTTATTCCAAAGGAATTTTATGATAGAGTTGAAAGCACTTACTTTTGGAAGAGTGGTGAGTTTTAAATTAACTAGATTGTGTAATGGGGATTCAATTGGCTATCCCAAAGGAGTATATTCGCGTTTGTTATCTTGTAAGGTTTGTGCTTGTTGAGAAGACTCTTGTCGTGATTGATCTTGCTGTTGAGGTTGTTGATTTTGATATCTAACTTCTTGATATTGAAGATTTTGTTATTGATCTAGTTGGGGACACAACTTAATGTTTTGATGACATGGTTTAACCAATGGGGAATTGTGTAGATTTTGGGGTGGAGATGTCTCTTGGTGCAATGAATCGACTATTTTGGTAAGTGAAGCAATTTGATGTCACAAAATATGATCTCGATTTTGATTTTGACACCCTTGATATAGTTGATTCGTTTGTTGATCAAGCATATTTGGAATATACACTTGTGGTATTTGTATGGGATCATGCACAAATTGATTTTGGACAATGTTCTAATTTGGGATGATGTTTAGATTTTGCATTATAGGTTGGCATTGAACATTGGTTTGGTTTGGAAACACATTGCTTTGATTCAGGTAACTTTGATTTTGCATGAGGTTACCTTGATTTGGATCAGTACATTGATTTGTCATCCTATTGTTTGGATTTTGAACAACATTGGTATGATTCACAATCATATCTATCCCATAGTTCACCAAGTTTGGATTTGATATGTTCATGTTTGGTAAGTTTGTACTTGGTATATTCACATTTGGCATGTATTGACTTGATGGGATAATATTGTTTTGTTGAAGACTCATGTATTGATCGTTTGGTTGATAGATTTGTAGGTTTTGACTTTGATTTAAATATACCATAGGGAAAGGTGTTCCAAAATTTATATTTGGCATACTCACATTTGTTGTATCATTGAGATTTGTAAGATTTAACGATCCCATGTGTGAATTGTGTAAATGTGAGTTTTGATAATCAATTGGTATTGTAAGGCTTTGATAGTTTGGTTGATTTAGATCACTCATGATGTATGATTCAAGGTTATATCCCATTTCTTTCTTGTGTTTTGATCTTGTTGCAAAAGTGACCCTCTAAGGTGTTTAGGATCAATTATGAGATGAAGGATGAAAGGGTGAACGATATGGGTGTTGAACTTTAAGAACTTTGGTCAATACTAGACTTAGGGTTTTGATTTTGATTGGTTTTGATATGGATAATGAACTTGTAAATCCCAAGATGGACTTGTGATCTTAGGATAGACTTGTTCAAAAGGGGTGTTAATTTAACTAGAGGTATGAGAAATTAAACAAGTTGATTTTGATTTGGTTAATGGATTTACTAAAAGTCTAGCATAAGGATGTTTCCAAAGTTCTAGAAGGTTGTTTGTGGGATGAATTTTGATAGATATTTGAGATGGATGAAGGTGTTTGTTTTGATCCTAAATGAACCTAGAAGGGATTTGTTTACAATACCAAGGTGTTGAAGAACATGCTCTACCCTATGAATGACTTAAACCCAAAAAACTCAATGTTTGCATGGAAAACCATATGACCAAAAGATACCAAGCACATGTGTGGGGTTCAATTTGAGTTAGTCTCGATTAATGAACTTATTTTTACCACATCCACTTGTCTTGCTTAAATTTCAAACTAAATGTCTATGTCTTAGCTCCTTTTCATTCTACATGGTCCATTATGCGAAAATCAAAGAGCCAAGGCCATAGTTTCCCTAGGTTGATTTTGAAGAGAGTGAATTGAGATATGAGCCCAAGTATTTAGAAGCCTCTAAGGAGGAGATCCTTAGGGACAAGCAGTAATAACTAGACTCTTCAAAGGTATTCAATCCTTTCAAAGGGTTTGAAATTTTGGTGATTGTTAAATGTTTGTTTCAATGTTTTGGAACCAAGCAATGTGTTCAACTGACTCACAAAATGCACAATCCTAGGCTGAAGAGATACTACTTTCTAAGTCCCCACTCGGATTTCTCCAAACACTAAGACAATGAGAAAAGCTGGAGGCTTTGCAACACTAACTCCCCTCCATGGCACACACTTCTCAGGACCACCAAATCTCAAATCCTGAAGATCCTAAAGATTTTCTTGTTTCAATAATGAATAGTAAAATGTGGGGTGGCTTCAGAACGATCGTTCCTACACCAGAAAGCATAAAGTTTTTGGGCTTCTAAACAGTTGGTTCTTAGTAAGGGATTTCGTTCAAGGTAGCCATATACACGGTAAGATTAGCTCGAGATTATTTCAATCAAGAGGCCTCCTAGTCCCTTCCTAAGAAAGGATTTTGACGTGTCACGCAGACACTAAGGGTGACACTTGTCGGTATGACACATCCGCACTTGTTGTTTATGACTTTAATTACAAACACATTTTTATATAGCAATTTGAAAGAGCTTGGCTTTAGCTTGATACCACTTGGGTCGTTCCCACCTTTCGAAGCGGGGTGGCAAGCTCTCTAAAGGTATACAAAAGCAAGGAAGTACATTTGTTTTTTATCTCTCAAATTGCATAAAGTGCAAGGAGAAGGCATACACAATTGTCTTTTCCTCACACTAGCATAGGGTTCATTTTAAATCCAAATCAAAATATGTGGGTGGTTATACAAAATGTCAAAGGAATGCTTTTGATTCTCAAGATCGTCAAGTGGCACGAGAGAAGAGCATACGCATTCAATGACAAAAATGCAAACCACAAGACATAGCAAACACTTGTTAATTTTCACCCTCAAAGCAAAGGTAAGTTCATTTTAAGTACCAAAACTAAGTGTGATTTTGTCTTGTTCAATTTTACCCCACATAGCAATGTCTAGTAAATTTCTAAGTTCAATTTTTAACCAACTTGAAAAGCTTAAGTAGATGGTTAATTTTAAGCCCAAAGTAATGCTAGTTGGTCCTAAAACACAAAATGAAGAGCAGAATTGGAAATCCTAAGCTATTACAATGAGCATTAAAAATATTTTTAATTTTCCAAGTTGATGTTTCTCTTCAATCTGCAAATAATATCAAACTAGATGTGTTATCAAACGTGGCATGTTATCAAACCCAAGCACAACAACAAGCACAAAAGAATTAGCCCTCCTTCTAGTGCCAAAATATGAATGTCATCCTATACCTGCTCAAACATGGACAAACCCAAGAATATTAGTCATTTAAACAAGAAAAATAAGCATTCCCTATGAGATTCTTAAGCATGCTAAGAAGATGAAAACATGATCAAAATAACATGAAATAACAAGTAAATGAACATAAAATCCTAATCTAAGCTACTCAAACCCCATCCCATAGGGGGATTGGTGTCACTTTGATGTGAAAAGTTGTCCTTTCCCAATCTCAATTTGATAAACTCCAAAATCATGATGAACAATGGTGATTTTGATGCAAAATGATAGTAGATTCAAGCTAAAATGATATGAAAAGCATGAAGTTGTCGATAAAAATGGATTTGATAAATGTCAATTGCCCTTAAAGATAGTGATAGCAATTGGATGATTGATGGATGAAATGAGCATAATAACTTTGCATGAGATGATGGATCCATTTCAAATAGAAGAGCCCTCTACTTATAGGATTCAAGGGTTGAAGAAAGAGTGAAATTGATGAATATGGGACTAATAGGGGAGCCAAAATAATTGTGACACTTGTCACAAGGCTAATGGATGGAGGTGGAGCACATTTTGGAAATGTGTAGAGTTAAGACATGTAGGTGGATGTGTAAGACGATGTAAGAGAGTTAAATGAATATGGTTGAAATGTAAGAGAATGTTGTTGAAGGTGTAAGAGGGAAAAGATGGCATGTAAGTGTAATTAAATGCCTTTGTAAGAGGTATTTATGAGTTTGGAAGAACCATTGAAAACTTTGTAAGAAGTTTAAATACCTTTGGGAGGGAAAGTCAACAAAAGGGGTTTTAAAGGAATATTCCCTAGAATATTCTTTTGTGAGGATAAATAAAGTAATTACTTATTTAAATGAATTGGTTTTCTTGTGCAACTTGGTTAGTTGACTTGTAGGTGAAGGGGTGAGGGGGATGTAAGAGAATTAAAGGCTTGTTAATGAGGATGTAAAAGAAGTTAATGCCTTTGTAAGGGGCATTAAGGGCTTTGTAAGAGGCTTAAATGCCTTTGGAAGAAGCATTGAAAACCTTGTAAAAAATTTAAATGTCTTTGGGGGGATAGTCAACAAAAGGGGCTTTAAGGGAATATTCCCTAGAATATGCCTTTGTGACGATAAATAAGGTAATTACTTCTTTTTTTTTAAATGATTTTCTTGTGCAACTTGGTTAGTTGACCAAGGGCTAACTTAACCAAGGGTGGGGTTAAAGGCTAGGGAAATGAGTAATAGAGATTAGGGGGTAATTAGGTTAATTAATTTAGAATTAATTAATCTAAGTGGGATTAGGGGTTTTTATGACATTTGTTAAATAACTGGATTTATTTAAACAAATGAGAGGACATTGGGGATTTAATTAAACAATTTGATTTATTTAATTAAATTAGATGAACATTAGTGAATTAATCTAATAAATTGCTTTATTTGATTAATAGTAGAAATTGATGAATTTAACTAAATAATAAGATTTATTTAATTAAATGGTTAGTCCAGAGATGATTTAGGAAGAAGTGATGTTAATTACTCAGAATTAGATACATAATGTTGATCAGGATTATTTAAGTGTCTACATACTCTATATCCTTGTACACATTAGGTGCATATAAAGAATAAATATAAAAAATATTTTTATTAATATTCAATTCAATCCACACAACTTTGCAACAAGGAGAAGATCCATGACCAACAACATGTTGACCCAAAGAACGATTGAGAAGAATGGAAACACCCCCTCCCTTTAATATGTTTGGATAAAAATCAATAGAGTTAAAACTATATAGATAAATTCAGAAGCCCCTTATGTTATGTCTCAAAATCACTACTCCACTTCCTAGAACAAATATTACTCACAAAGCCAAGGTTATCATCATGTGGGTAGAATAGTTCATCAAGAGAACCATGGATGATCTGAAGCTAACTCAACAAGAGTGGGTTAGATCTTCTACACTTCGATCTCAACTTAGACTCAGGAGGGTATTCCTAGGGGCATACCTCAATAGGTATTGAAATCTCTTAACATAACATAGTGGAACAAATGATAGTCAAACCCAACTAGTTAGTTCAAGCCTTAAAACTATCACTAAACTAAACAAACTATCCTTAACCCCTATATAGCTAATATAACACCTTGGAAACAATCAAGGTGGGGTGAACTTCATGAATCACAGATAATGTTCTTTTATACTCCCTACAAATGGTAAAATCATAAACTCACAAGATGGAACTGAATATAAATGATTTTTATAAGGAATAGCCAAAATTTTGACTCCATAAGACTTAGTCACTTATTCAAAACAACGGATCGAAGTTCGAGGAGCAGAGATGAAAGAGAATGAGTATGAAGGGGTTGATTGGTGGATGAGGAAGTCTTGAAGTCTGATTCCAATACAAAGGAATTAGGCTTTTAATAGACTTTCAGGCTTTGGGGATCGAGAATGCCAAGGGAATGATACGAAGGGATAGGAAACACTAAAATTTGAGATTCCAAAAACTACAAGGTAAACATAGGCATGACAAAATTCTTGGGATGTTGATACCATGGGATGGGAATATGGACAACCCCAACACTAAAATTTTGGCAAAACAATACCTAGACAAAATTTAAAAAGGACTTGAGTGGGTTGTCGAGATCATAAGGGAAGGTATGAAAGTATGAACAACCCCAAAATTTTGAAATGCTAACAAACATATTGAATACCAAGGAAAATACCAACAACTTAGACTTTTGTGTATTTTTGTAGCTTTTTGACACTTAGGTGACACATTTAGGATGTCTCAAATTGGTTATAAACAATGGGTCAAATATGACTAAGGCACACAAAATAAGACTCAAGCAAAAATGGAATTGCATATTTGAGTCCCAACACAATGCACGGATGCTCCATTTGGAAAACAAAGCTAGTTCCTTCATATGAGTACCAATAAGACCAAGGCCACCAAAGTCCCATGGGAGGCAATAGAATTCCCAAGTGACTAAATGGAAGCCCAAAGAAAATTCTTAAGGAGCCACTCCAAATTTTGATAAGAGGCTTTGAAAAGGGCCAAACAAGATAACTAGTAAACATGAATGGCAACAAGCATATTGGAGTAAATGTGCAATTTCCCAGTAGAGGAAAGGAGTTTGGCAATCCAATAGTGTAACTTATTTTCTATGTGTGAAAGAACAACTTGCCACAATATACCAAAGTAAGATTTGAAAGAAAAGGAGGATTGCTCAAAAATGAAAGATCTCATCATGATTGACCCATTTCTAGCCATTATTTTCAAGCCAAGATGGCTTGGGAAAAAAATACTATCAATAAAATTTAGATTTTTTTCATTAAATGTCAAAGCCAAAAGTAAGACAAAAGGTGTTGAGTTATTGCAAAGCTTGATTGACATTATTGGTTCCTCTACAAGAGTGAAGAAAGAATCATCAACAAAGTGGAAATTAACAATTGAGAAGAAGAGTTAGGAAGAGAAATAACCATGACTTTTTGTTGAGAGATAGTGTTGGCTAAAAAGTAGCCAAGTCCTTCTATAGCCAAAACATAGTGTCAAAGCCATGGGGAAAACTTTCCTAATGGAGATAAAAAGTTCAAATGAGAAAGATTGTTGGTCATTGATTTTGAGGTAAGAAAAAACATCTATAAAGATCATCTAAACTAACTAGATAAAGTTGGGACCAAAACCTAATGCTTGAAGCATAGCCATAATGGAAAGCTATTCAATGTGGTTGTAGGCTTTAGCAAAAGCAATCTTGATAAAAGATAGCATTTTGTTAATGATTCCTACCTCATTCTATAACTTCTCAAACAACAATAATATTATTAAGAATGCAATAGCCTTTGATAAAGCATTTTTTCTCTAACCGAGTGATAAGCAAGTAGATGATAAATAAGATGTGCAAGAGTTTTGACTATATCTTGTAAGAAGTGTTTAATAAAGTGATTAGTTGCCAATTATTACTCTTCATAGTATCACCTAAATTAGGTATGAATTTGGTACTTATTTTATTTATGAGAGCTCCTAGGGAGCTAATTGTATAGGATTTTTAATTATAGATCTACAAAAGGTCAAGATCAATGCATTGGCCACAAGAAAAATTGCCTCACAAAGATTCCCCGAGAGGCATTGATCATATAAATCCTATTGTGAAGTGAAGATCTTGGTGGGAACAATGCTCACACATAAAGAAGAGCTTGTTTCAACTTAGGGAAAAGAACTAAACATATAAAGACTTGCTAATAGTGGTGAAAAAAAGCTTGAAGAATGGTGAGAAGTTCAAAGAGAACTTGTTTCCCTTCTTTGATGCATTTGATTTTTTGAGAAGATTGGAAACCTTGAAGGGATTGAAAGAATTCCTTGGAATGTTTTACCCGATTTTGAGCTAATGCAAGGGAGCCTTCAACTAGGCACCCCAATCTATATACATATGAGCAATTTATTTTTTCTAGCAGAGCTAATCTACACATAGTTGTTGTAAGGAAGAAGAGAAAGGCAATGCTTCTAGTTCAACAAAGGCTCAATGAAGCTGTAAGGTGGTGGCATCAAATGATCAATAGTGAAAAAGTGTCAAATGTTGCTCATAGACCTAGAGAAATTGAGGCATACATTTGATTAACATTCCACAAAGGAATCCAACAATCCTTGAGGGTTAGACATGGCTCAAGGTTCCATATACGTAAAATATGAGCCATCATAGGTTGATGGTTTATAAATGACATGTTTAGGAAGAATTGCATCTTAGGCATTTTGGGCCCTACCATTTGTCATTCAATGGAGAATTGGATTAGGAAGCAATTAGAAAGGACAATATCTAATAAAGGCTCAACCTAAAGCTTGTGACAACTAGCAAAAGAAAATATGGGCCATCCAAAAATCATGCCTCTATCAAGGCAACTAAGAATTATTTTTGTACTAGCCCACAAATTGTTTCATGCAAACCACAAATAGTGAAGGCAATGATAACCAACATTAAGGTTGAAAAGACATAATTTATTGTGCATGTAGTACCAAGCCTTCCTTTTTTCCAATTTTCCAATGCATAGGAAAATGGTTGAATTTATCAAAAGGCAACTTGACCATTTTTAAATTGTTGCACAAAATCCAAGAGGCAATGGGTAATAACTTCACAATCCATTGTCAAACATGAGATATTTTATAGCATCATTGGAGGCATAAATGTTCAGCCCAAGAGAGTGGTTGTTGAAATAAAATAAAACCCACAAAGCATGGTTAGTGGGATCATATATGTAGGCTACCATATGAAGTTTTCACATAAGAAAAATGGAAGTGGCAAGGCCTTCACATCTAACACTGTGGTCAGTATGGAAAAGGTAACTTTTTGGTCAAATAACAAACATATAGAAAAAAGCATGAAACTAGCAATATTTTACTATCTTGTGAACACAAAACATTGAGGTTGTGTTATGATTTCCAAGATCATAAATAAAAAACCAAAAAAAATCCATAAAATATATGCACATAAATAAGCTTAATTGATATTATCAAAGAATTGATACAAGAGATGAGATGAATGTACATAGAAACCTTGCATATATAGGAAAGGTGGTGAAGTTAGGCAAGTCGAACACAGTGACTAACTACCCCTCCAATGATGGAACATGTGTTAACTCACATGATAGGTATTCTAGTGAGAGGCAAGTGTGCATGCAAGAGGCATCTCACAAAGTGAGGACACATGTCTCAACCACATGAGGTGAGACAAAACTATAGAAGTCGCTAAGTGGAGACTTAAGCAATGTGAATAGGACTCTCCTAGGTAGGTTAATAGCTAATTAGTTTGGTAAATTCACTATTTACACCAACAAATAAATCATTGACAATTGTACATGATGTTGTGTTTTCTTCTAAGAATCATAAGACCCTTAGCAATCCATGAAATGCAATTCATTATGTGGATCAAGGGTCATGTTATTGTTGAGAAATATGTCAAGAGTTTCATTAGGATTATGCAAAAAAAATCTTTTATGAGTGTCCCCAAAATTGGAAAACGAATTTGAACCAAACAGATCAAAGAATTCCTTCTTTTCTAGCATAAATCAGCTTTCCTTGAGGTCAATTGGGTTGTGGGAATAACAAGAAGGTGAAAGAGATGGAGATATTTTCTCAAACTCAAGAGAGATTATATTAGTAGCCATGGGGGTTCAATTGAATTGTGGTTTGGTAACTACCTCAAATTATTCCCTTGAGGGATGAGAATATCCAACCTCGATCGCCTTCAAAGGATTTAAAATATGTAACCCACAATGGTCCAACCATCTCCATCTTTTTGGGGTGGAGGAGCCACAAAGGTCTGATTGGAAGGAAATTTAACGCACTAGATGGCTAGAGGACAATCAAGAATTTCATGGTATGAGGACTAGCATCTATGACAATTGTTTAGCAAGTTGAGGTAAGGATTCTTTGGGTGAAACTTTAGGTACCCACTTGCACTTCTATGGACTCTTTAAAAAAATTAATGAGATAAACATAGACACAAACCTTATTGTGGGAACAAGCAAAGAAAAAACACCCTTATTTTATATGAACAACTTGCCCAATCTAGGAGAGGCCATAAATGCATGGGAAAGCCATGGAATCTTATCTAGACTAGAATACGAAGAGGCCATTTCTCTAAGTCAACAAAATCTTGAGTCCAAGGGGAGAAAATGGGTAAAGAAGACCAAATACACCAAAGGTAGTCCTCAAAAGTAGCCTTGGAAAACTTGACCTTAGTGAAACCAAAAAGGAAAAAGCCCTTGGTGAGATTTTGAATGGCCTCTACACAATCTCCATGTGAGACCCAAGTAGATTCAACCTAGCTACATAGCATTCTTTTACAAGGATATGACCACAAAATATCTAACAAGGTAATAGTTTTTTAGTTACAAACATTTTCAAAATCATAACAAATAACATAACATTAGAAACAATGGCATTACATCATGCACTACCTTCGAAATGAACTTTTGTGACAATTTGGAAGCCATTTTCCTACACATTCAAATTTAAAGTAGACCCAACATTAAATGTGGGGCCATTTGGGCTAGTCACCATATCTACCTAATTCTTAGTGACACCAACATCCAAAGGATCTTATCGTGTTCTATTTGCCTGTGCTCTATCCTCCTCCTCTAGCATGGCTATTGCCTCTGCCTCTCAATCCACTAGATAATCCATGCAAGGTTATCATCATTGAAGACAAGATTGTCAACCTCAATGACCCAATCTGACTATGGATCAACCTCCTCTAAACTAATGGGAGATAAGTCAATGCCCAAGATTTGTTTGTGTTGGAGGAAAAGGTTGTAATGAACATCCACAGGATCATTCAACCTTTGAACAAATCTACCCAAATAATCTTTAATCAATGTTTCTTACCCAACCAATGTGTTGGATGACATATTTTTTGCTCAAAAACTAGTTTTTCATTCCATGTGTTTGAAAATAAAATGAATGTGTTTTTAGGGTGTAAGAGATAATTTTAAGTGTTTTTATTTTTAACACTATGTTTTTTATCTTTTTTTAACTTTTTTCCCCAACCATAATTGAGTCTAGACTACAGGACTTGTCAACTCAAGTCTCAAGTCTCCAAGACTTGGTCAAATTCACTCACCTTGGGATTTTCCAAGTCTTGGTGAGGTCAAGCAAGTCTTGTAAAACTACTTCCACCCATATATGTGAACCAAACTTGAAGCTATTTAAACATCTGAAAAGATCCAAATTAACTCCAAAACCCCATAAAAAATAAAAATTAACCATAGCTAATGATTTAGATCCATTAGTATGTCTAGCCTCAACATAAAAAAATATTTTCCAATTATAACCTATGCTCCCCCAAGTTTCAGGGACGGGGACGACAGGGGACAATTAGACATGTTTTCGATACGGTGGTACTTTTTGACCATTTTTAGGGGACGACAAGGGATGGCTATTAAAAAATAAGGAAATTTTAAAAATATGGAGAAAATTAAAATATTCATTACATAACATTGATAAAGTGTTCATCGTAGACAGTATAAAAGATTTAATACATAACATTAGACCTGAATTGAAATTTTACATGATAATTGATAAAAAAATTAACAAAATTCAAATGCTTTCATTGTCAATGTGCATACATATTATATAGGAATCATAATAAAATGCCCAAAATTTCAAGTTTCAACTATAAAATGAAAAAAAACGTAGAAAATATATGGTTGTCCCTAATCTAAATCAGCAAATGCAATTGGTAGGTTTGTATCAAAATTGCAGCTCAAGTTTGAGTCACTGCCAATATAAGGGGCTACCTCAAGCAATGGAACCTCATCCAATCCCTCTGGTGTCTCCTCCTCTTCAATTTGTATAGCATGTTCTGGATCAACATCCCAACATAAGGCTAGAGTCTAACAATCTTGTAGCTACAAAGCACTATGTATAGCCCCTCAGTTTGAGTCACTGCCAATATAAGGGGCTACCTCAAGTAATGGAACCTCAACCAATCCCTTTGGTGTCTCCTCCTCTTCAATTTGTATAGCATGTTTTGGATCAACATCCCAACATAAGGCTAGAGTCTGGCAATCCTGTAGCTGCAAAGCACTATGTATAGCCCCTCAGTTTGAGTCATTGCCAATATAAGGGGCTACCTCAAGCAATGGAACCTCAACCGATCCCTCTGGTGTCTCCTCCTCTTCAATTTGTATAGCATGTTCTGGATCAATATCCCATCATAAGGCTAGAGTCTAAAAATCCTATAGCTGCAAAGCACTATGTATAGCCACCAACTTCTTTGATCTTCTAGAGGAAAGGTTGTTCCTCTTGACTGATTGGGTGAAGCTATATGTGGACCAATTCCTCTTTGCAACAAAGGAATAGACGACCTGTGAAAGAAGACGAATAGCAAGTACCCTCAACTCTAGTGCATCCTTTCTATGCCACATCCACCATACAATAGGGTCAATTTGAGCTAATGTGTCTCTATTTGATCTTGCCTCTAGTTTGTTGAAGGTTGGACCACGAAGATTGATAAATGCAAGCCATTATGTGTGAAGTAAAGCAGATTCCTCTTCAATATACATTTTCTCGAAGGGCCTTCATGAGCCCTTCTCACCTCTTTGTCTGACATGGAGGCACACTTCCAAGCTTAGCTACATACCGTTTGGGATTTAGAGCATAGGTTGTCATATGAAATGGGGTGTTCATAGTGTTCCATCGTCACATCACAATGAACCTAAAATGCTCCTCATAAAATCCCAAAGTAGGGCCCTTGCTATGAAATATTTTTCTATCTACCCAAACATGCTATCAAAGGTTTCATAAATCTCTCCATGGCTAGGAGAGTCAGTATCAGCATATCTTATTACTCGCACAATAGGCTCAATGAAGGAGCAAACACATCTACAAGTGCAAACAAGTTACAAAAATTAAAATTTTCAAAAAGAATGAAAATATTTTACAAGTTAAAAAACATTAAATTATTAAACTAACATTTTGAAAATTAAATAATAAAAACGATATTTATTTTACTTCATTGTTGACCGCCAATCATCATCAAAGATTTTTTTGTTTCATACTTCTTCCTTCTAGTGTGCTTGCTCTAACCATCTACCCCACTCTAAATTAACCACCATTAATTGTAAAGCCTCTAGGACCTCAATCATCAGCTTTAACAAAATGAAGTCGCTAGCATATCTAGTGTCCATAGGCTTGAAGAATTCCTTCCTCGAAAAAGTCTTGAACAAAGCAAATGAAGTGTGATGGTTGCAAATAAACATTTGCACATCTCTAGCCTCTAACACCACTACCTTCACCCAATCTATCTTCTCAATGTCTTTCAAGCTATTGTTCAATGCATGAACACATGGAGTCCAAAAAATGTGCTTATAAGCGCTCTCCACCATCAAGCCAACTAACTTACACATATGGGTTGAATTGGTCACTACCTATACAACATTAGAGGCTCCAACCTCTTCTATGGCATCTTTCAAAATTTAAAATTTAAAGTTTGCATCATTCATTTTTCTTGAACAATCAATAGCTCTAAGAAATTCAGAGCCAGATGAACTTGCGACGATAATATTGATGAGCGGTCGATATTTGATATCGATCCACCCATCCATGATAATGGAACATCCATCCCTTATCCAAGTTTGTCTTATATCTTCTATCAACACACTCACTTTAAAATATTTTCTACCGAGGGTGATGTGTAGCTTATATTCTCCAAGTGGAACAAATAAGGGACCAGTAGCTATCACATCTTTGGACATTTGTTTAAAATATGATGAACGTACCACATGAAATGGTATGGCATGAGCATAAAAATACTTAGCAATAGAGAAATCGGCCACATCTTGTGCTTGTTTGTTAAACATATCTGCAATGGTAGTAGTTCTCTTCTTTCCCCGAGTAGAAGTAGAACCCTCTCCCCCATGAAATCCAACATCCACGGATCGTGTAGGCAATGGCACACTAGGCTGTGAACTCTCCAATGGAATTCTTTTTTTTGTTGCCTCCCCCTCCATATGCAATTTAGTTGCCTCAATCTTCTCAACTGGAGTTATTTGTTCACAACTTTTCACCCCCTTGACCACCTATCCACAAAAGATGACAATAAACTCTCGTATAGTTGCCCCTATATTCTTTTTTGCACAAATGGCAATGCCATACTCTACTCCCCCCTAAAAAAATTTTATCCTTATTGACTCATGATGCAAATTGTAATAAGGTTTCTTAGGGTCAAATGGGTCTTTTGCATAGGTTTTGAAGAGTTCAGAAAGACATTCAAATGGGTTTGAACTTGTTGGCCTTGCTACACTACCACTCTCTAAAAAAAACCCAGTGGCTACCATACTTCTATAAGTTTTAGGTCTACTTCTTTCTTGCATTTGAACTTCAACCTCCTCACTATCACTACTCTCATTGGTGCTCATGATTTTTTTGGTTAAGAATTTAAGAGAGAGCTGTAATTTCAAATAAATAAATAAATAAAACTCACAATGCCCTCTCTGTGTTAAATTTTTTGAAAACAATTTGAAAAAATGCAAATTAAATTGAAAATACAAATGTAAAATGAAGAACTTACCTCTAATGTAGTGCATTTGATTCCCTAGTCTCCTCTTTCAAGTGTTATTCTCTCCTCTTTCAACTACTGCTCTTCTCTTGCTACTCTTCAACACAAGTTTACAAATGTCAAAATGAGAGTTTTTTCTTTTTGGTTGCTTTAATGCATAAATTAAGTTTAGTTATTTAAAGGGGTGTGGGGTCCTTGTGAGCCCATCCATCTCTTTTTTTTAATTTAAAAATGTGTTTTCTTTTAAAGCAACTAAATAGTTGGGCCAAAGGGGACAGTTAGTCATCCCTGAGATAGTCGAGGGATGTTTGGATGTCCCCTAGCCATCCCGAAGACAACTAGTTGTCTCCTAGCATACCCTGTTTGTTCCCAGACGTTTTCAAAACGTACCCATTTTCTTAGCATTAAAGGGGATGAGTGGATATTTCCTAGACGTACCTGAATCTTTCCCTACAAGAAACGGGGGAACCAAGCAAGGGATGCGTCCCCAAGGAGCACCAATTCATAACCCACCTCCATCCTATTCTTATGTTGTGTATTTCCCAATCAAGGTCTCTCAAACGCTTTGTATAGATTCTTGAATACTTGGATTGATTTTTGAAATGCAAAATTACTAAAATCAAAATATCCTTTTCCCATATGGCCCTAGTAGAAAAATAAAAATGTTAATTATTTAATAAACTACCATTTTTAGTGTCATTTATATGATTTGCAAGTGAAACATGCCATATATGTCAATCTACTGGAAGGGGAATCGAGGGACCCAGTTTTGTCAAATTCGTGTAATGCAACCTTCATTATCAAGGGTTCTTAACACATTGCATGATCAGGTTTGAGAAGACAGATTGTTTGATCTGATAGCAATCAGATTCAACGATAAAAAAATTTAGCTGAAATTTTTCAAATCATAATTACAGAAGTACTTCTTTGGATATAACTGCCCACTAGTCATCATATAATAGCCAATACAACCCACTCTACAAAACTCACATTAGTGTTTTAAGACCACATACCTCCCACAATTGAGAGTAAGATCTAGGAAAAATTCATAAACTGTGGAATTGTTAAAATGCATTGATACAACTTATCCAAAGATTTGCTAAAATTAGTCAGAATTCAAATATACATAAGATTTGTCTCCTTGCCCTGAAAGGAAAAGTCACGTAGTCTATTGTTCATTCCTAGGGTACATAAACATAATTTGCTATAGAACAGAGAAATCCATTGAGGAAGCCTCTAGATCTTCTAATTTGCAGCATAATGAACAATCATGAGAGACTTGTTTCAACTCATTCAAGTAACTTTGCTTTTCCTCAATTTTTTTGTGTAGATTTGTCTCCTTTCACTGAAAAGGAAAAGTTGTCCAATATAATATTTCATTCCCTAGGTACATAAATATAATTTGCTATAGAACAAAAGAAAGTCATAGAGGGAAATAAAAACCTCTAGAGCTCCTAGTTTGCAACCTAATGAACAAACATGAAAAACAATTGTTTCAAGTAACTTGATTTTCCACGGTTTTTTTGTGTTGTTGATTGATATTTATACACATTGCCATCCAAAATTTAGGGCATCCTTTCAGTCAGAATCATCTTCTTCTTGCTTGTCCGCAAAAGTAGAGGCCATTTTCAAGGCTAGTCTGGCGGCCATTTCTTTCCTTTGCGTGTCTGGCATCAATCTCAAGTTTTCGCGCATGTTTGTCATCTCAAGCATTAATTGTTCAAGTTCCTCAAAGGAACGTTCCCTCCTTTCTCTGGTTTCAGCATCTTCTATACCCTGTTCAGTTTCAGGAGCCCCAGACAGATCTTGTGCATTAACGATTGAAGTCAATGAACTACTTGCTTCTGATGCATTATTGTCATGTACAGATACAACAGGAGTATGAGATGCCAAACTATCTCTTTGTGGTGGAATTGAAGTGGCTACATTCTGCTCTTGGACTTGAGTTTTGTCAGCTTGGCCATGAGGTAAATTCTGAGGCCCATTATTTTCCCCCTCCTCCCTTACAAGAATTTCATGTGTACCATTATCGACAGTCATCCAAGGCTCCTCTACTCCATCCCAAGGTTCAGCCGAGCCATTTGATAGAAGCTCATATTCAATTTCAAATTCAGAATCATCATCAGAAAAGTCTGTAGTTCATATCAATTTCTAACAGAAATGAATATCATTCTAGAAGATCAGATGGTCAAAACCCCTGACATTAATCAAACAACAGTAGGAAAGGATTGTTCTGAGAAAATTCAAAATCACAACCTACCATCATTTTTGGGAGATACAGGTGTAACAGGGGATTTGCTCTGTGACTTCATTACCATGCCAGGCCACATGTGAGCAGAAAGAGCTTCCTGAATGCGCTTAACTCCTTGGGAATCCCCATTGATTGATATGCCTAAAAAGCAAGAGGATCCAAACAGAAGATCAAGAATTTTGTACTTTATAAACTATCATGCATGTAGAAGAAATTTAGAACTTATCCTTAATATAAATCTGGCACATAAGCTTGGGCACACGAGAAGTCTTGCATTTTAGATGATAAAATTATTAGTAGTTGTTAGTGGCCAGTTAAATTATCTATATATATCGCCATGAAATATTTGGGATCTTCCATCATGATCACGATGTTAGCATTATGTTTGCCAAGTACAACAAGTATGTTAGCCTCCTGCAACTACACCTTGGGAATACTCAGGAGAATCGACAGAGCTATGCAGCACTTCTGATTCATGGCAAATCCCACAGAATTATTATTCTATGTTCTTAACATATTGATTTGGGATAAGTTCCGCAACCCCCCCCCAGCAACTAGCTACTAATCATCCATTGTACCAATGACAGCTATAGTGACATTTTCTTTCTAAAGGAATGTTCCTTTCCTCTTTGACAGTAGTTTTGTATTTAACCAAAATGAAAAGGAAATGAACATTTTCGCAGCATATTATCAGATTGATCAGCAATAATATGCTCATACAGACCAATCATTAGAGGATATTCCTAGAGTAGATGTTGATTAATAGAATAAACAGCAAGAAG
Source organism: Sequoiadendron giganteum (assembly GCA_007115665.2). Classification (NCBI taxonomy): domain Eukaryota; kingdom Viridiplantae; phylum Streptophyta; class Pinopsida; order Cupressales; family Cupressaceae; genus Sequoiadendron; species Sequoiadendron giganteum. The sequence goes on along the minus strand of CM021108.1, from coordinate 600,290,131 downwards.
AGCTAACCTGAGAATAGAACAATGTTTAAAAAATTGTTTATTTGCAATTTTATTATTTGGTGCTGTTGATGTGTTTCAAACGCTTGGGGAGTTCTTAGACAACGGCACTCTAGCTTTTCCAAATGTCTGACCTAGAAATTACCATCTGATCCACAGAAAGGTCAACTGCAACCAGAGCAATGTTCGAAAATACATCTTAATAATTTGCTATGAGAAAATACAAAAACTTATAGTTGCAGTTTTATTGAATAGCCCTCTTGGTAAGCAAAAATAGTGTAGATTATTAACAACAGTATTTTGGATTTTTTCATAGGGCAGGAGTTACAATTTTGCTATGTCAGGCCCTATGTTGAAGTGAGAGAGCTCACAGCCTACCCCAACTCCCTTACCAACAATGTGTAGGTGTGCATTCACTCTTGGAATGCTGCCGTAGTATTCAAAATTGGAAAAATGGCATTTCCATATATGAGTCTCCCTGAATTATGGCATTTCCAGATCCCTAAGGATTTCTTACCAATGTTGATCACAAAACCAAACCAACATTGTCTGTATAGTATGATATAGTACAGAATAAAACCATAGAAGAAAAGAAAATGGTTGAAGCAGGGATTAAATGGCAAGGAATAACATCAGATGAAAGATTCTCACATTTATCAAAGGCATCATTGATTGCACAAGCCTCAATATATTCAATATTGTTTTGATTACACCATTCAATAACAGACCTCTCCACCTCATAAGAAGATTCTTCCTCCTCATTCAACAAACTACTACCCTCATCACGATGAATTCCATAATCCCAAAACTCTGGGTGAGGATCACTTGAGGATTCTCCACACTTTTTCACCTGTCGACGGTACTCTGCATGAGCAAAGTGGCCAGGAAGAAGATCTGCTTTGTTTCCAACACACAACAAGATCTCAAAGTTTTGCATCTCAACTCCAGAAACCCAGTCTTGAAGAACCTCAAAGGATGATGACTGTACCAAAAAAAATCAGTGTTGCAGTGAAATTTCAACATAAATGCATGCAAAGTATGATGTTAGTAAAATAGTGATTTATTTATTTTCGAATTCCAGCTTGCAATAAAATAACTTTCAATGAATTGATGCAGAGGGAACTCTCACATTGCTCAGGTCAAACACCAGCACAAGTGCATCACAGTGTTCAGATAGAGATCGGGCACTCTCTATAGTTTTTTCACCAATATGTGCAATCCAAACACAAACATCCGCAGTATAATATTTTGTGTCGATAGTCCAACTGATTTGTTCAAGGCAAGAAAATACTCATAGATTAACTTGGTAAAACAGAAACTGCCAGAATCTCCAAGCAAAAGGATTGTATATAGAAAGTACTTTCTGATTTAGCATGAAAGTTAAAAACTAAGGGCAGTTGCATACCCATGACATGTAATTTCCGATGATGAAACAGCAATATCTTCTGATTCCACAGAAAGCAACCCTGCAATTGAAAATAGAAACAGTCAAAATCCTTCAAAATATTTTTGCAATGAAAACCTTATATAAAATACTGTAAATTACAGTCAAAGCATATGCAAAACTAAAAAAATTTGTTCTTGTAAATCAGAACATACTAAAAGAATGAAACGTGACATAAGAAATGTCAAGATAACTGTAGCATGAGAAACACCATAACACAGATTAGCCAACTTAGAGCAAAGCAAATGAAAAAATAAAAATAAACTTAGATGCAACTTTCCTTATCAATACAGAATTTGGATGTTGCATAACATAGAAGTTGACCGTTGGGCTTCAAAACAACCCAGGGCTTTCATTGCCTTTGTATAGATAATGATTAAAAAGGAACAGGGAATGCTTGAAAACTAAGAGATGGGCACTAGAATTATCAAAAGGCACAAGAATAAACAGAAAGGACCATGCTTGAATCTGCTGAAGATATTATTAGGGGTTCCTTACCAACAGATTTGTTGAGAACTTGGTATCATGAAACAGAAAACAAGTTTTTAAACAATTATGAACCTAATTGTCTAAAGCTATCATTAGTGCCGTTAAAGCATAATGACCTTTGCTAGTTCAATAATTATATTATCAATTCTAGGAAGTGGGTAGCAGTTCTTCACCATGATCATGCTAAGTGCATGATAACCAGTGACTAACTGCCACCCATTATGCTCCTTTGGCACAAGAAGAGCAAGAAATTTTCAAGGAGAAATACTAGGTTGCACTTTGCCCACTTTGAGTGTTAGTTTGATTTAATGCTTCATCACAATACTCTTAGAGAGTATAGTGCAGTAAGGACATCAATTGGGTAATCAAGAACCCGGCACTTGTTCAATAGAATGCTAAATGAACTTCAAAGGAGGAAGTCCTTTAGGCTCATTTAAAAAAATTAAAATATGCATTGATAAGAGACTTGATTGCTTTAAGAGGAAGCTTGTCAACATTATTTTCCATGGCTTCCCAAATGATAGAACTAGTGAGAAGCTTATGCAAATTGACCTATTTAATTTCTAGCCTACCAAAGAGCAAAGGAATAACAAAACGAGTCAGTCTATACATTTAACCATCCTTGTGTAGTTGATAGGTCTTTTGTAAGCCATAAAAGATAGTCTTGTGGTCATATTGATAAGGTACCAAGCTTCAAACAACAGCAATCCAGGGGTGTGAACATCACAAGCAACTTTTGCAAGACACAAGAGTGGAATCTCCCTCCTTATTGTCCCACCCCAAGTAGTATGGATGTAACATGTTCTAGTTGGCAAATAAAAAATTGTCTACCAACTTATATGAAATCAAGCACTTCTGGTTGCCATTGTCAAAGATAAGCTCTACCAATCTATTATTGATTTGGCAATTCTGACTGAACACAGCCTCCCTATTGTTGACAGAATAGTTATTGACCATGATAATGCACCAGTATTCTACAATGTCTCTAGGGCAACACAAGAATGAGTCAGGAACAGCGAACATTTTTCCAAAATTTGGGGACAACAAGGGTCAACAATTAAAATAATATATAATGTTTCAAAAATTAATTTTAAAAAAAAAGTAAAAGAAATTGCAATTTATCATTTATGTAAATCATTGGACAATCAATCAATCCAAAATTCCAAATACATATTATAATATTTTAAGTTACCGATTCGTTTTTTGGATTCGGGTACGGGTACGGGTACGCGAATCCAGTACGGGATTTGGCCAAAAAAAAAATTGGGGTTGGGTACGTTTTGGGTACGGTAATACAAAAAACATATAAAAATCAGAAATATATACATATTTGCAGCAGTAATTAAGTTCAGAATACACCACCATATTAATAGTCTAATAACATAGCAAAAATACATCACCACTTTCATAGTCAAATATTAAAATATTAGTGATACTCAAATGTCATGATATAAAATTATAAATTAAAGTTCAAACATAAAAATGTCAAGTGTTTACAATCAGCCATTATTGATCATTGATCAATCTGAATCATATGGGTCATCAAAAAAAGCAACATCATCAGCATCATTAGATGCTAAATTTTGTGTAGAACCACAAATAGCATCAGTGGTACTCGCACAAGCACTGCCACTAGCACTGACACTACCACTCTCATGCTCAGTAGTTGCTTCAGGCTCATACTCATCATCAATATCAAGTGCAGCTAAGTGACTTGTGGAAGCATCCAAGTCAAGCTACTCTGGCTCAATATCCCACCTCCTTGTGTCTCCTTTGTAGGAACTTTGCTTGTGTGTAAGGAGGCGCAAGTTTGAATGCACATACACCAAGTCCTCTGCCTTTTTTGCATGTAGCCTATTGCGTTTTATTGAGTGGATGAAGGAGTATGTGCTCCAATTCCTCTCAAATGAAGTGTTTTTACCTATTTGATGTGTTTGGAGGAAAATATTAGGGTTAGAATGAATATTTTATTATTTAGAAGTCAACTTTTAGTCAAAAAAATAAATTTAAAATTGCAAAAAAAGGCACTGTTTTCGCGGCCTAGGCGTTCACGCGCTTGGATTCGCATCGGATTCGGTTCGGATTCAGTCTGGGCATATCCGGGACAAATCCACAGAGGCTCAATGTACCTTGGGCGCATCCATAGGTGGAAATTCGAATCCTAGCCGAATTTGAACTGTTTCGAATCCAAATCCAGAACCCGAAACGTACCATATCGTATCCGGAGGCTTCCAGGGACGAATCGGTAACATAGATAATATTCAATCTCATGATGCATCAAGTTTGCAATACAAAGTTACAAATACGATGGACCAATAGCTAACCAAACTCATCATCCAATGCAAATTTTGTGACATAATCCTCATCAATAGAATTGTAGATCCTCCTTAATAGAATTGTATTTCCTGCAAGTGGACACCAATCAACCCCGTATGTGCAATCTGATCCTCATCAATCTATGTCAGCTCCTTTGGGTTTACATCCCACCATGTTGTTGGACTCTTCTTATACTCAATCATCTTATGATCCATGAGATGCAAGGTATTATGTACAGCCACAAGATACTTTGCTCTCCTAGAGGTCATTTGAAATGTGCCCCTTAATTTTTTCTCAATGTTTTCACAACACAAACCAACACTACGCCAAATGTTAGCGTTAGCTCCCCAAAGATAATCAAACTGAAAGTAACCTTCGCCGAGAAGGTTCACCAAGATCCTATTGAAGGCGAGGTGATAGCATATGGGAAGGGATTGTTAGCAACAATTGAATTGAATTACAATGCTGGAAAAGAAGGTAGGCGGTGATCTGACCATGAAGATTCCACGCTACCACTTGTTCAGTGGGGGGAAGGGGGAAGGATATTACAATGAAGAACAATTCATTCACTTTCCAATAGGCATCTACTTAAGCAGTGGGGATACTCCACTTATGCAGTGGGTAAAAGATGAAAGATACAATGTTAATTCCTCCTCACTGGCGGTAAACCATCCAAGGGTTATAATGTTTGCATTAAAATCACAAAGTAAATGCAGCAATATTATTGACTGGATTAGTACTACTAATTCACAGCCTTACAATGCAAATTATCTGCAATTTACAAAGTGTTACAATTGAATAATCAATGCAAATGCTAGAGGATGATTTCTCCAACTTCTAATCATCCCAACTACAGAATTACAAGCCAAAATCTGAACTGCTGATAAGCTGATATGAAAAACAACAAACTGAAAGAGCATTACCAGCAACTATGCAACACACCAAAATACTTATTTCTCTCTCAAAACTCCTATGCTGCACTCCAAACTGAAGATGAATACATGTTAGAGCATGGCGACCAGCATACATGAGATTGTAATGCATAACTAACAATAAATTAAAAACACAACTTCCAATAACCAGCAAAGAGATGGTACGGCCCTAGAAGAGGGGCGACCTCTCTAATAAATTGTAGACTCCATGTAAAAATCTGTAAATGCACCAAAGGGGGCGCCACTAGCATAGAAAGCATAGGAGCCAATACCCATAAGCAAATTAAAATCATACAAAGAGCTGTATTTGAAAATCTCCTTCAGCCATGATATAATCAGCAAACACAAAACTGGAAACTCTCAACAAAAACTCCAACGATGAAGCTCAATATGCACTTCTAAATGAAGCACACTCTCAATTGACCATCTAGGGAACCATAGTTTCAGGCCCGAAGAATGGTGTGAAAAATACTAAGCTCCCCCTTAGCCAGGTTCTAAAATCAATTCAACAGCATAACTTTACAATATTTTCCAAAAATGATCAGCTCCATTCCTTTACAGCCTTCAAAGAGCAAACCAAACAATCTGTAACTCCTTTCAAGAAACTCTTCAATTACCTCCAAGAGACGCCACCTCTCATGTTGCACTTTATTTGAATTATTAAAACATTAATCATCTCCCTCTAGTCGTCCATTTACAAGTTGCACAATAAAACATTTAATATAAATATTAAATGCTCAAATCAACCCCTTTATGTCCCCTTTTTAAAAATGACTTGAAGTCATCAAGCCTAGGCATGGGGTACAACTTCAGAACATAAAATTGAGTAAGTATAGAACTCAATCCAAAAAGGTAGCCAAGAGCAACGCCTAAGCTGTAACTAACAAACTACTAAATTTAGCAAACCAACATTTGCCAAGCTAAACCAAGTTGATGATGATGCCTCTGCCATAAATGGACTTACTAAAAATAGCGAATGCCAAAATAGTAAGTTAACTTCAAATCCATCAGAAAGCCAAATTGATCAGCCACACTGAACTGCAAATGATTGAGCTGCTGCTAGAATGATACTGTTAAAAGATAGACTTACCAAAAATAACAAACTGCTATTAATAGTAAGTTTGCAAAACTTCTTTTGAACACCAACTGAGTAGTATCATGACTTACTATAAATAATAAGTGTTTCCAAATATCAACTAAGCACAAACCGAGCAGCCATCATGAATTACAATAGATAGTAAGTGCCCGGAAAGGTTGTTAGATTCAGATGCATGTCACACCACCTCGAAGGTCTCTGAAAACCCAGAAAAACCCAGAAACCTTTCCTGCATGCAAGGTATCAATCAAAATTGCATGTCATTATCTTAACATGCATGTTACCTCATCCTAAAGCTCTCCAAAAATCCAGAAAGCTCCACCAGACATGCGTCAGAAACTCCTACATGCAAACCTTTGAAATTGCATCTGAAAGCGAAAACCCTAAGTTTACCACAGACGAGCGTATGGCTAAAATGGGGACATTACATCATTACATTCCTCTTGATAGAGTGGAAGTTGTATGTACAGCAATTCCTCTTCGCAATAGAGGAACTACAAACTTGTGATAAGAGGCCAATGGCTAGTGTGTTTATCAATGATGGAGGTCCATGCAACTATCACCATGCTATTGGGTTGGCCTATGAAGAAGTCTCCCTATCTAGCTTTTCCAAACTCGCATAACCCTTGAGTTTGGCAAATTTAATTCACTCATGTCAAATCAATTAGAACTCCTTTGCACTATACATATTCTCAATGGCCTCCATGAAGCCTCTCTTCACCTCAATGTCATTGATAAATACTCCACACATGCACATATCACTTTGAGTTTAATGAATAGGCTGCCATGTACAAAGGAGTGGTTAGCTTTGCCTACCTCTCTCAAATTATAGGCTGAATGTACTCATTGTAGAATTATAAGGTGGGGTCTCTTTGTTGTACAACGACCTTTATTTGACCAAGCATGCCATCGACGCATTCACATATCTCCCCAAGGCATGAGGCATCAAAATCCTCACATCTAATCATCATGAAAACTAAGGATATGATGGAATCATGGAAGTGATGTATTTGACATCTGACCAAAACATTTCATTCTTAACCATTTCCTTCGCCCTCATCCCCTATTGTGTCTTGGACTCAGCCCACTAATCCAAATCCTACGTCATGACCATTGGTTGCAAGGCTCTTACAACTTAATCATCCTTTCCAAGAGAATGAAGTAGGATGTAAATTTGGTTTCAATACGTTTGATAAATTCCTTCTTCGAGTAGGACAGAAATAGTGCATGAGATGTGTGGTGCTTACATATACGTTTCTCACATCAACAACCTATTTGATCCAATCAATTTTGTCAATGTCCTCATTGTTCATGGCATGCACACAACAAGGATCTAATATATACGTTTGTAGACAGTTTCAACCAGCTTTTTTGTTCCCCTGCACATTTATGCTACATCTAACACAACCTACACCATATTATTAGGCCAACTTCCTCAATATTATTTGTGAGGATCTAAAAATGAAACCTTGCATCCTTTCAATGCCCAACAATCAATAGCCCTAAGGAAGGAAAGGCCCTCTACGCATGATCATGATATCAACGAGTGGATGTTGTCTAATGTTCATCCACCCATCAATAATTATGTTGAATCCATGTGAGACCTATTGTGCCTTGATTTTCTCCATAAGTATATTTATCTTGGAATAGTTCTTATCCAAGATAGTGGTCCTTATTTTCTCTCCCCTAGTAGCACATATGAAGACCTAGCCTTTGCAATATTAGACATGGCCTCCTCAAAATATGGAAAGCAAACAACATAAAATAGAATGCCATTAACAAAGAAGAATTTGCCAATGGCATCTCTTCCTCATCTTGGCTTGTAGATTGAACAACTCTACCACCAAGTTCGAAGTTTGAGCTATACCAATGGCCTCACATTTCCCATTAGGCTCTACTAAACTAGACACAAAAAGAGGAACTTATGGGTTACAAGGAGCTGTAGTAGTTCTACAAGAAAGTGTTGGTGTCAAGGTAGCATTAGGTGTGGAGATGTCACCACTATACAATTTCATTATCTCATCCCTCTATTGAAGTAAGAGTTAACCACATACCCCAACCCCTCTATCAATGATGTGAAGGAAATGTGTATTCATTCTTGGAATGCTGCCACAGTAACCAAAGCCATTAAAAATGGCATTTCCATAGGCAAGTCCCCTTGAATTAGGAGCTTGGTTGGAATATAATCTTGTAGCAAATTGTTGTTAAGGGGGCTTCTTATCAAATGGGCCCTTGGAAAAATCTTCCAACGGCTTAGGAGGCCAAGTGAAATTTACAATACTCCCAACTGAACTCCTTTGAATGTGAACCTTTTCCCCTCCCACATATATTGCCAATTTCTAGATTCCCAAGATCCTCCTCATCATCAGTTACATTATAGGAACTCATAATGACACCACAAGAAAATAGCAATTACTGCTTAATTTCACTAAATAAAGCAAGGACTCATCACATGGATTTTCCTTCTATTTTTCAAGTTGCATGAAGCACAAAAGAAGATGATGCACAAAAATTTGCAATCCTTGTCCATTGTTGGTTTGATTAACCCTATGCAACTAAAAATTTAACTAGTTCTTCAAAGTTTAAACAAAGATTTTCATTTTGTTCTTCTTAATTGAAGACACACTAAGCACAAAAGTAGCAATTCTAGTTTGAGTTTCAATTATTTAAGACTCCAAAAAGGTTAGGAAATTTTTTATTAGCCCCATAGTAGCATAGCACTCAAAAAACTCCCAATTAATTCTAAGTAATCATGACCTTGCCACATTTGTTGTGTCATTTCCCAAGTTTTTGATAAAGTGGTTCTTTCATAAAGTATCTTTTTTGGCTTATTTTACACTTGTGGCCAAAAAATATAAAGCATAGGTAGACTGAACAAATTTTTTTATCATTAGGGTAAATTTTTCTTTATTTACTTTGAGTAGATTGTTTATAAAAGTTAAATTCTAAACCATAATGAGGATTTTATTTTAAATTATACCCTAATAAGAATTTAGTTAAAAAACATAGGGCTGCCTTTAAAATGGTAGGCCATATTACATGACTAAACATCCAACCATTTTAGGACCAACTGTTAACTTTTTCATAATTCTCTTAGGTGAATAAAATAGTTTATATTATCCTACGTAATTTTTTATGATCAGTAAAGTAGTGTATCTAATTGCATCTCTACACTATCAATGAGCATAGTAATCCATTGTTTAGATAACTCCCCACAAACCACAAATGGATGATATTGCAGTGCTCATGAAAGAGCTGCAAGCATACCCTTGCTAGTTTCAGTAATATCCTTCAACAACTGCTTCGGCTTAGGCTTATGCTCAACAGTTTGCTCCTTTGCTGCTTACTATTATTGTGATCCATCAATTTCATGACTGGTCTCCTCTTTGTCCTTTTGCTCAAAGTGGTCCAAAAATCTCTGGCATAAATCATCAAATGTCTACATGAAGATGCACCCTTGTGTAATCAAACCATGATACTACCACTCGAGAGTGATTCCTTCCAAGTGAAGGTTAGCAAATTTAATCACCTCGTCCTCAAACATTTGACTCAAGGAAAAGTGGGTTTATTTGTTGCTAACATTCTTTGTCAAGCCATTGAGGAAGTGGGCCCTCAAAATGTTGTGCAAGTTATAACAAACAATGCTAAAAATTGTAGAGCAACTAGGCTATTGGTTGAGGAGTGTTATTCACACATTTTTTTGACACCTTGTGTTACATCCCATTTTTAGCCTCTAGGCTATGACATATTTTGCTCTACATTTTGATTTTGATCCTAAAAACTTGAATTATGAACATATAGAATATGTTAATGAAGCAGCTTTTATCAGTTAGATATATCTTGAGTTGTTCAAAAGAAATTGAATTTCATAGAAATAAATATGAATGTTGTACATTAGTTTATAATGGTTTATCCTGAAATATTTATATGTTGTAGGACTAACTACCTCAATGGTTTGATGAGGTGGATGCAAGAGATTGTGTTTTTCCCCTCTAGGATGAGGAGGAAGAGCATCAATAGAGAGAGGAACGCATATTCAGGAAAGAAAACCAAGGCCACCATGAATTTGAGAACTCGCACACACACTGTTTATAATTTTAATTTTGGTTGCTTTGAATGTGAATGTTTGTTTTGAGCTAACTGGATTTGTCATCAGTAGAGTTGCATCGTTGATCATAGCAGCATGAATTACTCTTCCTTTCTAAATTGTTGTCAGATGTGTTCAATTTTCGGTCTGAATGTTATCTAAGAAGGAAAAAGTAGTCGATGACTGAGAAGCTGGTTCATTTTGTTCATATAAGAAAATATTTATATGTTGATATAAAAAAATGCATACATGCATCCTTGTAGTATAAACACTCTGTTTAAGAATATAGATAAATATCTCAATTTGAGGTAATGATTAAATAGAATAAATTTTAAACGAATCTGATTATGCACACGTTTTGGGTATATGTATTATATATATAGTGTACATACATACATACATATATATTATATATAGGACATACACCTTAAGTGGCTGTGAAAATTTATAAATATATGTATATACATTTATGGGTATTATGTGTATGTGCATATATATATATGAATTGTATTTAACAATTAATTATGATTGTTAGTATTAATTTTATATCTATATATATATAGAGAGAGAGAGAGAGAGAGAGATCCATATACATACATATATTTATATAGATATATATATAAATATATAAATACTTATATAAAGATTATTACATGCAATGATACCATGAAGGAAGCAATAAAATGAAGTGGTACTAATGATTTAATGTAATGGCTCCTTGAATTGCTAACTCCACATAGTGGAGAGCGTAGTGGCAGTGTTAAGCCATTACTTCACATTAAGTGAAGTTAATTTTTTAGTGCAAAAGGCCAGCTAAGGTAGGCAATATGGGGAGATCTAGAAAACATGCAGAGAAATGGGGAGAATGAATAGGGAATGAGGAGAATGATAAGAGAAGGAAGAAGGAAAGAGAGCTCTGCAACGATAGTGGGAGTTTTGCTGTGTAAATGGTATGTATCAAATACAATCTGTATTTTTAAGTAGAAGGTTGAAATGATAATGTTTGGAATGGTTAAAAGCCTGCAAATCTTCTTGAAGTAAGGTTGATAGTTTTTGGATATTTGTTCAGAGGTTTTCTTTAATCTGCATCTTGATATACTAGGCATGTTATTGTTTGAAAGTCATGAATCTGTAAATTATTTAAAACTTGCATATTCGGCCTCCATGGTTATTGATAGCATACCACTAGGGTTTATGCAGTTATCTTGTATGGCCTTTCCAGCCAAAAAGCCATGGTGGTTGCAAAAAGAAAATTAGTGTAAAGCTCTATCTACTTAGCAATACCATGTGAGTGCATAATGTTGTTATGTTGAGCACTGCATGATGTTATTATCACTGTTATTAATATATAAGACCGAATAGGTCTGTGATGTTGCTCTGTCGAGCATTGCATGATGTTATTATCACTGTTATTAATATATAAGACCGAATAGGTCTGTAATGTTGCTTTGTCGAGCATTGCATGATGTTATTATCACTGTTATTAATATATAAGACCACATAGGTCTGTAATGTTACTCTATTGAGCATTGCATGATGTTATTATCACTGTTACTAATATATAAGACCAAACAGGTCTATAATGTTGCTCTGTTGAAGCATTCCATGATGTTATTATCACTGCTATTAAATTATACCACTGCATAAAACCAAATATGTAATGTCCCTTTTGGGCGAGCAAGAGAAAATAAGAGGGAAAAATAATATTTTATCATTTTGATTTTTGGCGCCCTAGGGAAGGAGGTTAAATAAGATTTAAATTTGAACTTTGGTGCTTAAGTTATTTTAATATTTTATTTGGGGCTAAGCGACCCCTTTGGGAGTTATAAGGAGGGCAAAAAATAATTTAAAAAAATAAAAAATAAAATAATATAAAATTGAATTGGGGCTTGGCTCCCAATTGAGGGGATAAAAATTTAAATAAAAAGCAAAATTAAAAGGGGAAAAGTGGCACCCAAATTGGGCCGACCTATTTGAAGAAATAAGGAGTGATTGCTATATAAACTAAGTCATTTGGAGGTTTTCATATCATGGGAATTATTTTGCTTTTTTCAAATCAGCAATTGTTGCAGCTATTCCAAGGACGAAAACCCTTGTGAATAATAGAGGAGTTGGACGAAAACCTAGCTCTTCAAAGGAGGACTTCATGACGGAGGTTCACTTGTGCTTCAATGGAGTTTTATGCTAGATGTTCATGCTCAGATTTTCAGATCAGCCTAGGCAACTTGAGGAGAGCAGATTTGGTGTTGTATTGACCTAAAGTTTCACCCTAGAGAGGAGCGCCCAAGTTGCAAGAGTAGCACTTTGTTTGGGAAGGGCGAAATTGGCAAGTTTGGAGGTTGTTGACAAGTTTTCAAAGGTTGCAAATCCTACATTCAAACCAGCAGGCCAGCACAGCATTGCGGTAGGGTTTTGAAGGCATTTCTATCATATATTTGCATTCATCATTGCATTTTTGTGAGCTAGAGCAAGTTTGCCCAGCTAGGGTTAGTTTAGGTCATCATTCATTTCATGTTTTGGCTTGTAAGTGGGGTTTATTCATATAGCAAACTATTGTACCTTGTTGGGCATGTTTGGAGCCCGTTTTTGTGGTGAACTTGAATAAGTAATAGGTCTGATTTTGTAGCAGCAGCACTGAATAAACTTCTTGTCAGAATTTGCATGTTTTGAGTGGACAAATTGGTGCTATATATTGCTGGTTACATTCATACTTAATGTTAGATGTGTTCATCATATTCTTTGAACCAATTAGATGAGTTTATGTTGTTGTTCATGCTTGTTTCATCTCAGAAATTTTATATCAGCAACTAGGTTTAGTGCAGAAATTAGGGCAGAAATTTGTGTTTCAAAAAATCAAAAAATTCATCAATATCCTAGTTGGGATATTTCAATGGTATTAGAGCTTGGATCCTACCAGCTTGGAGGGTTAGTGTTAAAAGATGATTAAATTCCTTTCAAATTATAATCAGAATGTTGAACTTGATAAATATGAAGTTGATGCCAAATCAATATTGAAAAATACTGATCATGAATTCACAAGTCTGAATTTTCCTTAATGGTATTCGATCTACAAGAGTAGAACATTTATTGATTTCAATGTCTCCAAATGTGGATCGGATCTGTATTAAATATATCAAGAAGAGACATGTCCGTTCATGAGATGTCTCATGAAATTGTGCCTTTTCGTCTTAACTAAACACCCGATCTTAATTGGGGTTTGTTACTTAATAAACATAAATACTTACCAAAATCGATCTGTATTTATCTTGCACAAATAAATAATATCCAATCTGAAAATGATCACCGATAATGATGCTCGATCGGATCCTATATAAAACATAGAAAGCCAATAGTCTGCAAGTAATAACCTCTAAATGCAGATCGATAATATACCTGGAATATAGTAGATTTCGATCAGTTATATTTGACCGAAGCTACCATATTTCAACACTCCCTCTTAGCTAGGGAAGATAAAACTAACCAAGTATATAGTGATATCACCTTACTCATAATATCAGAAGATATGGTATGCTCCTAAGAGTGTCAAGTCACATGACATTCTTCATAACACATCTTCATTATTCAACACTCCTTCTTAGCTAGGGAAGATAACCTCCATCAAGTATAAAGTGATATCACCTAACTCGTGATATCAGAAGATATGGTATGCTTCTGAAAGCGTCAAGTCACATGACATTCTTCATAACACATCTTCATTATGGTATGTGCACTGACATCAAGTCACATGATGTCTACCATAATAAATCATGGCATATCCACAGATATATATGCATATCCACCATGAATAAGGATCATAATGATCTTCAAATTGACATCAAGTCTTATGATATCTATCAAAATGTCCAAAAGATACTATCATGACATATCCATGGATATCAAGTCACATGATATCCATCATGATAGTGAAACTAAACATTGTAAAGTCATCACCTAACAATGTCAAATACAAGTGTTCATTATTAGAAAGATCGTCACCTTTCAATAATGTACACAGGTGGGGCCCATAAAGTCATGGAGTCGCACGCATGACAAAAGAGTTTACACATTAAACATCTTTAAAATGTATTAGTACAAAATAAACAATTTGAGTCTCAATCTCAACAATAACTTACATTTCAACCATACCAAGTTTCTTCCTGAAGAGTTCAACTTTAACTCTGGAGAGAGGTTTGGTGAGAATGTTTGTTGTTTGATCGCTTGTACTAATATACTTCAACTGGATCACATTCCTTTCTACCATGTCTCTCACATAGTGGTAAGGAATCTCTATATGCTTAGATCATATAACCCCACAAGCAATTTTCGGAGCCATACTGCTTCCCTTGTTCTCATAGAGGCTGCAATATATATTCGGCTTCTGTTGTACTCAGTGTCACATAAGATTGCTTCCTGCTATACCAGGATATCATCGCAAACCTCAACCTGAAACAACATCCAGAGGTACCTTTTCGATCATCTTTTGTAGGTTCAATAGGCTCCCTTTGAATCTTCAAGCACTTGCATCAACCTCCTGACCTCATCGTCCAAGATTGCCTGCAACACTTGCTTTAGAGAAATGGTTTCCAACGCACACCTCTGTAGAGATTCAGGGTTGTCCTTTTCAACCTCATCCCAGATCACTCTATTATGAATAGGTTTGCAGAGCTACCAAAGTTAAATCCAGGTTGACTGACTTGAGCAATTATGATCTCAACTGCTGAAGAGGTACTTCAAGGATTTAGCATCAACACTGCAACCCTTACTTATTCTCCGCGAATCATAGAACTCCCTCTGAAGGTTAATTCTTCCTCTTTGAAGAGATGTCTTCAGCCATTTATTCAGTCTCATGGCTGCAAGTAGTGTCTCCATTCTCTTCTTCTTTGAAAGCAATCTCTTGGTCCATCCTAATGCACATTAAGAAGAGATTCCTCAATAGTTCATATGACTTAACTATTCTGAAGAGAAATACAAATGCTAGAAGAATACAAGATTCATTTATCCAATGAATTAATGACTACATAAAAATTCATGAGCATTATTAAGGACATGAAATACTTATCTCTCAATCAAATATGCCTGTCAAATTTCAATCTCCATAACTTTCCCTTCAATGTATTAATGCCTTCTTTTACGCACAGTCAACACCGAAGCAAATAATTGAAGGATGAATTTTGGACTATACCAAATACCGGTTATGCCAAACACAATTCCAATATGATATATTTAGGTGAAACCTCCAAATCTCAGAGTATGAAATTCTTCTGAAGATAGGCGCATTTCAACCGATCAAGACCAAGATTGCCTCCGTCGTCCAAGCAGAGCCAATGGCTCTGGCCGATGCTCATAGAAGATTTTCATCATCAGGATGCATACCAGACAATCACTCCAACACTTCTCCTATGACTTTAAGTTGGGAGTTTCATTCATCTGGTGTGCATTGGATTCATATCGAGCCATAGACATTACCACATCGCTTCTCCAGCCAGGGTCAGATCCAGAGAAAGCGAGTAACACAGTGGTCTCTTTTGTCTAAGTCTAAGCGCATTGGAAGCCCACGAACTGACAGGGATTTAGCAAATAATCAACACCCGCGCCATAGCGATGCCACTCGTGGGCGGAGCTATATCGCTCATTTCATTCTAGACACTACAAAGTTCGATCATATAAGTGTAATCGATGTTTTATATCTTCCTCCCAAACATAACAAGAATATCCTCACAATTCAGCAAAGACTCCGTCGGCAGTTCTGAGAATGTTCCCGACTTCTTCTGCCCTTGACTGTTGAGTGCAGATAATTATGTTGATCTGCTCTAATTGTCTTGTGTAATGTCCCCGAAATTACTTGGAGAAATGATAACGGTGTTTTTAAACAGCAAGTCTGCATTTAAAACTATATTAAATAAATAAAAAGAAATAATTAAATATTTAATAATAAATTTAAACTATTAAAAATAACATTTAAATTTATATGGTTGGCGCCCAAAGCTAATAATCGTTTTTTTTTTTTTTTTGTTCTTGCTGGGCCGACATCAGGTTGGCCCCTGTATTTATGTTGGGTCGATTTAACCAAACACAGTGATTGGTTACAGGAAGTTCTGAGTCAAAGGAAGCCAAGAACCAATCAATATCTCCATTCACTTTCCAAGACAAACTCCCGTCTACAGTGAGATCCTTCTCCACACAGGTTGTGGTACATCACTCTAATTTACAAACAACGGTAGATCCGATCGAGACTCCAGTTCTTGTTGCGGGCATACTGTTCTATTTCCAGATCTGGAAGTAACTATATAGTCTGGGTGTTGAAATCGCCATTCTGAGTTGTTCATCGGATATCTCTATAGACGACCCTCAGCTAATAGTGAATTGAAATTCCGCATGTCTATAGAAGCATCAAGAGAGTCAAGCGATCAAAGGCGTGTCCAATGTAACAGACGGAGATCTTGCACAAGCAGCGGGAAGAGTATAACGATATGTCTCTCTGATTTTCGATCGAGAGACTTTAATGTTCGCTGAGGATGTTGTGAGTGATTTGGTGTCGAGTGACTGGATTCTTGTTAATATGCGTAACCTAGGTCTATTGAATCTGATTTCCTTAATCAAATGGCTCTGGCGGTCCTTGAATCCATATTCTCAAAGAGCCACTTGATTGCCTGATATTGGGACTTAGGAAATACCCGCTCCACACTATCACCTGCTCAACACGAGAACAGACCCGATATCGAGTTTCTAGAACAATGATGACCAAAAGAGAGATTGACGCGGTGAGGACGCGATATATGGAAATCCACAATAGAAGTAATTCCGATACCGGAAGGCATTAAGCAGAGCCATTATGAGTAACTTCGAGTTGGCAAAAATAGAGGCATTGATAATAAGTCTATAGAAGAAACATTCAGACGTCCATGATCAACACGACTAGCATGGGAACAGGACTATGCCTCATAGTTCCTCAACAACAATAGAGAGCTTCAGAGAAAACATGCAAATGAATAACCTTGATGTCAACCACTTCGAATCTCTAGTTCCCCGTTCTAAGAATCACTCGATCACATAATCATTCGCAATAGCAATAGTAATGAATATTACATCATTAACTATTTCAAGGGTTCCGTTCTGAATGGCCACAAGATCTTCTGAGAGTTTTCGTTCCCAATGGAAAAAAAATAAACTAGATGCTAACCAATTTCTATGTGTTTGCGATTTCAAGGGAGAATATGGTTTTAAAGTAATCTGATATCTTGAATTTAATCGGATCTTCCGTAACCTTGCTCTGATACCATGTTAAAAGATGATTAAATTCCTTTCAGATTATAATCAAAATGTTGAACTTGATAAATATGAAGTTGATGCCAAATCAATATTGAAAAATATTGATCATGAATTCACAAGTCTGAATTTTCTTTAATGGTATTCGATCTACAAGAGTAGAACATTTATTGATTTCGATGTCTCCAAATGTGGATCGGATCTGTATTAAATATATCAAGAAGAGACATGTCCCATGAGCGAACATGTCTCCACAAAGTGGAGGCATGTCCGTTCATGAGATGTCTCATGAAATTGTGCCTTTTCGTCTTAACTAAACACCCGATCTTAATTGGGGTTTGTTACTTAATAAACATAAATACTTACCAAGTTCGATCTGTATTTATTTTGCACAAATAAATAATATCCAATCTGAAAATGATCACCGATAATGATGCTTGATCGGGATCCTATATAAAACATAGAAAGCCAATAGTCTGCAAGTAATAACCTCTAAATGCAGATCGATAATATAACTGGAATATAGTAGATTTTGATCAGTTATATCTAACCGAAGCTACCATATTTCAACAGTTAGATCGTATGATGCAGTTGGAATCATGGGTTCCGAAGTTGTTGATGATATAATGGTTGCTCATGAAAGGTACCTTGCACTTCCACAAGAGGTTAGAAATGATCTCTCCTTCAGTTGTTATATGGAGTATTGGAGGGACAAAAGCAAGCAAAAGAGGAAATCAAAGAAGCGTGAGCAGCCAAGTGTTAAGGACATCTTGAATAATCTTCAACAAGAATTTATGTTGTCACAAGAGAGACTAGCTCGTAGCTTGCAGCAGTATGGAGATTCCCTATCAAGACAATCTAGGCTCTATAGCAACTTATCCACATCTGAAATATCTAGAAATCTCTATGAGGAGTTCAACAAGGGTTCTAAATCAGCGGTCATTGATCAACCTATAGGTGAACAAGGTTCTAGAACAGCCATTGAAGAAGAGCATGTTGAAAATGTCCAAATGATAAAAGAAGAATCGCTTCCTTGTAATCAGCCACAAGAAGATATGGATACTACTAATGACCCATCTCTTGAGCATAGCATCACCACATTATCTTTACATCATGGTGGCAACGAATGTGATGAGCAAAATGACTTGGGCATATTGGATCATAGCCCTTTTGCATGGCATGATAGAGAAGTTTGATTTAGGGTTGAGAAAGATTATGTGGAAGGATGTGGAAAAGAACATTATTTTCAAGGAGCTGGCTTGTTACGATGCAACTCTAGCTTCAAAACAAAAATTAGATGAAGAAGATGTCAAATCAGAAAAACAGTCACCTATGAGGTGATTTTCACATGAAAATGCAGATTTTAGTTCTGAGATGGATGATACAACTTTTAGAACAGCCAATAAGGGTATGCATGGAAGGATGTTCGTGGGACAAAGCTACACACAAGGTATGTCATTTCTAGTAAATTTGATGGTCCTTGTTTCATGCACATGATTACATTTGATGACTACCTATTGGAGTTGTATGAGAAACATTTTGTTGAAGAGCTGATCATAAAGACTAAAGGATGGCCTAGTAAGAAGATCCTACAGTTTGATAATGTATGGTTTGTCATGGATATTACACCTTTGAATTGGTCTGAAACTATGGGACTCACATACAAGGATGAACCAAAGATGTTGAGAGCTAGTGATAAGAATGCAAAACCTAAAGAAGATGAAGTTGTTCTCACATGCTTTCAGCAGGATGAGGGTTCATCAACCAATAAGGAGTACATGCGTCTTCATAATGACCACAAGGAAGAAGAGCATGCTGTCACAGGATGTGCCAAATCAGTGATGATTGATCAGATTTATGAAGGTATGTTGAAGACAAATCAGAAATGTTGCATGGAGATTTTGGGTCTCATAAGTCACATCACTTGAAAGGGCAATTGAAGGCAAACGAAGGTAAGATTATGGCAGCCCTAGCTCATTTTAATCATGTTCATAAGTTGATGGCAAGTTTGTGTTGGAAGGCTCTAGGGAATCATGCAGATTTTGAAGGAGGTATATCTCTCGATGACTTGCACGAACTCAAGGAGGCTTTGGTGGTAGTGAAGTCAAACTACCTATACTTGCTTGCCGACAAAGATCATCTCCTCACACTTGGTGAGATATACTAGAATGCTTTGAGAAGAAAAGAAGTGGAGGAAGGACATAGAGGATCCCATGATGAAGTCATGAAGAGAAAGGAGACATATTAACATAAAGATGTAGCTTGCAGCCAGGGGACAGAAATTATGGCACATGACACACTTGATTTTCCATTGAAGACATCTCTTGGACCAACACTTGACGATGGGAAATTAGCAAAGGATGAAGACTTGCTTGAGTCCCTTGAAGGCACTACAAAGAGGTACAACATAAGTTCTGATTTTCTGTTTTATGATAGCAGTCATATTTCTATGCATAACCATGAGATTGCAGCTATGTCACATGAGGGGAATGGTGTTGAGGGATTCCCCAATGTTGGCACTCAAGATGTGAGTGTCAAAAATGAGGAATGTATGGTGGATCCAAGCCACAAAAGTTTTGATTTTTCATATCATACTAGGGAAGATGTGAAGAAGATACAAGATATGTGTGAAGGGTGGTTGCAAAGAGCTAGGAGAGCAACATTGTTGGCTGCCCAAACTAAACAGCACTTGCAAGAGATCAAGGAACGTTGTAACCATCTAGATCATGCAAGAAAACAAAGGGAATCATATCTTAGATCACTATTTCTTCAAAGGGAAGAATGTGTTAAGGTTGAGCATGCAAGGGATGAACCTCTTGAGGTCAGCAAGGAAGGAGAACATTCAGATTTGGGTGACCATGAAAAGAGGTATGATTCAAAAAAATTGTTTATACACATAGTTTACATCATGAGGATCATGCGCTACCTCTTTTAGAGAGCCCATTGAAGGCTCAAATCATAGATGTGGATGGGATAGCTGAGCATACACCTTTTGGACTAGTCAACGATGTGATGTATACATGTATAGGTAGAGACAATGGTGGTTCAGATTTGGTTGAGTCTTTGGTCACTCATGAAGAACTTGAGGAGTTCCCTTGTGATGAGATACAATCCCATCATATTGATGTCTCTTTGGTGAAGCATGAGGCTACCCTACTTTCGGGACTTATGGCACACATCATGGATGCAAATTCGAATGAAAATATTATGGAAAGGTATGATAATTATTCTGATTTTCTGATTTGGAACAATGATCTTTGGATTATGCATAATTTTGAGTTGGCTGCTCCTACTCATGAGGATGATAGTAAGAAGACTTCTTCTATTGTTGGCACTCATTTGGGAGACAAACATGAGGTCTCATTTGTGTGTCCAAGACACAAGAGGACCAAGTTTGTACGGCATGTCATGAGTGAGGCAAAGAAGATTCAAAGTATGTGGCATATGAGGAATGAGCCTTGTATGATAGCCAAACAAGTGGAGCAATCAGGTTTGAGGTATGATTCAAAATTCTTTGTTTGTACACGTAGCTTGCTTTATGAGGATTTGGTGTCACCTCTTTTGAATGAATGGATTTTAATGACGTCCACGAGACCATCAGTCTATGGGACCAAGCATCGGAACTTTAACCATTTTCAAGTTCTTTTCCATGTCCGCCCTCCTATTATAGATCTTGACCAAGAAGCCAGCAGTTTTGAGGAGCCT
Source organism: Sequoiadendron giganteum (assembly GCA_007115665.2). Lineage (NCBI taxonomy): Eukaryota > Viridiplantae > Streptophyta > Pinopsida > Cupressales > Cupressaceae > Sequoiadendron > Sequoiadendron giganteum. The sequence goes on along the minus strand of CM021108.1, from coordinate 600,268,799 downwards.
AGTCTCCTTAAAGAGCTCATTTAAATTGTGCACCTTCAAATTGTCTTCATACTGGATATGGATATCATCATAAGCAGCACACTCAATGATGAAGTATCATTCAGTCTCAACGACCCCTTTGCTGCAAAACATACAAGTTCTTTGTTCCCAGGCTTCCTTGGGGACAGCCCACCTACATGTCTCACATCGAAGATGGTGCGACCCGATTCTCAATTGAGCGACCAAAATCCTAGCCTTGCCTTTAATTGCAACCCTTAGGTAGTCTTTCTCATCGTGCTCCCACGTGGGGTTGAACTCCTAGATATAATGTGTCTTTTTACGGCCAACTTGCTTAGTCCACATAATAGACCTAAACTTTTCTAGCAAATACTTTTTTATCTCAACATTAGTGTTGGGACACTCGTGCAGCTTAATGTTCCATTTGTTCAACCATTTGCTATTTTACTTCATCCAAGTCTTCTTTCTACAGTTTAGCTCCTCCCCAACAACCATTTTGGGCTAGCAATGTGTATCCATGTTCTCAATTTTTTTTAAAGTAACTTATTAACCGAATGATTGCGGATGCCTCCAGTGGGAACGTACCAATTTCAGCCAAGAGCATCTCGTACGGAACCGAGGATTTGACTTTGATGCTAGTAGTGATCAAATGCTTTTGAATTCTTTCAACCTGCCTCCACTTGTGGTTTGACATGCTACCCCCCCAAACCTCACACCCATAAAGGACAACCGATGCCACCAACAAACCAAAAAGGGTTTTCTTTGTTTTCCAATCTCATAACTCCGTTGTCCTACATTTGTTCTGCAGTAAATCAAATGCCCTCCAGCCACCTTGAATCCTTTTTGCTCTGCAAGTCTCCCAACTAAGCCTATTATGAAAATCAATACCCAAATACTTGTATTCTTCCACCGCCTCCAAAGAGCTACCCTCTAAAATGAAATTAAACTACTGCTTCTTCCTTTTCAAAGAAAAAATCATGATTTTGGTTTTGCTGGTGTTAACTTGCATCCCAACCTCTTGGCAAAAGAGTTCGAGAGCCATTAAATGATCTCTCAAACCAGGTGCAGATTTTGCAATTAAGATAAGATCATCCGTGTATAAAAGTAACTTCACCACATAGCTAGCTAGATGAATACCCTCTCCAACAGTTTTGTTTAACCATTCTTCAAGCTTATCAATATATAAGCCAAACAACATGGGAGACAAGGGACAGCCCTGCTTGACCCCAATGTCACTACCAAAGCATTCGGACATACCATCTTTTGTTCTAATTTTAGCTCTAACTTTCTCATAGAGTTTATGAACAGCCGCTCTAAGCTCATCAGGAATACCAAGTTCCTCCATTTTGTTCCAAAGTTTGTCCTAAGGCACCGTGTCAAAGGCTTTTTTGAAATCAACGAAACAACAAAAAGCTTCACCCCCTTGAGTGTCCCAAGCTTTCTCAACAAAGTGTCTAAGTGCGATGCATTGATCTATGGTAGAATGCTTTGGCCTGAAACCAGCCTGCCCTTTTACCTTCCTTTTCGGCCCAATTATTGATTTTGCGTTCTAACATGCTCCCATATAGTTTGTCAAGAAGATGATTGACCATGATAGTACGATAGTTAGAAGGATTATTGATATCCCCACTTTTATGTAAAGGGATGACCACACTGGTAGTCCATTCAGCCAAAAAGCCATTTTGAGTAATGTTATTAAAGAGGTATTTGATGTGAGGTGTGAGGAGCTCACAACCCCACTTTAAAAATTCAGCTTGCGGCCCATCAATGTCTTGAGCCTTACCGCTTGCGAGATTTTTTATACCTTTCTTGATATCTTCTTCCGAGAAGAGCTCACTTGAGACATGAATTAAAGGGGGCATGCCTATCTCCATTGGTTGTTCATACAAGAGCTTCACATATTCTAGCCACTACACCCCAGTGATATTATTTTCTACCTGACTCTTCTTTTGCTACAACTCTCTCCAAAAGCTTTTGGGGTTGTGTTTACCCATAGAAATTAACTCCTTCCTTCTTAAATTCACATAGATTTCTTTTTTAGATTTTACCAACTTCTTGTAGTTTACTTTACTTTCTTTGTTTGACATATTCTTTTTGACCAATCTTTTTGCTGCTTTGCAATCCTCATCATACCATGGGTTAGAAGGAAAAGTATTTGAAATCCTCTTCTTGGTTCGAGATCTCTTACAACCATCAAGAGCTTTGTGAATTAGAGGGACCAACGTATTGCTGCTAATGTAATCATTTTTTTCATTGCTTTCATTGCATGCCATGTTTTTTCTTTCTTGAAGCTGATGATCCAACACAGCAACAAAGATTTCTTGATTTTCATGATTCACAAGGATTTTGCCTTGTGAATGAGCCTTCTTATGAGAGTGGTGAGTTTTCCCCTCTTGCCGGTTGCCTTCATGTATGCCAAACTTAACAAGAAGAGGCATATGATCAGAATTTAAACCAATAGGACAGTACCCAATATTGAACTCCAACAGCCTAAAGACAGAATTTTGAGAACATAACACATAGTCCACCACACTTTGCCAATTGTAGGTTTTGCAAATGATACCGCCTAAATCTTGCCACATTTTCATACCATTACAAATCACCATGCCATATAAGCTACATAAGCCAAGTAGCTCCACTCCAAAGTGTGACACACCCCCACTACCATCTTGTGAGGTCCTTTCCCAAGGCTAAACCTCCACTTCCTCTAGCCAAAGAGGGTTGTTGTCCTCCCCCCCACTACTGCCCAACTGAATGGATTGATTGTTGGCCGTCCTAGCATTAAAATCCCCCATTAGCACTATTTCTCCCAAAGAACTAAAAACAGAAATGTCCTTTTTTAAAGCTGCCAACGGATCTTCATTATCCATCTTTCTCTTTTTGTAGATCTTTGAATTTTTAGGGGCAAAATAACATGCAGCCAGCCAAATTATTGTCCCATTTTCAGTTATTTTTAGCCATATAAACTACTTGTTTGGATCCACTTTTTTCAACTTTTATTATCTCTCCCCAAGCTTCTTTTATTAGGACTGCAATCCCACCATGCCCCTTACCTGTTTCAGTCCCTTCATTCCACACTGAGATTTTAACATATCCTTCAAAATCTGGAACTTTGCAACCATCATGCTCATGTGTTTCCGTAAGAATGATAATGTCTTTCCCTTCTGCTATGAGCCCCAACCCCAGTCCTCTTCTCCACGAGTAACCCCTACAATTCCAACTTACCATGTGTAAATGCTCTCGTGGGGCCCCAAATTCCTATTTATTGTGTGGTGATTGCTCGCTAATTTGAGTTTTCCCATTGTTCAGCCATGCCCATTTTCCGGCATCCCTTGCTGATTTCACTTTCACCCACTCATTTTGGAGAGCCATTTGAAGGCTCACATCATAGGCTTGGATGGCATTATGGAGCATACACTTTGTGGATCAGCCACTAGTATTATGCCCTCGTATGTAGATGGAGATATGGGTAATGCAGATTTGGTTTGGTCTTGATCATCCATGGAGCACTTGAAGAGTTTGCTTGTGATGAGTCTCATCATGTTGATGACTCTTTGGTAGAGTATGCTGCTGCTTTATTTCAGAAATTTCTGATGCATGCCATGGAGACACTTGCTTTTATTGGGCATAGTTGGGAAGTGAAGTTGCACTTTGTCACAAGGTATGGAGGTATTGCCATAATGTTTGGTTTTGAGTTACTAATGCTTGTGTTCCAACTGGATTATGTCATAGGGATTGGGAAAAAGCATGAAGATCTTGGCCTTCCTGCCCTAGTTCATGAGGATCCACTCCATTCTTTGCTAAGGGATGACTGTTTTGCCCTATTGCATGTTGAAATCCTGCAGGTTACTTGGAGGGCAGCAACTATTTGGGTATTTTGGAGAAGTTTGGATCATCTCTTCATCATTGGGGAATGGTGTATGGGTGATACTCTACCATCACATGACAGTGGCAATGATATTGGCACTCACTTGGGTCTGATTTTCAGTTGGAAGGTTGTTGTCTGATTTATATCAGCAACATAGGTGGGGCTGCTATGTTCTTCTATGCACCCATAAGGGGCGTCTTGCACATTCATGAGGAATCCTTCGAAGTTGGAGAGTTAGTTGATGTTGATAGTTCCTTGAGGTACATCTATCTCCTCAATTTTGTTGGATGTGGTAGTGTGATGATATGGGATCCGGGTGGTGGTATGTTTGTCATTGTTTGAGGACAAGCAATTTTGGGAAGGGAGGATTGTAATGTCCCTTTTGGGTGAGCAAGAGAAAAATAATATTTTATCATTTTCATTTTTGGCGCCCTAGGGAAAGAGGTTAAATAAGATTTAAATTTGAATTTCGGCACTTAAGTTATTTTAATATGTTATTTGGGGTTGAGCAACCCCTTTGGGAGTTGTAAGGACGGCAAAAAATAATTTAAAAATAATAATAATAATAATAATAAATTGAATTGGGGTTTGGCGTCTGATTGAGGGGATAAAAATTTAAATAAAAAGCAAAATTAAAAAGGGAAAAGTGGCACCCAAATTGGACCGCCCTATTTGGAGAAATAAGAAGTGATTGCTATATAAACTAAGTCGTTTGGAGGTTTTCATATCATGGGAATTATTCTGTTTTTTTCAGATCAGCAATTATTGCAGTTATTCCAAGGACGAAAAACCTTGTGAATAATAGAGGAGGTGGACAAAAACGTAGCTCTTCAAAGGAGGACTTCATGACGGAGGTTCACTTGTGCTTCAATGGAGTTTTATGCTAGATGTTCATGCTCAAATTTTCATATCAGCCTAGGCAACTTAAGGAGGGCAGATCTGGTGTTGTATTGACCTAGGGTTTCACCCTAGAGAGGAGCACCCAAGTTGCAAGAGGAGCACTTTGTTTGGGAAGGGCAAAATTGGCAAGTTTGGAGATTGTTAACAAGTTTTCAAGGGTTGCAAACCCTACATTCAGACCAGCAGGCCACTGCACCTTGTGGTAGGGTTTTGAAGACATTTCTATCATAGATTTGCATTCATCATTGCATTTTTGTGAGCTGGAGCAAGTTCGCCCAGCTAGGTTTTGTTTAGGTCATCATTCATTTCATGTTTTGGCTTGCAAGTGGGGTTTCTTCATATCAACAAACTATTGTACCTTGCTGGGCATGTTTGGAACCTGTTTTTGTGGTGAACTTGCATAAGTAATAGGTCTGATTTTATAGTAGCAGCACTGAATAAACTTGTAATCAGAATTTGCATGTTTTGGGTGGACAAATTGGTGCTATATATTGCTAGTTACATTCATACTTAATGTTAGATGTGTTCATCATATTCTTTGAAGCAATTGGATGAGTTTATGTTGCTGTTCATGCTTGTTTCATCTCAGAAATTTTATATCAGCAACTAGGAAAATTTTAAGTGCAGAAATTAGGTCAGAAGTTTGTGTTTCAAAAAATCAGAAAATTCATCAGTATCCTAGATGGGATATTTTGAATAAGTCAATAATATTGCTCTATCGAGCTTTGCATGATGTTATTAATACTGTTATTAAAGTATACCTTTGTATAAGACCGATAAGGTTTGTGCTACTACTTTGTCAAGCATTGTATGTTTATCATTACCATCAGTAAGAGGTATCCCTAGGTGTAAGATCAAATTGATCTTCGATAACATTTTGTCAAGCATTATTAAGTCTTTATTCTACCTGTTAGAGAGACACGGCTTGGGATGTGACTGAACAAATTAAAATAGAGTCGAGCCCTATATTATAAGCAGTGGTGGTGTTGTGTTTCGATTGTAATATGGCCTTGAAAGAAATTAGACTGTGTTTTTAAATATTTCTTGTGGAAATAATGTGTGTTTTCAGGTGTCATTAGAAAAACTTGAGGAAAGTTATTGATTGTAAATACTGACGTCAACAGTAATGTGATATGAAAATAAGACTCTGTTTGGTCTAATGATATTATTTTTGTTTGAATATGGAAAAATTCAAAAATAGAAACTGTGATTTTCTTTCTGATGTTGACAGTATAATGACGGAAGGGTCTTAATTAAGAAAAGACCTAGGATTGAGGACTATCTCGATGGTTATGACTGAAAGAAGGAAAGACTTTTTCTGAAATTAATCTATTCTTGCATTTTTTTATATGTTATTTACAAAGTACAAAAACAGAATAGTAAGTAATTACTCAAATACAGACGTATACAAAAAGTATACATATGTAAAGGTGCAATTACGTACGATGTTAATTTGTTTACTTTCATAATGGAAAGAGAGGATATGTAGTCTTATATACACAAATATATATATATATGCATGTGTGAGTATTTGTAGGTATGTGAATGCAAAATGTTTTCTTAGAGGAAATGATATTGTTACCTTCTCTATTTTGTGAATGAAATGAATCATATATTGTCAATAACCAATTTGAGAAAGAGGTGTGTGAACATACAACACACATATTCATCATTGGAACATGTTTATTTATTATTAAAAATCTTTGGCCAAAGTAATGCAAAATCACTACTTGCATTGTCGCTTCACTGTGTCTAAAGTTGCAAATTAATCAGATATATCATACTTAGCTAGAGAGTATCTAAAGTTGTCTGATAGATTATTTGTATTAGTACACAACACCAATTCTCAAATGGCATAGTGATCTTGGAGTTCCCTGGATCTACTACTCTCATGAAGGGTATAGTGATCTTGGAGTTCCCTGGATCTACTACAATCATGAAGAGTAGGGCCACTTCCTGTTGGAAGGTGTGCAAGGGACCACTGGTTTGTGGTTGGAGAAAAAACACTTGGATGATGCTCTCCTTCTTGTAGTTAAGATGCCAAAAACTAGATTTATCATAAACAATATCATTATATTCATATGGCTTTGCATTATAATTATTCGTACATCACGTCACTAGTATGACATTTGAAAAATGATTTAACTATAACTTTCCTACAAGATGTAATTCATGATGAAAATTACGTAATCTTTTCATAATGAAATCTATATTGTGTTTCTTATTGATAGTTGTTGATTATCTTAATTATAAAAAGAAATATCAATGTCGATTTAATGGGAAAAGTAGTATATTGCAATGATTAAACTTTTGTGTTTATTAGTGTACCTTTCAAATACTTGCGAATTAGTTTTAAAAGAAAAATATGGTGTTTTCTTTTAATGGACCAATTGGATTCGTTACACCTTGTGTTGTCCACTCCCTCAACCTTATGCTACAAAAAATTGGCACCAAAATTGATTGGATCAAACAGGTGTCTGTTGAGGCCGAAGAGATCCAAATGTTCATCACCAACCACCATATGTCACAAGGCATATTTAGAACATTCTCGAAATTGGAGCTGCTAAAGGCAAGTTAAATATGTTTCACTTTAGTAAACTTTTTAATTTTATTTTGATTTTATTTTTTGTAATTTTTTAATTTTTTTAATTCTGACTTTCAGACAAGTTGCTAAGACCTGTTTTGCCTCCAACACAATTGTGTTGAGACAACTTGTGAAATTTTGTGAGGCACTTTCTAACATGGTCATCAGCCCAAATTGGTCCACATGGAGGCAATCTAGCACGACAAGGGCAGCAAAGGTTAAACAAATGATCCTAGATAACATTTGGTGGGATCGTGTTGAGTATCTCCTTAATTTCACTGAGCCCATATTGAGCAAGAATCGCTATACCGACATGGATAGGCCTTGTTTGGGTGAGGTATATGATGGCATTGACTCAATGATTGAGAAGATGAAAGTTATCATAGATGCAAAAGAGCAAGATCCTGAAGAAAAATTATTCAAACAACTACACAAAATCATTGAAGAGAGATGGAACAAAATGACCACTCTGCTACATCTTGCCTTTGCTTTGAGCCCCAAATATTATTGTGCTAAGACAACAAGAGTTGTCCAATATAGAAATGTTGAAGTCAATCAAGGGTACAAGGTAGCACTTCGCAAACTCTTCATTGATCATGACATGCAGGATGCAATGAGGGTCGAGTTTGTGGATTTTGCATGCTCCAATGACTTTAGTATCGATGCTCTTCAGGATAAATATAAGGTAGATGCTCATAGTTGGTGGTACTTCCATGGCCAATCATTCACACACCTACAGCTTCTTGTGATCAAAATTTTATCGCAAGTTTTATAAAAAAAATCTTTTCTTTTAAGTTTTATTTATATTTTAATTTTAAATTTTGTAACTCTTAACTCTATTTTTTTCTTAATAGGTTGCTAATTCATCTGCATCTGAGAGGAATTGGAGCACATACTCCTTCATCCACTCAATAAAGCACAATCGACTACACTCAAAAAAAGTAGAGGACTTGGTGTATGTGCATTCAATCTTGCAACTTCTTACACACAAACAAAGTGGCTACAAGGAAGGGGACACAAGGAAGTGGGATATAGAGCTAGAGCATATTGACTTGGATGCTTCCACTTCCCACTTTGTTGCACTTGATGTTGACGATGAGCCAACTAGTGAGCATGAGAGTGCTAGTGCCAGTGCTAGTGCTAGTGCTAGTGCTAGTGCTAGTGCTCGTGCTAGTGCCAGTGCCAGTGCCAGTGCCAGTGCCAATGTCAATGGCACTATTTATGGTTCTTCTAATTTACCATTACCTATAGGCATCATCTAATATGGATGTTGATGATGATATATTTGAAGACCCATATGATTTTTGACCAATGATGGTTGATTGTTGACACTTGACATTATTATTTTTAAACTTTAATATATATCATGACATTCAAATTTGACCAATATTTGACTATTAATATGGTGGATATAATATAAGATGTTATATGTGATGTATTTTGAACTTAATTACTGCTGCAAATATGTACATATTTCTGAATTTTATATGTTTTTGTATTGACAAACCCAAAGCAAACCCAACCCGAAAAAAAAAATTGACCGAACTCCTGAACCAAACCCCCGAACCCGAACCAAGATTGGCAACTTAGGATGAGGGCCTTGTTTCTAAGAGGAGATTCAAGGCAAAGAACTCCTCAATTTTCAATGTGACTGTCGCTGATGGTTTCACTATCCCATGCATCAAGGTAATGATTACATATGGTTTGTTGGAGAAAAAAATCCAAATCCATCATGCCAAGAAGTTGAAAACCAAACTGATGGCAATCTATACAAGTGTACTAGGTGTAGTCTCCTATTGGATGTTTTTCAAACATTTGCATGTGAAAATGATAAAAACTGCAACCAAGCAGATAAAAGAAGTAGTTCTTTGAAGTTTGAGCTTGACATCATAGTTACGAGACTCGCCCAGACTCGGCGAGTCCCGAGTCGAGTCACCCTGGCCGAGTCCTGGGGGCTCGGACTCGGACTCAGCCGAGTCCTACCGAGTCCAGGTGAGTCCCATCAGCAAGACTCGACAAAAGGCAAGGTTTGAAAGTGCAAAAAAATACATGAAATTTGAATTTATTTTTTTTAATTTATTTACTTATTGTGAATGCAAAATGATGTACGCCATGGAGGTTTGTATGGTTTTGGAGGTCTTAATTTGGGCTTGGTGGCGAGGGCGCTGCCCCTCAACCCCGCCCTGTATCACGACAGGGAGCGCACCCAGGGCACTACCCCGGGACCCTGCGAGGGGCGTTGCCCCTCGACCCCACTAGGGGCGCTGCCCCCAGACCCCCACTAGGGGCACTGCTCCCAGATCCCCCGCAAGGGGCGCTGCCTCCAAACCACTGCAAGGGGCATTGCCCCTTGACCCCATTGGGGGAACTGCCCCCAAACCCCCACAAGGGGCGTTGACCCTTGACCCCACTAGAGGCACTGCGCCTAAACCCCCACAAAGGGCACTACCTCTCAACCCCATCAAGGCGATTTCCCTAATACTTGAGAATCCGAGATTATGGCTACTACATCATTCAGGACCTATCTTAGACACATTCATAGGAAAGATGCAGGCTCTTTTGAGCCATATACTTCTAGTTATTGTTTTGAATCTTTTGATATGTCATAGATTTCATATTCCATAAGTTTTGTATACATTTGAGTCTTTGACTATATATCTAAGTGTGCTATTGTCATATTTGTTTGGAACATTTGATGTCATGGATTTCATATTCCATGAGTTTTGTATACATTTGAGTCTTTGACTATATATCTAAGTGTGTTATTTTCTTGAGCAACTCAACTACAATTTGTGTTTATAGTTATACTTATATGATCGATGTATACTTGTGCTAGTGATGAGGACCTTGATTGGGTTGACTGGGTAGATAGAGAGGTTGAGGCTATAGCCATGGCAGAGGAGGAGGCTAAAGCATGAGCAAACACATCCAAAACTAATGTTGGTTAGGGTGGCATGGAGTCACAAGCAAAGACTATGGCTGCAATTTGTGTTTATAGTTATACTTATATGATCGATGTATACTTGTGCTAGTGATGAGGACCTTGATTGGGTTGACTGGGTAGATAGAGAGGTTGAGGCTATAGCCATGGCAGAGGAGGAGGCTAAAGCATGAGCAAACACATCTAAAACTAATGTTGGTGAGGGTGGCATGGAGTCACAAGCAGAGACTATGGCTGCAATTGCTACATCATCTACGACCCACCTTAGATGCCTTCGTAGGATGCAAACTCCTTTGAGCCATAGACTTGTAGTTATTGTTTTGACAATTCATATTTGTTTGGAACATTTGATGTCATGGACTCATATTTTGTCCCACACACTACTCCTGGTTCTCAACCGTCGCTTGAGAGCATGGGTTGGAACAAGGACGCACATGATGCAACAAAAAAGACAATAGTAGACTTTTGGTACTACTACACCATTCCCTTCCATGTAGCCAGGTAGTTCTTTTTCGTTCAATTGTTCTAAAATTTATATTTAAATTGTATTATTTTAGAATCTAGATGTATCTCATTATCGAATTCAAATTTAAAGTTAAAAACTTAAAACTTTTCATTTTATAATACTTATGTAAGTAACTTTTCATCATCCAGGATCCTTAGACGCCTTCGTAGGAAGGATGTTGGCTCCACTATGCCATAGAGTCATAGACTTATAGCTATTGTTTTGATATTTCATATTTGTATGGAACATTTGATGTTATGGATTTCATATTCCATGAGTTTTGTATACATTTGACTAATTTTATATATCTAAGTATGCTATTTCCTTCAGCGGCGCAACTACAATTTGTGTACTTTATACTTATGTGATCGTTGTATACTTGTGTATGTGATTAAATTTTCTTTTATTTGTATTGTATTCAATAAAGGGTGCTTGAAACAAGTTTAAATCCTTAAAAATCTCTAAATTTCTAGGGTTTTTTCAACTTTTTTTCATTTTGCCGAGTCTGCGCCGAGTTCGAGTCCTGAGTCCCAAGTCGAGTCGCCCTAGCCGAGTCCGAGCCGAGTCCGCGTCTCGTTACTATGCTTGACATGATGGCTATTTGTGATAAGAGCATTTCCAAAAATTCAATAAAAAGGTTTTTACTCTCAAAAGGAGGTTCTATCTAGATAAGGGTGCTTTCTTTGTAAGATTTCTATGTTGTTCTAAAAACTTATAGAAATCAAGGAACAGCAAACAGCTTATAGATATCAAGAAACAGCGAGAATGGTCAGAGGAAATACAACATCTAGGGTTTTTCCTAAATGCTTTTGTGATGTTCTTGTTGACATATCTCAAGTACCAGCTCTCTTACAAAATACAAATCAATGTTAGCAATAAAGGACTCTCTATTGAAGGAGTTTCAATTTTTTGAACTTTATGCTACTGCTTAAGGCACATACAGACCTTTCCCCTAGCTTTGGGCCCATGTGGCAGTGTAAATAATAATTTAGTAAACAAACTAGGAACCAAATGCAAAACAAAACTTCCTATTCTAAACTATCACAAATCTCAGATAGAGCATGCAAATAGAGTTCAAACATAAACATAAAACATAGTTACAATGAGTCATCCATTTAGATTTACTCCAATGATTAAAATGTGATAGTGATATGTGGATGCTCTTTGCTCAAAAGTTAACTATTTTGACAACATATAGTTAGCATAAGATTGGATAATCAACATGAGAGCATCCACATGCTTGTAGCTCTTATTTATAGATTTTTGGGAGAGAAGAACAATGGAGAATGAATGAGAGGATTTTCCTAGGATTGAGGAGAGAATGAAGGGTCATTATTAAGTTTGTGTGAAATGAGAAGCGAAGATTACATTTACTAAAAATAATAATTTGTTGCAACCATAAGAATTTGGGAGGGAAATGCAATTAGTGACTCATTATTCTTAGAAATGGTGGAGGGAAAATAGTCTAATTAAATAACAAACTAATTTAATTATTTTAGCCATGTGAGGTGGGCATGAGATAATTCAAAAATAAACTTGTTTAATTATTTTAGCTATGTGAGGTGGAAATGGGATAATTAAATAATAAAATTATTTAATTAAGTGTGAGGGAAATGACTAATTAAATAGTTTAATTAGGTGTGGGATACATTAGGTGAGCCAAATTAACTCAATAATTTAATCATTTAGTCAATGTTGTACTAGGATAAATTTGGGTGTCTACAAGCAGCACTTTGCATGTGTTTCTTCTCCTCAAATATGCAATATTGGAAGTGTTGCTGGAAACTTAATAATGGCAAGAACATCCAGAATTTGTTTTAGACATTGCAACCATTCTGATGCCTGCTGAAACAAGAATGAAAATATGTCCTACTTACTACAATAGATTGCCTAAATTTGTTAATATTGAGCAATTTTTTGGCATGGGCATCAATAGGAAGGTAAAACATAGCCCAAAGAGTTATGTCTGTGACTCTGTAGTAGAATACCTTGGCTCATTTGTTTGGCCTCTGATTGCAGAAATGAAAACACAAATGCAGCTCAGTCTAGAGTCTAAATCTCAAGTGCAATATACAACAATGACATTTCAAGAGAAAAAACAGCTATAGGGGTCCTTAAACCTATGTAACTACTATAGGAGATTCATAAGAGGATTCTTGCATCTTGCAACACCCTCAAAGTGTTGACCAAGAAGAGCGCCTTTCCTTCGTCCATAGCAGCTCACAGGGTGTTTGACCATTTGAAAAAGGTAATGTACACTAGTTCCATTCTTGAGATACCTGATTTCTAATTAGCTTTTGTGGTGGAGTGTAACTCTTTAGGAGAAGGCCTAGGGGCTGTTCTTCTGAAAAAAGAACAACTCATATCATTTGAGAGCCAAAAATTGACAAAGACAAAGCATCATTTCACTATCTATGTTAAGGAAATGTTGGCGGTCATGCAAGCACTGGCCAAATTTAGAGAGTATTTAGTTTGCACATGTTTTGTGGTGTGCACAGAGAACATAAGATTCTTCTTATCGCAGCATTACCTCAATGAAAAGCAACAAAAATGGGTGAGAAAATTACAGGATTATGAGTTGGTGCTTCCACCTAACAATCAGATCCACAACATTTTTCATGTATCATGTTTAAAGAAGGTAGCGGACAAGCAAGTAACATCTTCAATTAAGCTTTCACCTCTCGATGATGAAGGAAAGTTAATATTAGTGTTGGAGCAAATACTTGGGACTAAAGAGAAATGGTTGAGGAACCATGTATGGACTGAATTCTTGAAGCAGTGGAAAAGTCTACCTTGGGAGGATGCTACTTGAGAGTCGGCTAACATCTTAGACCACCCAGCCTTGTCTTGCTTGAGGGGAAGTGGAATCAGGGAGGGAGAACTTGTAATGTCCCCTTTTTGGCATTCATGGTACAAGAGGTCCACTTCTCTAATCTATAGCATTGAGTGAGTGGACTGACAGCTTAGGAATAGATAGGATTGTAGTTACTTTCAGTTAGGGTAAGTTAACTAATGGAATAAGGCAAATGAGTTGGTTTCAAACCTGTCAGTTGACTGTTGGGATTGCCATCAATTGAGGAATGGACTTGTTAGTTAACTGTTTGGGATTGCCAATGATTGAGGAATGGACTCGTCAGTTAATAGTTTGGGATTGCCTATGATTGAGAAATGCAAAAAAATAGGAGAGCATGGTATATGGGAAGCGTTGGGGGAAAAAGAGAAAGGACTCTCAAAATTAAAAACAAAAATCAATTTCATTCACAAAAATATGACACTGTTTGCAGCAGCTTGTAGCATTTGGAGATGAAATCTTTCAAGCATAGCAATTGGGGACAAAAACCCTCAAGGACTAGAATGAGTTTCAAAGTGTCATCAAGATCATTAGAGGCATTTAGATTTGCATGTTGGGTGTGCCTAGTAATATGTATTAGACTGGTAAATTTCAATTTTAATGTGTATTAGAATAAAATAAAAAATTTATAGCTGAAGTATTTCTTGATTTGTTGGAGTATTTCTAGTCTTGTTATTATGTGTGCATTTAATTGAGGTTTTTACATGGAATGCTACTATGATTAGCCCAATGCAACTTAAAAAACAAAAACTAACTAGTTGTAACTAAAAATCAAAAACAATCATTAGTTGAACAAAGACAAGGATTACCTTCTGCTTTTCTTACTTCAGATCACACAAAACACGAAAGCAAAGGATGCCAAGAAGGCCATTTCCATTTAGCATTATAATTTATTTTATTTAATAGTTAGTATTTATGTTTGAAAAAGTTAAAGAACTAAAGAATGAAAAAACTCTCTCTTTTATACTCTGTTACCGGGTTCTTCTATTTTACCCTTGGTTCAGGTCCTGGTTCGCTCCTAGTTCGGATCCTGGTTCGGTTCACCTGTGGGTTCGACCACGGTCCTTCATTTTTGGCTCTGGTTCGCCCAAGCAAAACCCAAGAGAACCAGGGCAGAACCCAAATGAACCAAGATATAACCCATGTGCCTAGGCATCCAAAACATGTTTTTTTGAGCATTTTTTAATGTTTTATGGAGTTTGACTTTGACCCACGCCCAAGGGAACCCTAAAAGTGACCTCTAAATCACTCTAAACACCTTAACTACCTCATTCTTATTCATTTGTTTTGCAAACAAGCATTTTCATTCCAAGAGGCTGAACTTTCATTTTTGCTTCTTGGATTGAAAGCGGACTGTGACACAACTTTCTTTTTTCAAAAATTGTTTTGCATAATTGAACTGAGAATTTATCACATATGTAAAGAAACATAGGAATACTACAAACTAAAACACATTACACTTTTGTTCTCACTGACTTGATGTACTCTCCAAGATCTCTCTTCTCTCATGTGGAGAGTTAGAACTGCTTGGCCATGCCTTTGCATCATTAGGGAAGTTTTGCTCTTTTTGACAATGTCAAAAGCATGGCTGCATACAGATTAGGTAAAAGACCTTTCCTTTTAGATTAGCAATGCATCGAAGATTCAAAAAGTATCCTTGATATTACAAAAAGATATGTGTTTATACACTTCAATTGTGCAGTCACCCTTTGGTTCTTTCAAAGAAAAATCTGCCTATGCCACTGTTACACTACACAGGTAAACCAGATTTTGTATCGTGGAGCTATATTAAGCTACCACTCTCAAGACCAATGTAACAATGATACAAAATAATGTTTGAGACTGCAAGAAGACATCAAAATGGCTAGTGTACTAAACAAATTCTTATGATCTCTGAAGAATGCTGATAACTCTACTCAGTTGGCTTCTTTTTTCAAAATCATACAAATTAAACCCTGGCATCAATAGACTCTGTATATCAAGCTACCACAATTCAAGTTTCAACAATGAATGTTTATCATGCATGTTTTAAATGACATTCAAGTTTATGGTGGTTTTGTTGTTTATATGATGTTATGTGATATTCTAATCCTAATTCATGCTTCTAGGCTGCATATATAAATTTTATTTTTACATGTTTTTTGTACTAACGAACCGAACCCCCCCCCCAAAAAAAATTTAGCCGAACCACCGAACCCGAACCCAAACCCGAACCAATACCGGAACTGGCAACTTAGCTTTTATACAAATAAAAAAAATAGCTATCTAATTTTAACTTAACTTTGAACTCTATGAAATAAAAGATTATAAAACCCTAAATTTGAAAACAGGAAGAAAATGAAAATCTGAAATAATAAAAAATAAAACAGCTATCTATTCATTTTTATTTATTATTTATGGAAACCCTAAACTCAAAATAAACAACTATCTAGATTCTAGTTTGAAGTTTTGAACTTACATTGAAGTGGAGATTCTTCCACTTCCTCATTTGCACTTGTGACTTTTGGTGATTTAAAATGAGGGTGAGCAAACGCTTATAGTTTTCTAAGTTTCTTAGGGTGGGGACCTACCTTTAAGACTGGGTTTAGAAATGTTATTTTTCTAAACTAATAGTTTTTTAAACAAAAATAAGAGATTTTAAAGGGCATGGGAGCATCCTACCCCTATCATCCAAAAGATGATCAAGGGATGTTTGCACATCCACATCCCTTGATCCTCCCCACCATGTTGTTCCTTGCTACCATCCCAAGGAGTGCATTGCCCCATACTACACCAATTTTACCCCAAAATGCATCCTAGGGGAAGATTGGATTGAACTAAGAATTAGAAGTGTTGGGATTGGCTATTAGAATCTAGGAATCTTCATATTGTGAAGTATACTCAACAAGAAGGATCCTCACTTTCTTTTGATTTGAGGCCACATAGTCATTGATATAGTGTCTCATGTGCTTGTGGACAATACTTGTTTCCATTTCTAGATGAGAGTGTTGAACCCTTAATGGATTCTTTTGATGAAGAATATCCATTCCTATATGATAAGTGGATAGCATGAGAGGAGCTAGCAGGGATAAAAGATGATAAAAGATGACAAGTAAATCTTTCTCTAAAGGAGAAAAATTGACTTGGCTTTGTTTGTGCCTTTTGTTGCTTAGCTTCCACCTTGAAAGCAAGTTAAAAAGCTTGCTACAAGAAACTGATGGTGTAGAGCTATTAGTCCTGCCAAAGATAGGAAAAAAACTCCAAGACAAATTTGATGCAAAGAACATCACAATGTCCCTGTACCTCCAGCTTGATAGATAGGCAATTCAATTGTTGTATGTATTGCTGGACTAATTGGCCAAATGTTTTCCAAAGATGAAGCCATCGTGCCAATAGCTATGCTTTGTAACTAACAGGGTAAGAACACACTCAATCACTTTGAAATCTATCCAAATATCAATTTATGTTTGCCCTATCACCTCCAGAAGCTCGATATGAGGCTGCCACCAAGGGAGGGCTTGATCTTTCTTATGAATCTCCACCATCATGAATTATTGTGGCTCTCTACGATGTGACTAAATCTTGGCCTACACATCCAAATTGTGAATCCAAGAATCTAACTTGTCTCCACCAATTGTGCCATCAAAATGAAGACAAAATAGATTGGTGTTCAACTGTGTTACCGGATTCCCCCCTGCCAGCCCCAAGTTCGGGTTCGGTTCGATTCTAGTGTTGGTACTGGGCCGGTCCGCCTGTGGGTTCGGCTAGGGTACTGCAAAAACAGGTCCGGTTCGCCCAAGAGGAACCCAAACAAACCCGAGCGAAACCCAAATGCACCAAAGAGAACCCACACACCCATCCAGCCAAAAAGGCACTTTTTTTTCATTTTTGTAACATTTTTAAGGAATTGACTTTGACCCATGCCCAAACAACGATACTGCAAGGAAGGGGAGACGAAGTTGTGGGATATGGAGCCAGAGCATACTAACTTGGATGCTTCCACTTCCCACCATATTGCATATGAGGAATCTGATATCCAGCAGCAGCATGGGCACAATAGTAGTGCTAGTGACCGTGCCATTGGCACTACTTGTGATTCATCTAGTCTTCCTACATCATCTAATGTCAATGTTGACATTGATATTGGTGATTTAGATAATCCATATGATGATTAAAATTTTAAAAGTGTTGTAATATTGAACTTGAAGTTTCAACGATGAATATTTATCATTCATGTTTTAAATGACATTCAAGTGTGATATTCTAATCCTAATTCATGCTTCTATATATATATATATATATATATATATATACATGTTTTTTGTACTAACGAACCAAACCAAACCTCCCTAAAGAAACCGCGAACCGAACCCCCGAACCAGTACCGGAACCGGCTACTTAGGAGTTCAACCTAAAAGTAGGTTGCATAAATCAGGTTGATCAAAGGAATGTAACTATTCTTTCGTTGTTATACCATGAGCTATGGGAACATGCTTGCAATCTACTAAAAAGGTTGTATTTGAAATGCAATTTGATGTTGTCATTGATTATGTAGCTCTTGGGTGAGCAGCCAGACCTCATAGGGGTTTTGAGTGGAGATTGGGGGACTAGTTGGAATATCCATCAAGTAAATGTTACAAAGAAATATAATACAAATAAAAACTCCCACCGTCATAATCAGTGGTCTATAACCAGCAAGAGAGTTATGGAAACAAACAAGAACAATCAAAATTATGCAGAGGAGAATTGATAACGAGAATCATCCAACAAAAGATTGACAATGAAAAAAAAAATCAATAGAAAATTGTCAACAAAATTTGACAACAAACAACGAATCAGCAATATGACAACAAATTTAAATTTTACAACCTAAAGGATAACATTATAGACAACAAGAAATATGGGTGCCAAGTACACAATAAGCATGATAGAGGCTAGAGGTCAGAACCGATACCCATAAATACAGAAGATGCTTGATCATCAGGTTTTGATACCAACTGATACCTAAAAATATCACCTTTGGACTTAGTCATACTTAAAACTGGGGCCAAAATCAACCAAAAAGATTTTTTTCCTCATATAACCCACACACAACTGGGTAATCCTTGTTGATGGGTAATGGGTATTAATAATAGAAGAAAGAATAGTATTTGGATTTGTCCTCGCTCAAGTTTCTTAAAACTGAATTTTGGTAGTGCAGCTAGAGCCAATAACCAGTCCTGCAGGTGAAGGAATGGTGCTTAGATCAGAATGGTAAGTATCGTAAAGAGTGGATCCTTCTTTCTGGGTAACAAATCTAACAATGAGGCAGAGGAGTTGGCACTTTTAGAGAGCTTGAGAATAGCAAAATCAGTAAACTGTGAGAAGCTGGAGGTAGAAGGGGATTCTCTCCTTTTTATCAATGGATGTAAAAGAGATTGGAATCTTAGAAATCTGACAGATGAAGTCAAAGCTATAGCTAGAGGCTTTGAGGAGATTGTGTTCTACCACTGTTATTGAGAAAGTAACCCACCAGCTGATAGATTGGCCAACTATGGTATTGATCGATGTCCCTTTTTGACAAAGGTGAGTATCAATGCTTTAGACTTGCCAGGAATATTGAGGATGTTTCAGAAAATGATTCTCTTCATGCTAAACCTCCTCCAAATCCTACTTTTAAATCACCTTTATTTATGATTACTTGCTCAAGCTTGTGAGAAAATAATTGGCTGCCTCAAAAGTTGTCCTTGCCATGTTTGAAGCACATGAAGAGTGCTGTCTTTTAAGTAGATAAATGGAGGGTGTCCTTGTTGATTGGTTTGCCTTTACTTATGCAGTAGGAGTCTGGTGAATGCGTATCAGTTTTGGTTTTCATGGTTTTTTGCTTATGTGCAAGTTTATTTAGGTAGCAGATGTGTTGACAACCACCTGGAGAGATGGAATAAGTTTCAGATGTTGACCTAAGGAGGATGTTCAATGTTGCAGACAAAGCCATCTTGCTTTTTAATTTTATTAAGCATATTTGGGTAGAGAGAGTCTAGCCTCCACAATTTCCATAAAATGGTATTTTAACCCAGCATTCCTAGAAGTCAACCTTTATATGCAGGTGGTGGATGAAGAAATCTGCAAGTGGGTCTTACAATCTCTTTCCCCATTTTTGTTTCCTGTGAATTCCATGAGTCAGGAAAGGAATATCCCTGCTTCTCGATCTCCAATGTCTGTGAATGAGAATCCAAGGTCAGAAGCTTTAGAGGAGGATAGGGTGAATATAGAAAAACAGATGGTTAATGTTGACAATTTTTGTGTGGATAATTTTAGTAATAGATAATCTCCAGGTAGTATTGAGGTATAACATTTTGCATGTAAACGCCAACTTCACCAGCCCATCTATTTCTGAAGATTAGTTTCAAGAACAAAGCTGGGCATCATGCTTAAACCAGGCATTCAATTAATTGACAGAGAGGATGGAGCATCAGCAGCTCCTTGTTTTCTTTAGCACAAAGTTCTCTCTCTGTTTTTTTGGTTTTCTTTTGTAAGACATTTTGGCTTTCTGAGTTTCATCCTTACATAGCCTTGGGCTGTCTCAATCTTTGTATTTGAAATCTTTATGGGCGCAGGCCCCAATAGAACCCATAGCTATTCTATCCAACAACAAAAAGAAAAGAAAAAACACAACCAGATAAATCCCCTCACTGTCTCCTTAAACCATTTTCATGGATACTACTGAGTTAGGTTCACCTACACTTAACATATCTAACACTTTTATGCTCAGAAGGTCGTGCAATAAAATAATTGTGACAGCCTTCAAAAATAGGAAAAGAGAAATAGCCAAACTTTATTAATCTTTTAAGTTATCAAATACATATTTAAGTACAAATTAGGCTGTAAATGTTTCCTACAAATTTTCATTGTTCATCTAAATGATATTTAATGTTAGAAAACAGAATTATGAAACTAGCAGAAACATATTGAGAGACTCTTCATCTTCATGAGTGACTCTTCAAATTTTGTGCAGGTCTCTCTCACTCTTCAACTTCTAGGAAAGCTACGGCACTTTACCGTCTTTCTAGAAAGTGCTAACACCAGTTCTACACACTCTGTGACCTTTAAGTGTTTATCTCTCTTGTGTGCCTCTTGGAGAACATTCTCTTTAATGTCTAAAAATGCCTCAATTATTACTAACACTAACAACTATAAATCTTATTACAGAAATCCACCAATGGAGAATGTATCCCATGCCAAGATGTCATGCTCTTGCATTTCATTAGTTCCAAATAAGCTTTGTGGCAATGTATTGATAATAAGCTTTTTGATCTCTTGGCTTTGAGCGAAGGAAATTTTTCCTGTTCCCCTCCTTTAAATGGTTTTTTGACTTTACAAACTTCTCTCATGGTAGGGCTATTATTCGCCAGTTAGTTTTAACTTTGAAAACATCCCTCAAGGCTGGCCCCTCATTTTCTGCTTAGTTTTTACTTACAAACATCCCTCAAGGTTGGCCCCTTATTCACCAGTTTATAAATAGCTTTTTAATTTATCTGTGAATCTTCCTCCTTTAACCCCATTTACACATAGGCCTCAAGTTGACATGGACCATTCCTTTCTTAAGCAAACTTGATTCACAGCCCCAAACACAGCATACAAAATAAGGATCCATTGAACTTACTTTTAACTCGTTAACCTTATACATTAGGGTTGTATAACACTTTATGAGCTTGAAAGCATGAATTGCTAAATGATGAACAACAATATCACCTTTGGTCCGAGACATACTTAAAACTAGGGCTGTAGAATTGACAAAAGAGAGAAATCCTTTTCACACTAAATCAGTAACACTTGAACAAGTCGTTGTTTTGATCCTCACGTGCAGGAAAAATAATCAAAGTGTATTTGATCTATAGAGACAAAACTGCATCTAAACAAGCTTGAGCTAAATCGGGGAATAAACACTCTTAAGTCCTTTTTTGATCATTAGCTAATAGATAAGAAATTTACAGAATTCATGTTTCCAAATCTCAATCCCAAAATAAGATTGGACTTTAGGGATTGCAGCTTTGCCCTTAATTAAATTGCACCAAAAATAGTTATTTCAGTGTCTATACGACTAATTTGAACAAACTTCTCACATATTTCATACTTTTTTGACTGCCCCGCCAGATTGCAAGACATTATGTAATCTAGTCTGTTATATTCACTTTTGTCCGATTTAGGTCGATTTTTCCCATTAGCACACTAATGTCAGCTTACTGTTGCTTGTTGAATTAATGTCACTTGATCTGAGTAAACATCCATTTTACACACAATTCTACCCAGCAATTTGTTTAAGACAGACTACACTTACCTTAAATATGTGGTTCCCCTTTTCTCGGAATGCTACACAGATCCAGATTATGGATCCACTACTTCAAATATCTTCATCCAATCTAGAAGTATTCTAAATAATTAAGGTGAAGATACAGGCTCTGTGCGAAGTGGCCCTCAAGAGACATCGAAAAGAGAAATGGATCCTTAATATTAAACTTTCCAACCAAATTCTGCTAATGAAGTTTGCTTAGTTCAAAAAAAATTAGATATCCACCAGACAATTCTGTAATTAATTCCAAATATTGCTCGTTTTTTACTTAAGCTGTACTAAG
The DNA here is from genome assembly GCA_007115665.2 of Sequoiadendron giganteum. NCBI lineage: Eukaryota > Viridiplantae > Streptophyta > Pinopsida > Cupressales > Cupressaceae > Sequoiadendron > Sequoiadendron giganteum. Next base: position 600,246,562 of record CM021108.1, on the reverse strand, counting down.
AATTTGAAACTTCAGAAATGCAAGTATGGGATGTGTGGACAGATAGCTTGGGAAATTATAGAAATTTAGGAGATAACTTCTAAGCAAATTACATGAAACGGGAAACCTTGACGAAATGGTAACGAAATGGCAGAAACTTCTCAAAAATCTTGGAATCAGTATCAGGAACTTTCAGATACTCTTGGGAAATCTGAGGGAAACTTGAGTAATGTTCTGAAAAGCTGAGTTCCAATGCAGGAAATTCTTGGTAAGCGCCTCCAAACTCCTGGATACGTTTCCAGAAGTTTTTGACCTCTCTAGGAACTTCTAAAAGTTTCTGAAATGTGGTAATTTTTCAGAAACCCAGAACTGAGATTCCAACCTACTGGAAGCAACTTCCAGGCTTCAAGTTGTCAGAGGATTTTTCACATCTGCAAAACATCCCTAATTACTAAACTCCAAACTATGCAAAGATAGCCTAGATAAAATGGACAAATTTACAGCACTAACTTATCCTAAACTTTGAGGTCCTCAACAAGTACCTATAAGATTGGTGGAGGTAAATGAAAACTTATCATTAATAAAAATATTTTAAAAATATTAAACAAAAAGGACAAAATCGACACTAATCCAATCCGATTCCACTTCCATGAAAATTTAAGGTGCCCTAAATTTTAGCCAACTAGGAGTGAACATGGACACACATAACTTAATTAAAGATTTGCCCAAGTAGGGAGATTAATCCAGTCTGTTATGTCAAACCAACAAAACAAAGAATTAAGGGAAGGGGATGCTTACTGCCAAGGATGGCCCGCTTTCCAACATTTGGAGAACCAACTATGAAAATGCTTGGTTTGCTGGAGACCGATCCTTCTCCCACTTCTTCTTCTTCTTGTTTTCCATTCTGTTCACCTTCGATCTCCCTCCCCATTGTTAGATCTGATATCTTCAACAAATGGACAATATTATTCGAGATCAATTCTTGTGAGTTTACCACGATTCAACTACGTATTTTTGAGTTAATCTTCGTCTGATCAATTGAAGAAAAATGATTTTAATTCCAGTTTCTTTTCGTTTCTGTACTGGGAAGAAGGTAAAAAGAGTACAGTAAAATCTTCGAATATGACTCCATAAAACGCCACAATTACAGTCAGCGCGCCATCGAACTGTACGAGTAGATATGACAGAGGGAATGGGTGAGAAGTAGTTTATATTATGTAATAAGGGACGCATGGGTAGCTGTAAAGTCGTCTAATTATCCCCAAAGCGAACTAATTAGTGCACTCAGTTTCTTAATTGGTGAGTATATGCATCGCCTAACCAAGGATCAATTTTATTTTTTCAACGTCCACGAGATCAAAAGAAGGTTTATGGGATTTTTCAATTCTTTTTAATATGGATTTTGCGTTGTGGATTTTAATCAAAACGTTTGTGATTTTGTCTAGTTTCACTTCTTCAAATAAAAGTAGATTAGCCCTTTTCAAATTGTTCTCGTACTTGATGCAAATGTCATTGCAGATTATACACTCCATGACCCAGTAGCATTCTCTCTCCCTACCCCGTTATTTCAAAATAGACATGTTTTTATTTTTCAATCTTGTTTAATCCATCTACCAACCTTGCGCCTGAGATGATCTGATCTAATTTTCAACTAGGCAACTAACATCTTTGTCTTCCCCTTAAGTTTTGTTCATATGAATGCATTTTCATTGTGTTCTCATGTGGGGTTAAATTATTTGATATGGTATGCTTTCTTTTAACCAATTTCCCTGGTCCACATAGCAATCCTAATATTTTCTTTCATATTATTTGTATTTTCTTATTGGTGTTTGAGCACTCTTATAAGTTAAAATGTTTACACATTCATTTATTGTTATGTTTTATCCATGCATTCTTCCTTTGGGTTAGCTCCTCCTCCATCATCATTTGGGATCAATGATGGTTCTCCAAATTTCAACCTTTTTTAGATAACTCAATATTTGAGCTATCATTGATGCCTCCAATGAGAAAATACTCAAGTTTCAACTAAAAGAATCTCATATAAGACTAAAGTTTTGATTTTGAGGTTGCTTATGATTAAATATTTTTTTATTCTTTCTAACTATCTTCATTTGCACTTTGACATATTACTTCCTTAGACTTCACACCTGTAAAGGGCAATCGACTTGACATGAAAAGGATTTTCTTGATTTTCTAGTCGCATAATCAACATTCCTACATTTATTTTGTATTAAGTATAAAACTTCCCACCCCTTATATCATATTTTTCCTACATAATTCTCAATTAAATGTATTATAGAAATTGATTCTAAAGTACTTGATTTCTTCCACTATTTCGAATGAGCTTCTTTCAAAAACAAAACTAAATTATCTTCTTTTTTTCTTAACGAAAAGATTATGGATTTGGTTTTGTTGGTCTTCACGTGCATCTCAACCTTCTAATAAAAGAGTTATAATGCCCTTAAGTGTTCTCTAAAATCATGAAAAAAAATTATAATTAGGATAAGATTGTCAATATATAAGAGTTAAGTTTACCATGTATCCAACAAACTCACCCCCCTTCAATCAACTTCGTTTAACCACTCTTCAATTTTATCAATATATAACCCAAACAAAGTGGGGGAGAGCAAGCAACACTTTTAAAGTTTAATTTTTTTAATAATTGTTTTTTTAATCAGTTTGTGAATAGTTAAAATAAATAAGGGTGATAAGGTGGTCCTATGTAGTCACACATCTTGCTTTGTTGTTTAAATTTTAGTAGCATGATTGGTGGTGTAAATATTGAATTAAACACAAAAGGATAATATGAAATCTTCTCTTATAATGGTAAGAGTTGCTACAATTTAGGGATTGAGAATGAGATAAAGCATAGGTGTGCTAAAATTATGTATTTGTTCTATAATGAATGCAAACATTTTCTTACCTTCAAATTTTACCACCAAATTTTGCTTCACTAACGCAAAATAAATACACATATTTGTCATTCATTTAACAACTACTTAAAATAACCAAAAAAAAAATCATGAAACAACTAACTCCACAAAAAACTCTTAAATTTTTTGAATAGTAGGTGCTAAAGAAAATAAGCTAAATAACCATGTGGTACCTTCATCTAAGAGAGAAGTTGGTAAAACCTTGATGTTTGTTTCCCATGCTAGGATTTGTGTTGGTCACAATTTTTTAATAGTGTAGTGGGATATTTTTTATCGTGGAAGTCTTTAGTTTTTCTCTTAGTTTGGGCATCTAGCTTATTTGATGGCACCCAAACACAATATTCAAACCATTAATGCTAAATTGGTTGCTATTGGAGTGAATCGTGGCACTACTTGCAAAAAATAAAAATGTTATTCCAAAAGCAATTCATGAGGTACAAGTTCTAAAACTCCCCCAAATGTTGTTCTTCTAGTTCCAATTTGATAATGCATGCAAGTGGGTAGAATAATTTACTCTTACAAGGTATGTGTAGGTAGAATCCCTTCTAAAAGAATGCTTAAGAGCTATGTGAAAATTGATTGTGTCCCTTATGGGGTTAAACTAGCCACGATCTAGAAATTAACCAAGGGTTTTTTTCTCTTTCTCTTTCTGAAAGCTAACTATGCATCGGACATGGCTCATGTTATGTTTGCAACTCATTAGTAGTTTTATAATCTTCAACTAGCAACTCTGTTATGTTTGACCACCAAGCCCTAAAGGTGTCTATGGGTTGAATTTCATGGTTTGGCTTTACCTTGTTGGTCATTTCTAAACTACATTGTCTCATTTCTTAGGAGGATGTCTTTTGTTGAAGTGGACAAGTTTTACTCAACCCATTCTTAACATAGGTTCTACATGGAAATAGGAATTTTCTAGAACCTTAAAGGAAAACATTGTTGTATAAACTAGAGACATGTACCATATTCAAATAGTATTGTAGATCATTTTGTCAAACACTTATTTTAGGTGTCAATCTTCTAAATAAAACATCAAGGAATGTTCTTTAGCTACCCTCAATACCAAACCAACCTCCAAACTCATGATTAAATGAATTGACTATGTAATGCTTTCTTGATGTAGGGGCATCTCAAGGGTCTTGCAATGTTGCATAAACAAAAAAGATATGATTTGTTTTCTTGTGTGTTCATGTTCTTTTAGTAATTTTTTGAATTTTTTTATTAAAGTTAGTGATAACTTTAAGAAAATCCCTAAAAAATTATAAAAGAATCATAATGAATCTTAGCCTAGTTTATTGATTTTTTATGAACCTATGCTTATTTTAGAGAAAAAAATCATATTTTGTGGTGAATTTATGCACTTTGTCCAACAAAGTTAATTTTTACTTTTGAATTGTAAATTTACAACTATTAAAACAAATGTCATGTAGTGGCTAGTACTTTAATTAAAGTGTTTTAGGTTTAAATAAATAAAAAATGTAAGTTTTGTTGAGGTGAATAAATTAAATGTAAGTTTTGATAATAATTTATTTTATATGAACATTGACTCCCTAAGGCTAATAAATTTGTCTTATTTGAAGATGGTTCCTTAAATGATGGTTTGTGGTAGTTCAGCTAAATACATCATATACATAATCTCTTAGTAATAAATAAATTCAATGTCTATATTGTAGAAGTAGGAGTAGCATGTTTATATTCTAACTTAATAGAAGACACATATTTGATACAATTTAGATATATTTTTAAAATTTTAAAATATAAATAAGATATTTACATAATCATTTTTTGAGATGACACATTAATGTTAATTATTATAATATAAATCCTAGGATAATGCATACCTATATTCTAACTTAATGGAACAAAAGAGTAGCTACATGCATGTATTAATAGTGACATTTTTATTTCAATTTTTAATTTGTCTATTAATAATATTATTAGGTCAAAATATGTTAAATTAATAATGAAAAAACACATGAATCGGTGCCCACCAAAAAGATGGAGAGTGGAAAAAATAATTTAGAATTGAAAAAAAGTTAAGAAGAAGGAGGTGAAGCAATAATTTTAAGAAGAAATTAAATGATCATCAAACAAAAAAATACAAGTTTGTACATTTTAATACTTTTAAAATAATTATTATCAAAAATATTTTTATCATTAAAAAAATAAATCTAAAATGTAATTAATTAAAAAAAAATTACTTTTTATGATTTGAATATGTTCTAAAAATTTAAATATTTTGAAAATAATACTTTTTAAAATTATTTTTAATGGTAAAAGAGTAAATTCTAATATACGATTCATAAATATTATTTGTTAGAAAAGGGTTTTCATATATTTTGTTTTTGAATAATTTTTTAAAGACATATATTTTAATTAAGAGGATTCAATTATAAATTATATATTATAAATAAATCGGCATCTTTTAGATAGAATCTTTTAAATAGATGTATTTAAGATATTTATACTAGTTATAAATATAAATTGTTTGATTTTATAATTGTATATTTAATATTTTTTACACATGTAACAAGGATGTTGGCATACCGCATCAAAGGGATCTTCATTTGTTGGGCAGTGCGTTCAGCTTCATGGCATTTTAAATTTAGGGTCTTTGCCTAGAACAACCTCTAGGGCACTCGTTAAGAGGTGTTGAGGTATGTTTGTTTTGGTCTCGTTCTACTCTAGCAAATTATAATGTGATGGTAGGATAGTTTGGGTTGTATGTGTCTAAGGCACTTTTTTGCCTCGTCCTTGCATGGCCACGAAGGTTTTGCATGGGTGGTGGTGAACTATTAACTATGTGGGGTATGTGGTTCATATCATATGCCTTAAGGGGCAGTTATTGGTGAATGTAATACCTTTTCCTTAAATTTAATATAAATATTATCTTACCGATCAAATATATATATATATATATATATATATATATATATATATATATAATTTAGATATATTTTGTAAATGTTAATATATTAATATAAATTTACATAATCATTATATGACACATTAATATTAATAATTATTAATTCATATGTATAGCTTAATGGAACAAAAAATTATGCAATAAGTTAGTTTATAATAATAATATATAAATTTTAATTTTAAATTTTAAATTTTAAAAGTTAAATAATAAATTTTGATAAACCTTATCAACTATTTATTATTATTATCATTATTTAATTTACCTATATTTATTTATTTATAGCTTAACTTATATAAGATAATGCATATGGAAACAAGGTAAAATCCATTCCTTAAAAAAAAGGCAAAATAAAAGTTCACCTTCATTTTCCTATAAATTTGCCCATAACACGCAACACTTTCTAGCCAATCATGTTCACAAGAAATAATTTTTAAAATTTATAAAGTTAAATATTTTACATGTTCACTTTAGGGGGATTAAATTTTATTTGAAGAGGATATTTTTTTAGTTTTGATTGGTTCAAAACCAGCTTATTAATAACTAATTAAATAAGAAAAAACAAAACTCATTGCAATAGTATTGCCTGAGGCAAGTACTAATAACATATTTAACAAATTATTAGTTGACTCAAAGAGATAAAATAATTTATTAGATGAAGTATTGAATGATTCTAAAAATTACATAATTTAAATGGCAACAATATTCTACACAAAAAAGAATGCAAAGAGGAATTAGATTGGGGAACAATATGTTGGAGCACACACAGGGTGTTGGTCTACAATCCTGTGGCTATAGAAGGTTGCAGTTTGCATGTGCTCATTCCTTGTTACATGTGTATGGGGCCTTTGGATTAGGGTTTGTGGGGACTATTCAAGTTTGGGGTGGGTTTTTTCGTGTTGGGGGGGGGGAGGGGCCGGGGGGTTTACTCTTGTTGTTTTTTCCTTTTTTCTCTATGCTCTCTTGTTGCTTGGTAGTGGTATATGGTGTTTTGGTTTTAGGGTGGTTCAAGGAGGATCTTAGCCTTGGTTTTTGTCATTTGTGGCTTCTAGAGAAGTGATAAGCTTTAAGCATAATATGGATTTTTGAGCTTCTTTGAGGGCAAACTCCCCATCTTCGTCAAAACATGTTGATGGTAGCAATTTTTCGTTTAAGGCTTTGGGGGTGGACAAGATGGCCCCGTTTAGAGGTCCTTGTATCTCGAAAACAAATGGGTGTTTGGAGAGGTGCTAAGACAAGCTTGTTTTGGTGATTCAACCAGAGACTATTGCGGAAGATGTTGAGTATTATTCAAATCATGCTTTATTATTCAAGTTCATGGGAATGTGAGTCTCTCTTCCTTTTTTGGAGCCCTAGGCTAGACAAACATGGATCCTTGAGGGCGAAATAGAGGTGATGTTGATGGCCAAAAACTTTTTTATGGTTGATTGTAACAAAGTTTTTGAGGGAGGTTCTTATTTTCATAATCAGATTGGCTTGTTTATCAAGCCATGTCATATTGGATTCAACCCTTCAGAGGAGTTTCTGAATCATATTCCTATTTGGTTGCGGCTCCCTAGGTTCTCGATTGAATTTTGGTGGAATGATATATTCTATTTGGTCGCTCGATTACTCGGGAAACCAGTGGGCCCCTCTCAACAAATGCATGATAAGAAGGTACTAACTTTTGCACGTATTTATGTGGAATTAGATTTAAGTAATCCTATTCAGGATTCCTTGGAAATTTGTGTGGGTGCTTCTTCATGGGTGCAATAGTTGGACTATGAGGCTCTCCCCTTTTGCTACCAATTGTGTCATGAGTATGGTCATTTGCAAAAGAGATGTCCTAGGATCTGCTCTTCAAAGCCCCATCAAAATTAGCCACCTCATAACCCTCCTAAGATGGATAAGGGCAAGGCTCCTATCTTGGGTGAAGGGGTGGATAAAGAATATTTTATTCCTATCAAGCCCTCTAATATAAATCAAGTTCAAAAAAGAACTTTCAACGAGTGGCGAGAAGAGGAAGTTTTTAATCGTTTTGAGGTTTTGGACGATCTTAGTCAACAGAAGGTGAACCCGATATGATGCTTTTGGAGCTGGGTGTGCTAGAGGAGGTTTAGGAGGGTAGTAAGTTCGTTTATCTTCAAAACATGCAAGAGGGAGGTATGTCACCTGCTTAAATGGATACAAATCTAAGCATTATGGTTCTAGCTAGTTTGGTGGTGCCTAGTGCTATGGAAAGGCTTGAGGTTGAGAACACTTCCCCTCTGGAGAAGATGGAATCTAAGTCAGAGAAAGGAAATAAGGCTTCTCTTCCCTTAGGGATTCTCTAGAAAAATCCAAAGAAAGGGTTAATAATAAACCCCTCAAGGCTAGGAGGAATAAATATTTGGAGAAAATTAAGATGATGGGTGAAATGTTGGTTGAGATAGGGTCTGTCAAAACTCTAGACTCCCACTTTTCCACCTCTCAAAGATGATTATTCTCTCATGGAATGTGAGGGGCTTGAATAGTAGCCCTAAACAAAAAAAAAATCATGATTTTGTGTGAAGTCATTCACATGATATGTTATTTATTTAGGAAACTAATTTTTTTATGGAGAGTATGAGTAGTTTAGTGCCCAAACTCTAGTGGCAAGGCCAAGGTCAGTGTATTGGTGTGTAGGGTAATGTTGGAGGTTTGGCTTGCCTGTGGAACCTACTAAGTATTTTCCCTCTTTGGTGGATTGCTAGTAAGTTTTCCATTTATGTGGTTGCTACGAGTCCGGAGTCTAGAGAAACTGTTCTTCTATCCAAAATTTATGCCCCAATCGACATGCCTGGTAAGCAGCGTTTATAGTCTCAGATTCGGTTTATCTAGAATATTGCTCCTCTTTTTCCCTAAATTATTGTAGGAGATTTTAATGCTATTATTGAGTTGGAGGAAAAGAATGGTGGAATTTTGAGGTTGGAGCTGTCAGCCTATCTTCTTAGAGAGAATATTTCCTTCTAAAATCTTGTGGACATAAAACCTAGAAATGGTGAATTTACGTGGAATAATAGGAGGTGCGATAAGGATTGTATTGCTGAGAGGCTTGATAGGTTTTTGGTCTCTTGTTTTTGGATTGGCAAATCTTGGTCTTCCAACTCAGAGATTTTGGATTGGAGAGGCTCTGACCATTGGCCAATTACGTTTTCTACTTCTTTGGTTGGTGTTGTCTACAATCCCTCTTTCAAGTTTCAACTTATGTGGTTGTGGGATCCCTCTCTACAAGACCATATGGTTGAGTGGTGGTAGCATGGTAGACCTGGTTTTGTCATGACAATGTATTATTTTTTCAAGCAACTTTAGTTTGTGAAGCATCAACTCAAAAGGTGGAATAGATAATGTTTTGGCAATATCTTTCATGCTAAGGTTGCTACTTAGGCCAGCTTGGATGCCATTACTCATGGGATTAGGGAGTAGGTCATGTTTGAGGAATCTCTCATAGAATATTCAAAGGCTTTGAAAGCTCTAGAGGAGTGTGAGCAACGTGAGGAGATTTATTAGAAATAGAAGGCATAGGTTGAGTGGTTGCAGGAAGGGGGATAGAAACACCACTTTTTTCTTCAACTCTATAAAGGCTAGGAGACATGGTAATTCGACCCATTATCTTGTGAATTCTAGGGGAGATCCTTTGACCTCTCAAGAGGATATCTCTAATGAGGCTTCTCATTACTTTATTTCTCTATTCAGGGAGGACTCCCCTGATGTGAGGGAGAAAGAAAATCACATCCTTGCCTATATTCCTTCTTTGGTCTCTAGGGAAATGAATGAGTATCTTATGAGCCTTATTTCTCTGGAGGAATCGGAGGCTACTATTTTTCAGATGAAGAAAGGAAAGACTTATGGTCCCAATGGGTTTCCAATTGAGTTCTTTCAGGAATTTTGGGAAATCATAAACTTGGACTTATTAGAGGTGGTGTGTGAATCTCAAATGAACAAATAAATGTTGAAGGTTTTGAAATCTACTTTTCTTTCCCTTATTCTCAACTGTGATGGGGTGGATAAGTTGAGTTTATTTAGGCTCATAGTCCTTTGTGATGTAGTCTATAAGATTATGTCCAAGTTGATTGCAGAAAGACTGATGTGGTGGATTAGTAGGTTGGTCTCTGAGGAATAGGATGGCTTCGTGGCTTATAGGAAAATCTTGGATGGTGTGGTTTTTACACCTAAAAATAGTCATTTTATGGTAACCTCTAAGGAAAAATCTTTGTTTATCAAACTATACATGGAAAAATCCTATGATAGGGTCCAATGGTCTTTCTTGTAGATGTTTCTTGCAACTTTCAATTTTGTTGAGGAGTGGATTACATGGGTAATGAGTTGTATCATGTCCACCTCCTTTTCTCTATTAGGTTAATGGGGATCCATCCCCCTTTTTTAGGGCTTCTAAGGGTCTTTGTCAAGGGTATCGTCTATCTCCATACTTATTTAGTCTCTTGGCTAAAGGCCTAGGGAGAGTTATTAAGATCCATGTTAACCAGGGATTGATCCATGGGTGGAATTGGGGTAATGGTTTACCTCCTCAATCACACTTGCAATTTGTTAACGATACTACTCTAATGGGTTTGTCTAAGATCAAAGAGGCTACTAATTTTCATAAGGCTTTGGACATTTACCTCATAGGTTTGGGACAAAAAATAAATCAAGGTAAATCCTCTATCTTCTTCTTTAACATTCATGTGCCTATTCAACATCGGATAGCCCAAATCCTTACATTTCAAATCGGATAGCTACTTTTTACCTATCTTGGCATCCCTCTTTCCACAGGTACCTTGCCTAGGGGAGCTTGGTAGAATATTTTAGATAATTTCATGCGAAAGTGAATCATTGGACTCACAGGTGGTTATCCTTGATGGGTCGGGTGTTTCTTCTCAAGTCGATGGTGCAGGATCTTCCCAATTACAATTGTATGTTACAAGTTTTATAAGGGATTTGAACTCTCTCGCTAGGAAATTTCTTTAGGTTGGTAGTTTGGCATCCTCGAAGTGAAGCCTTGTGAATTGAGAGACTATTTGTACTCCAAAACAACTTAGAGGCCTTCGGTTGCATCGAGCTGGTCTTTCTAGTTTGGATTTATTTACCAAGCTTTATTGGAGATGGCGTATTGAACAAAATCAAGTCTAGGTCAGGATTGTTTCTGTCAAATATCTGAAGGGGGTGGCGAAGGAGGAGGTTCCTTGGTTTTTGCTCCTAGGTAAAGGTTCTATGATTTGGGGAACTCTTAAGAAAGGAGCTAAGCTGATCAAGGATAAAAAATTTTGGATTTGCAATAGGGGGTCAGATGATCTCTTCAATTTTGATTCCTAGGATAGTTTTCCCTCAATCTTGACCTGGCATCCTCGTCTGTAAAATCTTTTCCATTATTTCCTAGAGGTTGCTTGGTCTCATATTGAGCATTTCAAATCTATTCACTTTTGTAGTCAAGTGGAAGTGTCTAGATGGAAGGACCCTAGTGAGTGGTTGACTAAGGGTTTAGATGAGGTGCGGGTTGAGTTAAGTAATATTCTTGCTAATAGAGATTGTAGTTATATTAGGGACAATGTTATTTTGGCGTGGAGCCCTGACCCTGAGGGCGTCTATACGATGGATAGTGGCTATCAAGAGTTTATTTATCAGAAGTATGGGGGTTGCAAGTTTCATGGTGGAAGAACACCTGTAATAAGTTATCTTGGCCCAAGTGTAACTAATTCTTATGGACGCTTACTTGGAATAGATGTTTGACTTGGGATAATCTTCATAAGTGTGGTTTGCAAGGTTTTTCGATATGTGCTCTCTAAGGCTACTTTGAGGAGAATTTGTCCCACTTGTTCTTTTGATGCCCCTTATCTATGCTTATTTAGTACTTTTGGTGGGGTATCTAGAGACAACCTTGTGTTCATGCTTCTTATTTGATTGATTTCTGGAATAGTCTAGGGAGGCCTTTGACAAAATCTTATTTCCTCCAAATTGTTTGGAATATTGGTCTCACTTTCATTTTTTAGTAGATTTGGCTTGAGAGGAATCTCAAGATTTTTTGAGGCAACAAGTTGATTCAACAAGTTTGGCAACGGGTTGTCAATATGATTTAGGAGACTGTGGAAGCCAAGTGTGAAGTGTCTTTTCCTTTGGAAAGGGAAGATGAAGAGATTGTGAATAGTTTGGGCCTATGTGGTATGATACTTGACTCTTTTTGTGTTCAAAGGGGTCAAAGGTCCAAAAATAAGGTTCAAAGAGATGGCGGATGGTCCCCTCCTATGGGGGCATCTTAAAGATCAATATTGATGGCTCTTCTAAGGGAAATCCTAGGCCTATTGGGATTGGTGGTATTGGAAGAGACAGGTTTGGCATGGATATTTTCTTATTTTCCATTCATAAGGGGAAACAATCCAACAACCTCATGGAAGGTTTGGTGATTTTGGTTTCTATAAAGAGAGCATGTGCTCTTGGGTGACGTAAGATTATGTATGAATCAAACTCTCAAATCATGGTCAATTTGTTGACTGAGAAGAAGTTGGATGGAGTAAATTAGAAACTTGGTTCGGTTGTTAGGCATATTCTATGTTTGAGTTCCAATTTGGATTATGTCTTCTTCATTCATATTCCTCGAGAGTGGAATAGGGTTGTTGATTGTTTGGCCAAATGGGCTTTTGAGCAGATTGGTGGCTAGAAGGTTGATGGATGGGAGTAGTTATCCCAGGATTATTCCCAAGATCTTGAGAGGCTTATCTTGGAGGACATGGGTGGTTGATGTTTCATTTTGGGTAGTCTAGTTGTGCTCTATTTTTCCAAGACTATTTATGGGTTTTGGGTTTCTTGGCTTTTCTCGAGGTGCATGTTTTGGACCGTGATTGCTTTGTACTGTTTATTTTCTTAATGCACTAAATTTTTACTATTCAAAACAAAAATTATGACATGAAAGAATAAAGATTATTTTATTTGTGAGTATGCATCATCTTATTACCAAGGATTTTAAGGTGGTTGTTCCATTCTAAGAGATAAATCATATTGATGCACTTTTGGTGAAATAGATCTCATAATAAACTCTCAATAGTCTCGTAGTGTATAAAAATGTACTCCTTTACATTTTCACACTTTGTTTGGGCCCTCTTAATTAAATTGGACTTAATTATGCCGTAATAATCCCTATTTTACATATATAAGCCTAATAAATTACATTTTCCGAAGGGGAAACCCGACAACAATTAATGCCAACACATAACACTTTACCTTGAACATTGTGTGTTCCAAAAATAGGTGCTTGAGACCCATTCATCCATGGGCGAATGGGTCCTCCCTAGGCCTTTCAACCTGAATTTAAAATATGTTTTTTGGTGGTATTTTATTTTCCCTAAATTCAAATTTCAATGTTAGCTTGTAATGTTTATTTTTTGAGAAATTAAGGATACATGCCTATAAATACAAGGTTATTTCATCAATTCAAATCCTAAGACACCTAGAAATTCAAGTGAAAAAATTATAGAAAAGTATTATGATCAAGGGCATTCAAGAGAATATTTATTGCAACAATCAAAATCTCAAACATCATGTCAAATTCTTTTGCATCATGCATGTTTTTGGAGCTAACATTATGATGTATATTTCAAAGATTCAAGCAATAACTCAAGTCATATCTCAAGCATTGAGATCCACATCCATTGAAGTCATCTCATGCAAGATCAAGATCAATATTGAAAACTTCCAAAGCTTTATTCAAGGTTTTGGTGAGTTGCAACATACCATTGTTCATTCATCATTCCTTTCCTATTTCATTATTTCAATTCAAGATTTAATTACCAAAACAGGGTTTGACCAAGACAAACCCCCATTTACCAAAAATAAATAATATTTCCCTCTTGTGTTTGTGTTTCATATCTTAGGTTGAAGAAAGATTGAATATCTCTTGGAGAGAGATTGGAAAAGTTGTCAAAGTTGCAAAAGTTGTCATCAATTCATAGAAACTCACCTACATATCTGATTTTTGACTTTCTGACATTGAAACTCGAATCAAACAGAAGCTACAGATTGGCATCAAAGGCTCATAAAATTTGGTTGAAAATATTGAGTAGAGACACATTCTCCCATGGGTGAATGAGTCTTAGACAACCTCCAGAAATTGCCTTTTGGTGACTGGTACACATCACTTAGACCTTCTTAGATCTGTAGATTTTTTTTTGTTTTTGTTAGAATTAACCTTTAAATTGTTGTTTCAAGTTTGAATTGGCATAATTGAGTTGATTTTATATATTATTTTTTCTCCCAAAAGTGTTGTTCAGGTTGAAACCCCCGTACTCAAGCATAAGGAAATCAATAGATTCCCTCATTGAGTCAACTCACCTAAGGGTTGTAAGTCAATTCTTTTTGTGGGTCCCATTTCCTAATGAAATAGTGTGAAATAGGTCCATCATACTATCATTTCCATCATTTCAAATTAAAAGTCTCAAAAACCTATTTCCCTTCATTTCAAGTCTAATTTGTTTAGATCAAAGTTGGTACAATGTCAATAGGTAGTGGGTGTTGGAGAAATCTAAGATCAAGAGCATGAAACAACTTCCACAAGTGACTAAGATATGCACAATAGTATGTCTATCAAATATAATATAAAGTGTGTAATACAATAATTAATCCCCGCTTATATAGACAAGGATGAGGAGGTGAGAAGGTAGGAGTGAAACTCTAACTACCCTTCCATAAGTGGAACACTTGTGAGTTCACTTAAAAAGTGGGTGAGCAAGTGTTAATAGGTGTCTGAAGTCATGAGGACACATATATCAATACTATGAAGTGAGACAAAAGCAAGAGAAACCTATGTAAACTTAAGCTAGGTGTGAATAGGTCAAATGGAAAGGTGATTAGCTAACTAGGTATGATAATGACTCTATTTACACTAACACCCCCCTAAGTTTAACTTAGAGAGTAATGTATGCACTGATGATGAGTCTCATCTATGAGGCCATGTTAAGTACTCATGTACAAATTTCTCATAAAGTGGAGTAAATGAAAAAAACCTAGTGGGAAATAAAAACCCCAATCCAAAAGAGAAATGATGCAAATGCAAAAAATATAGGACTCATGATGACCCCCAAGGACTACTTCTAGCACAAAGTACAATTAATGTTCTCCCCATAGGGGAGAAAAGAGAGAAGGTCTATATGAACACCCAAAAAATATGAAGTGATGAAATCCATGTGAGGAAACGCTTCCTCCCAAAATTGGTAGTAGAAGAGAAACCATGAATTTTGTAGTGTTGGTAGATGCTTGACACTGGAGATTGAAGATGATCCATGAATGTTGAACATTTATCCCCTTGGGAAGAAACAATACTACATATGTGTGCAAGAGGACTTCCCATTCTGGGTAGGAATATGCAGGAAGTAAGGTGAATGTCTCTAAGTGATCCACATGATCCAAAGGCTAAAATTATACCAATGATGCTCAAAGATCTTCAAGCCAATGGTGATGTGTGATATATGTTGATATGATGGATCATGTGCCATAGGTGATACTTGAACATGGACCATGAATGTATGGTTATGCTTGGATTGATGTGAATATGATATTATTATAGATGATGATAACTGAGTGGGATAGGTCAACTCATGAATGTTAGCACAATTTGTCATGATCGAAGTCAATGTAGGCAAGGCAAGAGAAATATGAAAAGATGGCAATGGTGATGCAACTTCATTAAAGTTGTCATCAAATAAAAGATGTTCATGTCCTCAATATTGTCATCCAAATATGCAAGGTAGGATTTGAAAAACAAAGATGTTATGTCTAGTAGATATGCATCCCAATGTGGTGGATCTAGAATGATGATAACAATAACATGATACAAATAATTACTAGAACTCATGAATGAGTCAACACCATATTTAAATGTAGAAATAGCTAATATGGTGACTTTTCCACATCATGTGGTGACTCCACACTCCGCACTAGTCCCTTTGATGGTGACTATGGTGATGACACTATCATAGGAAGTGACTATATTGGAATAGGTATGTTGTACGTTCGTGTAATCCTTAGCTTTTCCAGTTTTGTTTTCTTTGCTATGATCTGGCATAGGGTTTTTGTATATCTTAAGATCCTAGTTGTTAGTCGGTACCTCAACAAATATGTCTCCATTCTCGATAAGATCTTGCATAACATTTTTTAGCCTCATGCAGTTCGATGTTTCGTGTTCTTTGATTTTGTGAAAGTCACAAAGATCATTTTCGTTGTACCAAGGTGGTTTATCCTGTGGTTCTTGGTAGTTTTCAAAATTGGGAAGTGTTATCAGGTTTGACTCAACCAATATCATCATGATGGTTTTAATAGGTTCCGACAACTGTGTGTATTTGCATTTTGGATAGTTGTTTTTGTTGGAAGTTCATCTTTATTGTGTTTCGATGTTATTGATTTGATTGTTTTGTGATGGTGTTGTTTGTTGCACAGTTGGCTGAGCATTAGCTATTTGATTGTTGTTTGGCCTAGGAGCACTTAGGACCAACTTAGCATCTACCACACCATCATTTGTCACATTTTTTCCCAGATACGAGGTTTGTCGTTTGAACTGGTTGATGGGCAGTTGTCTTTGTAAGCTTGAGTATTTCCCTGTGAGATTATATCTCTCTCGATGTTAAGGGCTCTAAGGACAAGCTTGTCATAAGAGGTAATGCACTACATTTTCAAGTGAAAGGATAGATCTAGATCTACATTCACTATGATGATCCCCACTTGTTGTTCATCAAGAATGGGTCACTTGCTCTTGCTAGCTCTTTGCCTCCATCGTTGCAAGAAATTGGTGAAATGTTCTCCTTTGTTTTGTTTGAGGGTGTACAACTCTTCTAATCTCATGTCCATGTCAAGATTAAAGGATAAGTGATCGATGAATTTATTGGTGATTTCTTGGAAATTTTTGATACCTAAAGGCAATTGAGAAAACTAGTCGATGGTTGGGCCTATTAAGCTTCTTAGAAAGAGGTGCATTAAGTAGGAAGCATTACAGGTGACCTCCATGCACATGACGTTAAACTCTTTGATATGGTCTACAAAACTTCATCTCCCTTTGTATTTATCGAATTTGGGGACTTCAAAATCGAGAGGGAATGGTACTGTTGCGATGTTTCAATCGAATGGATATGGACATAGGTTATGTGTATGGGGTTTCTTCATCTTTCCCATTCAGAGATCTTGCATTTCTTGGGTTAATTCCTTAAGTTGTGATGCTACATCATCTTGTGGGTTTGGTGGAGGAACATATGTTGCATATTGTGGGATTGTAGATGGGTTGTACATAGGATTCTGATATGATGGGGTGTTATATGGTGTGTATGGTGGGGTAGGATATTGTGAAGGTGATTATGGTGGAGGCATATATGTTCCTAATTTGTTCGTATTGATGATGTTTTGTTGAGGATTATAGTAGGAGCCTTGTTGTTATTGGGCATATTGCTGAGCTAGTAAGGCTTCCTTTCATTGTTGGGCCATGAGGGCTTATGTTATTGTTGAGCCACTAGGGCTTGTTGTTGTTGTTGTTGTGTTGTTAAGGCTTATTGTTGTTGTTGATGTTGTTGTTGTGTTTCTAGGGTTGCTTGTTGTTGTTGTTGTGCTGCTAGGGTTGCATGTTGTTGTTGCTATTGTTGGACGACTTGTTGATAAGCCTGTTGTGCTTGTTGTAAAGCTAAGGCATGTGCTTGTAATGTAGGATCAATTAGTTGTTGGGATATCTGTAAGGGGTTTTGGGTGTTGATGTTTCATGAGAATTGTGGATTGTTGATGAGAGGTTGGGGATTCTCTTGGTTTAACATTCCTTGTAAGATGGTGGATTGGGATGGAGGAATGTAAGTTTGAGGTCCCATTTGATTTTGTATGATGAGGGGGACCGAGGGGATAGATGATGATGGAACCATTAGGTATTGTGATGGTAATTGTACACTCAACCCTTGTAATTGATCAAAAGAATTTCCTTGACCAAAGAGTAGGGGATTCCCTTGTTGTACTTGAGGTAGGACCAAGGTGTTACCTTGGTTGGTGGGGTTTGTGACCAAGGGATTGTTTTGAGTTGGGTTGGTGATGGATGGGACAGATGTGTTTTGGGCCACCAATGGAATGGATGAACTCATTGGGGGATTTGATAAAGATGTCCCATATTGCATTGAAGGTTGATTTTTCATAAGGGGATTAGCTTGCCATTTTGGATCTATTTGAGACACTTGGTCCACACTTCCTTGCATGATGTTGGGCACACTTGTTGTACTTGTGGGGATGGATGAAGATGGGTGACCTTGATATGTTGAGGTTATCATGGGATTCATGAAGTGTAAGTGGTTTATTTTGATGTAAGGGGTGTTCAAGAATGGTAGGAGCACCAAAGGTAGCTTTCCAAGTGGTGTTTTAAGATGGATTGGTGTTTAGGGTACCCACAAGTGTGTTGCTTTCCAATGGAAGAGTATGATCGAAGTCTTTAGCAAGACTAGGAGTCGGTGTATGACTTAACCCTAGGGATGGAGTTGTTTGCATGGTGGATGAATCCAATCCTTCTGTTAGTAACTGCACAATAAAAGATGGGGAAATTGGAGCTACATTTTCTAAGGCTTGATGTTATTGTTTGTACTCCATGATTTCCTCCCAAGTAAGTTCAAATAGGTTGTTCGTAATGTTTTCTATCTCATATGGTCCTGATGAGGATGAGGGTTATTGCGATGGGGTAACCTGACTTCTTGGATCAAATTCTCAAAGATTGGGATCACTTGAGGTGAATGTGACTTTGGTTTTTTCCATGATTCTCTTGTGTTGTGATCTTGTCTTTACCATAAAATTTTGGGTCACCTATGGGAGAGTTGTGTTGAGATTTGTAATGTTTAAACTCTCTAGTTGACTCAAATCTAGGTAGAAGGGACACTCTAAGTCTTTTTGGAGCAATGATGATAATGGGAGATGAAAAGGTGAATGATATCAAGAGTGATCTTTACAAAGGTTTTGAGACAACACTTTTGACTTAAGATTTTGATGTTTGATGTTTGGATAAAGGATGTTAATGAACTTGTGAATATTTAGGATAGACTTGTGACCTTCAAAATAAGCTAGTTCAAAGATGATAACTAACTTAACCAAGTGCATGGAAAAGGATTCATTTCACATACAAAGTAGCTAAGTTAGGGTTTGGGTTGAT
Source organism: Sequoiadendron giganteum (assembly GCA_007115665.2). NCBI lineage: Eukaryota > Viridiplantae > Streptophyta > Pinopsida > Cupressales > Cupressaceae > Sequoiadendron > Sequoiadendron giganteum. Next base: position 600,227,595 of record CM021108.1, on the reverse strand, counting down.
AGATGTCTAAGTCCAAAGTGTTGGTGTGTTCAAAAGTTTGCAAAGTTTGATGAAGTGAAGGATGAAATTTGATAAGGGGTGGATGAAGTGTTTGAACCAATGTTTACCTAGAGTAAACCTTTGTTGTCCAAGACAAAGGTGGTGAGAAACATGCTAGACCTCTAAAGTGTTCAAACCCTGAAGACTCAATGATTAAGGAGAAGTTCTTGTGAAATTTGTAGATCTGGCTCATCCATGAAATAGCGTAGAAAATGTTTCCTTAGTGATTTATCCCGGTTGTGGTATTTTTTTAAGATTCTTCTTCTAATATACTTTGAACTATGATTTCTAAGTTTGAAATAGCAGAATATTGACCTTCTCTTGGGGATTTTTATTTTGCGTGAAAGCATTTAAAGAAGCACAAAAAAAAGAGAATATTTATTACCACACGGGAGGTGGTAATATGGGCCTTCTGGCAACAATATCAGCTTGTTCCTCTTGTTCGTCTAAGATGTATGTTGTGTTTCTCCATTGGATTGGTGTTTCCTTTGTTTCAAAAGTGAAGCTTCTCAAACTATTAATTATATATGTTTGTTCTCCTTCAATTAGTTCAAAGTTTGGTTGAATGATAGTGGGTGTAAGGTTTGGTTGTTCAATCAGAGCAATCGGATGCCAAATGGTCATGTAGGGTTCAGTTTGTCGATTATCTTTCTTAAATGAGTTTCTTTTTAACACACACACCTTGTCTTGCTTAAGTTTCAAACTAAATGTCTATGTTAAAAACATCATTCATCTTACAAAGTCCATTTTGTGAAAAGGATGAAGTTAGGGGCATAGTTACCTAGGTTAACTTTGGGAAGCATGGATTGAGATGTAAGCCAAAATATTTAGAAGCCTCTAAAAATAAATCCGTAGGACAAGCATCAATATCAAGGCTTTTTCAAAGGGTATCCATAGGCCAAAGGGTTTGAAATTTTGAAAAAACTTGTTGACATTTGTTTGCAGTTTGTTTTAGAAACAAGCAAGTGTTCAATTGACTCTCAAGCATTTACAATCCTAGATAGAGTGGGTACATATTTCTTAGTAGGCTTACCATCATCGGAAGAGATGATTAATCTGTGAAGATGAAATGGAAAAATAGGCTATGTCAAGGAAATGTAACGTCTTGACATGCCAAGCAAAGGATTCCCTTCTCCATTTGCTTTATTGCCTCAATAAAAAACTGGACATGGTAAGTAATTTCTTGGAACAGTGTTATTCCAATGCACTACCTTAAAATACATTTTGGATTTGGACTTGGTTAGCCACTATAAACAAGGATTTTAATGACCAATTTGGGATAAACTGGTGCCATACACATGACAATTCACTCGATTAAGAGGCCTCCTAGCCCTTAGAAACATCTAAGGGGTTTAACACATCACAAGGATACTAAGGGAGACATTCGTCGATATGGGACAACCATAAATAGTCAGTAAATGACTTTAGCCACAACCGATTATTTATATACCAGATCGAAATGAAAGCACCGCCTAGGTCGTTCCCTCTCACAAGTTGGGAGGTAGGCCCTTCTAAAGGTAACACATGTTTGAAGTGTAAAATGTTTTTCGTCACTCAAGATTTCCAAAAGGTGCAAGGGGAGAGGATAAGCACTTCCAAGAAGAAAAAGTATACTTGTGTGTTTCTCTTCACCCAAGATCACACGAAGCGCAAGGGGATTGGATATGCATGACAAGCATACTCGATAAATTTAGACACATGTTCATTTTAATCTATCATAGCAAAATGAGTTCACTTTAAGCACCAATTTGAAGTGTTGGGATTGTATTATTCAATTTTAAACCAACAAGAATAATGATGTGAGGGTTCAGTTTTAACCAATTTGAACGTTCGTTTTAAACCCAAATGAAATCTACTTTGGTCCTAAAACATGAAATAAAGCATCATAAATGGGTTATAATTGCCCCATAAGTGTCGAAACACTTGTTACAATTATATTCAAATGGTAATATGCTCCTTCACTTCAAATATTATTGTCCATACCTGCAAAACCAGTTAGCCTAAAAACTAAAACGAGAAGTCAGTGACATGTTAGTAATTAGATAAAGTCAAAAAATAAACCACGTGTCAAAATTCAAGTTCAATTTTTGTTTACCAATAAATTATGACGTTGAAATCAATTGTGTCACCGAATTTCATCAATATCATCACTATATCGAAGTTGAATTGCTCTATTGAAAAATTAGGTGTGTCGCTCTGTAGTAAACAGTCAAGAAAAATGCATCACTATATCAATTGTGTCACTAAATAAAAATTTATGGCACGATGAAAAATTAGCTTAGCATCACTATTTAAATGTGTGGTGATGAAATCAATTAAGTGTCGCTAAATTAATTATGCGTTGCTAAAATAAAACCCAAGTGTGTCGCTGTATAATGATGCACCATCAAATGCGTTGGTGAATCTTCAATAGCGTCGTCTGAAAACACAAGCAAGACGAAGATTTAACACGAAATTTGTCAGATTGATTAGTTCATGCCCTCCTTCTAGCACCAAAATGTGATCGACGATGTAGTATGGGCTAACTATACTTGATACATGAGGATTTGAAGTATAATCAAGTCATTATGCACCAATCCCAATTAGATCATTCAATGTAAACTAAACAAAGAATCTATTACAACTAACATATTAAAATATGAAAGCTTAAAAATCACCTATTCTAATCCATTGAAACTTATCCTATTGGGAGAGAGGTGTCGCATTGATGTGGAATGGCGACCCTTTCCCAATCTCGTGGATAAATGAGCTTGTTTTGATCGATTCTATTGAAGATAATCAACGAAACCAATGAGAGATGTGTATGAAAAACATGATTTAAAAGCTAAACTAATATGATAAAATCTATTCTAACATGATATATGCTAAGATGATTGATATGGGTGTATGCAAAGCTATTCTAAATAAAGTTTAAACTCAAAAGATTAAAACCCTAATTACCAAATATGCTAAATGGATGCAGCTAAGTTACCATGGAAGCCATTAATGGAAGCTAAACTAGTATGATGCAAGAAATTAACCTAAAATTCCTTTTAAAACATGAAATACGAATACAAGATGAAAGTGCTTTTAACATCATAAGTTTTCTCTTAAAAGATGGATCCCTATTCAATAGAGGCAATATCTATTTATAGAATAGGCAAAATGAGATTGATGGTCAAGATCAAAAGGATCAATCAATGGTCATAATGAAAGGGATATGGAGGCATAGATCATGGATTCCCATCAAGGGTTGAGGATGCAAGATGATATTTAATCAAGGGCTCACATTCATCCAAACAAACACACTTTCAAAACTTGCATAAGAAGTCTTGTTGAAAGTTTGTTACCAAAAGGAATATTCCCTTTTTCAAACGAGTGAAGAAAAAGAATATTCTCATGGGTGAGGAAAATTAGATATTTAGTTAATTAAAACCAAATTTAATTGTGCAAAGGAGAAGGAATATTCCATTTTTGAAGGAATGTGCAATGGAGGAATATTCTCAAGGGATATTCCCTTGCAAGTGGGAGGATTAGATTTAATTAGTAATTTGATAATTAAATAATGTTTCAATTATGCAAATTAGGAAAATTTAGGATATTCATTAAATAATTAACTTCTTTAATGAAAAGGGTTCAAAATGACATTTAATTAAATAATTAATATTATTTAATTTAAATGAGAGGATTTAAGGTGTTAAAATTGAATATTTTGATTTATCCAATTTAACAGGACGAGAGGTTAGCATGAAAGGGGAGAAATTAACCTAATTAGATTAATTAGATTAATAGACGAAAATGATGCAATTAATTTAATAGCTAGGCTAATTTAATCAATTAAGCGAAAAGAGGATGGGTTTTAGGATGAAACGATGTTAATTTATCAAATTCGAGTGCATGATATCATTCAGGACATTTTTAAGTGTCTACAATAGCAGTGTTGAATATGAGGTTTTCATTCAAGATGAAGATGTGACCTTCGACATTAGGGATAATGTGATTGAGTTAGAATGCTTCACATGGGACCAACATGTTGAAAAATTTACCATTGAGTAACCAAACATATGCCTAGAGAGTGATTCTCTTGTTGTTTAATTTGATATGATGCCTGAGCTTCAAAGCTTTTCATTTGAGGTGCATGAAAAAGAGATTCCTTGTGAAGATCAAGAAAAAGGCTCAACATATTTTTCATCACCATGTGAGATGGAAACTTTCTCTTTTTGTTTTTGTTCATGCAATGAGGAGGTCAGCGGTCACGACATTGACCTATCCTTTTGCGAGGAGAGTTCTCTTCCCTCTACAAAAGGTTTTCTTTTGAATGCTGACCTATCTTCAAAAAAGTTCACCCTTTCTACTGTATGTTCATCTGAGGCACCAGTGTTAGATGAATCTAATACTTGCATCATATGGTTCCCCTACAATGGCAAAGTTTGCAATGAATCGATCCTTCACATTGCAGGCATTTTGTGTAGTTCCTCACATGAAACATAAGTTTTCAGTGGTTGCAGCTGGGTGAGGTCTGAAACTATGGTCTGAGGGAGATCGAAACCTTTAAAAGGTTCATCTTTGACAGAGGTAAATGTCCATTTTTTTCTTTCTATTAGTTTCATGTACATACTAGTTAGCTATCTTGCTTTCCATAAAGTGATTTTGCACACCTTGCATTCTCCTCAAGGGAATGTATGTTTCTAGCTTCTTGTTTTTCTCTAAGTGCAACTTGCACATGTTTTGTTCTGCTCCGAGGAGTCCTAGATGTCGATGATTTTCCCTTATGACTCTATGCCCAATGGACTAATAAGGCCCCTGGATTCCATGATTAGCAGGCAATCATCCCATAGAAATTGCCATAAATTTTGACATTTCATGCCACCCCTAGATGACCTATCATTAATAACCGATCTGAGAGATCCTACATGGGCCATCTTGCATGAATTTTCTTTAAGGAGGTTCCTAAAATTGGCTAAGTCCTAGGTTTTCGGGTTTTTTGCATACCTCTCTTCTGGCATACCTTCTCCATCACCCTGATCTTCATTCTCTTTTGCTTCTTCTTTCTATTTTTTGCTAAGTGTTTCAGGTTTTGATTGTCGGACTTATCCTTTAACCCTTAATGCTCTCTCTTGGTAAGCCTTAAGCCTTACCTTCGATCATTGAAGTCCCGAAGAGGCTTTTCAAGATCTATTTAAGTCTTGATTTGTTAGACTTTAGGGGTTAGGCTTCCCCCTTTTTCCTTTCATCTTTTCATCTTAGGCATTAAGCCTTCCTTCTGATCCTCAATCCTCAAGAAATATCTTTTTGGCTTCCTGGCATCAAGCCTTCATCTTCCACCTTCCTTCCTTCTTCTCGACTCCTTCCTAAAATTCGACTAAGTGTCAAGTTTTCAAACTTCAGGCATTGGCCTTGTCAGGTTACCTCTTACCTTTGTTTGGTAAGAGGTAGCTCTTCTTCTCACCCCTCAATCTTTGACATTTCCTTCAAAGTTTTAGCTAATGTTAAATCTTTCAAGCATCAGTCATCGGGATTTTCCTTTACTCTTTTCATCTATGTGATAAGGTGTAAGCCTTCTCTCCAACCTTCAATGCTCAACAAGGGTGACCTTTTTGGACTTCACGATTCGCTACTTCAACCTTCTCTCTTCCTTTCTTCTACAAGCGGTATGATGAACGCCTTAAACCTAATCCTCGACGATTTGATGCCAGTGAAGCATAAGGTATAAATCAGGCCTGATGCTCGATCCTCGATGAAGATGCTCTTTAACGACTTCAAACCAATTAATGCATAACAAAGATATCCTTTTGGGCCCGAAGCCCTAATATTTAGTAGATTTGACGTATTTTTACATAATGATGCCTTTAATGCTCAAGCTACCTTTTTGAGCAACCTATTTTGATTTTTGGACTTCAAGGACAACATTTATTGCTCCCCTTGAATTTTGCAAGTGAATTTTATGGGCACCCATGCTTATTTATTATTGTTGTTGACCATTCTAATGAATCCATGCCCTAATCATGATTTTTATGGGATGGCTCCATCCTTTCCCACATTGAATTCGTTATTAACCCTAGTTAGGGTTAGGATTTGGTTTGTGGTTCCAAGTTATACTTGATCTATAAAGGCAAGATTTGTATTATTTTTAAGGGTTTTTCGTTGGCTCTTCCAAGTTTTTCTTTGATAGACTTATGTATTTTCCATCTCTACAACTATAAATATTGGTTGTTTCCTTTACATCAATGAAATCGATTAAATTTGCCTCTTCTCATGTTTGTGTAAGTTTATTAATTGTATATACAAGTGTTTTTTCTCTCTTTCCATACATATATGTTTGTTAAATTATTTATAGTTGCTGCTTGAGAATATCCCTTTCCTTCCAATACCTTGTTAATAGATGCTAAAGATTGGTTGTTGCCCCTACATCAATAAAAATGATTAAGCTTGCCTCTTCTCAGCTTGTTTATGTTTGTGTAAGTTCATTAATTGCATATCTAAGTGTTTGTTCTCTCTTTCCATACATATATATTTTTAAATTGTTTACAATTGTTACTTGAGAATATCCCTTTCATTCCAACACTCTATCAAACCCTAACCTCCATGTTTACCTTTGGCAATCAACCAAATAGAGATCTGTGTGATTCCCTTGGTCCCTCTTCACCGTTGTTGTTGTGCAATATCAATCAAGAAGAAACAAATTTTCCATCTTGGTGTACCACCTCCCATTTCTCTTTCATGCTTTCCTTCTTCCCCTTTTCCCTCGTGAGTTGTTATAGGGTAGTGGTAGGATTTCATCTGTTGGGTTGGACCAACATATTGCACTTGGATTGAAAGAGGAAGGCAACTTTCTCTAGAGATTCGACCTCATACGCGCAAGGTCCCACACCTTGAGGTTGCATTGTGTCATTGGAATGTTGAACTCCATGTTCAGTAGGGTGCGATTTCATGTGAGAATAGAAACTTCCTTTGGTATGATGGGAAGGGCAAAAGGAAAAAGCATGAGGTGAAGTGGGAGTGGTGTTGTCCTGATAAACTTAAAGGAGGAATAAGCCTAAAGGATTTGAGGCTTCATGACACTACACTTGTTGTAAAACGGATTGTCAAGGCACTATAAGGGGAGGAACTTTGGAAGGTTTTGGTGAGAACCAACATCCAACTTGTTGTCCCCAAGAAATAAAAGTCCTAGAAAATGTTGCCTTTTAATGGTATTCTCATTAATGAGCACCCAATGTCCCCTGCTAGCTCCCTAGTTTTCAAGAGCCTGTGGAAGGATTGGGAGTTGATCAAACACAATGTTAAGTTCAACCACAACAAGGTAACTAATAATTGCAATGTAATGTGCTAAATCAATAACTCCATTTGGTGGAATCTAGAACATAAATACAAGCCCCTTGCTCTGCTATAGAGGTGTTCAACCAAAATATGGGCTCAAAAAGGTATACGATCTGTCAATGACATCCTTTCTAATGGGCATTTGAAAAGTTGGAATTCTCTTTGCAATGATTATTGTATTCCTCTGCAATTGGAGAACTTACTCAACATTAATGGAGGCTTGCAAAAATATATAGTTCCTTATTAACACAGAGGAATACATTGACCTATCCCACAACTTGAAATGGATTGATGGGACTGCTCTGACTAGGATTAAATCCAAAAAAATCTATAAACATTTAATTAGCTATGTTTCCATTATTAATCATGTTAATAAATGTTGGGGGATTGTGTTGTTTGATAAAGAATGACATAGTATTTTCAATTATGTTTGGCATAATGTTAAAGAACCCAAAAAAGCCTATCTTAGATGGCTTGTTCTTCTATAGAAAGTTCCTTATAAAATGAAACAAAATGATGTTGATATTTGTAATATATGTAGAATTCCATAATCTATTAAGCATATTTTATTTGACTCTTTTTATGCAAAGGAAATTTGGAAACTATTTTGTAATGATCAATTGATTTGGGTGTGGATAAAAATCCTTAGAGCTCCCTTCGGTTTGGCGTTGTCATTTTTTCATAACCTCGGCCCACGCCCTATATGTTTAAACATACTCAACCCTTTTTGTAACGCCCTCACCCACTTGCTCCACATGTCCATTGCGCGCTCCTCGAAGGGGCTTCTTTCCTTGCTTCTCTATCGAGCCTCATCTCTTCGCCACGTGTTAGAAGCACATGCCTTTGAAAGCCCTCTCTCCTTTGTTTCACCTCCAAGATCAACTCACATTCCATGTTGCATCATTCCATGGGAAATATTTTGGCGATCCCCATAGCCAGCGTTCGAGTGCAGATTCCTCCACGTGTCTTCTCCACAGGATTTTAATCGAAGGAGAGGAATGAACGAGTATGAAGCCCCGTCTCTTCGCCACGTTTCCTAACAAAATTTGTGGGTGAGTGACACATATCGCTTGGAGTGTTTCATTGCTTCTTCCTTGGGACCACAATCATCATTTGTTGGGGAAGTGAATCTTTTCCAAAGGCAACTGTGTGCTATGTATCGAATATTTTTGTTGCAATAGCTTTGGGAAATCATGCCAACCGATATCATTGCTCGTACTTGGGAATATTTTCAGTTATTGGCTCTCTAGTGGTGGATGATCTATATATACTGTTCTTGCTCTTTGAGCAATGGTTTGAAATTTATAGAAAAGAGATTGAAAAGCTCAAAGCCTTTGTATTGTTTTATGATTATTGTATTAAGACTTATAGACTGTGCCAATTGTTTGGTCTCTTTGTTTCTTAGTTGATATAAGACATTATACTATGCTACGTGTTGTACTAAGTAGTTTATCTACACAACTTTTATAATTTCAATAGAAATTTACTGTTTGGATAATGTCTTAGACTCTTCTTGTTCAGTAGATGTATGCGAAAGTTACATTATGTCATTTGATTAATTGCTTAGGATTTTCATCTCTATTTTCTTTTACTCTCGAGCATGTAGATTGTTGAATGGGCCCTCAAACTTCATCCAAAAGGAAGGTTTCTCGTGCCTATATAAATAAATCTTGTTGCATCGCCTTACAGATTAGATTTTAATTTATATTTGCTTCATTTTCCCATTATAAACCCTAATTATAGAAGGAGCTGACTTCTTTAAAAACTTGGAGGTTACTCAGTTTAGCGCAATTGGTCCTCCATTAATTAGGTTTCCCATCAGGTTGTTTGCCTAGCAACTTGAGGCATCAATAGTTCTTTTTCTAGCATGCCCAATGGGTCTGATTTTGATGTATCATTATCTTAAGTGGGTGTATAATCAATAGACTTGTTACTAGATCCCAAACCGTGAACAACCCAGGCCTGCTAATGCCACCGTTGGTAACCGTACGAACAAGTACCCATTTAGTGAACGTCTCGATCCCTCCACCAGCCATATTGTCGATCACTAACAAAAAATATGTAGTATGGGACACTGAAATCCCTCTCATAGCACCGGTAACACCAGTCATTTGGGCCCCTATACCAACCTCTTCTTTGAAAGTTGTACCAAAATTCACCGGGGAAGGCTCCAAGACACCATCCAAACATCTGCAAAATTTGGTAGATGCGTGTCTGGTACATGGTGTAACTGATCAAAATGTAGCGTTGAGGTTACTTGCAACCTCTTTCAAAGGAAAAATGCTAGATTGGTACCGCACTCTGGGGGCCAATACCATTGGTACCTAGGACCAACTCGAAGATCCTTTTTATGAGCGATTTTCAAACAACGAAGATCGATCCTCGCTATTCCAGCAGCTAGTAACCATCAAGCGGGCCCGTCAAGAGGCCATGACTGACTTCAATGCCAAATTCCATACGACTTGGAAAAAGATCCAAACCACGATCCACCTACCTCCTGATTTGGCTTTCATGTTCTACATAAAATCTATCAACATCGACATCCCAATGATGATTCAATCTCTTGGTGGGAACATCTTGCTAGACACGTATAACATTATTGTTACAACAGAGAATAATTTGATTGATGTCGGAAAGCTACCACCTCAGCCTACGATGCCTATATTTGCAGAATTGTCAACTCTCACCCTTGAGATAACTTTAATTAGTGTGTCTGCTCCTCCTTAATCTATGTATGCATATTTGAGCACATCACAAAATGTTGCTTCTACATCTAACTCTTTAAGGGATGAGATGAGCGATGTCAAGGAGTTGTTGCAAAGCATCTCAAATGAGATAACTACCATCAAGCGACAATATTCTATGCCCCAGAAACTAGCTTACCAAAATTACCAAGGCAAAAGACCTTCCTACCAACACAACCAGTTCCAAGGAGGCTCACGTAGGAGTTCGCAGGCTCAAACAAGTAATTAGATGGTTTCAGTGCCTACTCCATTGTATAATGTCCCACTGAGTTCAAATAAAGAGTTGGTAGTGGGGTAAAACAATCTCACTGATGATATCAATCCCTGGTGCTTCCCCTGCAACGAAGCCCATATGCCCTGAAATTGTTTGTGTGGTAACCTACAACAAAAAGTGGTGGATCAACGCAATCAAGACATTGTGTCAGGTTCAAGATGTTATGCATATGCCTCTCCACAAATGGAAAATAGGGTAATCACTGCGTAGATGCAAGGGATGTCCCTGGAGCAAGAAAAATATATAGCTCTCGACCACACACTCTTCTCATGGATAAAAGAAGAAGAGGTGATGCTCGCAAATGAGGCATCCATGTCAAAGGCCCCGCAAGTGCAATCATATTATAACACTCACTCAAAAAGGAGATTCACGGGCGAACCAGTCACTCCCCAGCCCAAAAGTGTTCTCGACCAAGCTCTTGGCACCTCCGCAATTGCACAACAATCTTTGCCCCGCAAGGAGATTGTTATAACGAGATCTAAGGAACACAAGTCTTTGAATTCACCACCATTCAATTTGGTGGAAAAATTGAAGAAAGCCTCTGTTAATGTATCTCTTTGGGATATCTTAGCTATTCCGAAGCAAAAATCATTGTTGCACAAGGCTCTACTAGAAGATGCGAGCACAAAGCCAACGAAGCGACTCTCCAAAGGAAAGGCCATTGATTTTCCATCTCAGGCCAAAGTCCTCATAAATAATGTAGAAGAAGTCTCTACTGAAAGTAAAGGTAAGCCTAAATTGAAACCCTTCTTCTTGACCCTCATTATGGGTAAGAAATTGTTGCACAATTCTATGATTGACTTCGATGCTAGCACCACAGTCATGCCCAAACAAATAGTTGAAGCCTTAGGACTTAGCTATGAACCTTTAAATAGAGGGGTTATGTAACTTGATGGGAATAAGGTTGAAACTATAGGTGTCATAAAAAACCTCCCTTTGACTTTGTTCTCTTTCCCTAGCATCACTATTCCACAAGATATCGTGATCATTGATGTTCCTCCCATGTTCGATCTTTTCTTATCACAAGAGTTCACTTCCAAAAGAGGCAAATATCTTTCCCTAGATTGGTCGCACTTGATCCTTAGGACCAAGCATGGATCTAAGATGAAGATAGTATCTCAACCCTTACATTTGAAACATGTAGCAAATGAAGCCATGATCAACTTTGAGGCTACTCATACTTCTATCACCAAGGATGAGATGTTTTGTACTGAGTTACTAGAAGATGAGAAGATCATCGGTGACTAGACTGATCAGGAGGAGGTCCTCTTAAGCGAATTCATGGACAATGACCCCTTCGACAATTATCATGTCACCGGGTTGGGAACCTATGTCATCTATGATGAGGATCAATTGATTCTGAGGGTTATGAAGAAACCAGAGGGTGGTCAAGCCTCAGAGCTATGGACCCTACATTTTGATGGAGCAAGATGCAAAGTTGGTGTAGGAGTCGGGATATGTTTGACATCCCCATCTAATGAAAAGAAACTCAAATCTTTTCACTTTCAATTTTCTTGTTCGAACAATGAAGTTGAATATGAAGGCCTAGTGCAAGGTCTAAGCCTTGCGGAGCGGATGGGCGTCAAACAAATAATGGTATTTAGAGACTCCAAAATAATAGTAAATCAAGTCTGAGGAGCCTCCACAACACAAAGAATGTTTGCATGAGATCTTATAGACGTAGAGTCTGGGACCTAATTGAAACTTTTGAAGCCTTCAATATTCAAGTGATTCCCAAAGAGAAGAATGTAGCTACAAATCACATGGCAACAATTGGATCCCAATTTGACCCTGCTTCCGAGTTGATTGAGAACATACACTTTGTACGAGTAATCGTCTGACCTGCAATCCCAGATAATGACCAAAGTCGACAAGTGTTTGAAAGTGATGAACACATTGCCTCATTCATTCAACATTCAGGAGAGTTCACTAACCAACTCTAATCGAAAATTATAGAGGCCTATGAAGGGAAAATTATCCAGCTCAGGTCCAACAAGCTTCCAAAAGGACTTTTCACTCTCGAAAACTTATTCAATTGTCACGATGCAAGGAATGATAAGAGGAAGTTTGTAGCAAACAAAAGAGATTATGCAAATCTTTAGGTCGGAGATGGAAGGAAGCTTAAAGTTGGGAAGGATGTCCCACAACATGATAAAGAATGACTCATACATTTTTGTGAAAGATATGAAGGAGTAGTAGCTTGGTATTAAAATTGACCTCATGGGATACGATCCTGAAATCATCCAACATACTATAGAGTTGATGAAAGGCACAAAAATCTTCCGCTAGAAGCATAGGCCAGTGAATCCAAAGATTGAAGCATTAATGGCACAAGAATTGACAAAGCTTATTCACTCCCAGATCATCTTCTCAATTAAGCACAACACATGGGTGTCCAACTTGGTTCTTGTCTGAAACAAGAATGGAGAAATCTACCTATGTGTTGATTTTTGGGATCTAAATAGAGCTTCCCTGAAGGACCACTACCACCTGCCTTCCATAGAGTCTATCTTGCAAATAGTGGTCGACTAAAAAATGTTTTATCTATTGGATAGCTTCTCCGGTTACAACCAGATCCAGGTCAAAGAGGAGGATCGACACAAAACAACGTTCACCACCAAGTGGGGAACATTTTCCTATGCGAAAATTCCCTTCGACCTCTCAAATGAAGGAGCTACTTTCCAGTGAGCAATGGATATTGCATTTAGCAAATTGATCAATAAGATCATTTTAATCTACTTGGATGATCTTACTGTGTTCTCTAAGTTAAAGGATGGTCATTTTAATCATCTTGAAATGGTTTTTAATAAATACCAAGAGTTTGGGATCTCCTTGAACCCAAAAAAATGCATCTTTGGAGTACCTCAAGGTAAATTATTGGGATATGTAGTGTCCAAAGATGGTGTTGCTATTGATCCAGATCGAGTGAAGGCAATCAAGGAATTTCCCCTTCCAGTGAATAAAAAGGGAGTTCAGTCCTTTTTGGGAAAGGTAAATTTTGTAAGGAAATTCATTTATGATTTTGCAGGGTTAATTAAACCTATCACCTTGATGCTCAAAAAGGATCAATTATTCAAATGGAATAAAGAGGCCAGAGAAGCCTTTGTAAAGGTTAAAGTGGTAATTTCTTTAGCCCCTATTTTAGTAAATTTGGACCTATCAAAGGACTTCTTAATGTATGTGTTTAGTAGCAAATCTAGCATCGCTACTGTTTTAACACAAAAGGATGATGAAAAAAAGGGAGAACATCTTATAGCCTTTCACTCTCAGACCTTAAAAGACTATGAAACAAACGATAACTTCATTGAAAGGCAAGCATTCGCCATTATTAAGGGGCTCAAGAAGTTTCGGCATCTCATATGTTGCAACAAGGTGATGGTATATGTCGCACATTCCAGTGTGCGCGAGTACATTATGGAAAGAGAAATCATAGAAAAAAGGGCCAATTGGATAACTAAGATCACGGAATATGACATTGAGGTTAGGCCCACCAAGACCATGTAGGGAAGAGGATTGTTCGAGTATCTGGCACACGATGAAGAAGTGGCAGTTGAGGAGGAACCACTCGAGCTTGTCCTAATAAGCGAACCTGAATCCGAAGGTTGTTGGGTAGCAAACAAAATGAGATTCATGCAAACTAGGAAATATCTAACGGGCCTCCCATCTCAGAAGAAAACATTCTATAGATTGCAGAACAATGGATGTGCGCTCATTGAGGGGATACTTTTTAAAAGGAACTTCAATGATGTTCTTTTGCGCTGTGTCACTCTAGAGTAGGCGAAAAAAAATCTTAGACGTATTTCACAGCAGTTTGAGGGGCAAACATTTCTCTACAAAGACCACCACCATCAAAATTATGTGTGCCGAGTATTTTTGGCCTACGCTCTTCAACGACTCACACTCTCTAGTTAAATAATGCAAATAATGCCAATTCTTCATAGGGGGGAGGAAGAACTTGACAATGCCTCTGAATTTGGTAGTGGTACAAGAAACCTTCGCATAGTGGGGATTAGATTTCATCGAGATTATTAATCCCACCTCTAGCATGTGACATAAATGGATCCTCATAGCCACAAATTATTTCACCAGATGGACCGAGGCCATGCCCCTGAAGAATGCGACAGAGGCAGAGATTGTGAATTTCCTCGAGGAATTGGTAATGAGGTTTGGCCTGCCAAAGACCATTATCTTCGACAATGTGAAGGCCTTTTTGGGTTCAAAGGTATGCCAATTCACACTTAAACATGGCATATTCCTAAAGAAATCTTCAAACTATTACCCGTAGGGAAATAGTCTAGCTGAGTCGACCAATAAAAATTTAGTCTGACTCATTAAAAGAATTGGGTCTGAGCATCAAAAGGAGTGGCATTAGAACCTCAAAGAAGCACTCTGGGAAGACCGAATAGCCTCCAAGCAAGTCTTAAAGAATTATCCATATGAGTTGGTATATGGGAAGGAAGTGTTACTTCCTATATCTATGGAAATTCCCACACTGCAGCTGCTTAAGTCTCTAGAGGTGGAACAAAATGGAGCCATGGAGGTTCGATTGACTGAGCTATTGAAAGTGCAAGAGAAAAGAGGAAAAGCTTTGATGGCCATGAACAATTTCCAACAGGTGGTTAAGAAGTGGTTTGACAAAAAGACCTCTGACCAGAGTCTTAAATGTGGAGACTTAGTGCTAAAATTCAATGAGAGAGCCACAAAACTTGGTAAACACGAAAAATTTGATAGTCTGTGGGAAGACCCTTTTCACATTGTTCAATGCAAGCAACATAACACATTTGAATTAGATAATATGGAAAAAGAAGCATTTGGAATTCCAATCAACGAAATTCACCTCAAACTGTTCAATTAGCTTCGTTAATCATTTTTACCTATGTAAAGTGTAAATATGTAATTATCCCTTTTGTGTGTTTTGTTTGGCTTGAGATTTGGTACATAACCCATGATGCTGAAAACAAAGAAGTGCAAGAAGACAAATATTGACAAAAGGAGTTGTATATTCATTATACGGTAAATATATATGTTTTGAGATATTACAATTCAAAATGGCTCTTTGGCCATACCTTTCAAGTATATGTATTAAACGCTTCTGAGGCATATATACAAAATGCGGGAGAAGGGGGTTCATTCTTCAACAGGGGTAGCATCTACATCAACAACAACAGGTCCATCGAGAGTAGCGTCAAGAATAACATCAGGAGAAACAACATCAACAAGAGAATCCACGACAACGATGACAATTGGAGGAGGAAACGCCAGGTTTTTGAAGTTGGTGTACCACTCCATGTCATAGAAGAGCACTATATTGTATCACCTTAAGAGAAAGTCACATACACGAGAAACCCTTTGGAGGTGTTCTCTAATCATCATAAGGCAAAATTTGCTCAGGAAGGGCACCACTGCGTCCTCTTTAATATGTCAATGAAGATCACTTGCTTTGGGGAGACCAAGGCCATACATCGTGTTCGTCACAACTTTTCCAAGGTCTCTGAGGTAGTGATTTGGGAAGATCTCCTTGATGAGTCTCAATATCATCCACTTTGGTGTCTGAATGTCAAGTAGAGATGCAACAAAATGAGAGAAAATGTCAGTGTTAACTCAGTACCTATCCTCATACTCTATGCAATCCCTACCTAATACCCATTTTATCACAATTATTGCCAGAAAATGCTTGTTCTTGGTCATTCGCTTTAAGCGTCTACTAGAAATCTCGCCTAGAAAAGCTACTTGAGACTTATTGCTAGTAAGCCTAATAGGAGTATCCATTGCCTTTACCAGAAAACCTAATTACTAATGTAAATTATGCTAATATCTTTAAGTCTATTTATAGACCTATCCGGGTACATGCGTATGATAAGCATGATGACGATCAAGAGAAAACTCGAAAACCCCACTAGAGTTGCAAGTTCGAAGTTCTCCCTAGGTTGTGTTTGCTACGTACTATAAGCGTGAGGATGATCAAGGTTACTTGAAATTCCCACCCAAAGGTTTGTTGCGTGCGAATTAAGAAGTAATTAATCAACTTAAACTAGTGGTAGGTGCAGGTGATGGTCCGCGCGATCAAGTACCAAGTGTCTAGCTATAAGCATTTCTTAGCTTCCAAGGATGAGCTCAAATCTTTTTGAGTAATTATTACGCCTTTTAGCCAAATTATTTGGCTAAGGTTATTAAGTGCAAAAGCATGCGAATTTTTTTCGATCTCTTTTATTCCTGACTCAATTTCTCAAGGGATGGCACCGTAGGACATAATGGCTAATCATCATTATGAATTAGTGTCTTTTCAAGAGAGCGGGAATTAATTTCATATGAACGGATGAGTTGGCGCTACATGCTGAATTAATTGCTAAAAGATTCGTTGCTTCCATCTTAAGTTTTAGAAAGGATAATGCTACATGCAAAAGAAGAGAACTGCAAAGAAAAATGAAGATACGATTTGCTGCAAAAATTCAAGTGAGTTGCAGAAGAGGCTAAGTTTTTGCAAAAGTGCCCAAAAAATCTTTCAATAGCACAAAGTCTTGAAATGGCCTAGAATCCTAAAATGGAAGCACAAGCAGAGACGGTCCAAAGCTTAATTGATGTCATGTTAGTGGCGCCAATGGCCAACATTTTCGATGTCGTCTCTTACACCTCGCCAAGATTCCCTAGAAAGCCAAAGTGGCCTCACACACAGGCCGCATAAAAGAAGACTAATCACGGGGACAAGACCTTAATAATGGAGGAATGGGATAACATTCATGACCCTATCCTCAAAATTAAACCCAAGAATCTTAGGGAAGCGGCCTGCGAAAGGATGAAAAAAACTAGTAGCCAGGAGTCTTTTGCACAAAAGTTGTGGTTCTGTGGTCTCCCATAGTATATGGTCCCCTTGGTACACCATTTCCCGAAACTAGTTCACGAGTGTGCTCATCATTTCAACCCAAATAATGATTCCATTGTTGGCTAGCAACTAAGGGTGGTGATTAGTGTGGATGACATTCAAAATATGCTATGCATCCTTGTCAAAAGGAGCTCCAGGGCAGAAAGGATGGAGGCATTCACTGTAGAGAAGGAGGAAGAGCTCTAGAGGACCAAAAAATATGCTCTAGATTTTTATAACCAAGAAACAAAAAGATCCAAAGAAGACGTAGCAAAGCTGCCACAGTTTCCAATTGCGCATAATTCTTTCAACTCGGACTTGCAGGAAGCCTTCTCTATGATGGCTTTTGTTTACGACATGGACAATGACTAGTATGTGCAAGATTTTCAAATGAGTCTAGGTTTTCAGTTGAGAAGACAACACTCTCTATTCTGGTATGACTTTGGTGAGGTCATTGTTTGAGAGATGTTGAACCAATTCAAAGAATACAAGACGTAGTGTAAATTCAGGTTTTCTTCTCTCCTTGTTCACATGATTTTGCACTAGAACCTTGATTTCTTTAGAAACCATATGGGTTTGGTTATGTTTGATGAAAGTGGGGTAAGAAGGTCGGTTTCTGTGTGGACTCCCCTCCTTTCCATGACTCATGATTACTATGAATTCTTCAAGTTTTTCCTAACTCCGATTTTGTGAGATTTTGGTAAGGAGGGTGAGGGTTATTGTCTTTTCGTTGAGCAAATTGTGTGGATGCAGTATTTTACCCCTCCTTGCGATTGGTTCCTTGGGGAGGATTTCTCATTTGTCAGGTTGCATGGTTTTACCAAGGAACCATTTTGACTCCCAGTATGCGTCACAAGCAGGGTATTGGACCTTGAGGTATTTAGGTAGTTGGCGATTATTGATGCCATATTTTGTGGAGGAAAAAACAAGAAGGGTTTTTTAAAATGCCCTATGAGCTTTGGTCTGGTTATAATGTTAAAGAAGAAGACACAAATTTTGCTAGAGGTGAAGCTAGCTCATTTGGGGCTTGTATTAATCTGTGACAAATGGAATTATAATCCCGCTAATGACTTGGTGAAATTGAACATTAAAGTGACTCACAACTCCCTGCCTTACTGGGAGGCTCGACAAAATCCACAGTCAAGAGACCGAGATGATTTATTTATGTACTTGGCCTTTGTTCCTACTGATGATAAGAGGTCACCATGACTCTCTTTCTATTTTCCTTTGGCCAAGCCCAATGACAAATGTAAAATTAGGACTACCCTTCATAATCAATTGGTCAAGCAATGGCAGTGGAGTGAGGAAAAGATCACACAATTTTGGATTTATCATCAGGAGACCTAGTGCCTTGATGCCCTTTTCGAAGAGATAGACAAGGATGAAAAATTTGATGATCTCTGGAACCAAGCACATGATGATATTGACAAGAGAAAAGATGAGGACATAGATCCAGAGGAGTCGACTGCGACAATGAAAAGGAAAGAGGCGACAAAGGCCCAAATGCAAAGGACTGAAAAAGCAACAGAACAGCCTAACAAAGCTCAACTAGGCACACAAGTAACTACATCTCATTTGAAAACCTCACTACAACATATATGGGCTATGAAGAGACCCAAGGTAGCCTATTAGACTCAGGAAGTCATAAGGGTGGATGATTCTCCAAATGAGAAGAGGTCGCACATGGATGCAACTGCCGCAAAGGATTCACAAGTACTTGTGCTAGGCTAAGGATCGGTGTCTGTGTAAACTCAAGTATCTTTCTCTCCCTCTCTTCTCACTTCACAATATTTTTCTTCCCTTGCAACCTCTACATCTCCCATCACCTTGAGTGTTGGCCTTTCCTTGTCTGCTTCTACTTTTGTGGGAGGTTTCTCCCAATCCTCCCAAGTCAAATAGGTAGCTTTTACTCCCTCATGGTCTGTTCCATCCTTTGTCGGAGCCCAATCTCAACCAACTATTGCAAATCCTTTTGATCCCATCGCGTTGAATCTGATTTAAACCAACCAGCAGATGACATCCTCTACATCTCTGCTTCTGCCACCAGTCCTTATGGGTCCTCTCGTCGCTTCCCAAACTGGACCCTGGCATAGCATTCCCATGTTCTCTCCATTGATGGTCTCCCTACTAAAGAAAACATCCTCTGAGATTGCAATGATTTTGTTCCCTTTTTCTCTTCCTCCTAGTGCACCCTTCGTTGGTGAACTAATAAGGTCACCAACACAATTCATTGATCAAGGCAATAGGACTAAGGCAACATAGGCTATCAGAGCCTAGAAAAGAAAAGAAAAAGATGTAGCAAAGCCAACCGAGCCACGCATTCAAACCCTTTTTAGTGAAGTGTAGGGGTCATTGCAATTTGAAACCATGACTCCAAACACCATCAAACCACAATGGGAGATGCAACTTGAAGATTATACCATCCATGTTGTAGAGATCGATTTGCACATAGCTCGACCGGAAGACAAGGTTGAGCTGATGGAGGAGACTCAACGGGTGGTGACTACCGACTTCTTAACGCATAGTCGCCAACTAAAGAAGCAGGAGGAGGAGCTCAAGAATGTAAAGGAAAGAATGGAGATCCTGTAGAAAAAGGAGAAGGCAAGGGACGTTGAAATTGCACGCTTATCTTAACAAACACAGGTGAAAAAAGCCAAACTACGGGAGGAACTCACAAGGTTCCAGTCCCAGGATCCCAACCTAGTTACTGGACTGCAAAAAAAAACTAGGAACTTCAAGGCCGGTTGATTCATACCGAGCAGGAAATGTAGAAAAAAGACGAGGAGCTCCACGACAAGCATGATTATTTCGAAAAAGAGATTCAAGAACTAAAGCTATCTATGGAAAAAGAATCTACAACTTGAGGTCATGCTGAGGAGCTATTGCAAAGCAAGGATGCCAAGTTGGAAACTATACAGGAATAGCTCTCTGCAGCAAGAAAAAGATTGAAGAATTAACGTAGGTTGTCGGGGCAAAGGAAATGGAGATTGGTCTTTTGAAAGATCCTCCCCAACCCCTTGCTCCTCAGTCGGATCTCCTTTTGATAGTCCAAAAATTATATATCTCCTACTGGGAGAGAGTCAAGTCTTATTGTTTGAATCTTCAATCAGCGCTCCAATTCATGGTAGATGCAACAGGTTTAAATAGGGAGGTGCGTGGAAAGATGGAGCGGGTTCCACAGTTCATTGCAGAAAAGGTGCCCAAAATAGAGAAGTTGTTGGACAAATTGTACATAGTGGAGGACACAAACTTAGTAAACGTAGGGATTGAAGATCATAAATCAGCTGCCAAAAAGTGAGGGAATTCATCCATTGTCATTCGACCATCCTCTAGACTAGCAATTGTCAGGCAACACTGAGCTAGACTATGAACAAAATGCAAATGCAATTTTACCAGTTGATTTAAATGGGCTTGCCCTCACCTTTCCTCTCTGACAATTTGGTGGTCATAGTGGAATAGATTGCCACGAAGATCAAGGAAAAGCAATGAGATTTATCTTCCTTGCAAGATTTTAGTCAACCTCCCACTACGATAGACATAAAAGGCGCCACCTATCAGATTGTGTGTTCTCTTTCAACTTGAGTCCGAGACAAGGATCTCTATGGAGCTACCCTTTAAAGAGGTTATAGATCTACATGAGGTGCAAGAGAATCTATGCACCACATTGATGCCTTCCGAGGGTGACTGGCTACCTCTGCAGACCACACTCTCAAAGCTCTAACTTTGTTGCCCAATGGATAAGGCTCTAGTCTTCAAGCCAAAAATTTCAGGTTCCCATTTTGTAGGCGAAATGCCCTTGATAGTCGCCAAAAGTTGTGGATAAAAATCTTTAGAGCTCCCTTCAGGTTGGTGTTGTCAATTTTTCATAACCACGACCCACGCCTTATATGTTTAAACATCCTCAGCCCTTTTTGCAGTGCCCTCGCTCGCTTGCTCCACGTGTTCGCCACATGCTCCTCGAAGGGGCTTCTTCCCTTGCTTCTCTATCGAGCCCCGTCTCTTCGCCACGTGTCAGAAGTGTGGGCCTTTGAAAGCCCTCTCTCCTTTGTTTCACCTTCAAGCTCCGCCTACATGCCACATTGCAACATTCCATGGGCAACCTTTTGGCGGTCCCCACAGCTAGCGTTCGAGTGCAAACTCCTCTACGTGTCTTCTCCATGAGGATTTTAATTGAAGGAGAGGAACGAAAGAGTATGAAGCCCCATCTCTTCTCCACGTGTCCTAACCAAATCTATGGGTGAGTGACACATGTCACTTGGATTGTTTAGTTGCTTCTTCCTTGGGACCATAGTCATCATTTGTTGGGGAGCGAATCTTTTCGAAAGGTGACTGTATGCTATGTATCGAATATTTCTATTGCAACGACTTTGAGAAATCATGGTTCGATATCATTGCTCATACTTGGGAATATTTTCAGTCACTGGCTCTTTAGCAGTGGATGATCTATATATACTACTCTTGCTCTCTGAGCAATGGTTCAAAATTTTCAAAAAAGAGATTAAAAAGCTCTAAGCCTTTGTATTGTTTTATGATTATTGTATTGAGACTTATAGACTGTGCCAATTGTTCAGCCTCTCTATTTCTTAGTTGATATAAGACATTATACTATGTTACTTGTTGTACTAAGTAGTTTATATGCGCAACTTTTATAATTTCAATAGAAATTTACTGTTCAGATCATGTCTCAAACTCTTCTTGTTCAGTAGATGTATGTGAAAGTTATATTATGTCATTTGATTAACTGTTTAGGATTTTCATATCTATTTTCTATTATTCTCAAACATGCAGATTGTTAAACGGGCCCTCAAACCTCATCTGAAAGGAAGGTTTCTCGTGCCTATATAACTAAATCTTGGTGCATCACCTTAGAGATTAGATTTTATTTTTTATATTTGCTTCCTTTTCCCATTCCAAACCCCAATTATAGAAGGATTCGACTTCTTTAAAAACCAAAACGTTACTCATTTTAGCACAATTAGTCCCCCATTAACTAAGTTTCCCATAAGGCTATTTGAATAACAACTTTAGGCATCAACATTGGGAAAATAATGGTAATATCAGATAGAAGGATATTATAATTGGCAATGGAAAAATTTTAAATAAAGAATGTAAACTATTTTTGGATTGCTTATCAATTGAAATTCTTTGGCACATTTGGAAGGCAAGGAATGAGGACAAATTTAATGGGTGTAGGAGGATGCTTACTAAGTCTTCGAAAAGACTCACCCTTTTCAATGTTGTTATGTAGGTGACCATTACAATGGATATTTTAATGTTCAAATTCATGAAGTCAATTAGGGAAGGCACAACTAGGGTGAAGAAATAAGAGGTAAAATATGGGTACACTTGGCACCATAACCATGAAGACTTTGAAACCTTTCTGAAATCATTGGGAGAATTTCAAAGGACATTCAATGAAGTGGTAACAAGGAATCCAAAGAAGGCAAAATAAAGTAGAGGTGATAGACTCCATGTGAATGAGGGTGAGAATCTTGTAATTGAGGAAGTAAGGTAAAATGAGATACTCTCGAAAAGAGGATTAAGGTGTGATGACCTTGAAGCTTGAATCCAAAGCAAGAACTATTAGCCAAAGATACAAAGAAAAAACAATGCTCTACTTATATCATAGTTTCTATAACACTATATATATATATAAAGATTAATCATTTGATGTAATTTTTTGTATATGCTTGTAGCAATCTGTGCATATAGATGCAAATTGTAGTCAAGAATCAGTATCCAATTTTTGTAATTGTTGTTACAGTTGTTGATACTTAGGTCTTCTTAGGATCTAAAAGATATGTATAATATGTTGTTCTAACTATCAATACAAAAAAAGAGACGTTTAAGGCTCTTATAAAAATTAAATTGGTAGGAAGATCAAGATTTTAAGGATAAATAATGATAGTGAGTTTATATAGCATAATTTGACCATTTTTATAAGGATCGTGTGATAAGGAGATATAATACAACTCTATGCACCCCTTAGTAGAATAGAGTTTCAAAAAGAATAAATAAATGTTGATGGAGAAGGATAGGAGTATGCTAAGTCGATCTAGCTCAAGGAATAAAAGTTTTAGGCAAAAGGGTTTCCATAACTTGTTACTTGGTTAACAAGTCTCCTACATTAGCTCTTGTTGAGAAGACACTTATGGAGGTGTGGTTAATAAAAAATTCTCGATTGAGACATCTTCAATTCTTTAGTTGTGAGGCATATGCACATGTTCCTAGGGAGAAGTGGTCTAAGTTGGAGAACAAAGCTATGATTTATCTTCATTGACTATATTTTTGATGTGAAAGGGTACAAGCTTTTGGATCCAATGATAGTTTTTTATATATAGAATAAGTTTTATATTTAAAGAATTTAAACCTTTTTCCATAGAATTACAACTAGAGAATGACAAAAAGGAAGATGTGGTTCAACTAACCTCGAAGAATAAGAAGGTTGAACTAGAATTCCATGAAGGAATTGAAGAGGAGGAGAGTTTAGATAATTTAGAGAGATTTGAAGAAGAGAGCTAGAACTTCTATCTTAGTCGTTAAGGAGGTCCCCTCAGTAAAGACAACAACTAGACATGTATACTCCTCTTAATTCAAGATATATTTTTACTTTGGTTACTAATTGATGATTCTAGGAATGTGAAGGAGTTTATGCGAATGGATGATTCAAAGTTTTGGAAAGTGATCATGGATAAGGATATCTCTACATTGGAGAAAAATGACACATGAGACTAATTACCTTTGCTTGATGGTTGAAATTCGTTAGTTGTAAATGGGTGTTGAAAAGAAAGGTCAATTTTCAAATGGTAGTGTTTAGAAGTACAAGGCAATATTAGTTGTGAAGGGATATTCTCAAGTCGAGGGAATTGATTATTGTGAGATTTTATCTCTATTTTCTAAGTTGACCATTTAGTTCTTATTATCGAGTGTAGTAGATTTTGATTTCAAGGTTGAAAAAATGGATGTGAAGATAATTTCCCTTCACGGTGATTTGGAGGAATAAATTTACATGAAACAACCAAAGCACTACACTAAAAGAGGTAAAGAAATTTTGTTTTATAAGTTGAAGAAATATTTGTATCATCTTAAATAATCACCTAGGATGTGGTACCAAAATTTTAATCATTTTGTGTTTGGATTAGGGTTTTTAAGATCTAAATTAGATATGGGTGGGGCCTTGGATTGATTGGCTAAAGAATCCTATTGAATAAAGAGGCCACAAGGTCCAATACCCCTGTTCACATGGTACCAGAGCCCCAGTGTCACTGGTCACGTTAAAAAGTTTTCCTGAAACACTATAGGTTATAGGGGCTGGTGATTCCTACAATCTAAAAAAGGCTTTAAACTAAATCATTACATTTATTATAAGATGGATAATGACCATTTTCTTATTATTGTATTTTATGTTGGTTCAATATGTTATTTTCAGTAATGGTACAAACGTAATTTATGAATTGAAGTCTTAGCTAAATAGTAAAATTTGAGATGAAAGACTTAGGGGATACTAGGTTCATCTTGGGCATGAATATTGTTGGCGTAATAACTAACACCTCTGGTGTGTAAGTTAGAACAAACAACTTTGCACACTGCGTAATGAGTGCTCTTCAAATTAGGAGGGGAAGCTCCCTCTTTTGCTGATATGCTTGGAAAAGTAAAGTATTCTAAATCCTATCTTTTTTATCTTAGCTGGAAGAGGCACAAGGTTAAGAAAACCTAGAACGTTGCAGCTAAGGATTTTCATGTTTCGCAGATCATTTAACTACAACTAAGCTAACTACTTTAAATCTATCCAGTCTCCTCAAGTAAACAAAGCATGAGGAAATGGAGCAAGAATGTGATTACACGATAAAATTATGGTAAGATTCACAACGTGAAGGAAAGGTGGCACAACTATTTGCTTGGCTGGGTAGAAGTTTATTAAAACAAACAAATATATGATAAACTAGGCACAAATTCACAACGTGAAGGCAAGGTGGCACAACTATTTGCTTGGTTGAATAATTTTATTGACACGCACATCACACGATAAGCTTTAAGTACATATTCTAAACTTGAAGGCAAGGTGGCACAACTATCTTCTCAATCTGAATAGGCTTATTGGACACAAAACATAAGGTAAGCAATTGGGTCAGTGTATTGCATAGATGAGACACGCATACAACAAAAATCAAACCAACAACCCCATTTAAGTAAGATGAGCATTCACCATAACAACTGCATGAAACCCGAGTGGCATAACAATTCATCATCACAATAAACACTCTTGAAAAAATACAAAATAGGAAATATTACAGGCAAGGCAGCACAACATATATTACTCTCTCGTGCAAAACTTATTGAACATATACAATAATAGCAATACTACAGGCAAGGTAGGCACAACATGTATGCTATCGAGAAAAAGTTATTTACAAATGAGCTGAATCCTCTTATTTATAGACATCAAGGTGTAGGCAACCCTAAAATCACCTTGAGTCAACTATAGTCCTGCAGTGCATGCAAGATCTTATTGCTAAACCCTAATAAAGGAAACTATACAGTTAATTGGCAAGCTACCATCAATTAAACGAAGCATATAATCTAAGTGGACAATGTGCAAGCATGCACGCCCTTATTGAAAGCAATTTAACTGGAACACTACCATCAGTTAATGTAAAATCCTAGAAAAGAAACTCCAAGTGAATGTAGATACTTCCAAGATAGACATGTGTGGGATGTGAAACAACAAGTTAACTTGGAAAGAAGCGTCAAGTTAATTGTCGTGCATGAATTCTATCCCGAAAGGCTGGAACTGAAGTCTATTGGCCCTGATCTTGAGCAATCGACCCATCCACGAAGTTATTGATTGCATCACCTTCTCGGGAACTGAAGCTCTAATGAAGAATCCTATGTCTATGCAGTATATCTTCTCCATTAGTCATCTGACACTGAAACTCGCCTTTACTGCTGGTTGCCTCATCAAACAATGCTGACATGATTGTAAGTTGATTCATCTTACAACCAATGGTCTCACCACTTAAAACACTGTGAATAAGTGCTTGGAGCTTTGACTAAATGTCAGCAAGCTCGACATAGTCACCACCCACGTGTTGATACTGGCATGGTAATTGAGACACAAAGTTTCTCACATAGCAGAGTGCACTAGTAACATGCTCTCTGCTCTCAGCCAACTTTGATGCTATTATTTCTTCAATCTTAGCCTTCAAGATCAACTGTGTTCTCCAAACGTAGACATCTTCTTTATCTTCTGCATTTGTGACTGAGTTAAATGACAACCCTAGGTTAGCAATCATGATCTCATTCCTGGGTCTAGTAGTAGCCAAGTCATGCTCCTCATCTTGAAGTTGTAGACGAAGCTCGCGTGCATTGTACCACAAGTGGTATAAATCTAAAAGTATAAGGCGACCCCTAGCAACAAATTCCTCCTCCCACTCATCTAACTGCTTGCCATATGCAACCAAGTGATCAAGTTGACCATGTTCTTCTGGTGGTTCTAACATATGTGGAAGTGCGGTGACAACATCTCCTATCTTGTGTACAAGGTTAGAAATATAATGGCGAAGCTGCTGTATTTCAGCCTTGAGGGCTGACTTATCTTCTCCATCCTTCACCATTCTATCCCTTACGCTATCTACAGCAACTTGTAGGAGGTCAATGTCTGTCTGGCGAGTACTTCTACCAAAGTTGACTGTGATCACTTTGAAGTCTTGAGCTTCCATCTCATCCAGACTCTTATCCTCTGGAGGTGCATTGGTCTCAACAATGATCTCCTTACCTGCATTCCTCTCAATGTGGACTTGTTTCTTGATCCTCTTGTCAGGCACATCTTGATGGTCATGATCGAAATGTGAATGATCAAGAACATAAGATGGTTGTCTCCTCTTTCTTCCCAGTTGACTCTCAAGCCAAGACGAATCCCGACTAATCCCACTGGAATGATCTATACTAGTCATAGGAGGATCCAATGAAAGTGAATGTGTAGAGGTGTTACTACAAGGTGGTGAATCCACGTCCAAATCAATGTGAATTGGAACTCGAGGCTGCTCTGGTGTCAGTGATGGAAAATGTGGTTGAACTTCTAGTTGCGGTGAACTCTAAACAATTTCTCTGATAGGCTCTACATGTGGAACAACAACAAGTGCCTTTCCCTTTGAGTTACTAGGCACCAGATTCTTCCTAGGAGGAATACTCCTCTTCTTCTACTTGGGTTTTGACGAGGAAGGTAATACAGTTCCTACTGGCAGCGACTCTGCTCTAGGCATGGATACCCTTTTGGTCCTTATGCTTTCTAGATAAAGCATACTATTATGGATGACTCTGCTTGACCTCTCCTTCACCGATGATAAGTCTTTGGTGTACCAATTCACTATCGACAGTGGTTGTCCATCAACCCGCTCTCTGTAAAACTGAGGAAGTCCATCTCTCTCATCCTCTGACAATCCTTCCACCTCTTCTGCCAAGAAGACAAATATTTGCGAAAGAGAGAACCTGTTGTAGCTGCGTTTGCGTACCTCGAAGTCATCCTCATAATTCACCTAGTAGTCCTCTAGTGTAGGTTTGTGATAAGAGAGACTACCAAGGCGTGCTGCGTAATGACCCCAAGGATCATATGTGTGTGTGTCAACTAGGTACTTGAGTTTGCAATTCTCTAACTCCTGTCCTAAAACTTTAGCATCAAATTCTATCTTACACCAATATATCTCGAATTGCAAAGGGAAGTTGGCAACTTGTTTACGCTTGTGGCGCAAACGTTTGTGAACCTCATACAGTTGCCTCAAAAAATCCATGAACACTATCTTATTCAAAGGATAACGTGGTAACATAGCTGGATTTCCTGTATATCCATAGACACAGATATAGGTGTATGTAGAGAACTGAATGTACCAGTCTGCCCAATTTTCCATTGTTGCTTTAGCAACTGCTGAGATACGAATGTGCAACTCTTGGTCCAAGTTTCTCACTGCATATGTCAAGAAAGCCTCCTACACATGTTTGAAATGACTTCCAGCCTTCGTGAACTCGAGCTGATCATAATAATGATAGACTTTCTGTGCATTAAGGATGCCCATCATGTTCAACCCATTAAAATGACCTTGATAAGCGATCAAGTACACAAGATAAGAACACATATGAAACTGGTGTGCAACTAGGAAACTGATGATTTGCTTGAGAATAGCATCGTTGATGAAGGATGCCCAGTCATAATGCTCTTGCCTAGAGATGATTCAACCAATGATATAGTACATCCATGGGTGAAATTTATTTGCATCTACATGACCTGAGACACGATTAAGTGGTGTAATCAGAATACCATACTCATCCTTCAACTCGCCACGACCTACGTTGTTTGGCAACTTGGTCTTTTTCTGTTTCAGCCACCTCTCCGTCATCTTACTCTAACACTTATCCAATTCAACATTGAATGCTTGCTTGCTCTAATTCATGGAAATGACCAACCCATTTGGATGTTGAGGAATACCCAGACTTCGCTCGATGTCAAGGGGTTTGAGACTACATATGACACGCCTATCTACTAATTGTATCTCCCGTGCAACATAATTGTAATGCTTAATGCAAGACATTACAAAATCTACGCAATGAACTGAGATAGGTATGGAAGCGGCCTCGAGTAACCCAGACTATTGAATGTTCTTGATTATCGAATCTCTGATCTTAAGTGGATCCAAAACTGCTTCTGGAAGCACCTTATGTAGATTCGTATCAATTGTTCCGATGAAGTCACGAGTCAAGACTGACTTGGTCTTGAATTTGAGCTGAGTGAACTGCATTTTGAAAAACTCGCCTATTGACTGTGAACACAGCTATATTCTGACAACATTTATGGAAAGCTAAAAATAGCCTGCTAAGGCTAAAAATAGCTCGTTAGAAGTAAATCTTTACAGAAAATTTTGAGATATTGGTTTTGTCCAAAAAGTGACTCTAAGACAACCTAGAACGTCAGAAATGTAAAAATTCGACCTCTACTCAGCCATGCAAAATAATTTTAGTTGAGAAAATTAAAGCTTCGAGAACTGATGTTTTGGAACAAATTTTCCTGAAAAATTCTAGCACATGGGTTTTGTTGAGGAAATCGTTTTGAATCAATCCAACTATTTTGTTTCGCCAAAATTTACCAATTCTTCGAACATGCAAGAGAATTTCAAACGAGAAAATGGAAGAAATCTAGAAGAGAAAAAGACATTTTTAATTATTTTTTGTCTTCTTCTTTCAAAATCGCCACTTTGCTTTGAATCTGATGTTGAATCTGGATCTGTACCTGCAAAAGAATATTTATGGCGCCTTCAAACTTGATTGTCTGATGAAAATTCGCCAATCTCTTGAAGAAATTTGAATTTTGTAAGCCGTGTGAATGAGAAATGGTGCCATACTTGGTTAAATAGACAAAGTCATACCATTATGCATGATTGCATGCTGAAACCCTAACTGGCAGAAAGAATTCGATTGGCCCTTCACCAGCTGAATTGCCATTGACTCTGAGTCTCAGACTAAAAATAGTATTTAATTTGAAACATGCAAATTACTAAAAGAGGTGCCAATTTGTTTTACAACAGGGGTGTCCTCGCGACCTAGCCCAACAACCCTTACCTTGGGTACCTGAGGCGAGCTAGGGCGAGACTAGTCCCTTGCGAGTGAGATCCCCTGCCCGCAAGAAGTCCCACCTCTTAAACCCGGGAGAAGAGTCGAACTCGAGACCAATGGGGAGCAAACCCACTACCCAAGCCAACTCTACTACCTGTTCGGGCTAAGGTGCCAATATTTATCTCTTGAAGAAAATTGCCATTTTAATGCTTTGCATGCAAAAATATTATTTTAATCATTTCGCCAAAAATAACGTCTAGATGTGCTCGACAAACTTCACTGATTCCAGAAAGTCCAAATTTGACCTTCTAGGTGTCCATTTGCAAGAGTTATGAGATTTTTGAGTATCTCCTACTTTATAGCTGACTGCAAAGTTACATCTGGCCATGTTCAGTTTTGATTTTCGGGTGACTGAGTGAACCTGCGACTGATCTGAGGTATCCACTGCGAAGCCTATATGACAAGGATGAAATGTCTGTTGGGAGTTGCAACTGCTAAAATCAACATCTAACACCTTAGAAAATTAGGCGCCTTTGATTAAATTGATGCACTAATTCTAGACAACCATTTCTCAGTTTTGCCTTCTAACGCTTCAAATTGTTGTTGACGGTGAATGATGAACCCTACTAACTGAATAGTAGATTCATTGCGTGATTGGAAGTACTCTGCATCCAATGACTGTATGTAAGGTATCTAAAAACTGCATCAAGAACCCCAAAAAGATGGGCGCCCCTGGCCTATAAAGGCACAAATACCATTTTGACAAAAGTGTGACTTTCATCTGAACACCATACTTTGACCCCTGACACCGGGAGCTAGAGTGCTCCGATTCGCGCACCGTTTGTCTCTCTGCATAGTTGATTCAACTTACAAGAGATGTCTCTAGAGGTGACGAAGCGAAAAAACTACTTCTAAGACCTCAAAGAGAAGGGCGCCTTTTTCAAGGAGATGTGTACTCGCCATACTTAGCCTTTTTTTGGTTGTCTCCAATCACTTTTACTCTTCAACATCATCACCTTGACCTCGCATGTACGAGCGTTCGCCAAATCCCAGAGGTTGACGGTTGGACTTGTTGGATAGCTGGAGTAATTGCACACAAGTCTCGTGAAGACTGTGAATGCAAATAACCCCATCTAGCAGGGCTAAAGACTAGGCGCCCCTAGCCTACAGATGTGCAACTGTATGTAGCTACGCTTTTCCATCCTCTATTTTACGTGCTCGATAGAACCTCTGTCACGATTATTCAAAATGTCGAATCATCTTGCGAATGGGTGCGTTGCGAAGTTGGACTGAGCTGGAAAAGATCTCAGGAAGACCTCAACCGCAAACTCATTCATCTGGTGAGTCATATTCAAGGGCACCCCTGAGGTACAGGGGCGCTCAAACCATCAACTGACAATTTCTAGTGACATGCATCCTGCTTGCAGTCTCAACTTCCGTCATTGATAACCGGAGTTTTGTACTATGTACACCTCCGCTTGATAGCTCGTGGGAAAGCCAAGTTGATTCTAAAGAGACTGAATCCATCAACAAGCACATGCAACAAGATCTGAGCCTTCAAAAAGAAGGGCACCCTTGGGTTATAGGGGCGCAAATATGCTTTCTTTGATTGTCGTTTGTTGTGTATACTCCTTGTTTTGTCTTCGTCTGCCTTTGTTTGTCAGAGTTCTGCAATTCAAACAGACTGGCTCCATAGCTAGTCGAAAAGCTGACTAAAAACTTAAGAGAATGAATGTATTCGCAACCCAAAGCAGCTGAATCTTGACCTTCAAATGGAAGGGCGGCCCTGGGCTACAAGGGTGTAGATTTGCTCTGAATTTCATGTTTTCCAGCATTTCGTACTTTGCAAACACAACATGAGCTACTGAGGTTGACCATGTCAAGATGTTACCACTGCTGACATGTGTACATGACTGCATCTCACTATTTTCACATGTATGGACGCATAAAGTTGATTTGCACATTGATTGTGCGAGCGTCTCCCACGTCACATAGTGAAAAGTTTCTAGACTTAGAATATTTTTGCACTTTTTGCCAGTCTGAAAATCCCCTCTGTCAAGAAGCATCTTTTTCAACATCTTTCATCATAGAATGTTCTGCTTTGAGTTTCAGGCTTAGATTTTGACACCTGGTATAGGCCAATTGCCATTGACGACCTCAGAGGTCCTAACTTTTCTCTTGAAAATGTGAAAACTACCCACTAGGCTTAAATTGTCTTTTAACAAAAACCGACTTCACCACTGTGATCGTGATGTGAAATAAGCCAATTAAAATTAATTTCAGCCAATTCTGACAAGTTCCTATTTTTTAGGGTTTTGACCTAAAAATAGAGTTCAAAAACCCTAATTTTTAATTTTTTCAAATTTTGCCAGTATCTTCCTGGCATCACACTGACCAAAAGCCCATACTTGATTTGCCCAAAAATTGAGTTTTGACCCCACTTTTACAAGGTTTAGACCATTTTAAGCAAAATGCCTTAATGAAGCAACAAATTTGGTTTGGGTACAACAAAGATCATAAGATATAAAGAAAACAAAAAAAATTAATTGGACTAGAGCAAGTATGTGAAATTGGTGTTGGAGAGATTTAGCATGACAACTTGTAGACTATTGTGTGTTCCTATTTCAATGGGGACCAAGTTATCAATAGAGTAGTGTTTGAATTCTCCCAGTGAGATGGATGAATACCTTATGATAGTGCTATGGGGAGCTTAATGACACTATAGATATTTGTGGGGTATCTTTGAGTACTCCATTTTTTTATCATGATAATTCTATATGGGATTGACACTTAGTGACTATTCATGAATTTATGAATTTAGATTGGGTTGGGGATATTGATACTGAGAAATCCACTAGTAGATATGTTTTCACTATGTTTGATGGTGCAAATATTTGGATGAGTAAGTGGCAGGTTGTGGTCATTTTGTCCACTAAAAAAATATAATACAAATTAACTGATCATGGTTGTTATGCTTGTAAGGATTCCATTTGACTTAAACATTTATGTTTAGATGTAGGGCCAACTCTAGAAGCTATTACAACTCTATGTGATAATTAGAGTGCAATATATCTAATAGAGAATTTGATCTTTCACATGAATATGAAGTATATTAATGCTTAGTACCATTTTTTTGTCATGATAGAGGATGGGAGGGTGATGGTGGAGAAAGTTGACCCTTTTAAAAATGTTGTAGATGTATTGATGAAGCCAATGAGCACATAAAATTTCAGGCGATGATGAGTCTATAGGCCTCTTAATCCCTAGCAATTAGTTGATAGTGCTAATAGTCCACTTGCTCTTCCAAGGTGTTCAACAAGTGAGAGAATGTTAGGAAAGGTGTCTCAACCTTGATTCTATTGTTCAAAATGTGAAGTATATAATTTTTGGGTTATAAAATAAAAATAAAATAAAATTTAAGCTATAGATGTCATTTTTAGGCTATTTGGCATTGGTTCCTTGATGCATAGAACTATAACTCTTTGAGATTTACTACTTAAAACAAAAGGGAACAAACAACCTCTCAGATCAAAAGTTATGAATTTATGAAGTTGAACCTACCATATTAGAGATGCAAAAAAATCTGACACATAAAGCTATAAGAGGGAGTCATACTTCTTGACCAACTTATGATGTGTCATAAGACATCTTTGGATGAAGATAACAAATCCAAAATAGAGCACTCAAGTTGGAATATATAATTTTTAACTTGTGGACTCATCTTGGGATTTGGGTGTTGAATTTATAACTAGGGATTTGTGCATCACATATTGGTTGGTTTTAGCTCATGGTTTTGTAATTACCATTTGATAGTTTCATGTATTGCAAGTGCTTGAGATGGAGGTTTTGATAATGAGCTTTGTAGGTATTTTTATGTTGCTAGAATTACTCCAGATCTTTGGTTGGTGATAACCTTATAAAGACTTAAACTTTGCAAGTGTATTATAACTTTTGATTATTGAATAATACATTGAGTTGCTTTAGAATGTAGGGTTTTTCTCCCAAAGGGTTTTCCCCATGCAAATCATTAGGTTATGGTATATTGCTTTTATGCTTATTTGTTGTAACTATATGGCTGGTTTATTTGTGTACATACCACTTCTCATAGATTAGTGTAGAAAGCGTATTCTACACCTTTGCTTTCTTTCATTCTCCACCTTGGACCAAGTTTGTGGGTGCTAATCTGAGTCAGGTCAATTCTAGTTGTAGATTTTTTCCCAAGACTTCTAAAAGATTATATTGAAATTCCT
Source organism: Sequoiadendron giganteum (assembly GCA_007115665.2). Classification (NCBI taxonomy): domain Eukaryota; kingdom Viridiplantae; phylum Streptophyta; class Pinopsida; order Cupressales; family Cupressaceae; genus Sequoiadendron; species Sequoiadendron giganteum. The sequence goes on along the minus strand of CM021108.1, from coordinate 600,193,533 downwards.
AGCTTAGTAATCATTTCATTAGTCATTGTATGCCTACCTAGCACACTCTATGTTGATTTATGTGCTTGGTTGTTGTATTGAGGGATATTTATTCATTCATTTGAAAATAATTGAGGAATCAATTAGAAACATCTAGATTTTGATTTGTAAAAGGAATGAAAATGAATTTAGCATATATTCAAAGTATTTATCACAACACATCACCTTATGTCCCTTGCACACTTGCTTGTTGTCTTAAAATCCTTGTTTAAAGTTTTAAAGCTAGTCCTCTAGGAGTTCATCGAGTAGAACTTGACTCTTTCAATTTGACAAATTTTGAAAGGTGTTTATAAATATTGCATGTTCTTACACACATTCAAATATTGAAAAATAGGATGAACATACATTAGTTTACATTTTTATATATCAAGTCCACATATCACAAGTTCAAATCTATGTGCATTATTAAGTTTGCATTTACATAAATAATTCATAATGATAGCCATCCAATTTTTAGAATATGGGATCTCTTGATTGAATCCATAAAAAAATCTAAAATATTGACAAATCAATTCTAACATGTGTTACAACACTTCCCCCATCATATTCAATTTAATATAACGTTTAATCTTAAATTCTTTGACATTAATTAACATCTGTAATAACAATTGTCCCCACACTTGTAATTGTTTTCTTATTGATTGTATCTATTTAATAATTAGACTATATTAATTAAAAAGGCATTTTATTCCCTTAGAATTACATACCATTGGTGGAATTGAGAAACGATATTTTTGGAGTATTAAGAATCTAGTCCAGTACTCAAAAATTGCACATCGCTTTTGCTCGTATCAGCTATTTGTTGTGCAGTATAAGTGAAATTTCAGTCAAATCCTGTCCATTGCAATTTTGTACGGACTGAAATGTGAAGAAATGGAAATAAATTGTTAAAGACAGTCCAAATGGCATTTTTCACTGAGACGCTCACTTCTATTCTTCACTCTAACTATCCATCAATGCAGGTAAGTTAATGCTTCTTTATCACCAACTATAGTGCATTTTTATTAAATCGCCGATAAGCTTCATGCAATTTTATTTATTTTGCCTATGCAGTATGGCAAAGCTGTTGGAACAAATACAATCTTTGGAGGTCAATATTCTTCCTCATTTTTCAGACAATCTGTTAGAGATTTGTATATTAATAACAAATCCAATGTCAAATGGAGAGTACATGTTACGGGTAAATCCCCCGAATCAATGTTGAATAAATCAGTGTCTATTGTAAATGAGACTTACTCAGAATTTAGATCAAAGTTTTCAAAAGCATTGGGTTCGTCAAAGAGGACACTACAACAGGCAATTGCCCCTCTGGAGCCTGTTTTCACCAAGGTACTTTCTGAACGCTTCAGAATTTAGGCTTTTAGACCAAAGTTGATTTCAATATTTAATTTTGTAAATTTTTAAGGAAAATTGAGCATGATAATGTGGTAAATGCAAGCTTGGCTATTTTGGGGTATCAATTTCTGTTGTTTGGTTGGCTGTTATTTATTTACTTTTTTCGTGGTAAAATGGAGGGTGAGGTTGTGGGTTGCCGATCAAGGCCATATAGGGGGGCCTTGGACAACGGTTTTTTAGACTTTATGAACATGGGTCATGGTTGAATTGGGGTAAGTTTGATTTGTAAACAGATAGAGCTTGATTGAACTCTGTACTCATTACTCCACAACCTTAGTATGTGTCCACTGGAGTTATGGACCATCTCACTATCGTAAGGAGAATATCAGTACCGGTAAATGCTCTTATCATTGGTTTCTATCACAGTCACCCACCGTCTGTTCGGTGGTCCAAGTTTGGTTTCAATATTTATGTCTGTAATTCTTTCAGTAGAAAGTTCAACAGGGATCGTGTGGTGTGTGTGGGATTTAGTGTTCTCAGTATCCATCTCTGTTGTTGTTTTAACTATTGTTTGTTTAGAGGATATGATTGGTTGCAATCTATGTTTCACCAAGAATTAGGAACTTGGAAAACACAAGTATGAGAAGTGGGGACAGCTAGAAACTCTGGTGTAGACTTCTTAAGGGAACAGCTGTAAATAGTGAATTGACAAGAAACATATTGGCGTAAGCTTATGGAAACTCTTGGAAATGGGATTGAGCTCCTTTGGAAACTCCTAGAGATTTTATTGGAAACTTAATGAATATTTTGAAAAGCTGAGTTCCTGTGGTGGATATTGAAACTCATAGCAGCTAGTATTTGCCAGTTTGCATTTTTTCTTTATTTTTTAACCACAAATATTTTCCAGTTGAAACTAACATTTGCTTCAGTTTCTATAGTTTTTTTTTGTTTTATTTTAGAAATACCCTCTTCTTTGTACCCGAAATATTAAAACCTTAAGGAATCTAGATAATATTTTTTCGATTTTAACCAATTTAAACAATAAAAATTTAAGATTTGATTAATATTGGCCAAGATTCTGCGACTTCTTCGTATTTAAATATAAATATTGGGGATCTATATAGAGGGCCTCAGCCCAACTATAACATTAAAGCCACACAATAATCTCTAAATATAGAAGGCCTGCAATAGTCAACAATTACACTTCTTCTTTTTTACTCTGCTATCTTAGATTCATATGACATATTTGCTGTTTCTTTGTAGATTTCTTTCCGTTCTTAACTTCTGTCCATTCCTTTTCTTCCTCTTCACCTTCCGTTGAATAGGAAGACTCTGGATATGTTTTATTGATTACTGCTAATAGAGATCCATTCATAGGCTGATGTATTCCCCATTCCTCTTTCATTCAAGAGCTCTGCAGGCAAACCAGAAGGAGAGAAGTGGCCAGCTGGTTGCTAGGGCTGAATTGGGCTCAAGAATTGTTGCATACTATAATTTGATGTCGACATATCCTTTACATCTTTAGTAGATAAGGCTAAATTCACCAGCTCTTTCTGTTTCTCCTTCTTCAATCCACACTCTGAAGATGAATGTTGTCAAGAACTAGGAGAATGAGCTACCTCAGAGTATCTAGGCAGTAATGGAGAAGGAATGGGAGAAATAAACTTTGACATACTTATCTTATTTTTATCTGAAATCATTTTCTGCTGTTCTTCCTTCTGATTTGTATCCACATTTACCTCCAAAGGACTCCCTATGCACTTATTTACTGATAAATGGGAGTAACAAGCACCTTGCCACCCTGTAGCTTGCTTAACCTTTATTGATTTCCACAAAGCGCACTCAGATGCAATATGACCCACTTGAAAGCATCTCCTGCAACGAAAAGGTATATTTTTATGCTCTATTACCTGTTTCTAAATCTGACCCTCCACTTTTAATCAAATCTCATCTGGAACTCTTTTCGAGCTGTCTAGTTCCACATGTATCCTGGTCAAATTAGAGTAAACCAAATTGTTTGTGTTTGGATCTAGAGCCAAATTTTTTCCTAGCATATTACCAATTCCCTGAAATTAGGATTCAACCCAATATTGAAGAGGGAGATAAGGTAAACATACCCAGACTGGCTTAACCAAAAATGCCCCTGCCATGGGGATTAAATTCTGGAAACCATGGTTTTACTAATATTACACTTTTTTCCCAGAACCATAGACACTTTTCAAAAATATATATTCAATCCTCTGGTTTTTCACACAGCAATACACAGAAACCTTGAACACTAGGGTATCTATCTATGTTACCTTTTAATTTTTCCGCTCAGTATTTTGATATCCATTCATGTAGGTCTGCTAACCATGGCTAGAATGCATGAAATCTGCACATCAAACCTCAATTTTAGAAGTTTTCTTCTTCAACCAGGACCTTTGACCCAAGAGAAAGAATTGGATGCTCACCAGAATAGGAAGCAATAATTGCTTTTTGCAGCTTATTTGCCAGTGAGGACACTGCTGGATAGCTTTTATTTGCTTTATCTCCATTCACTTCATTGTTTAGGGTTCCAAAGTGCACACACACAGTATTCCCAGCACCATCTTGCACTGTGCCTTGCTTACTGGGTGTAACGGGGGCCATCCGAGCACATGAAACAGATCCCTGCAAGTCCTCGTCCTCCAAAAACAGGTGTCTGTCCTTATCCGCAATAGTATTTTCTAAAATCTCTTTTTGCTCAGCTCTCGATGAAATCTGCTGCGTCCCATTAGGGATTTGGGGTTTCAGAGGAATGAGTGGAAAAATCCATTTTGAATTCCTTGACACTTCAGTGAGAATCGCCATGTTGGTCACTTAGTTATTGAGAGATTCCAGGACTCCTTACAAGCTATGACTCCTTTAATTTATTTCTAGGGCAGGAAACTTCTGCTAAACTTCATGTCTACCAGAAACAATTTCAAGGATATAGGGATTGCAAACCTTATTTGTAGCAAGCTTTTCTATAGAGAGATTTCACCTATAAATAAGCCTTACCAATGTCCATGTGTATATTAAATTAAGTCCTTTTAACAAATAATGGCTATAGGTGTTCCCATCAGGTACTATGCATGAGAAGCCACAAAACAATTAATGTTGCACAGTATCTTTTCTGTCAATATCGTTTCACTAAAATTATAGCTGAGTGACACTCTGCAGATGGGAGTGAAGGCATGATGACTTGATGGCGATCCCATCTGCCCATGCTTATTGCAGATAGTCTTTCCAGGTTCCAAACTCAATTATGGCAACTCAACAAGGGTTGGTTCCTGGACTAAACCAATACCTTACAGCTCAACCAGATGACAGGCATGTATCACCTATACCTGTGTTTCCCAAGGTACTTGTCTTGTTCAGGAAGATTCATCTCATGTCAAGTCCTGTAAAGTTCTTAGCTGTTGCTTCAAATTGAATTGCATGCTCCACTGCATGTGCAGGCTTCGGTTTCTTAAAGTTTAATTCTTGCAAGCATGCTTCCCAGGCTGAGAACTTGATGTGTTAACCGCAATATTGGACAGGTCCCTACACAGTGCTTGGTATTATCTGGTGCATGAGTTTTGCTTCAGATAATAGACCAAACACTATATAATCCTTTTCACTGTAAATGTTAAGCATCTACAGATTAGCAGTCTAGTAAGAGTGAGCTCTTGTAATTAATTATAGTTTTGTTGTTAAAATGATTTTTTCTCATGGCAAAGTGACATCAGTAGACAAGATAGGTGGCTAAAAGTTTGCACTTAAAATCTCTTTTGCAAGTACAACTTCCATAATTTTTTAAATAACTTTGAGAATACTAGTATCTAAAGCATTCATGCTTTCAGCATAACAAAAGTTTGTAGCATAATCAAAACTTTATGAGTGATCGGTAACTCTTTGGCTTCAAACAAAATAAAGACTTAGTTAAAAAGGTAAAACAAACATCAGGTTTCATATTGAAAACTAAGCCCACCTTATGTGTAGCCAAGCCCGACAACTACAATAGTGCATACAACTTGCATATCAAGAAAAAACTCTAGGTTCTATATTGCCTCTACTTTTCCTTCGTGAGAAAATTTTCAGCTAAAATTGTCTGTTGAAGTTAGCAATTTTTTAGCTTTCGTTTTCCTATATTTGCTGTCTGTATCTTCTGTATACTGTTATTGAAATTAAATTTAATCTATTCTTTGCTAAGTAAAAATGGCTTCTATAATCAATACCTCATCTTGGCAAAGGAGGTAGGTATTAGTAAGATTCAAACTCCAAATTTCAGCTTAACCCCAGCAAAAACTTAGCTGATACATACATACGGACACAGACATACACAGTGACACATGGATACACACAACACACAGGTACACAGACACATGCACATAGGAATACATAGACACACATGAACGAACCATATTGACTTTATGGGGCTGTGTTTCAGGGATATTTTGCCCTCTCCACCTCCTAGTTTCCTTCTGTTTCCATTTTTGAAATGTTTTATAAGGGGAAATGAAGGTCAGGTTTCTTGCAGCATAAGATTAAACTCTATGGAGGGTTACCAGAAAATCCAATATGCTAATAAGGAGCATTATTTGGTTGATGAAATATGGGTGGGATGGGACTGACGAACTAGAGAACAATCACTAGGGATGAGTCTATGATTTTAGGTTATATATTTATGAGGCTTATGCACAAGAATATTGTTGCTTGGGTTTCCAAAACATGAATCAATAAGGCAATTTAATGTACTATATCAAAGAGTTTCGTCAAGTTTGCTTGCTTGTTGAAAAGATCTTCCCTCAAACTTTCAAAGGATAGCTGCTATGTAGGTTGATGAATTGAAAGAGTACATCAAAGGGCATGTCAAAGCTGTGAAACTTGCTACTTTTAAGGGGCAAGACAACAAACAGAAGTGTATTTGATTATCATAATTCATTTTTGATTGGGATCTTCCTACACAATGTATGAATTTGTGCATTACAATCAAACATGATTGATGGTTCCTATCTAGGATGCACAAGGTTGCTAGGTAATATTTGTTGACACGTTTTTTGGTCAAGGTCAACTTAGATAAAATAAAATTCACATTGAAATTTACCTCTCTTCAAAGAAAATTTATTGGGATCTTCCTTTTATCTTCTCCAATAGCTAGGCCAAATCCATAACTTATTTTAGATTATGATTCCTCTATTATTCCTTCTATTGGACAGCCAAAAAGTAGTCATAGATCCTTCTGCCATTTCTTAATTACATTTAAATTTTAAAAGGTATTTATTTCAATTTTAAGGAAAAATAGTTTAAGGGCCATCCATGCAGGCTTGCTCAAATGATTGAATTATTGGATAAAAAACCAAAGTTAGCTGAAAATGATCAACAAGGATTAATTGAAGTTGAAGAGGAAACTGCAGTTCATGAAGAATATCAATGCATACAGCAAGAGATTCCATAAATTTACCATTTATTAGCATGCATGGAATAACTTTTTTATGGAAGAACAGTGATGCCACTTGTTGAGTACAATAATACTCATGATTTGATAGATTCTAAGTCGCTGCTATTTGTGCCACTGAAACTTGAATTATTACAAATCTTGCAAGTACCAATAGGCAATGTTTGTATGATGGATTGAATGGGATGGTTAATGAGCTGAAATTACTGCTGAATGGCTAAGAACTAAGTTTGGATTTCTTTGTAGTAACCTGTGTCACAAGGTTCGGCGAACTTCATGCATGAATGTCGAATTTTTCCGAATTTGAAACCTTTGTTTGAAATTCATTCAAATTCACTAGTAATTCGCACGGAAAAAGTGCAGCTGTTTTTTAGGGTTCTGTAAAGTGATTTTCAGGGTTTTCGATTCATAAAACGCCACTCCCTATCACTATTAACACAGCCGTCCCTAAAGTCCATCATGATTTTCATTTCCGCATCGATTTTTGCAAGTTCCCGCGATTTTTGCAAGTCCCGCCGTGATTTCTGCAAGTTCCGCTGCGATTTTTGCAAGTTCCGCTGCTATTTCTGCAAGTTCCGCCGCGATTAGGGTTTGTCTGCTGCGATTTATCCTTCTACATCAACTTCATCTTGATTTGCATAGTATGTGGCAATTCAATCTGCTGTGTTAATTTCTTTTTTTAATTTTTATTGTGTTTTGATATATAAATTAAAAAGATTATAAATTTATATTAGTCAAATTTAATTGTAAATTCTAAATTGTGTTTTGATATATTTAATATGTTCTTATAGTTAATATTATTAATTTATATTGTGTTTTGATATATTTTTAATATTATTTTATATGTAATAAATTATTTGTACTTATATATATTATTTTTTATATATATAAGAAAATATATTACATCATATATATTTTTAGTATATATAATATTTACTAGTTTTTATATACTATTAATATTATTTAATTTCCTCTAGACAATTTTGTGGATATAGTACTTATATTTATAAAATTAAAAAAATTTACATAAGGCAAATTTAATCCGAATTTTTTCCTTGCCGAACTTAATCCGAATTTCAATGTTGCTGAACTCGAATTCGATTTAGAACCTTGTGACTTAGGTAGTAACCTTAGCTTGATGTGGGCTGATGTGGTTTTGAGGGCAGAATGGTTGAAGACCTTGAGTGAATTCTTCATGAATCTTGAAGAGATGCAAATGAAGTTTAAGAAGGGACAGCAGACAATTACAGTTGAATTCTGCCATCTTGTGCAAAGCTGATTTTGATACAAAAAATAGTCAAAACAAGTTGGAAGAAATGAGTCATGATCAGTGTTTCACTCTAATAACATGAAGGGTTTAGAGTCTTTAGACATTAAAATCGAGACAAGATGTAATGGACCTAATTATAATTTATTATATATTTAACTACTGTGACTAATATAGAAAAGGTGTTTATACCTCTCTAACATCTATATAGGGATGCCCAATATATTGATTGTAACATCATCTTGTACTTACCTGATTTTTTAATACAATTACAATACTAATATAGTTTGATACAAACCTTTCTTTATTTTGTACCAAAAGAATCATAGTCATGGCCTATGCATGGGTTGCAACTATGTTGGGGCATGCAGTATTTCAACATTCAGCATTGCAATTCCTTTGTGAACAAAGCATTTAAGAAGGGGGCACTGTCATAATACTTCGCTTTATCTAAGGGCACGTAGGATATTTGAATTTCATAGAAATCCTAAATGTTAGCCAAAACAAAGAATACTTGCAGAAACCTTTCGACAAATGATGCAAATTGGATATGTAATGAAAAGAAGTACTATTAATTTGCCATTTCAAGGGTGATGTTTTTGCACATTTACCATTGTTTCTTTTTTTCTTTTAATAAATTATTTAGTCTGGTATGTGATGTTTCTGTGAATTTTTAAGCGGGTTTCTATTATGTATCAAGTATTAAAAAGAAAAGCTACTTGATATGACTTGCTACTCAATCGTTTGATTTGCCCAATACTTATTTTAATTCACATGTTTGCCTTTTTCTTTTGCTGTCTTATGAAAACAGCCGAATGGAGACATTCCTGTAAATTTGGCAGTAGGATTGGGTATGATGGTTGTATTTATAGTGATTGCAATAAAGGGATATATGGCTAGACAATCAGGAGACAATGGACGGGGTTCTGTGTCAGATCTTATAAAGAGGGGTCAACTAAGATCAGATAGAAGAGCAATGTATGTATTTCAGTTGCAAGAATTTCAAATTTTCTTGGAAATTGATTTTTTATATTTAGAAAATTATGTTTCTGTTACCTAAAATGTATCCTGGATTTCATGTCATAATCTCTGGGAACAAACATTCAAAATTTTATGTTTAAAATGTGTTATAAAATATTAGATTTCATTGGGAGCAAAATATTGTTAGTGGATGTTCAAGATACAAAAGAATGTTTAGAATAGTGTTCGTGAAAAGAGTCTTTTTACTGAACAAATTTAAGACAGGTGTAAATAGTTAATGGCTTTAGATTAATGACAACAGTTTTCAATACAGACAATGCATTGTTTTTGTAGTTCTATAATGAAAATGATATTATATGGTATACATTTAGAGTAGGCACAAGTAGAGTTGCTATCTTGTTCAAGGGAAGATTCACAAATGCCTTTCAATGAAAGGAAAAGATTCATGCACTTGCACGCACACCTAAAGTGTTCCTGTAGTAACCTATTATTTTCAAAGATTTCTTGCTCCTCTATCAGGCAATCATTAGTAATAGGAGTTTACTTTTAATTATCAACCAGGGAGTGTTTCTTAAGATGATGCCGGTCTTGTATGTACAGTTGGGAAAGTTCTAGGTATTGCTATGAAGGGAACCTAATTAAGAAAGCATGCAAAGTCTACATAACAAATTGTTGCTACTGGTTTAATGCTATGGGTAAGTATTGTTTCTGCAGATTAACAACTACTATTTAGCTATAGCTACGAGTGATAATATCTATCAATTAATAGTATAATGCAGAAATAAAATAAGCTAATCACTAATTTAACAGCAGAGTAGCATCATACCTCAATTGGGCCCTTGCTTGGGTATCAACACCCTTCTTTAACTCACAAGATAATTATCTATTCAATTCTTCATGTGCAGTTGATTCAATGATTCAAATGAAAGGATTTGTATTTGCTTATTAAAAAAAATTACAGTAATTGAAGGAAAAGATTATTGTTGTTTTCATTTACAGAGTTCTGAAATATATAATAAACTTAACTCTAATCAACCAGGACTCTAAATACTACTTGTCAACTCATTCTTGCAAAATAGAAGAGGATTATTGTAATAAAGATACAAAAGAAACATTCAAAAATAAAGTCCTAATTTAATTCTACTGTTAGAGATAAAAATCCACGTTTACAGGCATGCACAGGCAAATGGTAGAGGTGATGGTAATGAACAAAAAAGTTCGCAACCTTGTAGCAAAGTCCCCCATTAGCTGGCAGAAAGTCTTAAATGTCCAACAGTTTGCTATTGACTTGGCTTCAAGTGTCGCTCCCTTCGTTGTGGGTTCATGGTTTTTCAACTGCAGGCTACCAACTCCTGTGGCTGCATGTCATTGAATTTAGTTGATTGCTTCCTCATTGCTGCATCTAAGATTAACTTTTACACAAAGCACGTGTTCATCATAATCAACATAATTTATCATAACATTTCATTACATTTTAATAGCAATCACACACATATGCAACTATCTATCATTATATCAATAATTGCTTCTAATGCTTTATAATTAATCGTAGGGTCTTTGGAAATGTTTGAAATGTCATGAAAGTATCAACATATTTGAGGAAATAACCCTAATTAAAACAACAATTCTACAGCTCATCACCCCTCAGCTGAATTCCTATTTGCCCTCAAACAGGGGGTGGTCTCTGGTTGCTCATCAATGCCAGCTCTTGGAAGTCCATTGGTGTACTCAACATCCCCTGCATAAAATAAAACCCTTTTTAATGTTATATTCTTATCCATTTGGTGTTTTCTTGCTCTTCATCGTAAGGCATTATACCTGACCAATTTGGTACTAGATACCATAGCAATGGGGACTGAAATTGAAGGGGCAACTAGATAACACCATACTCGGTGGCTAATTTTATGTATTTATGTGCCCTTTTTACTTTTGCATAGAAATTGTGTGATGAGTGGGGTTCTTTCCTTTTTAATTCATTTGATAACTCTTCCCACTTGAGAGTAATATGTCTTACTGCTTCTCTTTTGTCATGTTGGGCAAGGTGAATGAACATTTCATAGTCCGATTTCCTGGTTCTGAGAACTTTAGTGACTGCCGTTGGATGCTCTGTGAGTGTTATTCAATCCTCTAACAATTGTTTAGGATCCTTTATCTATGCTCTTATCTTGAGCGACTCTAACCTCTCCATCTCCCTATATTCTTGCATTTGTTGCCCTCTGTTCTGCTCGTTCTGAATGAACGATGTTAGTGCATTCAATTGAAGATCTCCCACATATAGTAGTGGGTTGCATTTGGTTTCATAGGGCAAAGTGTATTCGTGTTAGATAAAACTCTCACAACTGATTTCTCATTTGTGGAGTGGAATTCTAGAAAATGGAGAAAATTTGGTGAGGTGTTGCCATGGAGGATGGAAGATCATAGTATATCTGCATGAATTGAAAGTTTAATAATTGTTCTCTCAAAAATAAAGCATAGACCCTCGTTGGGGGTTTGCAACACACTATCTAAGGCATCATGATGGCCAATTGCTCCACCTTCCTTTTCAACCTTGAGATTTCTGTGTCCTTTTTATTAATTTCCTCATCAAAATTTTGTTTCAATTTTTCATTTTCTTTAACAGTTCCTTCTCCCCAAGCTTTGTTTGCTCAACTTGCTTCCATGGCCACAATGCAGTGGCTGATTAGGATAACTTGGGGGTAGCAGGTGTCTAGTATCCTCTCTGCTCTGATCGATTTCCTTCTCCTGCTCCTATTTCTATTGCCACCAATTGTGTGAGCTGATCTAATTCTCTTCCTTGTTGCTAAAATAATTGGAGTTGCTTCTCCAATATCTTTATTCTTTGCATAGCCGACTTCAATGCTTCAGTAGAGTCCTCGCTGTCGCTCCAATCTGGAGAAATGAGAGGTGGACTTGGGCGTTTTCTTGTAAATAACAACTCCTTTTTGAACTTGTTTGTGAGTCAATAGAAACCAGATTCAACTTCTTAGAAGTTGCTATTGAGATTGGTCCTTTCTTTTTGAGGCGATGTGATTGCCTAGGGGGTTTTGATGGGACCCCTTGCTTTCTAGTAGTCCTTCGGGATGAAGGAGCCATTCATTTCCATTTTGTTGGATGTGGCTTTGCAGTTGTGGGGTTGGTGAGGTACGTCTTTTGAAGACACCTGCTTGAGAGAATTCTCTTGAGTTGGAGATGGAGATGCTCTCTATGGTGACATCGATGACAAAGGTCCATGATTAGGGCATTTGGAAGGAGAGTCTACATTAGGGGAAGCTACATGCGTTGAGGAGGCTATATGTTCTCCTTTTTGCCCCTATGGAGTTCGAACTCTAATCCTTGCAATCCATCTTGTTCTTGGCCGTGAGGCTTGAGTTCTATCATCATTTCTATGCCCGCCATCCTCCAAAACCAAAAATTCATCCCAAGACAAGTCTAGGAGCTCAATGTTTAGGCTTCTTCTAACCAACAATTGAATTAAACAATGGTGAGGCGATGCTAAAAACTTGCCCATTCTAAATTCAATTGCCATTTTTGACTGTATGTGGCAAAGAAAATTCAACACATTCATATGTCTACCATATTGCAGATGACTTAACAATTTAAAATGAACAATATATAGAAGAGAATGTCTTCCTTCACAAGTTAAATATTTTATTACATAAACAGCTGCACATACCCAACGCCAAAGAAGGGAAAGGCGTTTAGTATCTTGTGAAGGGAAGTCCAATTGCTCTCCTTGCACAGTGAATTCATTCCTTTCATTAGCAACATTGACTTGTTTTGTGTAGGATTCTCCTGTTGTTGGTAACCTTGTTACCTCTGAATGGCTACCTTCCAAACATCTACACACATTCCTCTCACAATTGCAACATTGTCTATTAGGGTTTTCACGAATTCTCTGGCTACTTATTCATTATACCCTGTTAACCTCTAAAAATAATCTAGCCAACAACCTGCTTGCTGGAATATGGGTAGGTAGTCCTGATCATTAAGAATGAGGTTGTGGTCAACTAGCTCTCGGCAAACTGGGTCGCCCCCCCATTTTACTAAGTTCAAAAATTCAAAGCAGATTGGCTTCAGGTGCAAGTTCTTGAAGCTGCTAGTACACACCTTTCGTTTGATTGCTTGTTTTAATTCACTTCGATATTGGTATGAGTTTAAAAAATGTAGAAATAGCTTCTAATCAATGTTTGATGGGGACTAAGTTGGCGAGGTAGTTTAAAGTGCATTTTGCAATTAATGTGTTAACACAATTTTCAAAATGGCGGTACAATTTTGTGTTCCTCCCCCAGCTATAATTGGACATTTGTCTTCAAATGTGAAGTGGGTCTGAAAAGGAGGCGAGGATGTGGTGATTAATTAGAACGTTAGAAATAATAATGACATTTATGACAGATACATGTAATGAGGTAATTACCATAACATGAGAAATATTAAAATAAATCATGAAGTTATAAAGAGAAGTACTCGTTGCAACAATTTGATAAGACTGGTGAGTAAAGTGTAGCATGTTGAAAAGATTGAACGGCGGCAAAAATTTATTATGGACGTCGAAAAATTGATGAAGAGTTGTAAAATCTGCTATATGTGGTGTGTGAATTGATGTGGCCACTTGCATTGGTTGCATGCTTGGCGAGTTGTAAGAGTGACATGTTGCATGATGATGTGGTAGATGGAGGTTGCGGCATGACAATGGTGGCGGTTTCCATAATGTATATATATAGTAGATCTTTTATCAAATGGTTGCATGTATAGTTGCGCAGGTCCCTCGGCTAGCGGTTGCATGAATAGGTCCCATGGATACTGCAACTAGTGGTTGCATGTACAAAGCCTATAGATCTCGCCGCTATTGAAATTATTATGGTAATGGATGGTTCCAACAGTTTGCATGGCAATATTGAAGGAACTTTATTATGATGTGAGGCTTAAGGTAAGAAATCATACCTATGAGGCATTGAGGCCCGATCAATTAAGCTCTTTCCTAGATAGTGCATGTTCCTTGATTGGAGTTGTTGATGTAAATTGTTCCATAAAACCTGCTCTATCCAATGGCTTTTGGTATAATTTTAGGCGATAGCCAGTGATCAACAGATAAAACTTAATTGGGTCAATGGTTGATAAACAAAATGCACCATTTGAATAGACTTCGTCAATCTCATAGGGTCTTAGCCATCTTGTTTACAATGTACTTTTATGGTCCTTATACCTTGTATCATCCATGAGGGACCACCCACTTTTTTGTAACTTTTGTCTAGATGAAATGGTCATACCACTTAATTTGTTGCGTCTAAACTATTTTGGTATGATGGAGGGCCTCTCTTCTTATTTCATCAAGAGCATTCAGTTGCATTATCCTTTCTTTCTTTTCTTTTGATAAGTCCATACCCAATTTGAGTGTTGTCCTTAATGTCTTGTGTTCAAACTCAATTGGAAGGACAACTTTCATTCTATAAATCATCTCATATGGTGTAAAACCTGTTGTGGTTTTCCAAGTTGTTCTATATGCCTAGACTGCTTCAAGGAGACGAGCTACCCAATCCTTGCGGTGTAAGGCAACTGTCTCAGTCAGTATTGCCTCAATATCCATATTTGTAACTTCAACCTAGCCATTAAACTATGGATGGTAAGGAGTAGACTTCTTGTGTTTGATATATACTCATTAACCAATGCTTGAATCAAAGTTGATGTAAATTGGGGTCCTTGGTTTGTGACGATTTCCTTGGGCACTCCATATCTGATGAAGATTTATTCATATAAGAATTCAGCGACCTTGTTGTCCTGAGCATGTTTCATAGCACGAACTTCCACCCACTTGGTTAGATAATTAGTGCAAACTAGTATGTATTCCTTCTAATTGGAAGGAGGATCAATGGGCCCTATAAAATCAATATCCCACTTATCAAAGGGCGAGATGACCAACTATGGCTGCAGGGGCATCTCATTGCTGCATGTGGGATGACCTATTCTCTGATATTTGTCACATCGTCTAGTATACTTGACTGCATCTTTGTGTAGAGTAGGCCATTATTTAGTATCTTCAAAGCAGTTCACTTACTAGCAAGATGTCCTCCACATGGCTCATCATGGTAAGCATGTAAAATGTTGTACACTTCATCTTCTCGTATACACCTGCGCATGACATTGTTTAGTCCAGTATATAAAAGATGTCTCGCTATACATGAAAATGGAAAGGTTCTTTCAACTTGCTACACCCTTAATATTAGAGTACATAGGGTTATGAATAGTCGGCTTGAGGCTATCTTAACTCCTAGTTAAGCCATATATTAGATTGTTATTTAGTTGATTAGGTCGGCTTAGGGCTTATATAGAGCTATCTAAGTTGGCCTGGGTGATATCCTAGGCATAAATAGGTATACATAGGAGGTTGTGAGTCTTATTTCATTATCAGATTGTGAATTGTGTTCTCATTGGAGATATTTGGAGGTTTGCCCCCTCAATGTGGATTATTATTCTTAGCTATTATCAAGTATTTGCAACATATTTCATATCATATTCTTCTATTGTGCAAGTTATTTCATTACAAGTGGTATCAGAGCATGATCTTGGCACCGTTACAACAAGGCATTTTTTAGAATTTTGGAGGTCATTTTGTGAAACCTATATCTCTCATATTTTGGAGAGATTTTGTCTGATTTTTAAAGGGTTTTTGAAAGACATTTTTAAGAAGCTACAATCCAGATTTCAGAAGAATTGAGAGCAGAATTGAGCGAGTTATTGCAGAATTAGGGTTTCTACCCAATTTATTTGGAAAGCACATATCTCCAACATCTTGATGAATTGGTTTCTGATTTTTTGTGGGTTTATTCATACATATTAGGGGAGGCTACAGTCAATTTTTTTGGATCAATTGAAGCAGAAATAATCGATTTATTGGGAAATTAGGGTTTTCAAAAAATTCGCTGTCAAGGCTGCAAATCACCTAATTTTTTGGAGATTTTTCTATTGGAGTGTGACCTAGGCCTTGGTAAGTCATAGTGAACTTTTCAAATTATTTTGAATTTATTTGTGTGATTTATTGCAAAATTATTTTCTATCATCATGACGGGGCTTGCAACAAGAGGCAAAAAGAATGCTACCACACCAGGGAAATCTTCAAAGAATGAGGGAGTAGAAAATGAGGATTTTAACCCTAAGGAAGAAATAAACAAAGTCAAGGGTGACATTTCATCATTAGAGAAGAAGACTATGGAAGAAATGGGTGAATTGAAATTATTTATTCAAGGTATGTGGTGTAAGGGTGAAGATTCACCTCGTAAGGTGGAAGATAATGCTTTTGTTAGACATGAATTCCTTGGACTTGACTCTGGTTTCAAGAAGGATCTTTCCTTTAATAATCATATGCCGAGGCAATTCATACCTAAGTTGGATATGAGAAAGTTTGATGGCAAGGATCCAACCAATTGGTTATGCCAAATGGATCAGTTCTTTGATATTCATCATGTTCGTAGTCAACAAAAGGTGGCTATGGCATCATTATACCTAGAACCAGATCAATTTGCGATGAGAAGAGAAAAAAGGGTTGTGTGGTCACATGGTCAATTTTTCAAGAGGAACTTACTACCCATTATGGAGATAACTTTATGGATAGTTACTTCTGCCAACTTACTAAATTAAAGCAAATGGGCATGGTCAACGATTATATTCAGCAATTTCAAACCCTTCCTCTAAGAGTAGAGAATGTGGTAGAAGAAAATATGAAGGAACTATTTCTAGGCAGTTTAAAGGATCACATAAAATATGAAGTACGATTATTCCAACCACAGTCCTTATCGCAAGCAATAGTAATGGCAAGACAAGTGGAGGAGAAGTATTTGGCTAGTAGGAGACAAGGGAATATAAATTTTAGCGAAAGGAGATCTCCTACACATTCACTACCACAATCTACTAGGTTGACTCCACAACAAATTAAGGAGAAGAGAGCAAAAGGGTTATGTTTCAATTGTGACAACAAATATAGTCGAGGGCATAGATGTTGTGAAAAGAAATTGTTTTATATTGAAGGACCGAGTGAGGAAGAAGAGGAGGAACCAATATTAAAGGGTGATAGGGATTTAGATGATGAATACATGATTCCCAACCAATCATTTCTTGTCATGTACTCTCTGGTTTTAGTGCCCCACAAACTCTCAAGGTAGTTGGGTTCTTAAAGAAGCAAAAAGTAACTGTGTTGATCAACTCGAGTAGTACGCATAATTTCATCAACAAAAAGTTGGCTACTTGTCTAAATTGTTTTATATATCCAACTCCAAAATTTTAGGTCTTGATTGCAGATGGTGGTACTGTTAGTTGTTCTAGAAAGTGCCATAGCATTAAATTATCCATGGGAGGTTATCACCTTGATAGCCCAATGTATGCTATCTCCATGGGTGCAACATATATTGTTTTGGGAGTACAATGGCTTACTACTTTGGGAACAATTGAGATGAACTTTCAAGAATTATTCATGAGATTCCAATCAGAAGGAAGGACAATAAAGCTAAGAGGGTTGAAGGCAAAGTCCCCACAAATAGTTAGCTCTCATCAAATGTAGAAGTTGCTTAAGAAAGGAGTTGACGGATTTGTGGCCCAGTTATGTTCATTAGAAGTCTCTCAATCTAATGCTCTTACCCATCTAGATCTACAAGCAATAATTGAGCATCACTCAGTGGTTTTTGGAGATATGCCTAAAGGACTTCCTCCTAAGAGGGATCATGATCATGCCATACAACTAGTTCCAAGGAGCCAACCCCCCAACATCAGGCCTTATCGGTACCCATATACAAAAATGTGAGATAGAAAAGATTATTGAGGAGATGTTAGAGGCAAGAATTATCAGACATAGCCAAAGTGCTTACTCGTCGCTTGTGGTGATGGTGCGGAAGAAGGATGAAACTTGGCGCATGTGTTCGGACTATAGAGTGCTCAACATGTACACCATCAAAGATAAGTTTCCTATTCCAGTCATTGATGATTTGCTAGATGAATTGAATGGAGCTATGCATTTTACAAAGTTAGATCTTAGATCCGATTATCACCAAATTCAAATTAAGGAAGAAGATATTTGTAAGACAACATTTAGGACTCATGAGGGTCATTATGAGTTTTTGGTGATGCCATTTGGTCTTACTAATGCTCCATCTACATTTCAAAGTTTGATGAATCCCATCTTTAAAAAGTTCTTGAGGAAGTTTGTATTAGTGTTTTTTGATGATATATTGATTTATAGCAAGACATGGGGAGAACACTTGCAACATGTAGATCAAGTATTACAAGTTCTCAAAGAGCATCAACTCTATGCTAAGCCATCTAAGTGTGCTTTTGGTCTTAATGAGGTGGAGTACTTGGGACACATAGTTTCACATGAAGGAGTAAAGGTGGATCCTAACAAAATTAAGGCTATCATGGAATGGTCTATTCCCAAAGCCATTAAGAAATTGAGGGGTTTCTTGGGATTGACTGGATACTATAGAAGATTTGTGAAGAATTATGGTCGTATTGCAGCACCCCTCACAACTTTATTGAGGAAGGATTCTTTTCATTAGAATGAATCTGCTAATTCAGCATTTGAAACGTTAAAGGAGGCTATGTGCACAACTCCAGTGCTTGCCACTCCCAATTTCACAAAGGATTTTATTGTGGAATGTGATGCATCAGGAAATGGTATAGGCGCAGTTCCCATGTAGGAGGGTCAGCCCATTGCTTTGAGAGTCGTCAATTAAAGGGTAATAATCAACTCAAACCTATTAATGAGAAGGAAATACTAGCTATTCTTCATGGAGTAAAACAATGGAGGCCTTATCTAATGGGTAGACACTTCAAGGTTAAGACAAATAATGATAGCCTAAAATATTTTTTGGAACAAAGATTATCTTTTGAAGAACAACAAAAATGGGTTACTAAGATGTTGGGATATGATTTTGAGATTGTATATAAGAAAGGAAAGGAAAATGTTGTGGCAGATGCACTATCGAGGAAGGATGAAGCTTTATTGTGTGCCCTTTCAATATTACAAGATTGGGTAGAAGAAGCCAAAGAAGAGTGGAAAAATGATGTGGCTACTAGTAATCTCATTCAACAATTGCAGAGTGATCCTAGTAGTTTAGATAAATTTTGTTGGAAGGGAGATACTTTGTGGTATAAAGAGTGATTGTATCTTTGCAAGAATTCCTCCCTCAAACAAAAGATTCTCATAGAGCTACATGAGTCTCTAGTGGGTGGTCACTCAGGATTTTTGAAGACATATCATCAGGTCAAGAAAGACTTATTTTGGGAAGGGCTAAAAGGGGATGTTCAAAAATTTGTGGCAGAATGTTTGGTTTTTCAACGAAATAAAGGGGAGACAATTAAGACACTTTGTCTCTTGCAACCCTTAGTTATTCCTAGCTAGTGTTGGGAAGAGGTCTCCATGGACTTCATCACAGGGCTTCTAAGATCTAATGATAAGAATGTCATCATGACAGTAGTGGATTGCCTCACTAAATATGCACATTTTATTGCATTATTACATCCTTTACAAAAAATATAGCGGCAAAAGCATTTTTGGAGAATATTCAAAAGCTACATGGTATACCTAAGGTTATTGTTAGTGACCATGATTCTATCTTTACTAGTAACTTTTGGACAAATTTATCCAAATGTTTGGGTACTCAATTGGCTCACAATTCTTCATACCATCCATAATCTGATGGGCAAACAGAGGTTGTTAATAAGTGTTTGGAAGGATATCTACGTTGTTTCACTTCAAATAAATAGTCTCAATGGGTAGATTAGCTACCACTAGCAGAATGGTAGTATAATACTTCTTTCTTTAGTTAATAAAAAATGTCTTCATTTATGGCATTGTATGGATATGATCCTCCTTCTATCACATCATCATTGAAGATGTCACCAAGAGTTTGCACTATGTAGGACCACATGATTCATCAACAACAAGTACTTTCAGGACTTAAAGAGAATCTATCCATGACACAAAACCAAATGAAGTAGCAGGCAGACTAGCACCGTAGTGAAAGAAGTTTTGATGTTGGGGATTGGGTTTTCTTGAGATTGCAACCTTACAAGCAAATGTACTGAAACAACAGTTAAAGAACAACAAGTTGTCTCCAAAATATTATTTCCCATATCAAATCATGCAGAAGATAGGTAGTGTTGCCTAAAAGCTTGAATTACCATCAACAACAAAGATACATCCAGTTTTTCATGTTTCTTGTTTGAAGAAGGTAACTGGGAATAATATCCCTACTCAGGCAATATTATCGGAGCTTGATGAAGAAGGAAGAATCATATTGGAACCAAAATGTATTCTTCAAAAATGCACAAGGAAGCTAAGGACCAAAACACTCACTTAGTATCTCATCCAATGGAAGAATTTACTAATTGAAGATGCCACATGGGAGGATGAGGAATTCATTCAAAAGCATCCAAAATTGCCTAGCATTGAGGACAATGCTTATTTGAAGAGGGGGGGCATGCTACGCCCTTAATATTAGAGTATATCGGGTTATGAATAATCAGCTTGTGGCTATCTTAACTCCTAATTAAGTCATATTATCAATATAGGCATAAATAGGTATATATGGGAGGTTGTGAGTCTTATTTCATCATCAGATTTTGAATTGTGTTCTCATTGGAGATATTTGGAGGTTTGCCCCCTCGAAGTGGCTTGTTATTCTCAGTTATTATCAAGTATTTGCAGCATATTTCATATCATATTGTTCTATTGTGCAAGTTATTTCATTACACAACTAAGTGACATTTTTCACGTGGTGAAAGATGAGGGGGTGTCCCTGTAAATAGATAATTGGCAATGTCAACATATCGGGGAGTTTGCATTGTCAATGCAAACAAATGATCGTTAGGAAAAGATTCATCTATAATGGAATCTTGCACTAGTGTAGTTAATCTGAAGAGGAAATTTGCAACCACATTTGCCTTTCCTAATTTATCCACTATTGTTATATCAAACTCTTGTGGCAGCAATAACCATTTGACTAGCTTTCCATTGACAATCGGTTTGTTCATCAAGTATCAAATGGCTACATGATCAATATGCACAAAAACTAGATATCTTGTAATGTAGTGCCGAAATTTGTTGATAGCATTGGTTACAGTCAACTCTCTTTTTCAGTTACAGTGTAGCTCAACTCAGCTGCCTAAAGGTTCTTGCTGATATAATAGATTGCAAATTCTTTCATTCCTTCTTTTTTACCCAAAACAACTCCTGCAACAAAATCAAAAGCTTTAGTATAAATATGGAATGGTATATTCTAGTCAAGTCCTCTTAACACTCGTGCTTTTGTTAGGGAAACTTTACAAGTTTGGAAGGCTGCTTGACAAGCATTTGTCTATGCAAATTTAGAATCCTTAGTGAGTACGACAAATAGAGGCGCTGCAATTTTGCTGAAGTCCTTAATGATCCTTTTGTAGTATCTTGCATAGCCTAGGAAACTTTTGACATCTTTCCGCTTCTGTGGAATTGGTAGACTTGTGATTACCTCTATTTTATTTGGATCTACTTGAATACTTTGTTGTGAAATATAGTGTCCCAAGACTATCTCTTCTTCCATCATCATGTAGCACTTCTCATCTCTGAGGGAAAAAAATTGTGGTTTTTGCACTTTTGGACTACCTTCTCAAGATTTTTCTGTGCTTCTTCATAAGTGTCCCCATATGTGGTAAAATCGTCCATATATACTTCCATACAATCATGGGCCAAGTCAGAGAAAATGCTTATCACAACCCTCTAGAATGTAGTGGGCCATTACATGGCCCAAATGGGAGGATTGAATAAGCATAGGTGCCCCTTCGATAGGTAAATATTGTCTTGTCGTGATATTCTGGTGCAATCCTTATCTGATCGTAACTGCTAAACCCATCCAAAGAGGAGTACTTTCCTTCTAAGGAATCCAATACTTGATCAATAAAAGACAGAGGGAAATGATCCTTCCTAGTGGCTAAGTTGAGTTCTCCGTAATCCACACAAACTCGCCATTTCCCTCCCTTTTTAGGAACTATCACAAGAGGTGAGACCCACTGACTATCTGACATAGGGTAGATAAAACCAACATCAAAAATATTTTGTAGTTCATTTTTTACTATTTCTCAGACAACAGGATTCATCCTTCTTTGGGGTTGTCTGATTAGTCTACATTCCTCTTTGAATAGATTCTATGAGTACATAAATTGGGATCTAGGCCTTTCATATCATGGTGGTTCTAGGCAAATGCTGTTTTATGAGTTTGCAACATAGAGATTAGCTCTGCTTGCTGCTGTGTGTTCAATTGAATATTTATGTTAAGAAGTCCGTGTGGTGAAATTTCAACCTACTTGGTCAAGGCTGTCGTGGAAGCAACATCTTGCATGATATATTAAGGTCACAATTATGAGGCAGCAACTCATGAAATAGCTGTGCAGTTGAGGTGTAAGTAGCAAAAGAGACTGGAGGAAGAATATTATGCAGTTGTAATGTCCCCAATTTTTATGTGTCGGCATAAAATAAAATAATTAAGTTGTCAAAAAAGGGTAAGTTAAAACAACTTAAATTAATTTTGGAAAGTAACGTAAGTTATAAAAGAATTAAATGAAATAAACTAAGTTACTTTTTATGAGAGTTCTCAAAAAAGAATTAAAGTAAAATTGAAAATGAATAAGATGAGAATTCAAGAAGTTAGGGGACTTATGAAGTGGAGATGAATAAAAGATTGGAGAGAGCCTTTTGCAGGGAGGTTGGATTTGGTTTTGTGAAACAGGTATTTGGTTGGAGTTCATCTGGAACTTTGTGAGGATGGAATTGGTTGGAGTTCATCCAGAACTTTGTGAGGATGGAATCCCTCTCACAGAGAATATCATCCTCGGTGTTGGAAGATACACCCTGGGTGGTAGCTGACAGTCCTATTTTGGGGGCTGTGCTGGTGTTTGAACAATATAGTTTAATGGAGGTTTGATAATCTGATTTTCATGTTTATAAATCTAGTCTTTGAGAAAATAATTCCAATTTCAAGTTTATCAAAATATTGTGGTTTTCTAGTAATAGTTTCTTATATCAAAATCTCGGTTAATGTACAAGTTGGAAGATTGTCTTAATGTGAAGTAAAAGGTATTGAACGAGAATTTCTATATCTTCAACTATTCTATGGTGTGTTCTGAGCTTTATCTGGAGCTGATTATCATTTTGATAAAGATTAAAGACACAGTTTATTTATTCAGTTTGCAATTAAATTGACAAGAGGTCGCTGTAAGAAGAAAGAACGGGGTAGAGCCTGTCACTTTAAGAGAAAATCATTACTCAAAGCAAAATTAAATTAACACATAGCACAGCTGAAGTCTTTTGGGAAGCACGTCAAGTTATTGGGCCATTAGACGAAGGAAGGATAAATTGACGCCTGAACGTAGGCCATTCCGGATATTGCGTTTAAAATATTTAATGGATTTGTAGCTTCGTAAATGTTATCTGAGCTGAGGAGACAAGTGCTTAAGTAAGGAGTTGTCTGGGCAAATAGTGAAGCTTTCTTCATCGATTATGGTTTCAAGATGGGAGATTGCAGTTAAGTAGATGAGAAAGGCAAAGGGTCAGTGTTGATGTGTTGTGTCTGGAGTCCATTGATTTTTCTCGAGGCCATTTGGATTATCGGAAGCCTCTAAAATGCTGGCTGTTGCATTTGAAGGTGCCACTGAATTCACTGGTGCCGCTTCAGGCTCGATGGGAATAGAATCAATATATCGGGAACTTTAAATCATATTTGCTGATTACAAATTTCTATCGCCATCTTAGACTTTGAGATCATTGTTTCTTCCCAAGGCTGAATCGATCTGAATGAAAGATATTATGGGAGAAATCTGAACGAAAGATATTCATTTTGGGTAGCTCGATGCTAAAGGAAATACAAGAAGCCGTCCATTCAAAAGTAATGTGAAGAGTCGGGTGACTTAAAGAAGTTGGTTTACGCAATGAAAGCGACGTGGCAGTCTAGAGGACCATCGACTCAGCTTAACATACTGAAGGAGTCTCTCTTTTGTGCCACCACATCAATAGTGTTTGATTGCCGTGGAATACTTTATTAAATTGTATGTGAGGGAAGCTTAAAGGAGATTTATCGGGAGTCTTGGAGAAATAAGGGGTGAGCATATTTATTTCTGGTAGCTGTTTTCTATATCATCAAAGACCTGTCGGTTTGTGGCATTTTTAAAGAACTCGATAATAGAATTCATGAAAAAAAACAAAACCGCTGCTCATTTGCCTTGGCTTAGAGCCAAACACATATATAGTAAGGAGAATTGCAGACTTGGAGGCTTAGCGATTAAATTCCATCAGGAAATTAGTGATAGCAATTTGGAGATTTTTTCTGTGCTATTTGGTCATCAAGATTGTACAGAACAGGCAGCTGTTCTTCAGTTAGCATCCAGGTGTGAGTTTTTAAAAAACTGAGAATTACCTGTGAGTGGAGTTTTGAAAAGATTGTAATCTTCTGAGTTTCATTAATATATGCCTTTCTATTTGTTATATTGTTCAATCCTATAATGTATGACTGGATATTGTGAGTCATTAACAAGGTGTTCTATTATAAAAACTTCTGTCATGAGAAATGCGTACAAGTAATTAGTACACAAGCATATATTTTACTATGAAACCAACTGGGAGTCTACTCAGTGTAGCAGTAGTTAGATGCGTGTTGAATTGCCAATTTATGTAGTTAGGCCAAGTTGGGTAAGCTTACACCATTATCAGTCACCAACTAACTGAGAACCGACTGCATTCATACTCAGAACAGCATACAAAGCAAACTGTTTGACGAAATGCCTAAGTCAGCCTATAGGTGAAATTCGAAAAATTTATCACATTTGGGGTAGCATCTTACATTGTAATGTCCTGTTTTTGGTTACATGGAGAAATATAATATTATTTTAATTAATTAATATTTTCCTCCAAATGTTAATTCAAAAGGAAATATTATATTTAAAGTGACTTATTACATGCAGATTCAAAACTAAGTCGCAATTTGGAAATTAAAAGAGAAAAGAAAATTGAACAGTCAGGCAAGCAGAAGGCCAAAGGTCAAGGCAATTGTGAATAAGAGAATGGAGGAGAGCTGATTGCAGGCAAGCTTGGTTGATTGTGTTTTTGGAGAAGCTTGGCTTTCTCGTATCTTGAGGACGAAAACCCTCATGTTCTCAGAATTGGACGAAAACCCAATTTCTGTACTGGCGGAGTCACTTAGATTTCACAGTTGGTTCTAAACGATCAGTTGTTTGATGAAATTTTGTACAATCCTTTTTAAAATAAAATTCAGTGTTTCAATCTGGTTCGAAATTTGAGAAATTAAAGCTGTTTCCAAGTTTGAGAATTGCAGAATTTTCTTTAGTAATGGGAAATTATAAAGTTTCTGTTTTGAATATATTGTAATGATTTTCTCAGTTAAGCACCAGGGGAATTTGCAGTATAAATGGGAGAGAATCGAATTTATTAATTAGCAGTCGTTTCTATTATGGTTGATGACTATTCAACCTTTTTAGCGCCAAGTTAAGAAATATTTTAATTTGTATATGTTGCTGTGTGGAAGGTAATCTTCATTAATATGTATTCAAAAAAGTTGCCAAAAATCTTCCGTCACTGAAGACAGGGGCCTCGATTCAAAGAAATTTGGATTGTCGTTTGAAGTAGGAGTTTTAGGCAAATTTGGACTTTGCTTTCGATGTCATGTTCTCTCATTATCAGTCGCAGCAGGATTATTGAGTTCATTTCGGGAGAGTTATTTAATTCACCACCAAAGGAGTCGATATTTAGCTCAGTGGTCTTCAAACGGAGACATTGCCCTATTATTGGAGCTCAGTTTATAAGAGGATATGAGTCTATTTATCAGTAACTGCTTGACTTTGAAATTATCGAATAGGATAATATGGTGCTTTGAGAAATCGAAACATTGAAGGGAGTCGAATATCTTTGGTTGTGAGTCGGGAATAATGATGAAGCTTGGAACAACAGAAGGAGAGCGACATGGAGTAATTCATATCAAGCCGCCTCCCATCCTCATAATTGTTGCTTGGTTAATTCTGGACCGGGTCTCATTTCAGGAACCGTGGAAAAACAGTCTTTTATGTAACCGTCACTTTCATTATTCAATGGTGCCAATACAAGCTTAGAAAGTAGAAGGGAATGTAAGCAGGAGTTTGGTCATTATAAAAGAACCTCGAAAACCCAGAAGAAGACATTTAATTCACCCGTGGCAGTTTTTGAAGGCTTATCGTTGATGATGCAGTGGAATCGTGGATGTTTAAAACATGATGATGCTGAAGGAATGTATTACATGGAGCTTCGAATAAAGAAGCTGTGTCGCCTTAATCCCATTTGTAGGAATATCAAGAGTCTTTTAATTTGTGCCAGTTGGGAGTGGTTTGCAAGAGACGTGGCCCAAAATGAGTCGTTTTGAACAGAAAAGATAAGTCTAACGTGGAGGCGTAACTCACCTATCGGGAACTACTCAAGGGAATAAATATAAATTGCTGGCTATGTAATTATGGAGACAAATTGACCATGTGAGTGGCATTGATGCTATTGTGTCATATATACTTGAGTTCTACTTCAATAGTGGTCGAGTCGTGCTCTCCATGAGAGCTTGAAGACTTTCAGGGAATTCTCTGTAATCTTCTCCTAGGTCAGCATGTTATATCCTTCCTTTTTTTCTGAAGTTGGTATCTCCTGTGTGAGACAGAGTTTAGCTGCAATGAATTGATATAGTGGAAGAGAGGTTTCGGGTTATGAGCTTGATGTTGGCATTGAATGGTGTTTCTTTTGTGCAAATCTCTTATGGTGTATATATCTTCAAATCGGTATATCTATCAGTTTGAATAATCTCTGAAGCATAAATATATTCTGTAATAGATTACTGAATAAGGAGATTGTAATTATTTGGAAAGAACAAATAAAATATATACTTGGATATTTGGAATCATTTTATAAGGTGTTTCGTTATTAGATTTGAATCATGTGAAACACATACTTGTAACCTGTGCACAAGCATATATCTTTATGGTTGAAAACAGATTTGAACTCTAAGAGTACAACAGCAGTTAGATGTCTAATCAGCTGGGTAGTAAACTGTTTGACAAAATGCCTGAGCAACCTTATTGGTGAAATCAAAAAAATTGTATGCCAATTTGGGGTAGATCCTTACAGTAGTGGGCAAGACAAACATGCTAGACAAGTGTTTTGCTGCGGGTCCCTTGCATAATTGTTTTGCATAATGTTTGAAAGTATTGCATCCTCATCTTGTAGTTTAATCTTGGGGTCTTCTCAATTGTCATTAGTGTTTGTAGCGAATTCAAATCATTATCCCCTAGATTAGGCCAAGCTGGTTGATCCATTTCGACTAATGGTTGTGTTGGGGGGTACAAAACAAGATTTTTTGTTACATTTCCATTGGATATAATCATGTCACCTAACCTACAGCTTATAAAAGCATGAACTGTTGCCAACCATGGGCGTCCCAATATGTGGGGATATCCTCCCAGGTGAGCCTTTGGCTAGAGAACCATGAAATCAGCAGGGTATTCCTATGAATCTAGTGTGATGATCAAGTCCTTTATGACACCTTCAGGTTTAAATAGTTGAACTGTCTGCTAATTGGAATGCTGTAGTAGGTTGAAGATCATCTAATTGAAGATTTTGCATAGTCTCCTTAGTCATAACACTAATGGTTGCACCTAAGTCAATCAAGGTATTGCGTATCAGGATGCCATTAATACACACATCAACGATTGGGCTACTAGGGCCTATGCACTTTGGAACAACCACCTCGGCTAACATAATGTCTGCAAGGTGTCCAATGACATGGACAGTTTGGGGGTCTTTTCACTTTCTACCTGGATTTTGTTAGCACATTTCCCAAATTGACTTGCTATAAATTGGAACATCTTTGATGGCTTGTAACAATGGAATTTTTATACAGAAATTTTTCAATTGATCCAAAGAGTCAAATTTAGGTAAAGGTTCAATCTTTTTGGTATTCAATCTTTCTGGAAATGGGGGCTCCTTATTGATAACTTCATCTTGCTTAGGGTGCTATCTTGAATGGTTTAGCTGTGGGTTAGTATTGTTGGAAGATTCCTCAGGGGGAATTTCCATGATTAGTGGCAATGTAGGAGTGGGTAGTGTTTTCCTTGAGCGAAGCTGCACGTTGCTAATGTCAACTACATAGGTCGGATACTGGATAGTGTTAGTAGAATAAGCCTATTGAATGGGATTATTGTTAGGATTAGGTGTAGGATGGGCTGTTAATTGTGTGGCTTTTGGTGGATTAGGAGTAGTATTAGCAGGATTAGGCAAAATAGCTGGCTGTTGGGGCAATGCTTGTGGTTGTTGCAAGTAGCCTGCATTAGGATTAGACCAAGGCTGGTTTCCCTGTCATTGTTATTGTTGCTTTGAGGATTGGGGTGATTGCTAGTGTTTGTTTTGGGCCTGTGATTGGTAGTGTTGTTGTGGCCAAACTCTTTAGGGAGGTGTCTAACCAAGTGGCACATAGTTTGACCATGCTGGAGGGGGTTGATTATACCATGGAGAAGTATTTGCAAAAGAATTCAAGAAAGGAGCATTATAAGATAATGGATCTTGAGGGGTACCTTGTCGCTGACTCCATGGTTTCCACTGTGCTAGGTAAAATACTTGATCATCCTCGTCCTTGAGTGCCTTGAAGTCTGATCATTCATATCTATCTTCGATGCTTGCCATCCTTTTGCACTTGCAGTCCCTTTTCTTCTAGCAATAGTGGGTGCAGTATTCTGCGAAAGTTGCTTATGCTTCCTCTTGTTTCTTTTTGGCATGCAGAGTATCTAGTTGGGTTGCCATATGGTTGATGATGCCTTGCTTCAGGTCCTTTAACAGGTTACTAAGCTCCATTCGTGAGACACCCGTAGCTATTTTGGTCATCATTGCTTGCAAGCTATGTGTCTTCTTCATTGTGGAACGTGAATAGTTCCTACAAAGTTGGAAAACATCATCCCATGAAACTTGAGATATGTCTTCCGATCTTATTAAGTCCAGGGCATCCAAGCATTCCTCATTAACCCCTTGTAAGAAAATTAATTTCAAGGAATTTCTAGCTAGTCGGTTTTGTTTGGATTTCTAGAGACAAAAAATGAATCTCTCAACATTGTCTTCCAGTGGCTCATCCTCTTTTCGAGTCATTCTAAAAATATTATCTCCTCTCATATCTATTCCCCTATAGTAATCTTTGTACTCTTTCAAAAAATTATTTTTCATGGTATTCCAGTCAGTTACTGCATTTTTTCCCAATCCCATGAACCATCTTAGAGCAGAGTCCTTTAGTGTGGCTAGAAATAGTTTCAATCAATGTGCGTTTGTGGTGTAATCATAACTCCTACAGAGGACATCGAATTCAAATAGGAACATATTGGTTGGGAAGAGCAGAGGGAGCTATATTTTTCATAACAGCATTCTCTTGTTGATCAAAGATGGGGAATTAAAAAGTAGTAATTTTAGGAGGTTGATCTCCTCCACCTCCAAGGTCCCCCATTGTAAATTGAAGATTAGGATCGAAAATTGATGAAGTAGGTTGAAGTGGTGGACTGTTGGAATCTTGACTAGAAATGATTAGCGGGTTAGCTTCAGGTTGCTGTATTTCAGGAGTCAAGGATCCACTTGCTTTGCTTACTCCTATTTCTGCCACTATTGTAGATATATTTTTGTGAGAAGTCTGATTTGGAAGAAATCTCCCTAGAGAATCCCTTCTCTGCATGCAACAATTGTGTACCACTTCCCACCTTGCCTGCAAGGTGTTAGTAGAGAGTTTGGTATTTGGTATGATGTCTAACAGTCCTAAATACTGAAAATGAGAGTTATTATATCTATGAAAGCAAGAAATAACTTTTAATAACCCAGATATTCTCATAGCTTGGCACCATCCCCGACAACGGTGCCAAAAATGGATGTGCACCCTTATTACCTAATGATGTGGAGCAGCTAAGTCATGCACATCTACCCAACAGATTGGATCATCCTCTATCAGGCAATCATTAGTAATAGGAGTTTACATTTAATTATCAACCAGGGACATGTTTGTTAAAGATGATTCAGGTACTGTATGTACAGCTAGGAAAGTTCTAGGTATTCCAATGAAGGGAACCTCATTAAGAAAGTTTACAAAGTCTGCATAACAAAATGTTGCTACCAGTTATATGCTACTGGTAAGTATTGTTTCTACAGATTAACAACTACTATTCAGCTATAGCTACGGGTGATAACATCTATCAATTAACAGTATATTGCTTAAAAAAAAAGCTAATCATTAATTTAATAACAGAGTAGCATCATACCTCAAGTGGGCCCTTGCTTGGGTATCAACACTCTTCTTTAACTCACAATATAATTATCTATTCAATTTTTCATGCATAGTTATTCAGATGAAAGGATTCGTATTTGCTTAATCAAAAGAAAATACAGTAGCTGAAGGAAAAGATTATCGTTGTTCTCATTTATAGAGTTCTGAAATATATAATAAACTTAACTCTAATGAACTAGGACTCTAAATACTACTTGTCAACCCATTCCTGCAAAGTAGGAAGAGGATTATTGTAATAAAGACATGAAAAAACATTCAGAAGTAAAGTCCTTGAATTTAGTTGATTGCTTCCTCATTGTTGCATATAAGATTAGCTTCTACACAGAGCACTTGTTCATCATAATCAACATAATTTATTATAATATTTCATCACATTTTATTATTTTAACAACAATCTCACACATATGCAACTATCTATCATTATATCAGTTAATTACTTCTAATGCTTTATAATTAATCATAGCGTCTTTGGAAATGTCTGAAATGCCATGAAAGTATCAACATATTTGAGGAAATGACCCTAATTAAAACAACAATTCTACGACTCATCAATACTCTTGTTAGAAGCAGCAAATAAGCTTTATTACACTGAATAGCTAACAGCTATCACAATGTTGCCTGCAAAACAATTTTGGTCAGCTAAAACAGCATATTGATAATGATCACTTGATCAATAGCTGGATCAGTTTGCTGAATTCGCTGTCTTTTATTATCAATCTTTGTTGTCTGGAAATAATTACTTGTTTCTCATCATTGGTTTTGCTTTCCCTTGGCAGCCATAGTTAGATCTTAGAAGGGTTGGCTCAACCTGGCACCTGTTAGTTGAATCTGACTGTAAATAATTAAAAAGTGCTCAAGCATAAAAAAAGTGAATTTATTTTACCCAAGGGCCCCAATTATGACTCATTTTTCCTACAATATTGTCACCTGTAGGCTACTCAACATCTCTGATTACTTCAATGTGAATATTGACTGTTATACTGTTGTTTATTGCCTGTTACTGGTTTTGCTCTCCCTTGGCAGTGTAGTGAGAATATGGCTCCACATGGCATTTGTTCATTGAATCTTCTGGTAAATAATTAAAAAAGTACTACATAAAAAAATGTATAAAAATTGATCCCAAGGGCATCAGCACAAAGCATGATCTTTAGAACCAGAGGTTATGACTTCACTCTTAGGCTTCTCAACATCTCTGCCCTCTTTAATGTCAACATTCAACAGACAAACGATTTCTCCCATGGTAATGTAAATTTTGGTCTCAAAATTTAGCCATTGACTCCTTGAAGTGTTGTCTACAAGATAGCATTAGTCATATTTACAATTTTGGTTCCAATATTTTCTATTTTAGCATCCCATTTGTCCTTTCCATCTGCATATATAGATAAATTGACAATCTACTGCAGTAGAATGGACACCCACAGTCATCATAGATGAAAAAAGTTGTGGAAAGCTAAAATGTAACAACTTTCTTTTCCCTAGAAATTTAGCAAGAATCCAAGAAAATGATCTTGGAGACAAAGATGCAAGACTTTCTGCAATGCAAAACTCACCAGAAGAATTTGAAGAGGTTATTGCTGCATTATCAGCCTCAACAAAAGATAAAATCAAATACTGTCATAGAATTTGGCTCCTTGGCTTCATCCATTGCAAATTCAGTGTCTCTGGGAGTTGAAGTTAAACTGGACACTCTTAAACTTCTTTGAAGGCCATGTCATCACAGGATGACAAACTTGATGTGGATTACTTAGTTATTTTTTTGACTGTACTAGAAAGCAATGCAAATTATACTAAGGAGCTACTTGGCAAACTGTAAACCATCAATGAAGCATGTTATGTTGTTCTTTATGTGCAACAATTTTTTATTTAGATTCTGAATTAGTACGGTTTGGACCAGAGATAAACACTGGCTTATTTGACACAATAAACAAGTTGGTTTGCAACGAATTCAGAGGGCAGTTACCTTACATTCAGAGGGCAGCTTACCACTTTGAAGAACCAGTAGAGTATGTTTGGCATAAGGAGGCAAGGGACAAACATGCTTTTTGGATGCATCAAAGTATATGGTGGTAGAACTTCCGCACTTCTACTTCTGAGGTGTAGAGGTTTATCTTGACAATCTTTAGTGCAAATATGATTTTTTCCTTAGACTATGGAGGGCTAGTGCAACCCTAAATTTTTAATCAACATTTTTTATGTAATTATTTTGTTGCACATAACTTAATTGTGACATTATTCCTAGTAGTGCATAATTTTAATTTTAAATTTAAATATTCCATATTTTCAAACCTTTGTCTGAATCCATAATATTGAGACTCTGCAAGCCTCTTTCAGACTTGTGGAGTCCTGAGCCAAGCTGGCAGAGGCGAGATTTATTGCCTGGGTTGGGCAGACTTGGCAACTGTATTTTGCTTTGATATAATCTACCATGTTGTCCATGGTTTTGAACCTTGAATTTATGTTTTTCTAATTTTTTTAAGCAATGGAGGGTAGGAACCACTAACCCATTAATTGCGACATGGAATTGTAGTCAACACACATGAGAATAAATTAAAATATGTATCAAGATTCGATTAAAAGAAAGGGTAAATGCTTTTGACCCGGAGCTATGAACCGGTGAGGTCACAAACGGGGAACCTCATCCCCAGTTTAAATATTCAACTATAACACCCCAGTGGGGTTTGAACCTTGATGGCAAGAAGAACAACACTACAACTTAACCATCACACCATGCCACTATTGGCAAAATATATATCAAGATTCACAACTATTGACTTGCGAAATTAATTTCACTACTGGTGTCTGCCCTTAGACTTTGTTTCAAACACAAGATGTGATCCTGTGAAATTACAGTTGCCCCTCCTAGATTCTTTCTTTTCAAAAATTTTCTTAAGACAATTCACATCCACAAAGAACCATTTTGATCCCTAGTTCATGTTTTCTTAGAAATCCCACAGGATATCTTTGATATTCATTTATATTCTCTATAATTTTTAAGATCTAATTGAATAAATAGTACATGTAAAGTAGTCTCTACTCAAAGTAAATGTGTATGCTGAGGTTTATTGTTTAATGGCAGCTTCTTCAAAGGTCAATTTCAGATTTTTCAAAATTTATGGTCTTAAAGTTTACCCGGTCATGCTGAGTATTTGCCAAGTCCATGTCCAAGTCTAAAATGTTGCCAACAAGTCCGAGATGATCTGAGCCTCAAACCTATGTCTGAACCTTTCTGAAGTTATATGAAATCCTGAACTGTGGTGACAGATCCTCCCCTCAAATACAGGTTAACCATATTGATAGATGTTCTGATTGTTTCCTGAGAGCCTATGATGCAAAGTTCAAACTTTTTTCTTAACAGGTCAAAGTATGTGAGCAAATTATAAATTAACTAGAAGTATGAATTAACTAAAATGATGGGAGATGATAAATTTCTTTGTTTCTAAGATTTCTGAATACATAAAAAAAATTGACAAGAAAAATAAATAGGAAAGTACATATAATCCAGAAATGACCAAGAGGTGGCCAATATGAGTGCCAATTATTAATATTAGAAAAGCTAGATACACTGATTACATATGCTATACAGATGGATGAAGTAGAAAATGTGGTTATGTGATGTACAAGTGTTGCATGGCCAGTACCAGAGTCGCCAATCTGTGATAACACATTATTGTTTTTTTTATTATTTGGTAATAACTTGACTTTTGCCAATATTAATAATGATAATTAGTTTGTCAAAATTTTCAATTTATTTATGATACTTCATTTTCTTGGTTAATTCTTTTGTGATCCTTGACAACTGATATCTGAACAGCACCGAGGAACTAGTAATTAGCTAGCTGAATCGCTATCTCTCAAATGAGTTCAGCATGTTGGATATTATATCTGCTTTACTCAACAACTTTACCTTGAAAGATTGAATGGTAACCAGTTTCCAAGCGTGGTAGCTCTTTTTTATATAGCCTTTAAGTTTACAAGTCAAAAAAGGCCTACTTGTTTGAATTGCTCCACTAGAAAAAGTTTACCAATAGTACAGTTGTATGGATTTTTCCCCTTTCTTTTCTGTCTTTTATCTTGAGACTCCTAGCAAACATTGAGCTAACTTTGAAAAGTCTGTGTTAGTGGAGTAGAAGTTACATTAAACACTGCTTACTTTAATTTTTGTTACTTCTAGTTTCATACTTTTCATGTTTTTGCATTGCAGTTCTAGGCCCCTGAAGTATGAAGACCCTTTCAACAACCCTTTGGTTAGGATGAGTGAAAAGAACTCAACTGTAAAGATATGTGGAAAAGTTTTCCGTTTAGCCCCTGTGACTCTGACTGAAGAAAAAGCAATGAACCATCAAAACAGGCGTATTCGAGCTTATCAATGGAAAAGGCCAACCGTGTTTCTTAAGGAAGGGGATCCTGTCCCAGAAGGTGTTGATCCAGAAACTGTCAGATGGATTCCTACAAATCATCCTTTTGCAACTGCTAGCAATGATATTGATGAAGACTTTGCACAGAAAAACATATATCAACAGCAAGGTGTACCCTCTCGTCTTCGGGCAGAGCATGAAGCATTGCAGAAAAAGATGATGGAAGCTACTCAGGATGTGAGTGTTCAAACTGAGAACTGGCAAACAAGAGAGACTCAATAGTGGTTCTAACATCTCACTAATCTTGTATGTTTCTTTGGAGCTTGTGCTACTCATGCTTCAATGTTCTCTACCATTAAAAGTGATGGCTGTTTATAAATACATTGGTTCTGAATTCGATTTTATATGTCCACTGGAAAAATGATTGACAGTATAATTATTAGAGAAGAATATAGTTCTGGGAGTTACATGTAATTTGCTTTTGTTTTTTGTTTGGGATTCTTATCTGGATATTCATTAATAAATTATGCAAAAGAAGAATATCCAACTTTCTCCGCTGACCACAATAAATTGCAGAAGAGCTAGTTTAACTGTTTTTCTTATCACTTATGCATAAGGCTTTTTCTTTCTTTACCTGTGTTTGCTTGTTTATTTCCTTCGTTTTCTTCACACTATTTAACTATGATTGCAATATCCGATGAGTTTCTTTGCACCTGTTCAATCTTAAGTTCTAGATGCTCATCTTCTTTATGAACTTGTATATGTTGCAATGTCTTGTCTTTGCTTGTTAACCCATTTTTTCTACAATTTGTCTCTTGTGCATTGGTTAACTATAATTTCTACATAGAGATTTTTTGTTGTAAATTATATTCCAAAATACTAGGTTGAGATTCAACATTTCACTTTTATTGTACCTGCAATATCTCTATTTGTGTTTCTTATAATGATTTTATTTTTTGTATATTGTGTCGTTACCTCTCATGTCTTAAAATGGTTACTTATTTCTTTTACTTTTCATTTGTTGTATCTCCTATATCTATTGTATCTTTGTGACAATCCTTGATGGATGCAATTGTTCTTTTAGAAACCAGTATACAATATCTGAATTTTTTGCCTACTATGTTCACTGAAGGTTATTGGGGCCTCTTATTGTGTTGCCATACATAATGAATCATGCATTTTTGTAACTTGCTAATTGGTAGTGTTGGCCGTATTTCTATCTACTACTCATAGTACAAGCACCTGATCCCTTGTCCATATAAATAAATATTTACAAATGGATCTCGTAGAAATGAAGATCAAGGATGCTAGTCCTCCTTGATTTGTATTTGCAAGTTAGGAAAGGTGATAGTAATGAGATATAACATTTGATTGAATAGTTTTTTGGAATGATATTCATTGAATTGAACAAGTACATACAAGTTCTCTATAGTCTATACATTAAGTACATAAAATTCAATAAATGGAAACATCTGTATTTCACAGATGCGAACTCATTATCTATTTGCTACCCTCACTCGTGAATCATTGCCTGATTTGTTGGTATAACATTCAACTGACTGGCTTACCTGCACCTTTCATACCCATTTGACATCATGGACTGTTTTTCAAATCTTGATTATAATTCAAACCATAGTTGAAAAACTCGAACACGGCAATAACTTGGCTAACCCAAAATTTTCAATCATTTGGGACTTGGCAAAAACTCAAGGGGAAAACTTGACAAATTTTTTGAATATTAAAAAATATATAAATTTGTAAAAAAAATTCTTCAAAAACATGCATACTACTGAATTAAGGTAACATATTACTAGGCTCCTTCATATAGATCAAAATTAGAGTTCAATAGATAAATAAATGAGTTCAATACATATCAACATGATACAAATGATAGTTTCATATTACTTTCAATCATAGTTAACAAGACTTGGACTTGGCAAGTTGATTTTGAAGTTGGACTCTGTCTTGGCAGTCAGACTTGACTATAATGTCCCCTATTTGGGATATTCCTAGATTTTGCCCTAAAACCACAATTTCAATCAAAATAAGAAATGTAATACATTTAAGATAATAAATTTACCAATTGAAATGCCCTTTATAAGATATAAATCCTAGTTTAGGTCTTGCAACAATGTTAGTTTCCAACATAGTCCATGAGGACAACTATTATCCACAAGAGTTAGAAATCGATAGTATTAATAATCATCCTAACAAATTCCTATAGTAACCATATTAGGAATTTGATAGAAACCTTGCAAACTGCAGTCTCAAGGATAGTTATCCTTGTACTTGAGAGCATGGAAGGTGGGCTGCCCTTCCATCCCTTAGTCCACCTTGGAGGCTGGCCAACCTCCTTGATCAAGCCCAAGAGCACTAATAAGCCTCCCAACCCATGAGGTCTAACCCCCTATGGGTGGCGTGCTTGATAAGAGCATGAAGACTACCTCCTTTCCACCAAGCCCAGGAGCACACATATGCTTCCTGACCCACGAGGCTTAACCCCCTATGGGTGGCGTACTTGATGGCGGGTATGTCAGGTGTTCACCTCTCGTGAACTCGAAAGGTTGATCGGTCTTCCTGTTTTGCAATCATTTCTACTTAATTCAGAATAGGTTAATTATATGAATGTGTCATCATACATTTGTCCAATAAAAATACCATTAATCATACTTAAATTTGGAAGCAATGCTTAAATTGGAAAGCAATACAATTACTCATAAAATCACTATAATTTCAGCAAGATTAAATATTGTATTTGTAACATAATTCCACTGATGAACTTACTACTGCTACGCTGATAATCATAAAAGCGTAAATCTGATTACGTATGTATTCCTTAATTTAGATCCAAATGCTTATTCCCATTCGATTTCCACTTCTTTATTTTCCAATCTGCTTTCTTCCCTGCCTCCCACAAATGATTTCCTCTTCCTTTAATATCTTCCATTTGGGGGGTGGGGGGTAGGAGGGAAGGTCATATCTTTTCACCAACACCCTTACCTTGGAAAAGGGACACACCCCTTCATAACCCATTACTGATTTTAAACCTTTGTTATTGTTAATTATATTCCTTTGTAAAAGTCGCCGCCCATGACACGTTAATCTAAGGTTAATCGACCTTTTGTTAATTTAATGAGCATAGGATATAAGTAGCGATCATTAAGTGCTGCGATTTTATGAATGTTGCAAACTCATTTGCTTACGTGGGGCATGACACATAAAATATCGCTGATATTGTTTAATTAAGAGGCATCTCTGTCTTATTTCCTTTGCCCAGTTCTAATAATGTTGTGATCATATTCCTTGGTGGGGGCATGACATTGACAAAGACTCTAACTTACCGGTTCGCCTGTAGGCGACCTCGAGTCCCGGTTTGGTCTAACCTGGGTTCGGGGTTTGGGTTTGATCCCTTTGTGGGTTTAGACACAGGGTCTCGACCACAACCTATGGGTCCGACCCAGATGAACCTGGGCATAATTTTGCCCTCTCACGCTTCTAGCCAACGAACTTCACCTTTTTATTTTTATTTTGACTTTTTTTTACTCTAAAAAGTGCCATTCACCCCCCTAACCCTAAAATGTGACATACAAAACATCCAAAAGACAAAAGCAAACTCATTTTTCATATTGTGAATGAGAAACAAAAATATTTTCCTCCATTGCTGAACTAATTTTTTTGCTTTCCATTGCACGAATAGAGTTGAAGATTGATCGTTGAATGCTTCAATCTGGTTGTTGTGATATTCCTACTTATTTGCAATTGTTTGTTTGTTGTCAAGGAGATCATAGAGGAAGATTTCTTCAAAAGAGGTAGGTTTTTTGAAGGTTTTTTTTCTACGTTTTTTTTGTACAAATGAACTCTCTTGTTTTGTTTTGAAGTTTTTGGTTTGTTTTCATTCTTCTAGGTATCTATAACACATGCTTAATTTTTAAAAATGAATCAAGTTGTATTTATACTTTTTTGTTTTCAAATTTCATTTGTTTCAATCCTTCAAATGCGTTGTTTATTGAACTTGTTGTCTTAGGTATTACAATGGCAACCATTTCTAGCTCCGTGAGCCAACCCTGTTTCAAAATAGACCCAAACTCTCCCCTTTGGAAATATGTTGAAATCTTCTAGGTGGCAGAGGTTATGTTTGGATTTGTGATCATTGTAAAGTTAGATATTTAAACTCATATAGTCGAGTGAAAGGCCATTTGTGCAAGATCCCTGGATAAGGCATCAAATTTTGTCCAGACGAAGATGATAATGGCATTCCAGAAGTACAAGTCTTGGCATTTATTGAAGAGCAAGAAAAAACAGACCAACCGGTAGGTCGTAAATTAAATCTGAAATCATCTTTTGTTAAAGAAAGGATCTCAAAGGATGAAGCCCCCTCCATCACCTTCTCATTTTCAACCTACAAAGAGACATCCATTTTTGTCTATACCTGAAGAACAACCTATGGCCTCTACACATAAGAGATCAAAGGGATTGTTGGAAATGGCATTTCAAAACGAGGTTAGAGAGATTGCCAATCAAGAAATAGCGAGATGTGTCTATGTGAATGGATTGGCATTCAATATTGTTTGCTCACCATATTTGCAAAAAATGGTGAAATCAATTAATGAGGCTCCAAAAGGGTATAAGGGCTTCAGATTCGAGAAGGTGCATAGCACCTTATTGGATAAAGAGGTGAAATTTGTAGAGGTCTCCTTGAAGCCCTTAAGGGATTTGTGGGTCGAAATAGGGGTGTCCATTTTTTATGGATGGAAAGATGCAAAAAATCACCCATTGATCAATGTTATTGCAGTGTCCCCTAAAGGGGCAACATTTTTGAGAGCAGTGGATTGTGAATGAGAGGTGAAGGATGGTGCATTTATTGCTAACATTCTTTGTCAAGCCATTGATGAATTGGGCCCTTGAAATGTTGTGCAAGTTATAATAGACAATGACAAAAATTGTAGGGCTTTTGGGTTATTTGTTGAGGAGCGCTATTCACACATTTTTTGGACACCTTGTGCTGTCCACTCCCTCAATTTAATGCTACAAAAAATTGGCACCAAAATTGATTGGATCAAATAGGTGTATGCTGAGACCAAAGAGATCCAAATGTTTGTCACCAACCACCATATGTCACAAGGCATATTTAGAACATTCTCGAAATTGGAGCTATTGAAGGTAAGTTAAATAATAAACATGTTTCACTTTAGTAAACTTTTTAATTTTATTTTAATTTTAATTTTTGTTAATTTTATTTATTTATTTTGATTTTCAAACAGGTTGATGAGACCCATTTTGCCTCCAACACAATTGTGTTGAGACGACTTGTGAAGGTTTGTGAGGCACTTTCTAACATGGTCATCAACCCAAATTGGTCCATATGCAGGTAATCTAGCACTACAAGGGCAGCAAAGGTTAAGCAAATGATCCTAGATGACATTTGGTGGATCGTGATGAGTATCTCTTTAGTTTCATTGAGCCCATATTGAGCTCTATCCATTACACCAACATGGATAGGCCTTGTTTGGGTGAGGTATATGATAGCATCATCTCAATGATTAAGAAGATGAAAGTCATCATAAATGGAAAAGAGCAAGATCTCGAAGAAAAATTCTTCAAAGAACTACACAAAACCATTATAGAGATATGGAACAAAATGATCACTCCACTGCATCTTTTTGCCTTTACATTGAGTCCCAAATATTATAGTGCTTAGCTCCTTTCTGTGACAACAAGAGTTGCCCTGTATAGAGATGTTGAAGTTGCTCAAGGGTACAAGGCAACACTTCGCAGACTCTTCATTGATCGTGACAAATGGGATGCAGTGAGGGTTGAGTTCATGGGTTTTTGTTAGAACATAATGTTATTAGGGGTCATACCCTTATAACATTTATATAATGTTCTAATATAAGGCTATTAAACCTTTTATATTATATGATTTATTAAGCATATCCCATTTGAAATATTTATAGTCTAATAACTATTAGATTATTAATTATTTTAATTTATGAATGGTTATTTTGAATAGGTGCGACTAATACCCCTTAAGGTATTATGCCACCCTTTCTCCTATATTTAAGGAGGTTCCCTCTCATTTAAGAGGTGAAGAATTTGGAGATTAATAGTGAATTTTATCACTATGCACATGAGGTATTATTGGCCATGTGGAAGCATGGAGAAGTGTTCCCCAGGTTCGGTCTATGTTAGAATAGGCCATTTTTGTAAGTGTTTTGATAAAATGATGCTTTATGAGGTTTTTTACTTGCAAGGGTTTTTCCCATGTATATCTTGTGTAATGTGTATAATCTATGCTTGCATGATTCTCATTTTCTTTATTTTATATTTTGTATATAATGGTTGGTATCCTAAAACCCTAATTTCTAACATGGTATCAAAGCAGGTTAGGCTATACTAATTATTTTTACAAATTATATTAAAAGATATATAGAGCTTAATGGAATACTTCCTTGTGCTCAATCAACACATGTGCAAGGCCACAAATCCTAGTAAGCCACATAATTTTTATTGCTAATCTATGTTTTTTTTTGGAGGAAGAAATGCATCGTATATTACATTAAAAAAACATAATCACACTAGTTGAGCAATATGATTACAATGACAATCTCCCCCCAAAATGCTAACATCTAAGTTTCCCTACATCTTTGAGAAGCATAAAAAAATCATTAAAAGAAATTGTACTTCCATCTTCAAATTGAGAAATGTCCTTTTGTGGAAAGTTTCCCTACATCTTGTATTTTGTAAACAAATTGGTACTCATTTATAATATATGTTAGAAAAAAATTCCATCACCCTCAATCATCATTATAAATATGAATGCACCAAGGAAGAATAACTTTAAATATTGATCAACATTCTACATTTGTAAAATTATTTCCATTAAAATTTCAGATATAATCATCTATTTCTCTCCCTAAAAAGACACAAAAATAATTTTGTTAACTCTTAATAAATTGATTTATAAAATATATCACAATTATATATATATATATATATATTTGTAAAATCATATAATCTGTGATTATATTGATAGTTCATAGAAACCCTTCTACATGTCTATAGAGTAAGTAATATGGCTATTTCTATGAGTTATCTAACTTATAGACGACACAAAATGTGTATCTTCACATACCATACAAATGGTATATCTTTCACAAGGGACGTGACCAATTTCTTGTAATCCTTCACCTATGGAGGAACTCATTCAAGATCTTCAAACTTGAGACATAATAACAATGTTAGAATTTTTTAGATTATTGTTTACTATGACCTACAAGTCTCGACCTCAGCCACCTTCTTTGATTATTGTGGCCACATCATAGTCAGCCTCCATGGCCAACACGCCTTCATCTAACATTGGCCTATTCCCTATCAACCATGGCAGATTATGGAGTATGGTACTGTCATGACCTGCTCATTACTGATATTGATGATTTGGATCATTCACTGGGTCAACTACATCATTAACTAGATCTGCTCTAAGTATTACTTACATCTGAGCAGCTCCAACTGAACATTATTTTATCTCTTAAATGATGAGGGTGTAATGTTGGCATGTTTTTTGACCTCACCTATTAGCCATTATACATGTAAATGCAAATTTTTTAAATTTAAAATCTGTATTCACACATTGGAGTGCGCACTTTGAACTGTTCCTCAATGTTTTTTTGCTTGAACAAGTCATCCTCCAGACTTATAAGCATGCAGTTGCTCGTGTAAATATATCATTTTTGATTTGAGTCTTCACATAACCTACAAAAATGGAGTAAGATGCTAGTAATTTTTTTAAAACTTCAAAACTCTTCCCTCTGCTTGTAGGTTCACTAAGACATGGATTCACATTTTTTTTGTTTGAAAATCTTGCCTTCATACTATTATGTACTTAACCTAGGCGGCTTGCAATTTTTTTGTTAAACTAAGAAAAAACAGTGCACACTTCCTCTGCCTTACGTAATTCTTTGAAATTTTGAAAACACGTCTATTTCCAGGCTCTGTTATCGGGTTGCACGGTTCCTCTGCCTTACGTAATTCTTTGAAATTTTGAAAACACGTCTATTTCCAGGCTCTGTTACCGGGTTCTTCATATTTGACCTGGGTACCCGTGTGGGTACGGTTCGGG
Organism: Sequoiadendron giganteum; assembly: GCA_007115665.2. Classification (NCBI taxonomy): domain Eukaryota; kingdom Viridiplantae; phylum Streptophyta; class Pinopsida; order Cupressales; family Cupressaceae; genus Sequoiadendron; species Sequoiadendron giganteum. Next base: position 600,150,650 of record CM021108.1, on the reverse strand, counting down.
TACGGCTTTGGGTACAGCTAGGGTATGGCTTGGGCACTTGGGTTCTTCTGTGAAGGACCCACAAAGAACCCAGGCACCCGAGTAGTGCAAATTTGATATTGTCTTGGCAGACCAGGAACTTATAACCATTGTTTCACAAAATTTAGGGCTATTGCTTCCAATTGAACATGTGTAGATAGCATTAATTGATCCTCATGAATGCATCATTCCATCATTTACTCTCTCATTTGATCAGCACTATTATAGGAAGGGGAAAAAGACAATGTTTGGGCCAGACTGTAAATTTGACATCATTTGTGAATCAACACATCAGATCTTCAACATTGACCCTCTACACCTGCATTGACCCTTGTTTGATTGACTCTTCTTAAATGTAGTTATCTGACAATGTTGACCAAAGAACTCTGCTATATTGACTATGTTGACCAAAGATCTCTGCTAACTTCTGTACCACTTACATTGACTATTTTGTTTGATGATTATGTTGCATCGAGTGCAATATTCTACTTTTCACTGAGTCATGATCAATATTGACCAAGAAACTAGTAAGGTATGCAGGCTTCTTTGAGTTTTTATTTTGTCTACTATATTTTTTAAGGAGAATCAATTACTGTACTTGTGAAGTGATCATTAATTGAACTGTTATAAGTTACTATGTCAAAATTATGTTGTATTCTATTTATTGGCAATTATGAGCATCACTATTCTTATAAATTTATAATTTATAATTTTGAACACTTATATATATATATAAAATATTCCCGTACCCAAGGAAAAAATATTTGACGTACCATCGTACCCGTATCTGAACCCGTACCCGAACCGACAACTTAGCCTATCCTCTTGATGAATGTGGTGATTGCAACTTCCAAATGATATGAATATAATCTCAGTTGAGATGAACTTTAGCTATGTGACAAATGATACGGTCGGGATAAATAATCAAACCTTTGGTAGAAAGGTGACAATTGAGACATTACCTACCCAAAGGAGTAAGGGAGCCTTGGAAAATCAAGAAAGTTTACTGATCTAAGGAGGCGAGTCTTCTGAACAAGAAAAGGCGTTTTATAAAGTCTAGAACCACAGTTGTTAGTAGGCTGTATATGTAAGAAAGCAATCCAAAGATGCTTTCTAGAAGAAGAGGGTGGGCTCTAAAAGCTGCTTTGGCATTCATTGCAGAACAATTTGGCTGCATGGAATAATATGCTGAAGCAACAGTCTTTCTTTATGGGCTCAGTTTATGTGTCAAACTAGAACCTCAAACTTTGAGCCATAGGATATTCTATATTTTGTTATGGCATAAAAACTCCACTTAGATAAGATATCCTCGTTGTGGAAGCAGCATATTCTTTAAGTATAGGAGTAGGAAGTAACCTCTTTACCGCCTGACCTCTGAAAGAAAAGCTAAGACATGAAAGAGCCTTCTTGGTGTTGTTGTCGATCATAATCCAGGCTAATGAGGAAGAGTCTAGAGAGTAAAATGTAATCCTCCCCCTACCAACAAATGCTTGAAGGTGCTTGTGTTCTAAGTGGGTCCCCTTGCCTTCTACCGACATACATGAGGAAACAATGTTAACATTGTAATGACCATTCATGGAGGCCATCTTGAGATGACTAAACACATGGATTAAATCCCACAAAAATTAAAAATCTAATCATAATCTTTGTTCTATTAAGGTTCACCACTAAATCATCTAAAATCATTCAAGGAAGCAAGGTATTAATCATTCATGAGAGGAGACTAAAAAGATCAAATTAACTATAAAAAACAATGGGAATACTCAAATAAGATGAAATGGTACCAAATACTTGGAAAGTGAAAGATTAGAACCGAGTTTGATGGGTATCATCCCTTTTCCTTATTAAGCAAGTCAAATGATAAAAGGAAAAATCTGATCGGTTGCTTGGAACATTTGTTTACTGCAGTGACCATATTTATTTCTATGCATACAACTAATGGTATGTTTGGCACTGTAGCCTGGCAACGTTGCTTTTTTATTTGTTTTTTGCAAGCATCAAAGCTTATGAAATATGAATGAAAATAGCCTACATAAGGAAGCACACAGTCTAAATGAGAATGAAATATGGTAACATGTGCACTTTCCATTATGTATAGATTTAGGTTGGTTGTTCCAATCTCTAATTCATAAACATGGATCTGAAACTTATTGTGATTTAATTCAATGAATAAACTGCTGCGATCGGGTGATTGTGACATAAAACAGCAAATAACGTAAAATTGGAGTGTTTTCCTTAGTCTTGAAAATGAAAATAGCATGTCGAAGTGAACAAACTGAAAGGAAAAGAGAGATTGCAGCTCACACATCACAAAGGATATAGGATATACCCCATAGGAACCCACTAGAGGTGAAAATCTAGCAAAATGGGGCTGTGCCTTCTTTTCAATCATCAAGTGGAAAGGAAACATTGCAAGTTCTAGCATGTAGCTTCAAAACAACACTGTGGGACATCAACAGCATCCTTATAATGATCAACTTGGTTGCTCTGCACTACAACACTAAGAACAACAAAAAAAAGCATTTAGCATTTATTACAGTTACAAATCCTTGGCCCCAACATGCATATATGATATTTGTGTTTCTTACAAATACCAGCTAACTTTTCATCTCAACAATCGGGGACTGGGATGCCTCCTCTTCCAGTCTAGGCGGTATGGTCTTCTACATTTTGTCATATTAGGATCATTCTGTAGCTGCTGAATGTACCTCTTTTGCACACTGAATTTTTTAGTTACCGAATTTGCTTGCTGTTAATGAACTTGAGAAGCAAGGAGACTGGAGCAATGCCTTGGTTTTAAGGCCTTCTTTAGTATGTTTGCACGCCTTTTCTGATTTCACAGATTTGACAGTGGCAATGGATTCCTGAGGGTCTGGACCATTCTCAAGAGCCGCTGCTTGGTCCAATTACAGCTGCCTTGGACTCGTGAATTTGTGAGCATTGTCTTCTTCGAGTGTCTTTGGTCTTTCATCATATCACACTGACAAAACTGACCCATCTCAGATTGTGTATTATTTAGTCTATAGTAGCAAAAAAGCATCCGAATTGTAAAACAACAAATTTTAATTTTATTTGGCCGTGTAATAGGATCTCACTAGCAAAATGTTATCAAACAAAAACAATAACATGCAGAAAAGAATGGTGCTTGGAAAATAGCTGCAAATATACTTATATTGACAAATAGAGAACAAGTATCATAGGCCTCACCGCCTTGAGGGCAAAGCTCTATTACAAAATACGACTCTAGGATGATCTCTTTGTTACAACATCAATATAAAGGCTTCACGAGGAGTGACTTACGAGGCACATCCAGTGTGGGATAAATCTATTGACATAATATGAACTCAGTACATTATTACAACTTGATGTGATAGCATGTGGGATAAATCTACACAATGTAATATTAACTAAATAACTAGACTATGTCTATTGCAATGCTCAGAATAGTATAAGGTTAGGACATAAGGGTTTCAAGTTCTAACTATGCGAATCAATGTTAGACTCTCTTCTCTAACCTTAATTGACCCCAATGCAAAAATATTGTATGGACTTTCTACATCCTTTAGGGTATTTAGTTTTACTTGAAAGTAATTCTATAGCCGCTTTTTCTTGTTTTCTTTGGGAACCTTTTTGCTTGAATGAACTTCATGTTTTCTTGAATGCTTTGTATTGCATTTTTATCATGAACATTGTCACAGTGATGAATGATCTATGCTATCATTTGAAAGTTTGGAGTTTGATTTTGTCCTTGACATATACTCTATGTATAATGGATTGCCTTAAATTCAATATTCTTTTTATTACTGTTACGTCAAAAAGACAATTTTTTACTGTCTTCTAGTAGAAACAAGCGACCTTAGCTGATTATTTACAGATGCCTGCATGAAGCAATTATGAGAAGACTTGTCATTATCATTTTCCAGCCTATGCCACAAACACACATTAATTATTTTTTCTGTAAATGACTCTGGTGAACCACTTGCAACCCTATGAAAACATCCATATATACTGCTAAATTACCTGGTTTCTATATGTTTTTTGCAGATTCTTCCATACAAGAATTCCCAAGTTTTATAAAATGAATACCAGAATGATTAGGAATTTAGGATTTAATTGAATTGTTTGAGTTGTGAAGTCTGGCTCTTCAAATATGCTTGTGAACTCAATAAATGGTAGGTATTGTTGAGAAGTTTCCTGTTTCTGATTCCTTAGGACTGTCAACTGTCTGCTGTTTTTATCAGGAAGACAAGTTTGATCTTGTGGCAGAGCATCCTGGTACCAATGGAAAACTAAGCAGCTTTCCTACAACTGAAAGAGCAAATGGGCATCCCGATAGCAATGCTAATTATTACAATGGTAGAATTGGCAATCCAAATGAAATTTAAGCTTTTGGAAAAGAAGGATCTTGACTACCAACCTTTATAGTGCACCTTCTACTTCTTGGATGGTTTTGGAAGTCACATCTGTCAGAAGAGCTATATACAAGTATCTACTTTACTTACATAATTTATTTTCTGGTGCAAGAGGGTTCACGATGTAACAAAGTAACTCATTTTATCTGATTATCCACTTGTGATAACTGATGAGAAGAATTCAACTGCAAGTTGTCCAACTTTATGTGTCAATGTATATGAAGGAGCGGTAGTTTGGTTAGCTATAGTTTTGGCATCTTCTATGTGGTCTATATGTTATTTTATGCTAGTGATGTTAATGTGAATCAAGGAAATAGGTCAGAAGTATTCAAAACCATTCGATTTTACTCATTATACTAAGTGATAGAATAATCATGAACCATTTCAATTTGTGCCTTGGCCTGAATACTCTTTTTAAAAAAAAATTAATTTTCAGATTGGAAATAGACCATTGTATTTACAATATGAAATGCCAAAAACTTGAAGGCTTCACGTGTTTAAAGTTTGAGTTATCAATTCATAGCTACCAGACCCAAAATATTCAAGCGTTTGGGAGGTCAATTGTTTTTGGAAATTTGGATTTCTCAATTAAAAGAACAGTAAAATCTCTATAGGAATTGAAAAGTCTGGACCAAATCAGACAAATCTGACCAGTCCAAAACATCCAGTTCCAGATGGATTTGGTAACAGTTAACTTTCATGTTGAGATATCCTTAAAAACTTGATCTACTTAAACAAAATGCAGGACAGAATTCAGTTGTCATAAATGATCTCAATTTTAAGAATGTTTCTTTGAATATCGCCCACATTTATTTATTTTTATCGATAAACGGCAAGGCCAATATCGCCCACATTTATTAAAGTAGGCCAAGATGTAATTGTGATGTGGAACTTCAACTCAGGACTCGAGCAGGATTTGAGAAGTCTGGACCAAATCAGACAAATCTGGCCGGTCCAAAACATCCAGTTCCGGATGGATTTGGTAACAGTTACCTTATCATGTTGAGACTCTTTAAAAACTTGATCTACCTAAGCAAAATGCAGGACAGAGTTCAGTTTTCATAAATGATCTCAATTTTAAGAATGTCTCTTTGAATATCACCCACATTTATTAAACGTAGGCCAAGATGCAATTGTGATGTGGAACTGCAACTCAGGACTCGAGCAGGATTTGATAAACAAGAGATTATGCAAAGAATTTGACTTAACTGAAATCACGCGAAACCTGCAAAAGCAAAACCCAACCTTAAAGTCATCTTTAGCTATCGAAGCCAACCTCCTAGGGAAAGGCACCCTGGAGAATTCTGAACGGTTTTTGAAAGCCATTGACTGTAAATCCATCGTAGAAGGATTTTCCAACTACTTTATTTTTACATTCGCGGGACTATTTAATATAAATTTGAACTCATCACTGTAAACCCAATCTTGAAGGATGCTTTGACTTTAGCAAAAGACAAGACGGGCCTATGGAATAGCCTTTAGATATCTTGGAGATCAGTTATAAACCGTACCAAGCAAATTTCCATGAAACTAAATTCACAATGCAGGAGATCACAATTAAATCATTGATTCCCCAGAATCAACACCAACAAAATATGGCGATCCTTTGAGCAAGAGTATGCCGAAGTTTGAAAGTCAAATTGTCATTAAGAAAAGAACTATTTTTTGGATTACTAGACACTGATAACTCATGCTTTGATTATATAATAAGCAGCTGAGGCTGAAATTATACAGTTGCCACTAATGTTAAACTTGAGATTTCAGTTTCAGTGGTACAATGCCAACCTGAACATTGTGCACAGGTGCTAATTTCTAATCCAGGAATTGCAATATTTCAGTTTAAGGTCAATTCAAAATTTCAGACACATATATTTAATTTATGTAAATATAATGGCTTTAGAGCACCTTTAATATAAGTTGTGACAGAAAAAGTTGGTTTAATTTCAAGGATGGGTTAACATGTGACGTTATAGGATAGATAAATTGTGTTAAGAGGAATAAAAATTGATCTTTTATAAGTCATGACGTCAAGTGACCTAGTTTAAATATGTAAGTTGTTTATAGCAATAGTGTAACAATTTTTTTATAAGAGCGTTAAAAGAAAATAAGTATATAATATTTATCAAACAAATAATAAGAAAGTGAAGAAAGTAAAAAAAAAAAAAAATCAAAATTTTAAATAGATATAATTAATTTTTCTAACTAGAATGACCATGAAACATCTTTAATACAAATTGTGCTACAACAAAAGTTTTTTTTTAATTGGAAAAAAAAGCAATAAAGAATTACAAAAATCAGCAAAACAACAAAAGTTGGCTATTTGAAGGATGCTAAAAGTACAAAGTCTATATTAAATATAAACAAATATTTTTGTTTCACATTATATGGTTATTTTAAGATTAGGTCTATTAAAAGTTATGTGTATTTTTAGGAAATCATTTATTAAGAGTTATAATTGTGTTGGTAATTCATTGGTAAAATTGTTGTCTATGTTTAGAATATCTTGTTTTACTTGTTCTTTAAAAAATATATATTTATTTGGTGAATGGATGGTAGATGTGACAACAATATATAATACTTTATTATATTGAATTCACTCATACATTTTTAATTTCTTAGAGTTGTGAAAATAAAAAGAATTTTGATATTTGATTGTAAACTTTAATGTTATTAGGTTGAAGGACTCATTTGTCATGGTTATAAAGTATTGTTTGTTCTATTGTAAGCACAATCAATGCTAATTTGAATGCATTATATAAGAACATAAAAAATAATATTAAAAAAAAAATGTTATTATGTCTTAACTATGAGGAATGTTGTACAAGCCTAAGCATATTGTATAGATATACAAGTGAAGAAATATTAAGGATGGGGTAATTTCAAAAGGGTGATGAAACATTGGTTCATTTATCAAATAACTCTTGGGTGAGTATTGTTTTTCTTTGAATGAAGTAAAATGAAATTAGAACAATTTTTTCATCTTCCATTAACCATCCTTATTCACTTTTAAGGTTTGAATAAAGTGAAGAATTGTCTCAAAGGAAATGAACTTACAGTCTTACTTTGAAGGGTTAGAAAAAATGATCACATATAAGCTAGATAAATTATGCTAAGAAGAATAAAAATGAAAATGAACGAAAATAAAAAAATAAAACCTTTTATAATATGTGATGCTAGACAACCAAATTTGAGTTTGCAAGTGGCTTATACCAATAGAATATCGATTCTTTCAAAAAAAACATTGAAATAAAGATAAGTGTGATAATTATTAGACAAGTAATAAGAAAGTGAACAAATAAAAATAAATGATTTCAAAATTTCTATAACGACCTTTGAACACCTTTAATATAAGTTATTTTATAAGAAAAGTTGGATGCCAAAGGTATAATTCCATATCAAGTTGAAAACAAATGATATTTTTGTTTCACGTCATAATGGTTATATTATAATTGAGTCTATGAAAAATTATGCATATTCTAAGGAATCACTTATGGACAATCATAATTTATTGGTAAAATTATTATTTACATTTAGAATGTCTTCTATTATTATTATTATTTGATGAATTGGATGGTAAATGTGACAATAATATATAATATTTTGTATTAAAATTATTAATCTCTTTAATTTCTTGGAGAAAATATTAAATAATTTTAATATTCCATAGTCAAATAGTCAAATTTAATGTTATTATGTGGAAAGACTTATTATTATGATTGTAAATTATTATTTGTTCTATTGTAAGCACACTCAATGCTAAATCTAAATGCATTACATACAAAAATATTTAAAAACTTTAATGTTATTTTGTCTTAGGATTGGGGAATGTTGCAAAAAAGAAATATTAAGGATGATATGATTCAAAAGGATGATAAAGCATGAATTCACTCATTTATCATTGGTGAGTATTTCTTTTCATTTAATTTAAATAAATATATGCTTGTAAGAGAGGATAAATTGAGGAAAAGTGAAATCAAAATAATTTATTCATCTTCCATTTTATGGTGTTCATTCACCTTAGAGTTTGAATAAAATATAATTGTATAAAGTGAAGAATTATGTAAAGGGAAATAGAGATTTCCAAATCTTTACTTTTAAGGGTTAAAAACATGTAGCCATATAAGCTAGAGAAATTATGCTAATAGGATTGAAAATAGAAATTAAACAAGATCCTTTATAGTCCACAATGCCAAGCAACATAACTTGGACTCACAGTGTTAGAATATAAAGCTTACCTTTGTAATAAAGTCATCATACTATCTTAAGTGGCTTGTTAGTATTGTTATTTTTAACATTTAGAGTTTACGACAAGTGTCATGTTTATAATTGTCGGTGATATCTCCCAAACTCTATAATAAGATGAACCTCATTATAATAGTCACTCCAATATCTAATAAAATAATATTGTGTTCTACTTTTACAAGGTATCAAAGAGGGTTTTATCCTAGGTGTGTCAGATGAAGAAAATTGAAGCCTTGATTATTCATGCACATTAAATTTTGTAGGGATCATGAATAAGGAAAGAAACAAGGTTGGATTTTCACCAAGGGATAAAATTCTAATATTCTACTACAAAAATTATGGAGGGTAGCAAGAGGAACTTATAGACATGAGTAGATACAAAAATCATGATTTTTTAGATGTGTATTAGATATGAAAATCACAAATTTTAAGTCACATTTTTTCTTATATGTAGTTTGCCAAGGATTTACGATATTTTATTAAGGAATTTGAGCATGACTTTATGTAGGTTGTAGTTATAAAATTGTCATTTTTAAAAATTGTATGACTAGGTCATGTTTATAGGTGATTTTTAGTCACAAAATTCAACATTTTGTCTTGAAAAGTCCTAGCTAGGGAAAATATAGTTAATAACAAAATTTTCATACTAATTTTTATTTTGAATTCAAGTTTCCTATTTTTAGAAATTTAAAACCATGTTTTCAATACTTTTCAAATATATTTGAGGATTGGAATTTTTTTTGGGTTCACATTTCAAAAATTTGAGGTGTTTTATTTTAAAATAGAAATTCTATTAAAATATGTAGGTCTCAACTTCCACACTTGGAACGTGAAAATATAGATGCAATTGATACGCCATAACTTGTGGGGAATAGTAAATGGAAATGAGAAACCACGTGTGGATGCCAATAAATTATTCTACTAGTAGAGAAAATATGATAATTCATTATTGGTCTTTCTCTCTTTGACCTTGAGTTACATCATATAGATCTAGAAAAAAATGAGATAATTTGAATTAAATTATTTGGAGCAAAAGCGATTAATGCAAAAAAATTATGATGCAGGAGCATCCCTGGTTGTAAAGCAATCCTACATCAACCAAAAATAGCTATTTTCTTGCATTGCATACCATAGCAATTTTAGTATTTCATTTCGCATTTTACTACATTATTATTTCTCAGCTCGCAAAAAGCAAGATATAGCACCTACACATCGACATCTATCACTCTCAGAATTTCATTGTGTTTACCAGTCGAGCATTTGGGGCTAACCTAGTCCAATTTCTTAGTGTAAACCTATTCTAGATCGTGTGGAGCTTAATGGAACATCATACAAGCATCTTGGGTTCATTGGGACCTATCTTGGAGATTCGCAAGTTCTCTCTTTTCGTGTGGAGTCATCTTTCTATATTTTGGGGCCGACCTTCATGTATGATCATTCATCGGGTTATAGACCCTTGTGGTCGACATGGAACTATATTGGAGCTTAAGAAGCATATTTATAAGCATTGTAATTCATTGCAGATCATCAGTAGTTTTAGAGAGAATTTAGATCATTACATTTTTGCATCAACTCTTCGGGGGCATGTAATAAGGCCTATTGGTCAGTTGTATTGTTGAAAGCCCTTGTGGTAGACTTGTGAGCCCTAGATATTCGCCCTTGAGGCATATGTTGCATGTAAGACTATCAATTCAATGAAGTTTCATGTTCGCATATCGATTTGTTGTTATTTCCGCTGTGTTGACTCATTGTTGCACGATTCAGACTGCTCCTTCTGGAACCCTCCTATCATGACTGCACCATTTTCTAAAGCTTAAGATTTTTAGAATCAAGATCATTGATGGCGACACCATGTCTAGCCACATAAGTAATATGAGATCTATCCTTTGACAACTAGCATAAGTAATGCTACAATGGATGACAAGGATGCTAAAGCCATTTTGTTAAATAGTTTTCCTCCTAAATTTAATAATGGCATATTTACTCTTCATCAACTATCTTCTCAAACTCAAGAAGATATGATTTCAATTGTCTTAGTTAAAGTGAAGAGAGTAATTTTAGGAGATACAAAAGATAATTGATGCAGGAGAATCCCAACGAACCAGCTATCTACATCACTCAAATATAACTTGGTTGATTTTTTTCCATTTTGATTTGATCTCAGTTTCATGTTGCATTTTTAAGTGTGGTTTATTCTGGAGTTCAGTTCAAACTAGGTTTTGTGGTCAATTTATAGAAGAGGTTTAGGAGGTTAATACTCCCTCAACTATGAATCAATCTACTTCATTAGGGAAGGTTGGATACGTTGTTTTGACAAGCGTAGATTGATATAGCAACCATTCTTGCATTGTGAGCACTTGGAGGGTTTCGTTGTTGATACATCTAATATTCTAATGCCTATTGACGAAGCATCACCGGAGATCAAAATCCAACACTTACATCCAATCATAGGATTTAAAGGCAAAGGTACATTTTTTGTTTTTATTATTTAAAATATGAAGTATGACAATACTCTTGAGATGCCAATAAGGAGAGGAAGCACTTGAATAAACTAAAGACCAATCATCTCCCTGGATGCCCAGTAGTTATGAGATTCCAAATGTAGAACTGAGGAAAAAGGAAGGCACACATAATAGTAAGGGAGGTTGCATTGAAAGAATAAGGGGTGACACACATATTAGAATAAAAACTCACACCAAGAGAGAGGGAAGAGTGGTGCAAAATTTAGAAATAGTTTTTGGGAAGATCAAACAAAAATTCTAGGTCTCCCCATAAGTAATAGAGGGGATTTCTTGCAAAACTACGAGAGGGAGAGAGGGGTGGAAAGATAATGAAGAAGTAGAACTGCATGAGAGTAGGGGAAATTGGTGAAGCACACACATTTTCCAAACAACAAGTGCAAAAGAGAGTTGCAAGGCAAGTTAGAAGAGAGGCACATTGTCCAAGTTAATAGACTTTAAATTGGGTCAATTAAATAATGTGGAATTGCAGATTAAAGTGCAGAGATGCAGAGGTAAGAGGAGAACCAACGTGAAGGAATTAGAATTGGCCAATGTGAAGCTAGGTTGTGTAGAATAAATAGAACAACAATAGGGAGGTTGCCAATGGTGTATTATGGATGTGATATTTGCATAAAAGAGAAATGTGTAGATTATGTGAAAAGGTATTTAATTGGAAATTGGGGAACTAAAATGGAAATGAGCTTCAAGAAAGGTAGATATTGAAGGAATAATTTTAATGGTTTACAAATCTAAATGTGAGTAGAATTTTATTTGATTGAAAGTTCATTGAAGTTTTAGTACAAATTTAAATTTGAACTTGATTGACAAATGCAATTGTCAACCCAAGTGATTGTTTGGCTATGAAATTGTGAAATTATGAATTTGAGTTTAAGCTTGTTTGGGACAGTGTAGAGGAGTTTGTTTTGTGTTTACATTAATTGGTACTTAAAGCTCATGATCCTGAGCATGTGGATAGACCGTTGAACATGAGGCAGTCCACACCAGGACCGGTGGGTAGAGTGGAAGAAAGAAGGCGGTAGAGAAGAAGCTCATGAGGGTTGTTGTAGGTGTGTGAGGAGTCCTCATCAACGAGAGAGCTTGAAGCTGTGAAGAAGGTGAGTTGTGGAAGATTGCAGCAGACAAGATGGGATGGGTTATGAGGAGACTTGTGCAAAATTTATTTTGGGAGCAATATTAGGAGAAAGTGGAGAATGAGAAGTTTGAGAAGATGGGACAGATGGTCTGTGAGGAAGTGGAGAAGATCAAGGTGAGGATCGAGAAATGGGAAAAGTGGAGGAAAGTGGTAAAGAAGAGCGAGGACAACAACTTGACATGGACCAAGAAAGATGTGAGAGAAGCCCCTACCAAAAAAGTTGTAGCAAAGACATGCCATGAGGAAGACATCGAGAAAAGGAAAGAAAAGAAGGAAGTGAGTAGCGAAGAGGTCACAACAAGTGGTGAAGAAGATCTGCTATCACAATTGCTAGCGATTGAGGAAGAATGGATGTTGAAGCTCGTTGTTGCAGCAAAGGGAGATGAACAAAATACTGCAGTTGACGAGGATGTGGATGTTATAGCTAAGGTAAACTTGTTTTCTAATAATGATATTTGTTTTAGATGAGATGGTAAAAGGGGAGATGGATAGAGAACAAGAGCATGTACTAGATGTTCATTATTTGCTTGTAGAGATTGTGAAAGATGATGCAAGACTTTGGTGGAGGTGGGTTTGATCCCACAAAGGAGAGGAGAGTGAAGAGTATTTGGCAGAGGAGGTCGAGCTTTTGTGGACATGAGTCCATGAGGGGAAGGAAGAAGAGAATGCAATGTTGTTAGAGAAAGATGGTGAGTATTCCAGAGAGGTGTTAGAAAAAGAGGAAGACAGAGTAACTTTGTGCACGAGATTCAACGAAGGAGTTCTTTGTAGGTTGGTTGCAACCTAGAAGAGTAGTTTGACTACTCAACTCCACCATCTTTCTACCCGACGTGTCTGATGCAGGAGCATTCTTGGTGAACTAGCTATCTACATCACTCAAAAACAACTCAGTTTGATTTTCTTCCATTTTGGTTTGATCTCAATTTCATGTTGCATTTTTGAAGTGTGTTCTATTCTGGAGTTTAGTTCAAATTGGGTATTGTGGTTGATTTGTAGAAGAGGTTAGGGAGGTTAATACTCCTCAACTATGAATCAATCTACTTTATTAGGGAAGGTTGAATATGTTGTTTTGACAAGTGTAGATCAATATAGCAACCATTATTGTACTGTGAGCACTCCGAGCGGTTCGTTGATACATCTAATATTCTAATGCCTATAGACGAAGCATTGCTAGAGATCAAAAGCCAACACTTACATTCAATCATAGAATTGAAAGGCAATGGTACATTTTTTGAGTTTATTATTTAAAATATGAAGTGCTCCTACGAATGGTCTTGCTGGTGGGTGTGCTCCTCTTGCTACTGGGTGTTCTACGGGAAAGACAAGATCATTTTCTGAAGCTGCTAGAATTAGTGCTCGGCCTCCTCAAAGGTCTATTCCTTGTGCCCAGGACTCCTCGGTGGTGGTTTGTGGGCCTGAGATTGTAGAGAATGAAGAGTATTACCTGAAAATGGGTGTGGTCTGCAGATTTAATGGTCTGTGGCCATCCCTCCCAGACCTCCATGATTGGGTGAAGGCTTTATGAAAGCCTTTGGTTGTTGGGGAAATCGAGCTCTACCCCAGTGCTAAGGGCTTTTTTATTGCTACCTTTGGCTCCCCTCGTGAGCGAAGATGTGTTCTTGATAGAGGATGGATGTTGGGTATTCATTCTCTGTCCATCAGGCCTTGGGCTCATTCTTTTAACCCTCTTATAGAGTCGTTGAATACCAAACTTGTTTGTGTCTGTTTGCCAAACCTTCCTCTCCAGTTCTGGGAGGAATCTTGTTTCGAAGCCATTGGCAATACCATTGGCCGATTCTTGATGGTGGATTTTACTACTAGGGAGTTTGGGCACACCACGGTCGCTCAGTTGCTTGTTGATTTGGATATCTCTAAACCTCTCAATGGGGATGTTGTTTTGTTGGTGGAGGATAAACCATGGAAGCAACTCTTAGACTATGAGGGTCTCCCCTTTCGGTGTAGGAGATGTTTTTCAGTGGGTCACTTGGCCTCTGCTTGCCCGCATGTCTGTCGCAAGGGCACTGCGACTTGATCGATTGATGCTCTCCTTGATCACCTCACAGTGGGTCCTTCTTCGGAGGTTTCTGCTTTGCTGTTTGACCCTCTCGTTGATGCTCTCCCGGATCTCTCCTCTTTGGTTCCACCTTTGAACCGTTCTGTTGACTCTGTTACGCCAGACCCTTTTACTGACACTGTTGCGTCGGACCCTTTTGCTGACTTTGTTGGGCCTGTCCCTACACCTGCTGTCGATGCTCTGTCTGACCCTGTTTGAACTTTGTTGGGTGCCTCTTATGTGTCGATTGTTGATTCGTTCTCGGCTGCCTTACTGCCAAATTTGCTTGGTGGTCCTATAGTGGCTGAGGAAGGGTCGCTCCTCTCTCCGTTCTCCTCGCTTCCTGTTATCGAGCCTCCTTGGTCGGTTGTTCTTCGAAAGAAGAAATTTGTGTCTGCTTCTCGGTCTCGAGCCTGTGGAGCCAACTCTGAACCCTCTGTTTCTAGGGTTGCTTAATCTCTTTAATTTTCACAGTTGTTTGTCAACTGTTTCTGGTTGTTCCTATAAATCAATCTCTATTTTGAACTATGTTTCTCTTTGGCCCCTCGGGCTCTTTGTGAAGGGTACGGCACCCTGAAAATGTTGCTTATCTTTTCAAAAACAATACTTGAGATGCCAATAAGGAGAGGAAGCGTTTGAATAAATTGGAGACCAATCATCTCCCTAGATGCCCAGTGGTTATGAGATTCCAAATGTAGACCTATGGAAAAAGGAAGGTGCGTAGAATAGTAAGGGAGGTTGCGCTGAAAGAATAAGGGGTGACACATATATTAGAATAAAAAACTCACCAAGAGAGAGGAAAGAGGGGCGCAAAAGTTAGAAATACTTTTAGGAAGATCAAACAAAAATGTCAGGCCACCCCATAAGTAATAGAGGGGATTTCTTGCAAAACTAAGAGAGGGAGAGAGGGGTGGAAAGATAAGGAAGAAGTAGGGACTGCATGAGAGTAGGGGCAATTGGTGAAGCCCACATATTTTCCAAACAAGTGCAAAAGAGAGTTGCAAGGCAGGTTAGAAGAGAGGCACATTATCCAAGTTAATAGACTTTAAATTGGGCCAATAAAATAATGTGGAATTACATATTAAAGTGCAGAGATGCAGAGGTAAGAGGAGCACCAAGGTGAAAGGATTAGAATCGGCCAATGTGAAGCTAGGTTGTGTAGAATAAAGAAAACAACCACATGGAGGCTTCCAATGGTGTATAGGGATGTGATATTTGCATAAAAGAGGAATGTGTAGATTATGTGAAAAGGTATGTAATTACAAATTGGGGAACTGAAAAGGAGATGAGCTTCAAGAAAGGCAGATATTGTAAAATTGTGATTTAAGAATCGAACTTAGAGGAAAAAAATTTAATGGTTTACAAATCTAAATGTGAGTACAATTTTGATAGAAAGGTCATTGAATTTTTAGTACAAATTTAAATTTGAACTTGATTGCCAAATGCAATTGTCAACTCAACTAATTGTTTGGCTATGAAATTGTGAATTTGTGAATTCGAGTTTAAGTTTGTTTGGGACAACGTAGAGTAGTTAGTTTTGTGTATGTGTCAATAAGTACATACAAATGAGAACCTTACGAGATGTAATTGAAGAATTGAATACCTCAAAAGAAAACTCTAAAATACATGATAATTCAACTATGAGTTTTTTGGAATATGAGCTCAATCAAGGAGATGACATATTAATTGATATAAACAACTAGCCTTGCAATGTTTTCAATAAAGGACAATAATAGAAAAATGAAGGCAAAGTTGGATCTATTATAAAAAATAAAATAAAAAGATAACATTCCTTAGCCTAAAGGAACTAAATACCATTAAACATCCAACAAGCTAACTTGCAAATTGGAAATTGTACTTAGATTCAATCTTAGTAGGAGGAACAATTATTTTGTAGTACGAAATTTAAAAAATGACAGCAAAATAATCTTATCAAACAAAGGAAGGAGCTAGTGAGTATAATTTCTAGTTTCTTTATGTATATTCTATGAAATACAAGGTATTTATTTATAGTAAATGATTTTCTTCTTTCTTATAACTAATTATAGAATGTGATTTCTCTAACTTTTTTACAATCGAATATAATTTATTACCTTTGTTTCAACATTATTACATGGGCTAGAAATATTACATTTGGAATGTGTGCTATGGTTCACTAATGTGAAAGGTCAAGAATTGAAGTTCCAACCCTAACTATTATGTAGTAAAAATGTGCACACCGTATCTTATCCAGAGGTAGAAGATAAAATAGGTCACATAAATATGCAAGTAAGTGCACAGACTAGTTGCATTAGGGGCATCCTTTCAACACCATAGTTGATATTGACCTATAAGTGTACTATTTTCTCTTTCAAACTCATTTCTCGTTACTTTTTTCTGCAACCATTGCCAACTCTCAAGAACTTGCTTGGAAATCAATAATTTTTAATAAAAAAAGAAGCAAAAGTTTACAATCTCAATATAAATCCTTAGCATTCTTTGCTTATTATTATTACAAAAGTCTTTATCATATGCAAAGAGCTATCCCTATCATGAAATTTAGTTATCTCCAAAATTTATTACTTATCCCTAACTTTTGTAATGCCCTTGATATCTATTGATTTCAATAAGGCGTAGATTTACTAAAAGAATCACAATAGAAACAAGAATCAAATAGGGAATGGTACCATGCTTGGAGAGTCTTTGTTGTTCAAGCAAGATTTTCTATATTTGACAATTTATATGATAACCCTCTTTAGTTTGTTCACGATTTTTTCTCTTTCAAATTTTATGTTACGATGCCTCCCCATCTTTTTATGGATATGGATAATTCTTTATATTATCCACATATAATGATCTCTTCTTGCAATTTCCCATACATAAATATTCTACTAATAATCTAAACTTAAATTGCAATGACATTTCTCATTAATCTATTATAATTATATTTGTCAAAAACCAAATTTTCTAGTGTTGAGAAATCCTGTGTTCAAATTGTATTTTAGCCTTAGACTTGTACTCCTATATTTTCTAGAACTAAATTGTCAAGCATAATTTCATTAACCAAGATTGTTATCTACCATCATGTTTCGTTTGCTTCAAGTGTAAGTCTTTTGAGAATGGGAACTCCTTTATCTTATATTGAAAACAAGAGAAAAGCAAAAGTAGGTAGACTCTAGAATTATGTACTAAATGTCGAACCAAATTGATCACATGTTAGTTGATGTAATTAATGATCAATACATAATTAAGGTGATCTTAAAATTAAATTAATGAAGACATTGTTTTGCTTGGTGTGTATTTTGTCATTGGTATGAGTGGTTGCTAACTTTAGGCAATTATTCAATTAACTCCCTTGCCTAAAGTGCATTAAGTGGTATTAGATCAAGGTTCTGCCCATTGTGACTATGAGCCTCTAATAGATTTGTTGCAAGAGTGGAGTCGTCCCAACTACAAATAACTTTAGAGGGACGCACCAAGGTTTAGATTGTTAAGAATTTTGTTTTACAAAGTGTCCTATTTAGATTTACAAATTTATGGATTTTGAATTGTTTGTCTTTTGTTTTATGGTAATATGCCTCCAAGGAGAGTTTTTGCAATAATTAGAATGGAGGAAATGTTTAAAAAGCTCTGGATCAAGCTATTAAATGAGATAGCTACTTTGATTGTTGATCATGAAAGGGATCTTGAAAACAATCAAGGAGACGATGGTGATGAAGAAGCCATAACGGAAGAGGGGCAAGGAAGAACCCATGGATGGAGTGATTCTTGAGGGCTCTAACAAAAATTAGTAGAGGAATCAAAATGGAAGTTAAATTTAAATGTTTTATAGGAACAATTATAATACTTGGTAAATAGTTAGAACATTAACAAATTTTGGTTAGTTGAATAATTAAATTATTCTTGATTTTGCAATATCAACTAGGATTTAATTGTAGTAATATTTTTATTTTAAATAAATGTCACTTACATAGACAATTTCATTTTAATTAATAGTTTAATGGAGGGTGCACCATCAAGAATTAAAATAACATATGTTTTTTATTAAAGTAAAAAGAAGTTTTGAAAGGACCCAAAACCCTTTACAAAAAACATGGGTTTTTATAAAAAAAAACAAAAAGGCTTCCACAACCTAAAACAGCTGCATAAGGAACAACCTACAGCCAGCCAACAACCAGCCCCCAACCAAGAACAATCAAGTTTACATTTAAAGCTACTCTTGTAGGAGCAAAGAGTCGTGTCAAAAGAAGACGTAGAGAACTTAGTTTTCTTGCCCTCTACAAAAATCCAACCCTCTTCTATTTGCATTGCCTTATCATGCCAAGCCAACGCCTCAATGTTGAAGACTTCAAAAATGTTCAAAACTTCTCATCTAAAACTTAATTTAATAAAAGGCTAAAATTATAAAAATAAAACCATATATTAGTTGACTTATCATGTACTTGTTATATTGATTTTTTTTAATGCACTTCTAATTGGCTAATGAAGTATACCATGTCTCTTAAACAAGTGTTATATCTAATGTGTGATCAAAACTATAAGATAATTATTTGATAAATGTAACTTTCAAAGTATGAGATGTTTCTATTATGCATTAATATTGTCAAAGCATTGATGTCCCTTTAAGCTTTTATTACATTCAAATATTTGAAATGTGGAAAAAAGATATTGACACCTTTTTTATACTATATATAAAATCAATTAAAATGAATCATGAAACACACGAACAAGAGCACAACTTCATGATATTTTTGGCATTTGGAATAATCTCAAAATTAATATACATGCCTATTGGTATTTAGGGGATAGAAAAGCTGATGTGATGGGCAAAGACCCAATGTTCTAGCTTAAACACATGTTCGTTGCTACATTACAAGACAAATTGCTAAATTGCTAAATTATTCACAAACAATATATTGATTACATGGATATATCACAAACATCTTCAAGGAAAGACCAATTCACAAATATCAATGTCATGATAGTTAAAGAGCCAAGGTTCTAGCTTAGGCATATGTTTATTGCTACATTACAAAACAAATTGCTAAATTATTCACAATATATTGATTACAAGGATATTTCACAAATGTCTTCAAGGACCAATTCACAAATATGACCATCCCTATTCTCCACCAATCCTGCCATTTCATTTACTTTTATCTCAACCCCAACTTTTAAATATAAATGCATACTAGACGTCAAATTACTATTCATTACTTCCTTTGAAAAATGTCAATTGATTATGTTTGGTATATCAATGTTTATTTGACTACAATCTATATTAATCTATATCGTTGTTTGTTGTTTTATATATAATTTGTGCAAGCATTGAAATAAGCTTTATTATCAGAATCAGTCAACAATGTTTCTAGCACAAAACTACATTCAATTCATTCTTATTTAAGTTGAAAAAGTACAAACTGTTCACAGTACACATTTTTCCAATAAATAATAACCTGGAATATAACATATTCCCACGGGTGCATTAGAAAAGTAAAGAAAAACAATTTTCAAACTACCAATTCCAAACTTTTAAATTTGGTAACATAACTAGTAAAATCCTAAACCCTGAAGTATACAAAGAAAACAATAGAACAACGCATAGGGAACTAATATTAACGATTGTTAAAGGAGTCAAATCATACAATATGTTTCACAGATATAAAAATAGGGGTATACTAAGAAATCTGTTGTTCAGTAGTCCGTAAGTCGAGGAAAGTTAACTAAAATATAGGGAAATGTCCAGCAGCTATTTGTTATACGCACAACACCCCAATCTAACGCTAATAAAATAAATGTAATTCATAATCTCGGTTTTACACATTACATGAGATACATTTACTAGATTAAAAGAAAGCATGGCACGCCCCTTACCAAAAAATAGCAGCAAATACAGTCTAAAACTTACATCAAAACCTAATTGGAATAGTTACATAATTAAATGCATAATTCAGTTACCCCCATAGTTTCTGAACTCTCATAAAACTTTCAACTTTCAAAACAAAATGAGCCAAGTCCGTGAAACTGCACATAAGCTTACAATTATGTAAATCTTCAAGCTGTACAACAATTGCAGTGAAATGCATGAAAATGTTGCATGCATGGTTCAGTTACCAAAACTTTATATTTCATCAAGTCACAAGGTTGACTGAAAATCTCGTAAGATTTAATAAACATTACATGATAACTGCCAAAATCTTATGTAGATTTCACAAGCAAAAAGTTACAGCACTTACCAAGATTGAAATTTTACATAAGATTTTGGCAGAAAAATGTCTACATGCAAGATATCCTGTCCAGAACAAAATACTACAAATTTTCTCATGTATCCTACCCCATTAACTTCGAGTCCAGATGTAGCTCAGCCCAAGAAAAAAAAACCTCCTGTGGATTTAGGCAGTGTGAAAGCTATTTGTAAAAGTTATTTTATATGGTCGGAAGAAGTTTTGGCCCCAAATGGTGAAAAGTGTTGCCAGTCCTCCAGGCTGCTTACAAATAAAAGACGACACCTGGCCAATGGGTTTAGTACTAAGAATGATAAATATACTATCTCCATTACTTAGTTAATAACTTGTCCTGCTAGGATTCAAACACCTGCTAAGACAACAAAATTATGAGCGATGTGCTGAAAGACTTGTTGAGTACTCCACAAAGAACAAGGCGTTGTTCATGCCTTACAACTACCTGTAGTGTAAATCCTCCATAATAAACCTGGCAACCTCACCACTGTCATTTGCTTCATTGTCTAAATAGGAAATTTTACATTGTACAGTGTACAGTATAATCTACTAGCTCTTGCATTGTAAAGCAGTAAAATATAAAATAAACAAGAAGATGCAGAGACCAACATTTGATACTAGTTTTTGCATTGAATCCCGTGTATCAAAGCTCATTGCAAAAATAACTTTAACCGGCTAGAATTTTGTTAAATAATCTAGATGATTGCTATAAGATTGCTCCCCATATAAATGTATGGAATGCTAGTGCTTCTACTATATTGCCTTTTTGCCGCCTCAAAGCTGCATAAAATTTAATGAGACTAATCAAAGACATATATTCCTTGTTTTGCTTTAAACAATTCAACCGTAATAGCTTTTTAAAGCAGATACACTACATGCAATTTAAGAGCGAAGCATAAGATGATCCAGTGTAACAGCAAACAGGTTAACTAGTCTTAAAAACGGTACACTTCAATGGTCCTGCAGATGCCATAAAACTGATTCCCATAACAGCAAACACTACTTCAACTATTTATAATGCATTTCCAGTCTGAAAGATCCAGAAATTTTTCAGAAAATCAATGCAATACATAAAAAACTAAAAAGTTATCTTTCTGTTTGCTCTACATGATGCACTGTCGTAAAGGTTTTCTAGAACAGATGTACTAAATGCAATGCCTATGTTCAGGAAACCCAACAAAATCAAAAAAGTACACAGAATATATCACCTCAAAAGCCAAGCGCAAAATTATCCAATGCAGTGCCAATTAATATACTACCCCAAACATTAGCAGCAGCATCAAAGTCAACATAAAACACCATAGATGCTGTAGATCACCCCAATGTTGGACAAGCACTTCTAAATGTCCTCATGTCATCAAATCAACCCCAAACTCAAGTTCAACTTCTAACTTTTAGCAGCTACAACAGCATCAGCTTCAGGGGCAGCCACACGGCTACAACCATTGTTGCACACCTCAAACTATCACATCCCAGGACATGGTCCAGGGTAAGTTAGAAATTCTCAATTTTAGAACATTAAAACTAATAAATATAAACATTACTAATTAAGATCAAAGTGGAGAGTTCTGCTAGAATCCTAAGATATCCATGCTACATTTGAGACTCCTTTTTGCCAACACTAAAGTTAAATAATGCTGGTGTAACAAAAAATCTCTAAAAGCTCTGAAGTTTGGATATGTGTTCAAGTTAATCAATACTAACCATCCAACCAACACAACCTACTAGTTCCTAAGCTGTACTTCCTACGCACTGGGAGCTTTATCGAAAAAACAAATACTCAAACAGAAAAGCACAGAATGGTTAAATGCAATACCAAATAATCAATCGAGTATACCCAAGCATCAACAGCATCATCGAAAAAGCTGAAGTTCACACAAAACCCCTTCCCTCTTGAACCCCGACCCCAGCAGTGTTAGACACCAATTTTTTAAACAGCATCAAATCAACTGCTAAATGAAGCTCAACTTTTTAACTTTCAGGAGCAACAACAGCATCAGCTACAAAGTCAGTAAACACAGCCCCTGCCACCATCTTGGTCACGACAGCTACAACCATTGTTTCCACGACCTCACAACTATCAAAGCCCAGGACATTGTCCAGGGTAAGTCATAATATTAAAACTAAAAAATATTAATTTCTAGTAATTAACGATTTGTAAATTAAAAGAAGTGGAGACTTACTCCATACTCATAAGATGCTCATCCTACACATTGGTTTTCTTTGGCTGCCAAAGGTTTTTTTTCCACGACCAAGTTGGCACCATACCATTGTAACAAACCAACAACTTCAAATACTTAAATTTTAAGCTTGAGAAAAAATTCCACTTAATCAAAATTAACCATCCAGCACATCAAGAAGCTGTAATGCATAAACAGCTGCACATTGCATTTGAGACTCCATTTGCAAATAGTAGAATGAATAAGGAGACAGAGTCTCAGAAGTGTGCTGTCCTAATCCTGCAAATGAAAGGTTCCATAAACAAATTCAAGTCAGTACGCAATATTGTGCATATGTTCTAGAAAACAGGTTATTGATAATAGCCATGGACCATGTTAACAGCAGAAAGCTTACATCAGCATCATAATTCCGAGGTGATGAACTTGGAGACTCAGATATTCCCCGTGCATTTGGTGACGCACTTGCACCAGAAGGAGACCTTGCTGGAGGACTTTTTGGTTCTGCACTTCGAGGACGTGAATGACTCCTCTGTGGGGTTGGACTACGACGAGCAGGAGACCCACTACAAAATAGATACTTAAGTCATTTAAGAGATTGAACTCCTGCAAAAGATATCAATAGGTATATCATCAAAGACAATTGGGAGATACTTCTAAAAGTAATACCTTCTCAGAGAACGGCTTCTTGACCTGCTTCTTGATCTTCTCTTTGGTTCATCATTTAGCCTGCTCGTACTCCCACTTCTACCCCGGATGGGACTGGAACTTCGGCTGCGACTGCGTCGATGGTAATCTCTGTCCTTGTCTCGATATTGGTCACGTTCATACCTATCCCGTGTACGTGTGCGGCGCCCAGATTCCCTCTCTCGGTCATCGCGGTACCTTTAGTGACAATGATTTGTGAGTAGTACAGTACAAATACACCCAAAAAGAATTAAAAATCACTCTATATAAAATATATATTCTATATTTTCTTTTACTCTTAGTTCTATCTTGCATTACATCTACACACCCAAAAATAATAATCAATAAATATGAGCTATTGATGCAAGATACCAACAACATAGATGGTCCATACCTAGAGCGCGGAGGGCTCCGACTTCTAGACCTTCCCTTTGGCTTTGGGCTTGATGTAGTAATCCTTCCTCTATGACTGCTTGAAAAAAGTAAAAACAAATACATTACAAACATCAATAGTTATAGACAAGCACTGTGTCACAAACCGAGTGCATAGAACCATTTTCTTTCTTTTATTTATTCCAGGATTAATAGAAATAACTGTTTAACTTGATCCAATTAAAGCAAAAGTATCCGAGAGCAATCCCTCAATTAGTGCTTATCAGAAACCAATTTAGTCTTAATGTTAACCATAAAGACAAATGTACTTTCCTGCACTCAAGACCAACACCACTCATTGAAAATATATCAAGTCATGAAAATGTAAAAAGGAAATCCTTTCTTTGTTCACTTATTTTACAGCTAAAAGAAAGAAACTACAGTTGCTAATAATACAAAATATTCCCCTCAAATTTACAGAAAACAACAACAACAAAATGCCCCTCAAATTCTGTTCTGGGTAAATCTTTCAGTCTTAATATATAAAAAGACAAATCATGGAAGCACTCATTTCTCTGTGCTGAACTACAACAACTTTGGTTAAGCATAAACCATAGCACTGATAGAAATTTATATACGATAAGTAATTCGCTCACAGTGAGAAAAGTGCACCACACAAAGTACAACATGTTTCCTCTTCATGGAATGAATATGAAAATGACAAAAAGTTTGGAGCACAAAAAAGCAATTACTTGATTTCCCACAACTTAATCCCCCACACCTTTAAACAATCATATTAAAAGACTTCACAAAATGTTAAAAAAAACATATTGCAGAATCTATCTTTGAAATATGTTTTCCTCTTGGTAGAGTGAAAATGAAAAAAAAAAACTAAACCCCAATAGTGATTATAAGAATCTGTTTCAGTTGGCACAATAATTAAATTTTACATTTTTCTAACCTAAATCCCACTTCTACGCAAGCATATAAAATATCACTAAAATGTACCGAAAAAGTTATCACAGAATTCTAACTTCAATTCACGCTTGCTTTTTCTTTTCTTTTTTGTATACTCATCTGCCTGGATGTATTGCAGAAAAGAGAAACAATTGTATTACAAACTGATTAAGTGTTGATAGTTTGAATGCAAAATAACTAAAAAATCATTTCTACTTCCCAAATCCCAAACTTTTTGATGCATGTAAAGTGTATATACAAGGACTCTACTGCCTACAAAACAAAACCTACAACCATAAATATCATAAGTGCAATACTAAAAGAAATCATTATAATTGTTTTTGGTTTTGGATCTCAGAGGGCACATAATTTCTGGCCAAAAATGGTGGAAACTCATAGTGAAAAGTTGAAAAAGTTGGAATGTGAATGCAATTACAAGCCAATTTCTAATCTAAATTAACACTTGTTAATTGACATTGTAAGATAGGAATGTAGAAACAAATGCAAGGTAGTACAGTTTAAGATCATCAGCTCACATTTTTTCTGCATTTGGGCCATATTTTGCAAACTGCACCATAATATCTCTTCCATCAACATTTCTACCTGCAGGAACCAATATTTATTTGTCATCATAAAAAAGACTGGCATATATAATTGCATTGACCAATCTCTTAATGGAAATCATGCGAACTTAAGCGCAATTTTATTTAAGACATAAACTCAAAGCCTTGTTAAAATGAACCAGTAAAATGAAATCATTAGAAAATGAATGTAATCTCCTAGTTTCTGAGACAGGGATTGGTCCATAAGAATCAGCAGCTTGCACAGAAAACAGGTATTACAGAGTGAACAAGGACTTTTTGGCATCTCCAAGTCAACTATGTGCCTGTGAAGCCAATCCCACGCTTAGGTCAAATCTGCATCAACAGAAATGAACCTTGACTGTGTAAAATCAAAACTTGAAGCAAAATGACAACTTTCCAGCTTCCAAGGGGGTTAACTTCCTGGGTCTGGTAGAATGCTCCAGTACAAACAGCAATTATAACTAACAGGGAGTATATTTTTAAATATTGGAGTATTAATTAAAACCATATTGATCAAAATAAGGAGGATTCAGCTGGTCCATTAGTTGGCTTGGAGACTCAGACAATTGTGCATGCGGTCATAGTAGCAAGGAAGAGATTCCATCCATGGCAACTCAACATATTTTGTAATATTTTTCATATTATTCAGGTAGTAGTGCATTTGCCACTACCAAATGCGATTTTTTCTCTTTGAAGGTTCCAAGGTAAAAATTCTTTATATTTTGTATGAATTCTATGATAATTTTCTACTTTGCAACAACAATTCCCTCTTAACACGGTCATTTGATA
This sequence comes from Sequoiadendron giganteum, assembly GCA_007115665.2. NCBI lineage: Eukaryota > Viridiplantae > Streptophyta > Pinopsida > Cupressales > Cupressaceae > Sequoiadendron > Sequoiadendron giganteum. The sequence goes on along the minus strand of CM021108.1, from coordinate 600,124,487 downwards.
AATTATGTAAAGCAGTATGTTGTAAATTTGAGATACTTAAATTATAAATTAATTTGAGAGTTTTACAGATCATTTTGGCATCAAAACAGTTTGATCTTTGTGTATTTGTAGAAGTGTGTATATAACAATGATGAACACAAAAAACCTGAATGGAAGAATTAAATGCCCATTGGATGGATAACTGCATTGAAAACTACATGAAATGTATGAGAGTCAACAATGGTTGGACCAACAACAATGCCACATGTCAAAGCAACAAATGAAGATGTACAATAACAAACCCCTTTTTAAGTGATTTTATGAATGCTATAGCCAGGAAATTTGGTGTGGGAAAGAAATTATGAAAAGTGAGGATTTCTTGAAAGCCATGTAGCAAGAAAAAGAACCAATGCCATTTAAAGGAGAATCAAATATTGAAATAAAAAGACATTTGATGGACAAATCAAGGCAGAAAAGTTGGATTAGATGCAAAGAATCTCTTTTGCATGCCTCAAAGGAAGGATGTGCTCTTGTCTGGTGGGAGAATTATGTAGTTAACTTTTGAGAAAGAGAAAAGGCCAAATTTTAGTAGTTGGGAAGAACTTAAAAATATAACCTGCAGGAATTCTCCCCCATTGACCACAAAACTGATCAGAAAATAAAGTGGAGTCTCTCAAACAACAAAACACACAAAGTGTGCAAGATTTCACCATGGAGTTTAGAAGATGCGACATGTTAGTGGCCATGGACTTGGTGGAAGTGGATAAACTTATAAGTGCTTGTGAGGGCTCCGCACTCAGGTTAAAAGAAACACAGTCACAACCAACCCTCAAGACTTGGACAAAGCTTGTGGAAAGTGAATAGCTATCACCCTCCACAAACAAGGGTGGAGGAGGATTTTTTTTCTTAACTCAAAACACTCACAAAAACTTTATAAATAGGCATCTAAGCCTAATTCCAAATCACTCCTAGTTTCAAAAATAGCCAGGAATTGATGTTGCAGAAAACAAAGTGATAAATTGTGAAAATGGCAGGTACCATAGTGAGTGTGGTTTTGAAGTCGCTAATTTGTGATGCCCCTCAAAGCACTCACAAAAAAATTATAAATAGGCATCTAAGCCTAATTCCAAATCACTCCTAGTTTCAAAAATAGCCAGGAATTGATGTTGCAGAAAACAAAGTGATAAATTGTGAAAATGGCAAGTACCATAGTGAGTGTGGTTTTGAAGTCGTTAATTTGTGATGCCCCTCAACCCTATGAGGGGTACTGCCCCTTGAGCCCACTAGGGTCTCCAACCCAAACCTCCATACACCACCACCCCACCATCTTCTCACCAACATCCAATTGACAGAAAAATTGATATGCCAAAAAGCATAAGTTCACCTCCATTAGGGATCTGCTAGCATCTTTACAAATTACCGTTCAACATTAACTTCCTCATTGTCAAATCTAGCATCTTTACAAATTACCATTCAACATTAACTTCCTCGTTGTCAAATCTAGCATCTTTACAAATTACCGTTCAACATTAACTTCCTCATTGTCAAATTCACTATCTTCAATGAAAGCAAATTAATCACAATTACTTACAGCCATATCTCATCTTCTGTTGTAATCTCAATGGATGGCCCTAAATTTTTATTAGCCTAGAAGTGGCTTTATATCCAAAAAAGAGAGGTGAAAAATGGGTATTCCATTGCATTTACAAATGCAGCAATAAGACAGAAAATCACTGAAGAACCCTGGGGTCAAAAAAAGATATCATTAAACATCTACTGCATTTATTCTCCTTGTAACTTACAAAAAAATTGATATACCTTAATTAAATGTTCCATTTCAACCCATTGTTTTACCTTTTTCAGTCTGCTCTTTATACTTAGGGAAAAAAAGGGGCATACTAACATCCTCAAGACAGTCAAGGGACCCAAGAATGCATTCTCTTGGCATTCAATATTGTAGTAACATACCCTGAAACATCCACATTTCTAGAGACAGGCTAAAGGCCCCAGGTACAAACCCCTTGGCTATTCTGAAACAAACCAGCTTACCAGCACATAGATACTGAAATTGATATGGATCCTGCATTTTTTATGGTACAATATGATATGAAAAGGATACATTCATGTGCTAGTGTTTTTCTAAAAAAATTTGATAGAAACAAACTCCACAACCATTGTTTTAAAATATGTGGTGGACTCAATGAATCTGACAAAAGCTAGCAGAACATTGAGCACACCTATCTGATAATATGTTAATAAAATAGTAATACCATAAAAGAGCTTTTAGATGCATTATAAATCCCAATTTCTAAAACCTGCAATCTTCAAAAATCATTTGTTTCATTTTCCCATCATCTTCTGTACAACAGATTTTCAGATCTGTCAAGCTTCACCAGCTTATGTATTTCATCTGCAGTTTCATTAATCCTGAAACTGTTAAATATCGAGGTCATATAGCTTTGCAATACCATTTTGAGGGGCCATGCAGCCTTGCTTTAGCCTTCACACAATAATCTAAGTAATTATCTTCTCCCAAGTTGAGGGGATTTGGAACATTACTTCAGACTTACATGATATATGAGGTTTTGATATGGACATGGTAATTGAAAATCTTGTTCAACTAATCACTTTCAGTTTTATCAATTATGCAGCTGCAGGTAAGATACTCACAATAAGATGCCCAAGTAATTTTCTTTACCTCCTATGCAGCATGGTGGACCTCAATCTAACAGTGCCAAATTTTGCCTAAGCCCCAACTCCTTTGTGCATTTAGGTCTCATTTTACCCATCACTTATAACCAGCCTTTATGCCTTTCCTCTTGATTCCACCTTTTCCTTTGTCTCTGTTGAGATAATGGACTTTGCCATCCAAGAATACCTTTCATCTGTTCCTTGACTCCCCAATCTTTTATGGCCTTTCAGAACCGAAGTTTTGGCCATCCCTTTACTTGAGTACCTTTTCCTTGGTATCCCTCCCCGACTTCTGATGTTTTTGCTATATGTTTTATTGGAATCGGAGATGCAGGAACCCCTTTAAAGTGTAATAAGTTATTGAGTCTCCCCAACTCCCAATTCCCCAACACTTCTCAATGTATTACCTTACTGAGATTGCATGTTCAAACCTATTCTTATTTGCATGCCTTATGGGATAAGTTACTTGGTGTACCATGATCCCTAACACCAAACAATTTCCTCCATGTATCCTTTCAAAGTTGGATATGCAGATATACTTTAACCTGTACACTTTGTTCATAAAGTATGCCATATTCCCAATCCATGACCCTCGACAAGTGGTAATGGCAATGATCCCTACACAACCCAGAGTCCCATTAATCCCAAAATTTGACCCCATATTTACTTCAATGGGATTTTCCTACCCAAAATAGTTATTCATCTACTGGGAATAAATTCACATGCAATTTCAAGAAACTAAAGAGGAAAATGACCCACATGGTCATTAATGCAATGCTTGAGTTATTGCCCTTATCTCCGCCACACAAACTCCATGGCAACATTTCAACAAATTTCACAAGATTTCGACTTGCCTTACACACAACATTCTAAGACCTATAATTCTTCCTCAATTCCCACAACAATTGGGCACCCAAATTGAAGCACTATATATACCAGATTTTTACCAAAACAAAAGTCAACCATTTCTCCATTTTCATGTGATTGTAATGTCGAGCAAGATTCAAGGTTTCATTCGCTATATGTCCAACTGCCATTAGAGCAACCTATTTTGCAAATCACAAAGAGGAAACTAGTATATAGCAAATGTTTGTAACTAGATGTCTCATTGGCCAATTATAAATCTTCAAGAAAATTTCTAAGCGAAGAAGAGTGAAATGTGCTTCCTAGCTTAGGGTTTTCTCTCACTACATTTGCTGTTGTGAATGTAATAAAAAACTCAATAAATGTCACAAGACTTTAATGCATTGTCATCTGTAATCTTTTTCTAAATGCATGTTATTTTCCGAAAGTTTGCAGAGGGACTATTAAGCATGCCTTATTATTAATATCATATATCTTTTGCAGAGGGACTATTAAGCATGCCTTATTATTAATATCAGATCTCTTTTGTTATTTCTGTGTTGTTTTTTCTAATTTACTGAGACCCTATAATCCAATATATGGCACTAGTCCTAAAAATGTTTGACCCTCCAAGCACCTTAAAATGAACAATATATTTAACCAACAATGTAGGAATAGGTAGTAGAGTTGTATGCATTTCAAGGTTCAACATTTTAATAAGGGAAACATCCCCAACAAGCCTTGTAAGATTTCAAATTAAGGGAATCATGTCCTACATGCCCATCTTGCAGCTTTGCAATGATGTTTTTATCAGCTTAAGAGAGGTTACAACAGCAGGTTTGTTTTTTATCTAGTGGATGAATTTGGGATCAAGGCATACACCTAGATACTACTGCAGTTTGTTTACATTATAAATCTCCAATTGTGACTAAATCTTGTTAAAGATTGCCTCTAGGAATATCCTCTTGGGTTTAGCCAAGCCCAACATGAAGGAGAGGTTATCCACTCTCAACAATTAGCCTATCATCACTCACTCTTTGTCAATGAGCTAGTCCATCCACCTTCAAAAACAACATATCCCTATCCTGAAGTGAATTGATCCCTCTAGAAATTCAGCCATGTGGAGCTCATAGAAGTAAGAGCTACTTGATTTGCCTCTACCTTTATAACTTTGAATGTCACACCCCCTACCATAACCCTTACCACACAATCGCAGCATTAATAACAATCAAACCCAATGATAAAATAAGCACATTAGCAAAACCAGAGCTTTATCTATGATTTAGGTCAATCAAGGTTTAAGGATAGCCAAAAGGGAATCGATGACGAGCAGGGCATGGTCGGCCACTTCAAGATTGTGATTCTTAACTAAGACCAACAATACCTATTCAGCAATTGGCCCTAAATAAAGATTACTGATAGGCATGCAATTGGTATTACAAAACAGCGCTTCGGAAAGCATATGATTAACGATAATAAATGATGTATCCTTTCAAAACTAAAAGACATGACCCCTCCACCTTATGAGTTATAAAAGGGGGGTCAATCCATTTGTAGAAAGGAATCAATCAAGAAGAACTATGTGTGAATAAGAAGATGCTTTGATGAGAGATCTATGAAGACAGATGATAAATCAATAATAAGGGAAGTAAGCTTTATATATATATATATATATGTACAAACATATATAAACATATAAGTTCATATAAAGTGATTACTGTAAGATTGAAATCAATTAGAAATAATTATACATATATATTTATATAAAATATATATATATATATACGATTATGCAATAATGATGCTTGCAGCAATTATTGAGCCTTATAAGTAATTATGATTCCTTAATATAAATATGGATAATAGATTCTTATAAAGCAATCATATTAGGGGCGGCAAGGAAACATCTTGGTTGGATGTTCCTACAAGAATTGTCTTGGTTTGATGTTCCTAAAATAATTGTCTTGGTTGGATGTTCATAACACTTGGTTGAAATTGCCTTGGTTGGATGTTCCTACCAATTGGATGTTCTCACAACGTAAGTATACCACCCTAGGTTGGATGCGATTGTCTTGGATGGATGTCCTGCCACTTGGGGCCAAGGGGGGTATGAGCATGCCCTTGGGATTACATGTGACGAATAGTTTTTCTAACACCCTATCATGTGTTTCCCTCCAATCCCTATCATGATTGGTTATTGGAAAAGAGTATATATATTGAATTCAAATTTAAGTTGTTCTTCATTATTTCATAAATGTTAATAGTTCATTTATTAAGTTCAATATTTATTAAATAATTTACCATGCAATATTAAATGTAAAACAATTTTATGTGGTGTAAGTGTCCCTTAAGGCAAATTCAAGCATACTCCAAGTAGTGGACATTACATGGAAATCCTTACTTGAGGGAAGGGTTGTCCTCAAAAGAATGCTTGTTATTGACTAGACTTCTACGAATCATGCATAGAGAAGGGTTGGCAATGACATCCCAATTGGGTTTATAAAGAGGCTATTTTTTTGAATTTAGACAAAAGAAGTTGCAAAAGTGAGTGGAAAGCCTTCCATAGCTTTTCACTCTTACATATTTGTTCTATTTTTTTAATTTACCTTCTTACTTCTCCTAAATAATAAATCTAAGAATCAAAAATTCAAATAACTTCTCAAATTACTACTATCAACAAAAGGATGGGGCAAGTAAGAAAAAACCTAGTTGACAAAAACATTTCAAGGAGTGAACAACATCAAACCAATGATTTTTAGGCAGGAGAGCCTCACTTTTTAGTCAAATAGCAAAAACCTTGATTAGAGGAGAAAATTAAATTGAATGTGAGTCGGACAAGGGAGAGACTCTCAATTAACATTACGATGTTGGGCATAATAGAGTATTCAATCAATGGATCAATGCAGGGGAGCAATGAGGGTTTCTCTCAACTGAATATAAGAAGTCAAAAGCAACGACACTTTCAATTGCCAAGAGGGAATTTTGCACTCGTTCACTCAACCATTAGGTAGTTGACTAGAATAAAGGATGTCATTTACACATTCAATGAAACAACTAGGTCTTCCCCTTTAGCAAATCTTCTCAAGTGGTTAATGGTGAAATGCCCCAATGAGTTGTGTATATAAGACCATTTATGAGCACTTTTTAAAAGTTCCACAAGGATATTAAGAGTGCTTGTATAACACATCATAGACCATAGGTAGTTTTTTCAACTTGACGAACCATTGCATTATTGTCATGCCTAAATAACAATCCACTAAGAACTTTAGGTGTTGATTGCAAACAAGATTTCTACGGTCCATTATATTATTATGCATAGCTTTTGGTTGTAAACAATAACTTTAGGCATGCTAAGGATGTTATAGAAAACATCAACCAAATAGAGTGTATAATGCCAAACCAAGACATTAGCAAAAGTTGCTCGAGTGGGCCTCTTTCCTAGGGATATAGGGACATGTCAATCAAATCAAGAATGACACTACAATCAAGTGAAATTTTTCAAAGGCTCAAGAGTTTAAACCTCTTGAGAGACGATATTGTTGATTTCCATATATTAATCATTTCAATTTTGAACAAATTAAGGCTTACTCTAAGGCTTATGGAGAATCATCTTTACTCTAATTTGTCAACTTCTCTCAAGCTTGCTATTCAAGCTTTGAGCCAGCCACAAATTTTTTTAACTGCACTGGAATATATATTTAACTCTTATGCAAATACACTCCAAGACGCATAGTAAACTTGTATTGCAAAGGTTGAATGATTTATGTTTTGTCTTTATCCTTAGATCTATACAATCACATTTATAAAGACCAGTTCTCTTCAAATTAGATAGTATTGATCCACAACCATAGAAGTAGATTGCAAAAAAATATCACAATTCATCACAAGATATTGCTTCTCGCTACATACATTGAAAAGTTAACAAAAATGCCATGCAAACTTCAGGTTATCAATCAATTGTATTTTGGCCAAAATATAACATGTAAAACCAAATTGTTCTAAGCTTAATGGTCCTATATATCACTATTACATGGAAACTCAAGATAAATTGCACTCTTTCAGATAAATTGCATTTTTTGCAGCAATCTTACATACATTTTGCGCTAATCATAAGCCAATTTTCCCTTGAACTAACCCTAACCTTGTCCCCATATTTTGCCAACTTTCTCTCAATTTCATCTTGATATATTTTTAGTATCTTTAACTTTTGGTTTGCTAAGAAGTTCCCATCAACACTTTTCGCTCCTATGCAAGTCCCAACATGTAGAGGTTGGGACCAAAGGCAGCAATGCAATGGTATTCTAGCAAGTAAAGCTTTCATGATGGTAGATCTTGTTGTGCTTAGTTTATCATTATCATCATGTTAATGTTTTTAATGAAATGGCTATTAAAGTCCATGAATTTTGTTGCTATTGGACTTAATCAACATTAATAAACAACTATAACATCATCCCTAATGCTTTAGGTGTAATGGTAATGTTCTTGAATTTGATTAACACCTTACATGTCAACAATGGTGTGCACATGGTTAATAATCTAATTTACCAAGTGAAATGGCTACGACATCACCCTTAATGCTTTAGGTGTAACAATAATGTTCTTCTCACATTTGATTAAGCACCATGTTGTGTGGCTACCCAAGTCAACAATAGTGTACATATGGTTAATAATATAAGTTCCAAGTTCACCTATTCTAGGTTTCATCACTAAACCGAATAGGAGTGAGGTGGAGAGCACAGACAAGACCACAAAGGCTAGAGATACTTTTTCAACAAAAAAATGTCAAAACATCCTTAAGGTGTAATTAGTATTTAAATTTCTCCCATTGTCATGCATTTGAGAGATAATATAAGGGACACCTTTTAAGGTGTGTAATAAATCATTTCAGCAGCCCAATTTGAGATTGATTCAAACCAAGGACCCAACCTTCCTACTCTACCTTACTATGAAATCACAAAACTTTGTACCAACTTGACAATATGATAGATCACCTTAAAACATCCAACTTGGCAAAGGAACCCACCACAAGGAGAGCACATTTTACACCCCATTATTTGGTTTGGTCAACTCATCAACAACTTGGCATACATTTATGAAGATTATTATGCATAATATATATTATTATTATAATAAACAATATTTTTATTATTAAATATATCACTATTATAATACACATGATAATAATTACAATATATAGTTTATATAATACATATATCATAATAATATTATATAATAATAATAAATTATAATATGTATTATATATAATATATCATAATGATATTATTATTCTATAGTAGTATATTATATATATTAATAATAAAAATTATATATCGTGATAATATACATAGTATATAATATTTTATATAGTATATATTTAAATAATATCATATCTAATATATAGTCTTATTATAATATAATTATATATCATTGATTTATTTTAATATATACTAATATATGATGTTTATCATTCTATTTCATATATTATTAAATAATATTTAGTCATTTATTATTATTATTATTATTATGCATGTATACAGCCATATTTGAACCCCAAATCCATAACAGTTCACACAATCAAACGAAAAATTAATTAATAACCTAATAATGTATGTTAAGAATGCTATCTGTCTTGGAACCCATAAAAATAACAATTATTTTATCAAACATACACCACCCTTCCAGATTATTTTCATGTCCAAGCCTTCATCACTAGCATCATCAGCATTATATTATTTACAGTATAATTATATTTATTATTATTAAAAATTTAACAAATTTTACCAAAATGGTTGTGATAAGATGGTAACGTACTAGTATAAGACCAATCCACGCTCCAATCATTGGAGTTCAGCAAGCATGGTAAAGATATGGGAATGTAACTATTAAAGCATGAGCCATGTTAAATAATCTTTGAAGTGTTGAAACTGTGAAAGCATCCCAAATCCATGTTAACAGCTGCCTTAATCTCCAACACTATTTCCCAACAAGTAAAAATTAAACTGATTTCATTATATATAATATAATAGAGGACCTGGTGTATATAATGCTCATCACTATGGCCATGGATACCACAAGTCACTGGAGAGCATGTGTTTACTTAGAGAACACTTGACCCTAGTGCCAAGAATGCCAAAATTCATATCTCAATCCATGCATTTAATCTTTGCAATAAACATATTTTTACAACTACAGCAAATATAAGTATAAATCGGAGAAGACTGTCTACCATTAAGGCACACACACCTCAACCTGAGCATTCAACCTTTGTAATAAGTATAAAAAAACCTTCAGAAAATGCAAGTATCAATCACAGTGATAGCCTACCATCAAGACGTTCAACTGCCTTCTGTGCCTCATCTGCATATTTGTACCGAACAAATGCAAATCCTCGGGACTCTCCAGTTCTGTAAACCAACAACAAACCCCAGTCAGTTAATTAGATGTATTGTGAACTGCCTACAGGAATCCCAAAGACCAACAGAATTCATGACCAGCAAATAAATCCTAGTAGTTGTGTATACTGTGTCAGTTCTATGAAGTTTAGATAGCCTGAATGTTACCATCTTAAAATTTGAAAATAAGTAACTTATATGTTACAGTCTAATCTGAGCAAAAAGTAAAACACCAGTTTAAATAATTTATTGATTAAAAATTGAATAAATTGGTGAATTGCGTTTTACTGATGACCACAAAAACCCCAATAGCTTAATGAAGGGTATAACATTAGTTGAATGTCAGCATGTATAAGTTTTTCATGTGACCTATAGATTAATTTCTATGTAAAAACATAGCCCTATGTATTTAGTGACAAAGATGTATAAATTTGTGTGGTAAACTAATGACCAAGAAAACCCTAATGATCACGCATGCATTGACAGCCGCATCAAGTGTAAAACATTAGGTAAGCCTAACCATCCTGAAAATAGGTTATGCATCTAATTTCTAAGTAAAAGCCTAGCACTAGTATTACCTAATGAGGACTTGAAAAGTATGGAGATGTTCCTCGTTAACGACCAATTTTTTTTAAGTAAAGAACTAACCAATTGGCCAGAAACAACCTACAAAAAGCTACCCTGACTGAGAAGAAAGCCTAATGGCCAGAGATATCCAGAGGCCCCAGAAGCCCTATTCAGTACAGAAAGCCCCACGGCCATAGACACACAAACAGCCACACAATCTCAAATGTTCATGTCACTGCTGCAGCTACAAAGACGGCCTAATCATCTTAGAAACCCTAAAGGTCAAGAAAATGCAAATATTCGTCAAGACCCAGTTATCGACAGAAACCAAAATGGCCATTATCCGAGTCGACATGATAAAGGCGACAGAAACCCTAAAAGTCCCATAAACTAAGTAACCCTAATTGTCAAAGAAACCCAAACAATCACATCAACCAAGTATAATCTTTAAAAAAAAAAAACCCATTTCATGATTTCGAAAAAACACAAGCACCCTCATAAATACCGAGGAGGGAAAGCCACAAAAAAAATTAGAATTTGTAGATAAGAGTTAGAATTTATTTCATGACCTCCTGTCTCTCGGAATAAATATATCCACAACCTTCCCGTATCGATCGAAGAGCGGAAATAGATCGTCTGCGCTAGTGCCTGATCAACACAAATATTTAAACAGATAAGGAAAAGGCAAATCCCTACCTGAGACTAGAATAATTTACAACCCAGGAAAAAGGATGTATATCTTATACATACGGAATGTTATGTTGAGAACCAGAAGCGAATACGTGTCTCTGATATCTGGAGGCCCCGATCTCCCAAAGTGCGACATTTTTTGGGTTCCTGAGAGCTCTGAAACTCTTACTAATTATTCAAGCAAAATGAAAAAATGTTTGGACCGCAGAAAATTGAGATTAAGCGACCTTCACAAGAAAATATTAGAATTTATAGAGGACCTAATCTAGGGTTTCCAATGTATGCTCTTCGTTTTGGATAATGCTTTCGAGGCCCTTGGTTTTGGATAGTGTTTTGGTTTTGCAAAAGTTAAAGTTGTTTCTCTATGTTTGTGAAATTAATGGTTTGTTTTGTTTTTTTTTAATAAAAAGGATTGTAATTTAATTGGTGAGGGTGGAGCGTATTTTATAATTATGAAAATCATGAAGGCTTAATAAATAAGGGATGATGTTAGAATCATGTTTCAAATGAATTTGGCGAAGTGGATGTTTCTTGATAGAGCTTGTTAGTAAAGCTTAGATCCATATATCAAAAAGTTCATTGGTTGTGGAATAAGAAAAAGTGTAATCTAATAGTCTTATATATTATCTCGAGCTCTACTTTTTAGAAAAAGAGGTCTAAAGATAATTTAATTATGATGTATAATGTGAAATCTATTTTTTTCTAAAATGACGGTGTAAATATAGTTTAAGAATTGCTAGTATATACAACGAGAATTATAATTGTGAGGTGTCTAGTTATTTTTTAAATGAGATTTATTAATAAAAAAATGTAAAGATTCATGTTATGTACCTAAGTATATGATATTATAATGTATTTAGGTGGATGTGGACGCTAACATGTGGCACACATCCCTTAAGTTAGTCACATCGGGTCATGTGGACAACTTGTGTAATTAATTATATTAGGTAATATTTAGGCCTTCATTGAGATACCCCTCTATTATGTTATTAGGAGGTTTATATAAAGGAGGTGATTATCATTGTAAGGATATGCGTTGAGTATGACATTGTGATTTAGTTCTTTTGGAGATATAGTGTGGAAGGGTTTCTTTCATGAGGAGTATCATATGGTGTTATCCCAAGCAAAGGTTTATTCTATTTCTACATGCATTAGATGTTAGGGCATCTTAACTATGTGCATCTCTTGTGTGGTATGTGATTTATCTTCTAGATTGACTTATTATAATTATTACATGTGAGGATCTTATTAAGTGGTATAAAAGCTATGATTTAGGCAAAGGTGAGGATGAAACCCTAATTTTAAATATGTGTCTATATCTTCCAAATGGTTGCACATATTTCTACAATAATTTTATTAAAGTTAAAGGATCATGCAAGGAAACACTAATCTAAAAAAGAAGGTTTTGATCATCAATATTGAGTGAGTTATTGCAATTTATATTTTCTCATTAATCTTCACTATGAGCCACAAATCATGGATTTTTTCTTATTTTTTCCAAGAAGAATAGGAAGAGGAGGATAAAATCACATGCACATTAGCCTTAAGGGATGAAGATTCAATACTTCATGAAAAAGAAGGAAGGGATAAAAGTATATGCATTTTGGCCTTAAGGAAGGAAGATTCGACACTTCATGGAGGAGGAGGAGAGGGAGAGGGAGAGGGAGAGGGAGAGGGAGAGGAAGATGATGGTAAAATTACATGCATGTTAGCCCTAAGAAAGGAAGATTCAATACCTCGTGAAGAAGAAGAGGATGGGGATGAGGAGGACGAGGACAAGGAGGATGAGGATGAGGAGGACGATGACAAGGACAAGGAGGAAGAAGAAGAAGAATACAAGGAGGAAGAGGAAGAGTAAGAGGAAGAAGAAGACAATGAAGAAGAGGGGGGAGAGGAGGAGGAAGGGGAAGAAGAGGAAGAGGAAGAGGAAGAGGAGGAGGAGGAGGAGGAGGAAGAGGAGGAAGAGGAAGAGGAAGAGGAAGAGGAAGAGGAAGAGGAAGAGGAGGAGGAAGAAGAAGAAGAGGAAGAGGAAAAGAATAAGAAAAAGGAGGAGGAGGAGGAGGACAAGGAAAAGATGAAAAAGAAGAAGACAAAGAGGAAGAAGGAGAAGAGGAGGACAAGGAAGAGGATGGAGAGGAGAATGAGAACAACAAGGAAGAGGAAGAAGATGAAGAGGAGGAGGAGGAGGAGGAGGAGGAAGAAGAGGAGGAAGAAGAGGAAGATAAAGATAAAAATGAAGATGAAGATGAAGACAAATGAATAAGAGGAAGAGGAAGAGGAAGAGGAAAATTAAGAAGAAGAAGATGATAAAGAGTCACGAACACTAGCCCTGAGGAAGGAAGATTCAATACTTCAATTTCATGGATGTATTCAAAAGGCAAACGTTATTATTCTTATAAACCCTAGTAGCAAGTATAACTTCATTAACATGAATTAGCCAAGAAGTTATAAGTACAAGCAAAAACATTAAAGACAATCAACGATTAAATAAGGCTAGTCAATTTTTTGAATATTTAAAGCTCCTTGTGGATAAATATGTTTTGTATTCAAAATTTTGTGCTTTGAATATGGACAGACGGGATATTGTTCTTGGTTACTTTTGGTTAGAATCTTTGGGAATGATAACTAAAAATATTCAAAAGAAGTTTGTGTAGCTTTGGTATGGGATAAAAAATGTTACATTACACGATATTGCACATAATAAAGTCCAAAGGAAAGTCGATAAAATGAAAGTCCAAGAATCTACTAAAGATTGCACCAATGAATCAAAAGACATAAAATATAAGCAAGATGTAGGGAAAAAAGAGACAAGTAATTCTCTTCACAAGCCAACAAAACAAGTGGCAAAAAATGGAAAATAATCAAAGAAGGTTCCAATGATAGTGAAGGGTGCAATATATAGGCATCCACATCATTACAAGAGGCATGAATTATGGAGGAAACAATTATAGAGGTATGATAATATAGAGAATCAACAAGCCAATAACTATGAATCTACAGTGGGTCAAAGAAACAACTACAATGATCCATGGCATCATAAAAGTAAAGGTTATTCATGGAAGAAAAGGAGTACTTACTATGATAAAGAATGGAATCACATGGGTGCAAGAAAATATGGATCAAGGATGGGATATAGGTACCATCAAGATAAACCTACTATAAAGATCAATTATAGATGGTTGGATGATTGTTCATGGGATCATATGTGTAATGACATGATAATCATACTACTTCTAGCTTATTATCATGTTTCATGGATGAAACATGTCAAAGAGGGATGGTATGTTATATACCTAAGGATTTGATATTATAATTTATTTAGGTGGATGGAGATGTTGACATGTCGCACACATCCCTTAAGTTAATTACATTAGGTCGTGTGGATAACTTGTGTAATTAATTATATCAACTGATGAGTAGGCCTTAATTGGGATTACCCCTTTGTTATGCTATTAGGATGAGGTTTATATAAATGGAGTGATTATCATTGTAAAGATATGTGTTTAGTATGATATTATGTTTTGTATCTCTTGAATATATAGCATGGAGTGGCCTTTTCCATGAGGAGTATTATATGGTGTTACCCGACCTCAAGGGTTTATTCTATTTTTGCATATATTGGATATTAGGACATCTTGGTCTATGAACATCTCTTGTGTGGTGTGTGATCTATCTTCTATATTATCTATTGAAATTATTATATTTCATGATCTTATCAATTCACAAAAATAAATCAAAATGATAAGAATATAAATTTTAATAAAAATGTTATTACTTTAACAAGTTATTTTATTTTTTCACGTGTATTAAATAATTTCCATTTAAACTACTACAAATACACAAATAGATAAGTAAACAAAACTTTTCCCTTCTTTCCTTCTTTCATGACTCTCTAAATTTTACTTTTAAAAATGATAAATGGACAAGAAAATATAGAAGTCGTGGGACCAATAATTTCTTCTAAAAATCCTCAAACAATTTAGCTACTAAAATAATTAAAATAAGTGACTTGATTGGACCTCATAGTGTTGAGTTAAAAAATACTTATATATTCCCCAACCTTTAGAGTTTGGTTTGGAAAAAGTATCTACAAGACAAGTCTCAAACATGTTATGCATGCATGACACTAACAAGTAGCATGATGGTCTCTTACCACTATAGGAACCACTACCACCAACCTGTTTTTGTATTGTAAAGTATGTGATATGTTCCTAAGTTTCTATGCCATTTTTTTTATAATATTATTTTAACCTAGCTAAGTTAATAGAAATGTGACCTATAATAGGTTCTTATTGAGAAAATTTATACAACGAAGAATTTCTACTCACATATTGTAGTTCCTCTATCTAGAAATGGTTGTAAGGGTATATATGTGTGTGTGTGTACATGTATATATGTGTGTGTGTATGTATATGTATGTATGTATATGTATATACATATTTATATGTATGCATATATATAATTATGTATATTTATCTTCGAATGGAGCAACGTTTGGACGGTCAACCCTTCAATGGTGATATTGCATGTTTGGAAAGAAAGAAATCAAAGGATATTTTAGTAGATCTCCCACACAAGAGAGGAGGTAATGGTGGCTATAAAAAGAGGCATTTGCAAATGTATGATTGCAATTGTGAAGAAGAAGGCCAATACCCCCTTCACTAGCTAGGATGAGGCTATTATGAAACCATTTTCTAGTCTAAATGTTCCTCCCTACCTTGGACCAAGTATGCACAAAAAAGATAAGCAAAAGGAGGCCAAATAGTGGAACCCGCCCAGAGATCAGTTGAAGATTAACTTTGATGACACCTCAAAGGGTAATCCTAGCGCCTTGAAAGTTGGATGCATAATTAGGAATGAAGATGGAGAACTCATTTGGGCACTATAAAAAATACTTCTCATTGGCTCCAATAATGAAGTCGAGTTTGAAGCTTTAATCGAAACAAGGATCGTAGTGCTCCGAGTCTACTTTCTAAACTACTAATTTATTTTGAAAATGGTTGAGATTAAGGGGTTCAAAAGAGGGGACCATAGAAATTGGTGTTGTTTTTGTCAAAAAAATATGACATAGCAACTTTTGTGGGTACCTAGCACGGTGAGCTTTTTTTAATATTTTTAAAATCGCTTTGATGAGAAATTAGCTAACAGTATGTAGTTTATGCTCGATTTTTCGGATAATTTTTTAATGAATATTTGATTTACTAGCTTTCAAAGTGGACACTTCTTGAAAAATAGAATTTTGGTTGTGCTACCCCTATAAATTTTGGAAACTAATTGAATTTTTTTAATATTTGTATAATGGAGTCTAGTTTCTAGAAATGTAATTTATTTGAAATTTTGATGAACGGTTAATTTATAACGAAAAAAACACCAAACACTAGTTTTTGCCAAAAAAAGAGACACAAACAAAAGAAATTATAGATCAAAGGCTTAGCATTGTTAAAAAGTGAAAAAAATTACATCATTAGATAGCTAAGAGAGAGCATAACATTATCCAGGTGTTCGATTTGTTTGACATTGAAACACGTGCAATCCTGATGGTGAGCACGAACCCGATTATGTGAAATATTGTAGAATTTGCAAAAACATGTCTTTGGATGTTGGAAAGGCCCTCTAATCCTTTGGGCCGGTATTCCAAGGCAAGTACCAAGCCCAAGGCTTGGGGATTACCAAAGCAAGATATAACATGAGTGTGTTATAACATGCTCGCATTATAACAAGCTCACGTTATAATGTGCTCATGTTATTTCTTAGTTTTGACATGGTTTTTGCATTTGTGCAAGACATGTCTAGCAAGACGTAACACGAGCGTGTTATAACGTGCTCGCGTTATGTCTTGCTTTGTGTTAAATGCTACTCTATTGAATGTATGTTTATATATTTGTATGTTTGTATATATGTATGCTTGTATGTCATGTATGTATGTATGCATGCTTGTATGTCATGTATGTATGTATGCATGCATGCTTGTATGTATGTATGTAAGATTGTATGTACATATGTACATGTATGCTTGTATGTATGTAAGATTGTATGTAAATATGTATGTATGTCTTATCATATGTATGTATTTATGTATGTCTTTAGAGGTGATGAAACCCCTCCAAAAAAAAAATTTGTTCCATCCTAAATAATTGTGAAAATGTGGTTTGGTCCTTTGTGCCTGATTTAAGGTCATATCCTCATCATTGTGATAGGGTTTTATTTCCATAAAACTTTCTAAGAATTGGCCTGTAAATCGAATAGACCCTTGGGCATTTTAAAACTGCATTGACCTATCTTTCTCGTTCCCGATGATTTAAGTTGCCACTTATGCCATTGAGGTCATTGTTTTACTGGCCCCCGATCTTAGGTTTGTCAGTTGCATGGGTCCTTTCAAATATTAATTTTTCCTATGGTCGAAGGATTAATCTTAAATTTTTTAATCCTTAGCCTTTGTTATGGGTCAACACCTCGTTCACGTAGTCATGTTCCCCTTTTTATGAATAACTTTTGCGACATGTGCAAAATTAAAGCTTCATATGGGCCATCTGATCGAAGGAATCAATCTCAGTCATTCCACGTATGCCCGTCTTGTTTTATTGCTTCTTATTTTATTCTCACGGGCTGGCGGGCTTCGACCACGTGTCTCATGTAATGGTGGACCTAGTCCCCTTGATAAAGATGACTAGCACATTTCAAAGAGGATCGACAACTGATTGATTAAAGACATGGCTATATCTATACCATTCCCTGCGAGCCCATCTTGTTTTATTTCATATTATTTTAAGGACATGGGCTAGCGAGTGATAGCCACATGGTACTTCTTTATGGTGGGTCCTGAATCCTCACAGGGCAGTAGGTGTTGTTCGAAGATTGATCAATGATATGCAACACAAAACGTGTTCTCGTTTAGGCCTTTCCCCGCGCCCCCATCCATATGCAGTGGTATGAGGAGATAGTCTTACAGGCTAGCGGGCGATGTGACACTTATCGATTCGTGGGGCCTGATGGATTTTTAGAAAATGAAAGCTTATTGTGTGGAGGATAAAGTCAACGGTCGATGGCAGGTGATGTGGCTCAATCCTAGCCACTCCCTGCCACCCCATGTGGGCCTTGCCTATGTCCTGTATCTTTTGACGGGAAAGTAGGCAAGTGCCATGTGGACTTTCTAAAATGCTTTGCTAGGTTCTAATGAAGTTGGAATACTTCCAAATTTGGTCGAAAAGATACTATTTCTAAACTACACTATCTTCAGCTTTGTTCTTTAAGGCGCATGCTCGAGATTTCGGTCGTCAATCATGATAGCCATTGATACATGTGGAAAAGGTGAAAACAAAGCATGGCAGTGTACAAACTGATATTTTGAGATCGGATCAAGGTCAATCCCCATTGTTTTTGACAAGAAGAAATACAATTGAAATAATTCCTACAGGTGAACGGGTAATTATGGCAGGAAAGTTTTAATTGATGCAAAGTACAGAGTAGATGTTTATCTACTTGGAATTTCTTTGATTTAAAGGAGCATTAAAAGCACAATTAAAACTTAATTTTAAATGGTTGCATAGTAATCTACCCATTGTTTTATCTTTTAAATCATGATCAACGGTTATGATTAAAAGGATCAAGGTAGATTGTTGTCAACTCGCGTGCGTAGGCTTTCTTTGAAGAATTAATGGTTGGCACACTTGCATGGCTCATTATAAGAAGGACTAATCACCATATTTTTCATCCATACGTTGCTTTAAGTTTGAGTCCAAGAACGGAATTGGCAGATGTCTTCTGGGAGGATGAATAAATCTGAGGAGTCTGTTAGGCCAGTCTAGAGGTCTAGGAGACTAAGTTTGCTCGAGTCTAAGGAGAATACTCATGAGGATGAAGTTGATACTCAGGTAGCTCCTGATGCACTAAATAATCGAAGAGGACGTAGAAAATTTAAGAGGTACGATGTTAGGAGAAACTATCGCCTGAGGAACCGAACCATTTTTAGAAGAATCGGTCTAGTTCGAAGGGAATGAGTTGGTGGAGTATGAAAAAAAGACAAAGAAAAGGTGAAAATATCATAAGGCTTATCCAAGAAGACTTAGTTATTCTAGTGAGTTTTTGATAACCCTTCAGACAATGAGGGTGACACTAACTCAGAGGGTGATTATTATCCCCTCTCTCTGGTACCATCTAATGATTCCGACGAGGTGGTGGTGATGGTTCCTCTAGTTCCACCATGAGCAAGGCGTGGGCTAGCATCCTCCGAGGCTGACGACTCAGTGATGATTATACCCATTTTTTATTTCGATGACACCATAGCCCTTTTGTCAAGATTTTCCTATTCAACATTCATCTAATGTATTGTTTCTAGTGCTAATGTGGAAATATTTTGGGTTGGTGTATAGGAGAGGTGCTAGACTTCCTGGCGTTGGGTTATATGCATGTTTTTGTTGGGACTGCTAGTGGAGAATCTTCTTTGATCGACAAGAACGAGGAGTTGGTGTGTCTATTTGCAGGGCATGTGGAACGTGGTCTTTTACTCTTCCATTTTCCTCAATGATTGCATGTAACCGACTAGAGACGTCTCAAATTCTAGTGCAAATGATCTTGAAATTGAAATGTAAATGTAATTAAGCCTAATGCTTGTTGCTCCCTTATTCTATAGAAGGGATTTTTGGGCTCATTACAGTGGTCAGTCTTTTAAGTTTCAATAGGGTTTTTAGGGTAAATGTTAAGCTCAAGAAAGGCATTTTGAGTCGAAAATGAAAAAATAGGCTAGTAGATTGTCTTGGGAATGAAATCATGTACGTAACAATCTTAAATCGATTTTATATAAACTATTGATATAGAAACAAATCTTTGTCTGGAAACAAATACTCTTCTATGTATATTTATCACAAAGTTATGAATGAGAATACTAATGGTGTTGTCATTTATCTTCAAACAGTTATGTTTGAATGTATGATTTTGTTCTCAGCTTTAACTCATGGAGTTAATTAAAATGCTTGAAGAGGGTATAGACTTTTGTAAGAAATGGCTTAGGATTGGTAAGAAGTGAGTGTTTCTTTTAGGCATTATGAGTTTTCATAATTTGCAAAGCAATATGAAGGTAGTCCACCTATCTCTAGTTTTTTAGTAGTTCATATATTACATATTCTTACATATTTGACTCTATTGCTCCAATTGATGAGACACTGGTCAATTTATTTGAAAATCTTGCATAAAGAATGAGTAAGTAGCATACTTGACCCTGAACTTAAAATAAGAACAATATTCATTTTAAATCCTTTTAAGAGAGTTGTGTGGGTTGTAGGTATCTTTGATTCATGGCAAGTAAGTAGTCACTCACATAAAGGATCTGCCAAATCTTTTGTGGGATAGAGCTTATTTGCATTACCTAGGAATCAATCTATGTATAACTATGTTACTACTTGTATACATTTCATGAAAACATATTTGGGATTACCCTCCCTAGTTTAACAGAGCCAAAAGTGGAGTAAGGATCACAAAATCATGGGCTCGTTGTGTTGGCCACTAACCTTACAGTTTCTTCATCATAAGAGCTGGCAAATTTTTAGAGAATTGTTAGGTTTTGTTGGAAAAATCACCAACAGAAACGACGACTCTGCTGGGCAAAACTTTGAATTCTCAGTTGCAGACCGTGAATCACAGAGTCAAGAATTTGGTGAATATGAACATTATGTTCAAATATTAAAAATTTCAGCCCTGGAAGTAAGTTTGTTGCAACAAAATTTCAAAGAATTTGTGTGACTCTGTTGTGGAAAAAGACAAAGAAAGAAATTCATTTTTCAAAGAGCTTTATGTTGTTTAACATTCAATCTTCTGTGAAGAGAGGTGGTGACTCTGTCTCAAGAACCTGATGAAGATGTGAAAAAAGTCTCAAATATACAAATAATTCCAATCAGGATGAAGAATCTACAGAAGTTGCAACATATCCAGGTATTCTCCATATTTTGGTTTTCAAAAGGCATAAATCTATATATGAAAACCATATTTGTAAGACATACAATTTTTTTCCCTACCAAGTGAAAATAAGCACTAAGAAAGGGGAATAGTAGAAATTAGCTCACATACTTCTGTATTACTAGATTGTAGTATTTATTTTGAAAAGAAGTATGTAATATTCTATAAGAAACCTGTTTAAGAAGGTCTTAAGCAAGTAGAGACAATACTTTGCATTATAAGAGCTTAAGATCATATTGCAAGAGAAATTTGAAGTACCCTATGTAACTGCATAGTTGATAGGAAAAGGTTTGTAAGGGTATAATAAAATGTATTATCAACTTGTGCATCCTAGTGTGCAACCCTTGTCATGTAATAAAATAAGTTTTCGCATTGAAAGATACATGGCCATAAGTTTTGTTGACATTTATGGATACCCAAATGTTATTCCATCTGAAATTAGAGATAAGTTACCAAAATTCAGTGGTACAAAGTGTGAATCAACAAGTAAGCATTTGCAGGAATTCAACAATTTAATGGATGATTTTGAGGTGGATCATGAGGATGTAATTATGAGGCTGTTTGTCCATACTCTAAAGGGAGATTCAAGAGATTGGTTCTTTGATTTACCAGCATGCTTTGTTTATTCTTGGGATGAGTCCAAGGTGGTGTTCATGGAACAGTTTGGTGAAAAAATCAGTGCTAGTTCATTACTAAATAATTTTATGAGTATTGAGAAAGAAAAGGACGAGTTGGTTCCAATATTTAATAGGAGGTTTACTAAAACATTGAAGGATATTCCTGAGTTCTTAAAGTTAAGTGATGCAGTATGTTTGGTTGTTTATTTGGGATCATTTGATAGTAAGATGAGCTATCTATTGAGAGACAAGGATCCTAAAACCTTGCATCGGGCATATGGGATAGCTATGAACATTGAAAACAACTTGAAATGTGGAATACAAAGGAGTTTTTTATCTACAAGTGTTCGTTGTCCTGAGACACCAAATGTTGATGAAAGGTGTAAGTCAGAAATCGGAAATAAAAGTTAGAATACTTACACCCCTATTGTTTCAGCTTGCACATCATTCCATAGTGATGAATACATAGAGCTCCAAACAAATTGTCAAGAGGCTACATGCATTCATATTGTCTCTGTTCAAGCTCTATCTTTCATAAGGAAACACAATGGAGAGTCACTATCTGACCTCTATGCGAGATTTATGGATACTCTGGCTGCAATTCCTGAATGTCACAAACCTAAAAATTCAAAACGCATTGATTTATTTTATGAATCTTATGAACCAGGTTTGAGTGCTCTATCAAAGGAGTTGAAGCCTGTTAGGCTCGACCAATTGTGTGAATACATTTCTCATTTTGAAAATATTAAAGGTGATCATCAAAAGGCTATTATGTTTTCAATTTGCAATGATAATGATTCTGCTACTCCATATGAGTCAGGTAGTGAGATATCACTTGAAGGAGAAGGGAGTAGAGCAAAGGTTGAAAATGTACACCTCAATAAAGCAAGTAAAATGGGTGATTTCAATTCATTTGAAAATTCTGGCACTTGTTGTCCTATAGAAGACATAAGACTGAGCATTTAGCCTAAAACTCCTAAACATGGTTACAATATTGATGAATCCTCATGTTGTAGTAATGATGATGGCATTAAGTATGATCATTCCTTTGTTGATTGTGATTATCCTCATGAACTAGAAATGGAACTCTTTGCTGCAAATGAGGAATATGCTAATAATGATGAGAACACATGTTTGCTTGAGAAGGAACAATGTTCTTCCTATGAAGAGTTTTCAAAATATGAGTCAAATATGTTAACCATTGATGATGAGAATGTGTCTATTTTATCTTCTAGTGATTACAATGATTTTGAGTGCAATGATGACTTGAAGGATTTGGATCTTCATTCTGAGGAGGCTGAGGCTCTTATATCAAAAATAAATATACTAGAAAATCCATTGTTTGATGAGCCTCCATCTTCACTAAAAATGAGAAATGATGACACTTATTGGTGCATAGATAATCCACTCTTTGTTGAAAACCTTGATGATGTATTTGATACAGAGTTAGAGTATAGCCTTAAGCAAACAAAGCAACATATTGATAAGCTCTTTGAGGACATTGCCTATGAGTATTTTACATTTGATACAGATGTTGCTGATAAGGATGTGTATCATGATGCCAACTACTTAAAGGAATATGAATACTTTCAGTTTCCATTTCATCTGGAAGATATTTCAATGGAACATGTCAATAAGGTGAAGAATAAGGAATGTAATTTTCAATATGAATATGTGTCATGTGATGGTGAAATTTTTTAGATTGTGCATGATTATACAGTGAGGAATGGTGTAAGTATTACACTAGCAACAGTGTATTCATAATGGTTGTGAGAGATGTCAGTAGTAGTATCTGTAATCAGGCATATTTCAGAATTAACCACATTCTTTTGCTTGAAGGAAGAAGGTTATACTTATTACAGTGGAATGGCAGAGGTACATGTGGATTGAGGGAAATTAGTTCCTTCAATAGGTTGGTTTTTGATAGGGGTAGGAATTGGCCCCAAGTTTTAGTGTCCTGGTGCCACTAATTGTGAGTTTAAACCTAAATTAAATTATAGGGTGCATACTAAAATTTGTACCTCAGAAGAAGGTTTTTGACAGAGTGGAGATTTGATCTCCCTTTTCAAGTCTTTGGCATGTTTATCATTATGTAAATAGTTTGTTTATTTTTATCTGTTTCTATTCTATTTTGCCTTCTGCCTGATTTGCTTTACCCATAGATTCTAGGATCTCACCATGCCTATGAGAGGCATGTGTCCCCAACAAGAGCCACTGATGGAACCCCTCAATTTTTTTTGTTCCATCCTAAATAATTGTGAAAATCTAGTTTGGCCATTTGTGCTTGATTTAAGGTCATGTCCTCATCATTGTGATAGGGTTTTATTTCCATAGAACTTTATAAGAATTGGCCTTTAAATTGAATAAACCCTTAGTTGTTTTAAAACTGCATTGACCTATCTTTCCCATTCCCAGTCATTTAAGTTGCCACTTATGCCATTGAGGTCATTGTTTTACCGACCCCCGATCTTAGGTTTGTTAGTTGCATGGATCCTTTCGAATGTTAATTTTTCCTATGGTCGAAGGCTTAATCTTAAAGTTTTTAATCCTTAGCCTTTGTTATGCATCAACACCTCGTTCACCTAGTCATGTTCCCCTTTTTATGAATCTTTTGCGGCATGTGCAAAATTAAAGCTTCATATGGGTCGTCTAATCGAAGGAATCAATCTCAATCGTTCCTCGTATGCCCGTCTTGTTTTATTGCTTCTTATTTTATTCTCACGAGCTAGCGCGCTTCGACCACGTGTCTCATGTAATGGTGGACCCAGTCCCCTTGATAAAGATGACTGGCTCATTTCAAAGAGGATCGATGACTGATTGATGAAAGATGTGGCATATTTGTACCGTTCCCTGTGAGCCTGTCTTGTTTTATTTCATATTATTTTAAGGACACGGGCTAGCGGGTGATAGCCCCATGGTACTGCTTTATGGTGGGTCTTGAATCCTCACAAGGTAGTAGGTTTTGTTCAAAGATTAATCAATGGTATGCAGTGCAACATGAGTTCTCATTTGGGCCTTTCCCCACGCCGTCATCCATCTGCAGTGGTATGAGGAGATAGTCTTATGGGCTAGTGGGCGATGTGATACCTGTCAGTTCATGGGGCTCGATGGATTTTTGGAAAATGAAAGCTTATTGTGTGGAGGATAAAGTCGACGATCGATGGTAGGTGATGTGGCTCAATCTTGGCCACTCCCCGCCACCCCATGTGGGCCCTGCCTATGTCCTGTATCTTTTGACGGGCAAGTGGGCAAGTGCCAAGTGAACTTTCTAAAATGATTTGCTAGGTTCTAATGAAGTTGGAATACTTCCAAATTTGGCAGAAAAGATACTATTTCTAAACTGCGTTATTTTCAGCTTTGTTCTTTAAGGCGCATGCTCAAGATTTTGACCGTCAGTCATGATAGCCATTGATACGTGTGGAAAAGGTGAAAACAAAGCATGACAGTGTACAAATTGATATTTTGAGATCGGTTCAAGATAATCCCCATTGTTTTTGACAAGAAGAAATACAAGTGAAATAATTCCTACGGGTGAGCAGGTAATTATGGCAGGAAATTTTTAATTGATGCAAAGTACAGAGTAGATGTTTATCTACTTGGAGTTTTTTCTGATTTAAAGGAGCATTAAAATCATAATTAAAACTTAATTTTAAATGGTTGCATAGTAATCTACTCGTTGTTTTATCTTTTAAATCATGATCAATGGTTATGATTAAAAGGATCAAGGCAGACTGTTGTCAGCTTGCGCGTGTAGGCTTTCTTTGAAGAATTAATGGTTGGCACACTTACATGACTCATTATAAGAAGGATTGATCACCATATTTTTCATCCATAAGTTGCTTTAAGTTTGAGTCCAAGAACGAAATTGGTAGATGTGTTGGAAATATGTGTCTCAATCTCGCTGGCTTGTACCGCTTTGGTCTAGGGGACTTCATGTGTTCAACCTTTTCCTTGTTGTTGAGACTCTGTCCGGTCGATGGGACTCCTAGTGGTGTTCTGGTGATGACCCAACGGGTTTGGCTTGGCGGCATTTCTTATTGGCTGGCGGTCGCTATCGGCGAGAGTCTTTGTGTTGTTCCATTGATGGGCTGATGCGGCAAGGCGATCTCATATCAGGGGGTGACATTTCCTGTCCCACCGATATGCCGATATGCGTTGAGCGATTGAAGTTGGACCAAGCGGTGAAGAACCTAATTGATGGTTGTGGAGGCTTTGATCCAACAATGTCCGTAGCGTTCCACGCCATCTTGATGCAAGTACCACTAAGAACTTTTTGGTTGAGCAGAATTGCTTGTGTGTTAGACGTGTGGCGGTGAGTTAAGCGGTGTGTACAGCGGAAAGATGGTGGGTCTCAAGCATTTATGCTGTGTTGGAAGGTCGTGGACACTTGTCAGCATCTCGGGAGTTCTTTGGGAATATAGCGGATGCCGCTTGAGATTCCCTGAAGGAGCTCCAACGGCTTACACTTGGCTCGGTGGGACCCGAGTGTGTTATGTGGAAAGCGAAAGGATGATGGACGTGTGGCAGCAACGGAAGCTAGTTTCAGGCGGGTTTGAGGGAATATTGGAGATTCCCTCCTTGATGCCCCGGAAGTCCATGAGCGATGGACGCATGTCTCAGTGGGCCTGACTACAGCGGTGGTTGTATTTGCAAAGGCGGATGCCTCCTGACCGTGGAATGTTTGGTTGGCAGTTGTGCGGGGTTAGTTGGTTGTTGGCGGTTGTTTGGATAACCACCATACCATGAGGGATTTTCCCTTGGCTAGCGGTAGAGATGTTAACCACCTAGCCTCAGAGGTTTGACTGATGGTTAGCGATGGAGCTCAGGGCGACTGATCTGCAAGTGGCAAATGAATGGCAGTGTGACATGTGGCGAAACTCATTGGTTGATTTTGCATTGTTGTTGCAAATCAATGACTAGTGATCAAAAGCTTGTGCGCGCATCTCGAGGGTTTGATTTGAGTGCGAATTGATTGCAAGGCGACTCGATATCAATTGCTAGGGCAGTGCATGCAACCCGAGATGGTGAAGCTTGTCGGTGGGGTATTATGAGACCCTGATAGCTATTTGATGGGAATGTGATTTTGACGGGAAGCTAAGAGGTCAGCCTGAGGCTGATGGACTATCAATTGATGTTGAGCTGGAAGGCAAGGATGGGTGTTGATCGATAGTAAGCCAAATTGAGAAGCTGAAGCTGAAAGCAGAGCAAGCCGATAGAGGTCAAATCAAAAGATCAAATGATCGGCAGATCGATAGATCTATGATTGGTGAGCTTGGTCAAAGATCGGAGAGAGTGTGTGTTCGAGCGGTATGTGCAAAGCATTTTAACCGCGAACACTGAGACACTCGAAGCCTGGGCAGATGTGAACTTGAGGTGGCCGCTAGGTTGTGTCGGCTAAAAGGTTGGCTGTGCAAATGGGCTGAAGAGCTTAAGGGAACCTTCATTGTATGTCTTGTGAAGACATTGTAACAGTGCAAGGTTGTAGATCTATGTTGTTGCCTGTATTTCTCCAGATGAACAAGATGTAACTTTTGTAATGGCTATGAGTCTGATATTGTATTGTAACTATTTAGTTGCTGAATAATACAATGGCTCTATCTTTTGGAGTGTGGGGTTTTTTACCTGAAAGGGTTTTCCCCACATAAATATGTGTGTTCATTTGTTTGTCTGTTCATGGTGTTGAATCTGGTTTAGGTTTGCATGTGCTTTTCTCAGAAGGATCAATGGGGGAGAACTATTGTGCCTATTTTTGCTTTATGGCATAGTTGTTAGTGCTTCTAGAGTGATTTAGAATTGAAAGTCACTGAGGCACTACTGGTTTTAGACTTTAAATCTGAAATGTTCTCGTACGGTAACACCAACAAGTGGTATCAGAGTTGGTTAAAGGTGGTTAAGGCTTGTTCATGATACCAACAAGTGGTATCAGAGCCTTCTCCTGGTTACCGGAGTTCTGGGTTTTTTCTCTTGCGAGGATTTTTGAGCCTGACAAGCTTGAAGAAATTTGGAGGAATCGGCTGATGCTTGATCTTTCCGATGAGTAGGAGTTCCTGCTCTTTTGATTCAACATGCAACATGAAAGACATAGGAGGTTTTGGAGTTGATCATATTGTGGCGATGTGGTCTGAGGATCCTGTTTGGTAGCAAATGATCCTGATGCAAAGGGTGTGAGTTTATGCTTATGGTTGTGTTGTAGTAGAGTGTGGTTCATACTGGGTGTCTGTGTGAGAGGCTCCCTGACGGTATAGAGTTGCTCGGGTTGTTGTTCTGCCATGGAGTATTGTGCTTGTGTTGGGTGTTCTGACTTAGCACTGAAGGTGTTTTATTTGTTGCCTTGATTGCATGAAGGCTATGAAGTTGATTTGGGTGGTCTAAAACTTCTGAATAGTCTGGCTCTCTCGCATGCATGTGCATGGTTGTGGTTTTTGGAATTGGTCTGGAGTAGGCCTGGAGTTCCTGTTTACCTGTACCTTGTACTCACATGTTTCAGATTCATGTCTTTGGTTCTAAAGGGTTTTCTGTAGATTTTCCTAAAAATTCTATGATGCATATTCATGTGCATTCACTGTTCTGGTTAACCGTGATGGTTGTGTGTAGACTCTTGAGTCATCTAGATGTGTAGTGGATATGGATGTGTATGTGTGTTTTGGAAAAAGGATGGTTTTGCAGGTTTTGCATGGTCAAGTTAAACTTGTGGTTTGTGGAGATGCTGTTAAAGTTGTTAAACTATTTTCTAGACCCTAGCTTTTAGGGTGTGACTGGATGAGATAGTTGTAGTTTGACATGTTTGAGGAGGTGCGATGTCTTCTTTGCATGGGAGTGTTGGTATGTGTTTTTCATTCAACATTCTTGTGGTGTTTGCTTGCTGGTTTCCTAGACTATGGTGCTTGGGTTGTGGACGTGATTGGCGAATCAGATCTGAGCTTGATCTGGTGTTTGAGTTATGTTGTCTATATGGGTTTTCTCTTTGAGATCTCAGTTGTGCAGTTTCCAATGCGATGAGAGATTTGCAAAGTTTTCCACTGGTTGCATCTACGAGTTGTGCAATGTTGTGGGTTGTCTTTACCTACATGTTTGTTGTGAGTCAACTCAGAAGTGGACTGTCAATATCCATGAGGTTGCTTCAGTGGTGGTGTAGATCAGTTAGTTGGCCTTGTCTATGGCCACTTGTGCATTGGTGTAGCTGTTTTGAGATGCGAGGAGGAATGGCGTTTGGGTACCTTGATATTCAGTTATGAGGGACTTGTAGCATGTGTATCACAATGTCATGGAAAGCTTGATACATTGGTTAGTGTAAGCTTTTGACAGTGATATTGCGGTCTGCGTGGTTCAGAGACCTTGGTATTGCTCGACGTTGTTGTCAGATGGACATGTTGTCATTTGTACATGGAGGTTTTTGGATCAATAGATGGTTGGTCATGGTGCTTGGAAAGCTCGGTGCCACGTTCAGTGGGAGCTTTAGCAGTAACTGTGTATTCATCACTTGGTGGTGAATGATCTTCTTTGGTGTTGCAGATGTTTTGGGTGGAGCTCTTAGATCCTATTGCTGCAAAAGAGCTCTTTCACATTTGCATGGGCACTATTTGAGGATGTGCAGCATCCTGGAGCCATGGAGGACTCTTGTGAGTCTTTGGTTGAGGTGTTGGTGGTGCTTGACAGGTGATGTTGGTTTAGAGTTTGTTTGCTTTATGTCATGGTATATTGTTGTTTGCGCATTAGAGTTTTGGCATGATGCATTACTCTTGAGACCTTGGTATGTTCGCCTGGAGCATGGGATCTCCTAATGGGGATGGTAAGATCATGATGTCATGATAAGTTCATGATTCCTAGGTTTGGAGATTTGACAGTGGTCTGGTGTTTCTTTGTGTTTTGAGTGCATTGGTCATGTGCTTGAGAACTTCATGTTTGCTGCAGTAATGCAGATTGGAGTTTAGCCTTAGATGATCAGTTGTTGGTGTTCATGGATACATGGAGAAACATGTGAGGCTGTTGTTACTATTTATAGTTGAAAGTTCGAGTAGCCTGCACCTTGGTTGAACACGAGTTCAATAGAGACCGATAAGGAGATTGTTCTTGGATAAGTCATGGCGGCTGTTATATCTTGGAGGAGCATCTTTTTCCCTTTGGTTTTCTCGACAGTGAAGTTCTTCTGAGAGGTATTTGCCCATTATATCTTTCAGATGTGTTTTTTTTATGCTTTCTTTCATGATATGGATCTTGATTTGTTGTTTAAGTTTCTGGAGGATCCATAGTGAAAGGTGGATAGCATAGTTTATCTCCTGGTGCTTTTGAGAATTGTTAGGAGATAAGAATATGGGCTGGTTTGATCTTCTTTGAGAGGCTTCCCTTTGGGATGTGAAGGAGGTCATACTGGAAACAACTAGCATTTAGAAGTGTGTGTAGAAGGGCATGTTTGGTTTACAGGTTTGTATATCATTGTGGATGTTCCTTGGTACTACATGGTTATGCTCTTCTATGTGTCATGATTGGTGGACTTGGTATACCTGGATCACTTGTGATAGTGCTTTGTTTGTTGGGATGCTAATGAAGAGACGCGTTGAATGCGCTCATTCCAATTCTTTGCATTCATCTCGTCATTGCCCATGCAATGAGAGCTCCTGGATGTGTTTGGTCTTTTTGAATGGTTGGCACATGGTGCTTGTACTCTGCAGTTGATGGGTGGATATGTGATGGCATGAGTTTAATGATGTGCATATACCTTGGAGGTATGGGTGATTGGATGGATTAGCACGAGTTGTGTGTGCTATTTTTAGTCATGTGGGTTTTGATCAGTTGGATGGGAGCAGTCAGTTTTCTGGTTGTTGTTTTAGTTGATTGGTTTATCTTGTTCTGGAGAATGGCTTCACGTTTGTGTTCACGATCAAAGAGCTTTGAAGTTGTTGCAATGTTGCTTCTGTATGGCTGGTGAGCACAGTGGAGTGGTGATAGTCTGATCTCTTTATCGTCTAAAGGATTTGATGCTTGTGCTCTAGAGACTGGTGCAATTTCGCCTTGGCTTGTTCCTTTTTTTCCTGTGAAGGATGGTTGGAATTGTTGTCTGTGTTGGTGGACATCTCGGATGTTGTTGCAGGTGTCTTGTTTGGAGCACGAAAGCATGGTGGAGAGATTCTTTGTGTTGAGTTCTGGAGGAAGCCAACAATTCTTCGTCAAGTGGGAGATTGTTGGAAATATGTGCCTTAATCTAGCTGGCTTGTATCGCTTTGGTCCGGGGGGACTTCATGTGTTCAACCTTTTCCTTGTCGCCGAGACTCTGTCCGGTCAGCGGGACTCTTGGTGGTGTTTCAGCAATGGCCCGATGGGTCTGGCTTGGCGACATTTCTTATCGGCTGGCGATCGCTATCGGCGGGAATCTTTGTGCTGTTCCATTGATGCGGTGAGGCGATCTCGTATTGATGGGTGACATTTCTTGTCCCATCGATATGCCGATATGCATTGAGCGATTGAAGTTGGACCAAGCGGCAAAGAACCTGATCGATAGTTATGGAGGCTTTGATCTGACGATGTCTGTAGCGTTTTATGCCATCTTGATGCAAGTACTGCTGATTTTTTTTTGGGTGAGTGGAATTGCTTGTGCGTTAGACACATGGCGGTGAGTTAAGCAGTGTGCGCAGCGGAAGGATGATGGGTCCCGAGCATTTATGCTATGTTGGCGAGTCATGGACACTTGTCAGCGTCTCAAGAGTTCTTTGGGAATATAGTGAATGTCACTTGAGATTCCCCAAAGGAGCTCCAACGGCTTACAATCGGCTTGTTGGGACCTGAGTGTGTTTTGTGCGGAGCGAAAGGATGATGGACGTGTGGCAAAAATGAAATCTGGTTTCGGGCAGGTTCGAGGGAATATTGGAGATTCCCTCCTCGATGCCCCGGAAGTCCACGAGCGGTGGACACGTGTCTCGGTGGGCCCAACTATAGTGGTGGTTGTGTTTGCAAAGGCGGATGCCTCCTGACCGTGGAATGTTTTGGTTGGTGGTATTGCGGGGTTAGTTGGTTGTTGGCGGTTGTTTGGCTAACCGCCATATTGTGAGGGCTTTTCCCTTGGCTAGCAATAGAGCTATTGGCCGCCTGGCCTCAAAGGTTTGACTGATGGTTAGCAATGGAGCTCAAGGTGACTGACCCGCAAGAGGCAGACGAATGGCAGTTGACACGTGGCGAAATCTCATTGGTTGATTTTGCATCGTTGTTGCAAATCAACGGTTAGTGATCAAAAACTTGTGCGCACGTCTCGAGGGTTTGATTTGAGTGCAAATTTATTATAGGGTGGCTCGATGTCAGTTGCTAGGGCGGTGCATGTAACTCGAGATGGTGAAGCTTGTCGGTGGGGTATTGTGAGATCCTGATGGCCGTTTGGTGGGAATGTGATTTTGACGGGAAGCTAAGAGGTCGGCTTGAGGCCGATGGATTGTCAATTGATGCTGAGCCGGAAGGCAAAGCTGGGTGTTGATTGATAGTAAGCCAAAGCTGAGAAGCTGAAGCTAAACGTAGAGCAAGCCGATAGAGATCAAATCAAAAGATCGATGGATCGATGGATCGACAGATCCATGATCGACGAGCTTGGTCAGAGATCAGAGAGAGAGTGTGTTCGAGCAGTATGCGTAGAGCATTTTAACTATGAGCATTGAGACACTCAGAACCTGGGCAAATGTGAACCTGAGGTGGCCGCTAGGCTGTGTCTGCTAAAAGGTTGGGTGTGTAAATGGGTTGAAGAGTTGAAGGGAACCTTCACTGTATGTCTTGTGAAGACATTGTAACAATGCAAGGTTGCAAATCTATGTTGTTGCCTGTATTTCTCTAGATGAAGAAGATGTAACTCATGTAATGGCTTGTAACCATTTAGTTGCTGAATAATACAATGGCTCTATCTTTTGGAGTGTGGGGTTTTTTACCTGAAAGGGTTTTCCCCACATAAATTTGTGTGTTCATTTGTTTGTATGTTCATGGTGTTAAATCTGGTTTAAGTTTGCATGTGCTTTTCTTAGAAGGATCAATGGGGGAGAACTATTATGCCTATTTTTGCTTTATGGCATAGTTGTTAGTGCTTCTGGAGTGATTTAGAAATGGAAGTCACTAAAGCACTACTGGTTTTAGAGTTTAAATGTAAAACGTTCTCATACGGTAACCCAAACAAGATGTCTTATGGGAGGATGAATAAGTCTGAGGAATTTGTTAGGCCAGTCCAGAGGTCTAGGAGACTAAGTTTGCTCAATTATGAGAAGAATAATCATGAGGATGAAGTTGATACGTAGGGAGATTCTGATGCACCAAATAATAGAAGAGGACGTAGAAAATTTAAGAGGTACGGTGTCAGGAGCAACTATCGCCTGAGGAACCAAATTGTTTCAGAAGAATTGGTCCAGTTCAAAGGGAAGGAGTTGGTGGAGTATGAAAAAAAGACAAAGAAAAGGTGAAAATATCATAAGCCTTATCCAGGAAAACTCAGTTATTCTCGTGAGTTTTCTGATAACCCTTCAGACAATGAGGGTGACACTAACTCAGAGGGTGATTATTATGCCCTCTCTCTAGTACAATCTGATGATTCCGACGGGGTGGTGGTGACGGCTCCTCCAGTTCCACCATGAGCAAGGCGTGGGCTAGCATCCTTTGAGGCTGATGACTTAGAGTGATGACTATGCCCCATTTTTTATTTTGATGACACCATAGCCCTTTTGTCAGGATTGTCCTATTCAACATTCATGTGATTTCTTGTTTCTAGTGCTGATGTGGAAATATTTTGTCTTGGTGTATAGGAGAGGTGCCATACTTCCTAGCGTTGGGTTATATGCATATTTTTGTTGGGGTTGCTAGTGGAGAATCTTCTTTGATTGACAGGAACAAGAAGTTGGTATGTCTACATGTAGGGCATGTGGAACGTGGTCTTTTACTCTTCCATTTTCCTCAATGATTACATGTAATCGACTAGAGACGTCTCAAATTCTGGTGCAAATGATCTTGAAATTGAAATGTAAATGTAATTAAGCCTGATGCTTGTTGCTCCCTTATTCTATAAAAGGGATTTTTGGGCTCATTATAGCGGTCAGACTTTTAAGTTTCAATAGGATTTTTAGGGTAAATGCTAAGCTCAAGAAAGGCATTTCGAGTCAAAAATGGAAAAATAGGCTAGTAGATTGTCTTGGGAATGAAATCATGTATGTAACAATCTTAAATCAGTTTTATATAAACTATTGATATAGAAACAAATCTTTGTTTGGAAACAAATACTCTCCTATGTATATTTCTCACAAAGTTATGAATGAGAATACTAATGGTGTTGTCATTTATCTTTAAATAGTTATGTTTGAATGTATGATTTTGTTCTCAAATTTAACTCAAGGAGTTAATTAAAATGCTTGAAGAGGGTATAGAATTTTGTAAGAAATGGCTTAAGATTGGTAAGAAGTGAGTGTTTCTTTTAGGCATTATGAGTTTTCATAATTTGCAAAGCAATATGAAGGTATTCCACCTATCTCTAGTTTTTTAGTAGTTCATATATTACAGATTCTTACATATTTGACTCCGATGCTCCAATTGATGAGACACTGGTCAGTTTATTTGAAAATCTTGCATAAATAATGAGTCAGTAGCATACCTGACCCTAAACTTAAAATAAGAACAATATTCATTTAAAATCCTTTTTAGAGAGTTGTGTGGGTTGTAGGTATCTTTGATTCATGGCAAGTAACTAGTCACTCACTTAAAGGATCTGCCAAATTTTATGTGGGATAGAGCTTATTTGCATTACCTAGGAATCAATCTATGTATAAATATGTTACTACTTGTATACATTTCATGAAAACATATTTGGGATTACCCTCCCTGGTTTAACAGAGCCAAAAGTGTAGGAGTAAGGATCAAAAAATCTTGGGCTCGTTGTGTTGGCCACTAACCTTACAGTTTCTTCATCATAAGAGCTGGCAACTTTTTAGAGAATTGTTAGGTTCTGCTGGAAAAATCACCAACAAGAGGGAGGGAGAATTTTAAGAGAGAGAGAGAGAGAGAGAGAGAGAGAGAGAGAGAGAGAGAGAGAGAGAGAGAGAGAGATTTGTCTAGGTAGGGTGAGAGGGAGAGAGGGCGGAAGAGACCTGAGAGAGAGAGGGGGGAGCAAAAGGGAGAGACCTAAGAGAGAGGGAATGGGAGAGAAGGGGTTGGAGTGAGAGGGACTTAGCTAGGTAGGGTGGGAGGGATAGAGGGAGAGAGAGAGGGGGGATTGGAGAGAGGGAGAGAGAGGGGGGGAGAGAGAAAGGGAGAGAAAGAGAGTTATGTAGGTAGGGTGCCAGAGGGAGAGACTTGAGATTGTGAGGGGGGTGAGAGGGAGTGGGAGAGAGAGGGAGTGAGAGAGAGGAAGTGTGAGAGAGGGATAGGGTGTCAGAGGGATAAATAGAGAGAGGGGGGAGAGAGAGAGTTACCTAGGTAGGGTGCCAGAGGGAGAGACCCGAGAGATAGGGAGAGAGAGAGAGTGATGGAGAGGCAATGGGAGGGAGATAGAGAGAGCAAGATAAAGGGAGTGAGAGAGAGTGCTAGGGATTGATTGAGTAAGAGGTATGTAGAAAGAGGGAGAGGGTAGATAGAGAAAATTAGAGAGGGTATGAGAGAGGGAGGGAGAGAGAGGTGAGATGGATAGATAGAGAGAGGGATAGGGGTTGGGGGTATAGGGTTG